>OX439344.1:21551433-22151433 GCA_949319445.1 Mythimna lalbum
GGTAATCTAAACGCTAAAGGAAATAATTAAGTTAATTATTGGGCACATAAATAATAAGGGCTCCGACAGATTCGTATTATATTTTAATTCAATCATTTTATTTCCGTAATCTGTCTTCTTATAAAGGTCTCTTTTTTATTATTTGAATCAATACATAAAAAAAACTGTATCCAAAATCGTAAATAGAAAGAATTTTTAAATTCGTTCGGAATTAAGTAAGTTAGATACCTTTCAAATCTAGTAGAAGAGGAAACTGTTGTAGCGACACATAACAGGAAAAAGATGCACTTATCACAATATGACGTCACTACCATTAGGTTATGCGCGTAGAAAAGAGTAAAGATATTCCTACTACGCACTCACTTGAGAGCAATGGTGGCCGAGTGGTAACTGCCGCGACTTACGAGTTGTAGGTTGCGGGTTCAAACCCAGCCAGGCGCGTTACTTTGTGTAATTTATTTCATCATCACTGCTCTCAATACGGTGAAGGAAAACACCGTGAGGAAACCGGCATGTCCTAGAACCTAACATTCGAACACGTGACATCCACCAGCCTGTGGGCCCGTGTGGTGGATTACGGCCCATGCCCTTTTCTAGAAAGGAGGCCTGAGTCCCAACAATGGGAAGATTATAAGGCCGACTATGCTATAAATGCGGTTTTCAAAAAAAGTTTTATTGTTTGTCGTATTTCTTGTTTAGTTTGTAACGTCGAAAAGTCTTGCAATTGGGTTTATTTTTGTTGTAAACCCAAAATAATTGACCCACCTCGATTGTGAAAACACGATGTTTTCACAATCGAGGTGGCGAGTTCAAACTTCAAATGCATGCAAGTAGGTACCTACCAATGTAAATTTTTCAATTAAAATTTATTTTAAGAGTTTTTTTTCCCACTCCACCATGACGTGTTAAAATTTACATCAATAAAATGTGAAAAAGAGATAGAGCTACACCGCTTAAATTTTATCGCTCTGGATTTTATCATGATGCCAGGACTTGGGCTGCAAAATTATTCGGAAGGGCAACTGTAGGAACACAGGTGTTTTAATCAGTTGAAGTCTGACACTTCTTCTTACTCCACCCAAAGCGGTTGAAGTTATTTGAATTATTCCAACATTATACATAAAAAATGTGGTAGGTTCATACAACGCCAGATAGTCCCAAACTAAGGATAGCTTGTGTTATGAGTACTAGACCACTGATAAACACACTTATACTTATATTTCTAAATACGTTAATATTCTATCTCAATTACACCCAGACCCAGAACATCGTGCTCATCACCTAAACACATGTCTTGGGTGGGAATCGAATCCTTGACCTCCGGCAAAGCAATCAGGGCCACTGACCACCAGAAGTCAATTGGTAATTATATAAGTCCTCACTCTGTAAAGGAACTAACTGGCGTTATTGTTATAACTAGTAGAGCTATCAAAGCTCAAACTAACTCTGAAGCAATAAATGTTATGTGAAATTATAACGCCAATTCAGTTTAAATATTCAAAGATAATTTGAATATTTAAACCAAATTTGCGTTATATTTTCAGAATGAAATAAGTTCAGTTACATAAATGTAATTCAGTTGTGCGCCTTATCCTTTGAGATATATAAAAAAGGCGTTCCGTACAAAGTGTATGAGAAAGTTTTCTTAGCGGTTATTCAGCGTGGAGATAAATTTTAGATTATAAAAAATGATTCTTACTCGAGTTGTAAATATTGATACATTGATACTAACGCAAGATTGTTTAAATTCCGAAACTCAGAAAAGGTATGCCATTATGATAGCCCAGATGATTGGTGATACTTATCTTAAACGAATACACTCAGAGGCTTCAATAAGATCTTGCTCAGCTACCTCACGCGCTACATATTTTTTTATTGTTGATAGGTTTACGCTTGACCGCTATCTCACCTGATGGAAAGCGACGATGTGGTCGACGATGGTACGCGCTTACCTAGAAATAACCTATTTACTCTTGACTTAAAGATTCCGGAGTTGTAGCCATTCTTAAAGTTTTTGAGGAATTCCTGACGAGGAAACCCGCGATCCCAGAACGCAAAGGGTACCGTAGAAGCCAAGTAGAGTCGAAGCCTTACTGGGGCCATGGGAGTTGCGAAAGAGAACCCTAAGGCTCTGAAACAATGTTATAGAAGGGACAAGAGTGAGTTTAGTCAGTAAAAGTCTGACACGCCCTCCTGCCCTGTCCAAGGGCGGGCGATGTCATTGGATAATTTCCCACCTAAAAAAAAGAGAACACAACGGGTAACTGAAGGACTCAAGTTTGGCTTTAGTGAGAAAAAGTCTGACACTCCGTCTCGCTTTGCCCTAGAACGGAAGAAGGTATTAGATGATTTCCCACGTAAAAAAAATACCCCACGTGCTACGATTTTACCCAAATCTAAATCGGGCACACCACACTAGATCAGGTCTGAAAGTAGGTATACCCTAATGGGTTCACCAGAGGTGGGTCAAAATGGCCACATCTACAACCTTAATTTTGGTATATGCGAAACACGTGCCTATCATTTTTATGTAAAGAATCTATATCCACAATTTCATAACTGTATCATAAAAAATCACAAAGCCTTATGTTACCCAGTTATCTGCACAAATACAAGGTCAACGGGTCATCCGGACGACGAAGGGATTGGTTTGTTCCCGCACCCAGCTGTGCACTAGCACCGAATGCCCGCTATGACCTGCTGTGACCTGTGTTGTACTTAGTGTCGGTGGTATCCAACCTGTGACCTTTTTTAAATACATATTTTACAATATGGTGTAAAAATGATTGGAAACAAACAAAATATATTCAGGTTTCGCATAAACAAAAAATAATATTGTAAAACTTTTTATCGAACATTTAAATAATAATTATAATAATTAACCACACTACTGCGTGTACCTTAATGTCCATCAATCATAATTAAGTTAAATAATTAACATTTAACTCCGTTACATCATATTAAATAACACACCGCCTTTACTTATTATCCAAACAAACATTATTATTATTACTTACACAGTATCGCTCATATACAGGGTTATTTGTAAAACACTAGCAACCTCTCAAGACTATGTTACTAACATCATAAACAACCACTTTTGCTGTATGACTTTTTAGAAAACATAATACATTTACCAAAAACAAACCTTCAAGATTTCGTTGCTCTATCTAACATATTTCAACTCTGTATTTTGCTGTATCATCTTAAGGCTCCCACGCACTGCTCTCGGAAGCCTGCTTCCTAGCAGGCTTCCGAAACACTGTCATCACACCTACATAGGAAGCATTCGCACCATTTTCGTGTACTCATCACACTAGAAAATTGATACGCCAGCATTGACTTAGTGTGCAATTGAAATATTTTTATTTTTGTATGAAAATCTGATGAACGAAAATATGAATTTTTTTTTAAAGACTTAGAACAAAAGTTGTTGTGTATGATGTTCTTAACATAGTCCTAAGAGGTTGCTAGTGTTTTACAAGTAACCCTGTATATGTAAACATTATATATAACTAATATATATAACGGATGCATAATATATAACTAGCATTTTACCAGCGACTTCGTTTGCGAGCATTATTTTCACAAAAAACTTCGTATTTTGAGGGTACTTTTGAAAAACCAATAAGAATAGTCGTTATCATTCATTTTGAGTAGAATTGGTGTTTTTAATATCGTGCGGAATTCAATACGCATGCTGGATTGCACCGCACGCGTAATCCCCACAAATGTCTATTTCATACAAGTCTTTTTGTAATGCTTGGAATACGCACGCGGGATGCGTTTATTTTTTTGCAAATCCACATGCGTGATGATATCCGAATAATATTTAAACTCCCTGAATTTTATATTGGGAGTAGTTCAGAAAACAAATACCAACCTTTATTATTTAATTTTGTTACTATTTATCGGTATTTACGCTCTTGACTCTACGATGTACAATGCACTTCACACCGCCAGAGACAGAAACAGATGGAAGAATATCATAAAGATAAAAGTGATGAAGCAGGAGGCCACGACCCTCAGCATTGAGGAAAACGACGTAAGGAGGAAGACTATTTATGGTAACTTTGAAGCTTTGGTACACACAGAATAAGATTTTGAATTTAAAAGAAACCCCTTTTCACCTCATAAAGGTTGAATTTCTGAAAATTCCTTTTTTATGCTCACCTACGTCATAAAAGGATGCCTTGTGCAAAATTTCATATGCCTAGTCCCAGTTGTTTCGGCTGTGTTGATATGCCAGTCAGCCAGTTTCTCTTTATATATATGTATATAGAAGACTAGTTATTACATAAAACTTTATTGAACTTGACCGAACGGGCATTAAATCGAACGTACCATGCAACTAACGGAAAATGGAGGACAAATGTATAATAACATAGGACCTACTTACAGTGTTTTATGACAATAGCGAGTAACTTTTTATTGAAACACATAACGTATGATTAAGTTCTGACCAAAGAAAACTAAACCTTTATAAGTTGTTTGTCTGTCCGTCACAGATATTTCTTTCCTTGGTATTTCTGGGTTTTGTAATAAGCTAGTGACCTAATCCAACGAGACCTAGCCCAGCGGGAACTCCACGACCCTCAGTAATAAGGAAAACAACTCGAGGAGAGACCAAAGTTGCCATCATAGCACGAAGAATCGCCAAACTTAAGTGGCAATGCTCGCAGAACAGATGGCCGTGGATATGGAGTGGCAACACGTACCGGAAGACGCAGCGTTGGAAGGCCTCGTACAAGGTGGACCGACGACCTGGTGAGAATCGCAGGAATGCGGCGGATGCGAGACGCACAGCATCGGTCTTTGTGGCGACGCGTAGGAGAGGCCTGTGTCCAACATTGAACGTCTTTCGGCTGAAATGATTATGATGATACAAACTGACGGAAACGGTGGAAGGTTTCGTTTTGTATTATGTAAGGAAACTTGGTGGTTAGGTATTGAATCTCCTAAAGGTGGGTTTTTGTCAGAAGTGTGCTGGTACTCATCTTCAAGAAGGTCGACAAAGGCTCTGCTTAAGATTTACAGGTCTATTCACTTTGTCCGCCTCGCGTGCAGCTTTGGTGACTTTCAGCGTCCAGAACAAGCCGGATTCCAAAAAGGCTTCATCCCAGCACCGAAGACAGGCAAACAGCAGAACGGATTTATGAAATTCGGTTAATGAGTAGCATTCTGACTTGAGCAATTTAGCTTCAATTTTTTTTGACTGACCGACATTTTGATAATTCAAAAGTGCCTGTAATTGGTCTATGGCGAGTCAAAATAGATCTTTTAGGTAACAGTGACTTCATCTCCTACACTACGGGATATGCATAACCCCTTATCTTCAAAAAATTAAAAAATTGATCTATTTGAAATAAACGTTTCCGATTTCTGTCGAGACTTCACAGACTGACTTCTTCGACTTGTCTGCAGACCTGTCGAGCTTGCTAAGCTCGCTCTAGTACATTTCTTTATTTTTAATTTTGTGTCAGTCATATACTTTGGTCTTTGTGGCGGCGCTTGGGAGAGGCCTATGTCAGCAGTGGACTTCTTTCGGCTGATATGGTGATGATGATGATAACTACCTATCTTAACCGGGGCAACACCAACAGAACAGAGAACGCTGGAACTGGTGAACAGAATAGATTACTAAAAAGGGACCTCCGAGACACTTACGCGAGCCAATTACTGTTGTGGACTAAACCTTTAGATGGACAATGGTAGTTAGTTCATTAAATATGGTAACTCTTGACAATCATAATTTATTAGTCATAAACCTCTTACACGAGGCTTGCTAGTGTTCCTGTGATTGGTTGAATAAGTTATCAACAGCTAATCGCTACATTTGACTTTCTTTTTGAAGGTGGGATCATCTATTGATTTCTTGCGGTCTAGGGTGGTGTGTGAAGGCGTGTCAGACTTTTGCTGACTAGATCTAATTTCCTACAGTCGCCGTTTCCAATCTAGGACCAAGAGTATCCCTTTCATACTTTTCCGTATGGCCCCAGCAGGCATCGGTCCTGCTGGGCCCCAACTCTTTGCTGGCATGTTTTTGAAGCGCGCGTAGAACACATTTGACTAGCGATTTTGTTTCACAAACCAGGTTAAAGGCAAATCCAATGTCGATAGAGAGCAATAAAATTTTCTAAGCATTTCCTGGTTCAAATATGCACAAGTCGTAAAAAACGACTTGGTAGTACCCAGCTGATTTGTAATCTTGTGACAAATGGTTGTCTTTATAATTGGTGCCTTAGTCTCATGATACTTCGGATGGAAAACAACTACTAATAGAGATAACTGGTTAAACTAAAAACGCAATTTCAGTTAGCTTCAATCACAGCCTGTACAGGTGCAATTAAGTATTATTAATAATACTACCATCATAAACTTTTTATGAAGTACTATGATATCACGCGAGACACAGCGGCTCGGTAAAGTACATTAAATCAACATTAACTGAAGCAAAAACTTCTAGAACAACTTGTGAACAATGAGACTTTGCATGATGATCACAAAATACTGCAAAAATGGTTCAGAGGTAGGCTGTTCTTTGTTTAAGTGCCGACAGAAAAAAATATAGAGCTTCGCTTTGATTTTTTTGAACGAACTTTAATATGGTTTTAAAAATGTCGTGTCGTGTAATATTTGAACTACAGTCTACACTGTTCACACGTCCCCCTCCGATCACCATGTACGGCAAGCCGATCCCCTGGGCAAAGCGAGTCAAGTACCTCGGAGTAATCCTAGATCAGCACCTGACCTTCGCCGAGCACATAAAGCAGGCTCGCTCGCGAGCTGCTTTCGCTCACGGTAGGGTCCACTGTATGATGACTGCCCGCAGCAAATTGTCACGCAAGTGCAAATTGCGCCTCTACACCGCAATCATCCGCCCGATCTTGACGTACGCCGGTGCTATCTTCGCACATGCCAAGGCCCGTCACATCCACCGGATGCAGACCCTCCAAAACCGTATCCTCCGTAAGATCCTAGGAGCCGAATACTATATCCGAAATGAGAATATCCACTTGGATCTCAGAGTCCCCACCATACAGCAGTTCATAAAGCGCCTGTGCAAGCGCTTCTTCGACACTGCTGTGAAGCATCGTAACCCCCTCATCGTACGGGCAGCCCGTTACGAACCCTCCCGCATCTCCAAGATTCGCCGACCCAGGCATACTCTAGTCACCCCAGACGACCCCATCACCCTGCCCCAAGAGAGCTGTAGGGAAACGAGTACAGTTAAAAGACACCTCAAACCGACATCCTTCAGGCCTCGCCGCCGAGGTCCGCCGCGACAATCTCGTAAATGTCCTCCCCGACTTTTGCTCGAGCCAGCCCGCGCCGCTGAGCTGTAGCTTTAAATTCCCCTAATAATAATAAATATTATTTTGCTCGATCCAGCCCGTCCCTTTGCTGCCCTCCCCCAGCGACGCCCTAAGCCGAGGCTCGTACCCCACAGGGGGTGCCCTTGGCGTTGTCGCTTAAATTGTAAGTAGTTTTTAAGTAAGCCCTGGCTGGAGGCTTTGAATTTATTCAGGGCCGCCACAGGCAAGTCCGGTTGAGCAGGCGACAACCTCAGAGGTTGACCTGCGAGAGGCCACTCAAAAAAAAAAAACAAAACTGTTCACACGTGTGCCACACACGCTGATCGGGGTGCGTCGGTCTCCATACATTTTATATGGAAACTAGGCTTGTAGAGCTACACTTAATAAACGACACGCGATGCCACGCTACGTCGTTCTATGTAAAAATCTGGCGTGTTACACGTGTGCGTCAGTCTAATGTAGTTCTAGTTTTAATCTTCTTCTTCTTTTCGTTTCGATGAACTGACACAATTTTTTTTTTCTGATCAATATTTGGCAACGTATAGCTCTGTTATTGGTCTCGTATACTCGTAAATCCTCAAAACTGGAGGTAGTTGTGCAGGATGGGCAGCATAGCAGGTGACGCATGTCCTGTGCAGCGGCTCCACACTAGAAATGTGTTAGAGATAGGCTGAGGAAGCCCCATTTGGCCCGATTTTTTGTATCCTGGCGGATACTGGGCTGGGCTGGCTGGCCTGGGCTTCGCAGTCAGTTAAAAATTTCATCAGATGCCACTGATGGGGTGACGAAGTGTGGATGAGTTGGACGTTTCTGTTTCTCTTGTTTAGATGAGTTACGATTACATAATAACTGCAACGATTGGTCAAGTTGACCCGAGTATGAGTGAGTATTCTTTTCATGCTCTAACTCGCGTTCCATGAGAAAACTATTCTAATTTTCTGGTCCTGGCTATTTTTGCAGAACTTTAACAGTAATGACGGTTAGTCTGAAACCGAAAAATCTACGTAAATATTGTGATCCTATACTGGGTTGTGAAGTTAGCAGTTGTATGCTGTAAAAAAATATATTAAATCAATATTTTTTGTAAAATTACTTAGGTTTTCTTAGTTGTTGTTTTTAGGGATCATTTTGTTGTCCGTCCGTCTGTCGGTCTGTCTGTCAAAACCGTTTATCGTGAGAACGCGTGGACATATAGAGTTGAAATTAAAACCATATACTTAGGCCTGTGATCAGACTTCTAAGTCGTTTATGTGGCAAAAAAACCGTATATTACACTCAAGGGAACCAAAAATCTAGGGTACCTACTTCCCGTTGACCCAGAATCTTGTAAACCACATTTTTTTGCGATTGGGAAAAAACTTCGAGACTTCAATCGAGAAATTAACTCTTTACATAGGTAAGTTTTTTTTAATCGGGTCATAAATAAGGGAATTCGAAGGTAACAAACATTTCTTTTTAAATCCAATATTGTGAAACCTTAAAACCTGAAAACTTGAGCGGACTTAAAAGTTTATAATATTAACCAGTATTAAGAATATCGTTTATATTGTGAAACTGCTCCACTTTTTGAAGTCGATTAAAATTACTGTAATTTAACAGAATCTGATTTGACTGAAAAAGGTGACTCTTACAAAATTAGGAAAATGCTAGGGTGCTTGACTGCGATCCCAAATGATGGTAAAACCAGTCATGCAATCGTTGATGGTAAATTGCACTAGTTTATTACGGAACGATTCTGCAATTAGTTTGATTTAGTTGTCGTGTTAAAATCAGGGCGTATCTTTACAAAGCGGCGTGTTTCGGGCCATTGTTGTGGCGTGTTCGTGACAAACCCTCCAGCCTTGTAAATATAACGATACCCGCAATAACCCTCATGAATTTCTGATTTTCATTATAACTGAGAGATTAACGAGCTCATAAATAATTTACTCTTCTTGCTTTATTCCATTTAACTTTTTTTGTTAAGCTTAATCAATCAAAATCTTTGTCACTATTATTGACTCTATCGTTACAATTCTTTCTAGGATAAAAAAATTAGTTCAGATTATGCCAGATCAAATCTAATTGCTTTCTTTGTAATAAATAAGATAGATAGCATCGATATTTATGTACTAACGAATATAAGTCAATGATACATAGTTTTAAGTCCGCAAACATCATCAATATTGCCGCTTGAGACAAATTGTTTCCACGGTAGAACTCATATTACAAAATAATGCGAATTTTCTTAGATTTCATATAAAAATGGATATAAGTACTGCGCTATCACAGAAAATTCAAAACACAAAGAAACCAATAAATACCTAAGTTCGAAAGAAGATAAAAAATCAGTTTCAGAATCATCATCATCATCATCATTTCAGCCGATACACGCCCACTGTTGGACATAGGCCTCCCCCAAGCGTCGCCACAATGAACGTTCCTGTGCGTCTCACACAGTTCAGTTCACAGTTCACAGTTCAGTTCCATCAAGTTTCAGAATAATCACAGTAAATAAAAAAAAATCGTAATTAGTAACTCTTCCTTTTTCCCAAGGCTTACAAGACAGACAAGAAATGGTTTTTACTAACTGTACTTTGGACATTTAGGTCTCGTGAACCCATTTGGAAATGAAGAACAAACTCAAGTGACAATGAATGAAGTGCCTCTGGGAACAACCTAAACAAGCTTTTATAGCTACGTAT
Organism: Mythimna lalbum; assembly: GCA_949319445.1. Classification (NCBI taxonomy): domain Eukaryota; kingdom Metazoa; phylum Arthropoda; class Insecta; order Lepidoptera; family Noctuidae; genus Mythimna; species Mythimna lalbum. The sequence goes on from OX439344.1 coordinate 21,561,434, forward strand.
GCCTATATAATATTACTCGTTAAGACGAATCATACGAGCCCAAACTCGATGGAGTTGTGTCGTTTAACTACCAAGTTCCTTTAGCCACCTTCCGATTTCATCATCAGATCAGTTCCTTGTCATAATAATTTTGCATTGTCATCTGATTTACACATGCATGCAAAATTTTAGCTCAATCGGTAGTCGGGAAGTGGATCAAATTTAATTTCCAAGATTTGATGACAGTCAAACATCGGGACAGGTGAAACTAAATAAATGCTCGTAATAATAAATTAACTGTACCGCACACACACCGAAAACTACTAAAATAAATAATGATAATTATATTTTATTTGTTTTATGTTCTTTTAAATATTTTTAAAATTAATGGATATCGTGGAATACACTTGGTAAACAAGAACATTTGTCATCTACCTGCCAAGGGAAGAGCAACAACTCCAACACAATTACCTACTTATAACTAACGCACGTACATAACTGCCTCAATTTATTTATAACTAGCTGTTACCTGCGACTTCGCTCACGTGGAGTTTAAGAACATTACCGCAGACACATTAATCTCCTAATTTGTGGCAATCCTTTAAAAAAATTGTTTGTTTTGTTGATTTTACTTCATATATTCCAGATATTCATTTTGAATGAGAATAATAATAATAATAGACTAGAGCGTCGCACAATGATTGTTGATATAGCGGTCCTTCACGACGAGAACCTCGTGAAAGCTGAGAAAGATAAGCAAACTAAATATCTTGACTTAGCTCGCGAGGTTGTCGACATGTGGGAAGTGGATAGAGCAATCATTGTGCCAATAGTCGTAACGGCCAACGGCTTAATAGCCAAGAGCCTCCTACAACATCTGAGGAGGCTCTCGGTAAACAGCTGGATCAAGGGCCCGATCCAGAAAGCAGTACTCCTGGACACGGCGCGCATTGTTAAGAGATTCCTCTCTCAGGAGCCCTGACCACCTGTAGCTTGGACCATGTTCCCAATGCCGGTGGGCTACTGTTTTTTTTTATATTCTTAAAACATTTAAATATTTACAAATATAACAGATATTTATATAAAATAAATAAGTGAAATAATAATAATAGCGGAAAACTAGCTGACCCGACCGAAAAGGTAAAAGGCTCTGAAATTTTCCAATTTTCACTATTTTTGTCTGGTACTGTTGTTGCTAAGCAATTCCTTCAAACTACCTAAAATAACCAAGCATTATAGACCACTTTATAAAATTATTCGACCTTTATTCAACCTTGTTTTCGAAAATTATCAAAGGCTTCTTTCAAGAGCATGAGTTTTCAATTTTTATTTATGTACTTCAGCTAAGTACATCCCAACTGCAAGTATGTGTATCACGAGTCACTTCAAGAAGACCGTGAGACTCATTTGAGGGTCCCTGGTAAACAAACGATACTGTTTTCGAGATAGGTCAGTTTTATTTATATAAAGGCTATTTTAATTGTACCAAACATCCTATTTTTTATCATCTCCAAGGAGGAACTGGCTCCTGAGATACAAGTATTTATTTTACTTAGTTTAGGAGTAAAATTTTCATTTTATTTCCAATGATCAGTGTATGTACAACTATTGTATCTGTTCATGTCATTATATATTGTTACTGTGTGTTTTAAATGTACAAAATAAAGTTTTTTATTATTATTATTATTATCTGACCCAAGCCTCTTTAGCAACCGTACGGGGCAAAGCAGGGTCGAAGTCCAAGTCTACTGGGACCAAGGGTCTATTTGTGAAAGGAAGGTTCGGCCCCGGTACGAAAGGCAACGAAAGAACGGGGTGGGTTTTTTGGTCAGTAAAAGTCTGACACTATCTCACTATCACTAGTAAACATACGTATGTTTATGATTTAAGTACCTAAAGTCGATTTTTAACCGACTTCGAAAAGGAGGAGGTTCTATGTTCGGCTGAATGTATGTTTTTTTTTTGTATGTATGTTCACCGATATTTCGGTCAATTGTGTACCGAATTTTTTTTTATTGAAAGGTTATGCTTTCAAGTTGGTCCCATAGAAATATTGTTATGATCTGATCATGAACTTCGAAGATATGGAACAGAACTCCTCATAGAATCATAGTAGAATTGTCGTAACAAGTAAAATTGCTTTGTTTATACGTGTAGTCGATGACTGACTGAAAGAAAAGGGGAAGGGGAAAGGGGGAGGGGGTAAGTTCATGTAATATAACCGTATTTGGGATTATAAGAATCGTTATGAGATGCACTCTGGCTATAAGGTAATTTATGTTTAGCTGAAGGGTAGGTACTTTTTAGTGGTGCTACCATAACTAAAAAGTGAAAAATAAAAAACTTTTATACAAAAAAAATTAAACCGACTTCAAAAAGTACAAAATAACTTTAATTTCGGAAGTCGGTGTTAAATAACGAAGAGACAAGATTATGTATCTATTATAGAAACACCGACTTCCGAAATTAAAGTTATTTTGTACTTTTTGAAGTCGGTTTAATTTTTTTTGTATAAAAGTTTTTTATTACTTAGATTTACTGCTCCGTTACGGCTTGATCGATTTTTATGTTTTTTTTTTTTGTGTTATTAGGGAGCTCTGAGAAGAGGTCGTAGGCTAATTTTTACCCATCTACACCCATATACCCAGCCTACCCCTTTTTTGTGATAATTTCTATGATAAAACAATGTTAGCCGTAAATACTTAAATGTGGTGACTTTTTGGTTGTCACGGCGACATGTCGTGTTGACGTCCTTTAAGCTGACTTGAAATATGGTCTAAATAATTCTCACAAAACTTGTAGGTCCTAGGGAGTGTCTGCAATTAACTACAATTAAAACTTACACGCAATTAAAAGCTTAATCTAGTGATTTAAACCATAAACTCGATACGTGACAGGTTTTCACAAAATGTGTTAAAATCATACAGATAGTAGGTAAGTTAATAATTGACGCTCTATTAGAACGGATTTTAATCAATTTATTTTGTTGCTTGAGCAAAATGTGCTGTGTTAATAGCTTAAGTAATTGTAATTAGAGAACAAGTATAATACTTAAAAAAAATACATGTAACCGTAAGGGAATACGAATAAATTACTACCTACTAGAAAGATATCCTTATTTAATATACGTTCAAATTTCATTTAAATACATGTGTACATTGGAAAAAAACTTAATAAACTATTTACATTAATCTACACTAAAACCTAACTATGTACATAAATATAATACAAAATGACAGAGTAAGCTCAGGCGTCAAAGTACTCCTCCACATCGCTGTCATCCGGAAATGTGTCTAGAAGACTGGCAGCATTGCCACGTTGAATAGCAACGTTAATTCTTTGGGCGAAGAACGAGCCAGCCCTCTGGTCACGTAAAGTGTCGATCAGTCGACGTGTTCCTTGTAAAGGAGACGCTAGAGGAGACGCGTACTTGGACCCCATGACCCAAGCGTTTCGACCCCTTTTAAATGGCTTGACCGATTTGTATGAAATTTTATGTGTGATACGATTTTATCATACCACACTAACGTTATCTTCAAACTCGGCAACTCGTAATCATCATTTCAAGCCGTGCGTCGTCCCAAGGAGATGCCAGCAAACCGTATGGGCCCAGCAGGGTCGAAGCCTACTGGGGTCCATAAGGACTGGTCCTGTGCGCCTCGCATTCATCGTATTTCAACCTCAACCCTCACCAGGTCATCGGTAATCTAAACGGTTCGGTTGACTGGTAGAGATTGCCTTGTTGCATTAAGTCCGCCTATGTACCACTACTGTACATGAAGTTTAAATAAATAAATAAACTGCAATAATATAAACAAAACTGTTTACAGAAATATTTGCGAACCCTTTTTTTGGTTTTTAAAATATTAGTGGCAGTGGCATCTTGTTTTTATGAACATTACTTATATTTAGAATTTAGCCAAATATAATTATTTTTAGGATGCATAACTTAAAAAAATATTAATAAACATTATGTTAATGCAGAATTTAGGTAGCAGATTATTATTTATTTACACAAAAAAAATTTAAAAGCAAAACAATAATCGGTTATTTTAATAACATGAAACTGTTGCATTGTATGGGTTTTGTTTTTATAAATAGCTAAATTATGTACTTGGTATGTTGCAAGTTTTGTAGGTATGACTCAAAATAGCATATTGTTTGAAAGTTCACATGAAAAATGAAATCAGGTCGTCTAGAAGTTAGCTCATTTTAAATAGTGAAAAGAAAAAGTAAACATATTCAACTTAATTCATATTTTTTACAGATGTGACAAGAGGACCTGGCGTACCACAAAAAAAAACCCGAGGTACTACTCTAGTTGCGTTCCAGGTAACACAGGAAAACAAAACCCAACAAATAGGGATTTATTTACCCAGTATTGCTAAACACATACGTATCTATGTTTGTTATTTGCTACTAATACAAGGATTACAAGTTGATTAAATACGAAGATCTGTAATTTTGGATGTTCATTTTTTCTAAATCATTCACGCTTTAATGGGTTGTGTTTAATGGAATGGGATGTGTTTCATTCAAGACTTGAATGAAAGGCGTCGTTCGCACAAACCGACCGCTTGTCCGCCGCAGACTGTCAGTATGCTCACTGTCAGCCCCAACCTAGGACAAATGTTTGTGTGATAAGCAGGATCATTTGTTCTGTGTCTGATCATTTATCACATACATATTATAGATAAATTACACCCAGACACAGAACAAGATGCAGGTGTGAGAGGCAATATAGGTGAGTGATTCTACCCTGTACCCCTAACAAAGTTGCTATTCTGCAATAGTTAACGCTAGTAGAAAGCTTCAGATGTACGGGAACGACGTTGTCTCAACGCTCAGTCACGTGATCAGAACAAAAGAATTGGCGGCAAGGTCAACTCGAAGCGTTCGACGCAAGCGAAACCGTTGTAATTTGGCTAGAGGGGCTGTTGAGGCAATGTCAAAAACTCCATGTTAACGACCTCCCGGGGTAGTTAATTATAGGAAGTTAAGGCGCCTCGTATAAACCAGGGCTCTCTAAGAACGAGGATTTTTTTTATAATTAATAGGCTCGCGTTTGACCACTATTTCACCTGACGGTAAGCTACCATGTGGTCGAACACTGGGTTGCAACAGTCGCTGTCTTGTTTTCTTCTTTATTAAAGTAAAAGGCCCCGCTGATGTGCCTACGTCTAAATTAGTTCACGCTATGCCTCTGGTCCTCTATCTGGTCTTCGATACATTACCAACCCAACCAAGTTTCAGGAGTGGCGGCTGCGTACCAGAAGACGCAGCGTTGGAAGGCCTCCCACAAGTTGGACCGATGACCTGGTCAGGGTCGCGGGAATCCGATGCATGCGTGACGCGTGCATGACCGGTCGTTGTGGTGAGGCTTGAGGGTGGCCTATATCCAAGACGTCCGTCTTTCGCCACTGTTGGATATAGTCCTCCCTCACTGTTGGATGGTGATGAAAATGATGACATTGTCAACCGAATGAATAGATGAACAAAATAGCACTGCAAGCTTGCAGACAGTTCGGGGGTCTCAGCTGGTGGTCATTGTTTCAAAGTAGTCGTGAAAATTGTCTGCTGTTTGGGAGATACTCACGCTTTCGGCCATTCAAGGCACTTCCTAGTCGGCGCAAATCGTCTCTTCGCAATGGGTTATTGACCCGCATCGGGGCCCGGCCACATACGATTCACATGCTCATTATTTCAAGTGATATCACACGTACTGGTTTGATTTGTGGGAGCTCTGTAATCATATTAAAATAAAGTTTTTTTTTTATCTATTTATGCTTTTTTTGTTTACTAAGAAACTTGTTTCTCAATCCCCCTATCAACAATCAGAGTATATCTAAAATTTTTTTTAGGTCAAAAATAAATAAGCAGTTCAGCCGCTTTGAATGCTGCGAGTTTTAGTGAGTTCCATCAAATATTCCAACTGTAATGCTACCACGAGCTCCTAACGCGATCTATTTTACGACCTAAACTGAACTGGCCTGACTGGCCTGTGGGTCTAATGGTCAATGTTTGTGGATGTTATATATCTAAGCTTAACCTAAGGTGTAGGTAGTACATAATGTAAGTTTTCTTTTTTTAATCTAAGTGTCTTCATGTTGTTGTTTCTTTATTGCGTGTATCTTTGTGCCAAATAAAATTTTTATTCTCTAAGTATCTTTCTACCTTTAATTTCAAAGTTTGTAAAAACCTACTTCACAGTAGTTAGTCATCCCATAAAACAAGTAAAAACTTACATTCAAAGTCCGATGGCAAATCCCCATTCGATATTCGGTCTCACCAGGCATTTTAAGTTGGGGAATTTCCAATAACATCGATTCCCCAGGTCACCGCATGGAATATTCTGACCAATGTATTGGTTACTTTATGAGATAATGGATTTTGATTTTAATGCATTTAAATTCAAAATACAAATGTTTATATTTCACATAGGTCTATATGGGCAGAAGCTAGTGCACGGTTCCAAATAGATCGTTTCTAATGGAGAACCGGCAAGAAACTCTATGGTTACACTTTTTAAATACAAATACCCCACGCTTGACGCTCGGGGTAGGACTATGTCCAGCATTGGGCGTCTTTCGTCTGATATGATGATGATGATGATGACCAAATACCAGCTTGATGCACTAGAGTCAATTGGGAAGCGAGCTAAGAAGATTATCGGCAATGATGCACTTGTCGAATCAAAATTCCAAAGTCTTGATCATCGAAGTCGAGTTGCTATCCTTTCGGTTTTCCATCGTTTAGATTTCAGGAAGTGTGCGTTGACATTGCACAATTTAGTTCCGTCAATTCCGCTAATTCCGTTCCATCATCGTACCACTAGACATACGGGGTGCGCCATTGGTACATGGTGGACATCCCACCCATAAGTACAAAGTGTTTTAAGAACACAGTCATTAAACATACAGCTAAGGAGTGGTATGCCCTGCCGGAGTCTGTGTTTCCTGATAGCTATAACGAGGATCAAGTGTGAATAGGTTACTTCTAGGCAAGCGTGCTCCATCGTCGGCTTCATCATCGCTTACCATCAGGTGAGATAATTATAGGTCAAACGCAAGCCTATCGATAGTAAAAAAAACACTCATTATTACCTCGATTATCTTGTGGTGTGGCATGAACACGATTATTAAAAAGTTGAAATTGGGTTTCAACTTTTTAATAATCGATTTCAATATTACTGTACTTACTGACTAACATTGATCTATTATCTAGATTATTTGTTTACTAGCTGCTCTCAGCGGCTTCGCCCGCGTGATAGTAGAAAATTATCCCAAGGGAACATACTTCCGAGATAAAAAGTATCCTATGTCCTATTCCAGGACATGGTCTATCCGTGTACCAAGTTTCTTAAAAATCGGTTTTGCCATTGAGGCGTGAAGACGTAACAAACAAACAAACAAACTCACTTTCGCTTGTATAATATTAGTAAGGATTGTAATACTTACTAGCTGACCCGTCAAATTTCGTACTGCCTAAGTCAATGAATGTAGTGAAAAGTGAATCTTTTAGCTTAACTTTTTGACCGAATTATTAAGACCAATGACTAATTTAAGACTAGTTTAAAATTAGTGTAGCCGTTCTTGAGTTATAAAAATGGTGTAACTAACACAACTTTGTTTTATGGGTGTAAATATAAATTTAAGATAACTGTAGGTAAAATCCTACCACCTACACAGGCAGATCCAGCTAATAATTAGTGTTTTGTCTCAACAATAAATATCACGGAACACTAAAAAATATTATGCATGTTTTTCCATGGGCGTAATTTCTGTAAGTACATAGTAACCGACAATACAAATCATAAATAAAATATAATTGCAAACAATCATGAACTACTATAATAACATTTGTGTTGCATAGTCATAGTAACATGAATTATTGATGATTTGTGCTGACCTTGGCAAGTCACACCACGACCATTTAGTTTCCAAACGGGAATACCAGAAACAGGAAGAAATACCTACCTACTACCCTACTATAATATTCCACAACTATCATAGAACGCTGTCTGGTCCCAAGCTAAGCAGAGCTTGTGTTATGGGTACTAGACAACTGATGAGTATACTTATATATTTCTGAATACATACATATTATAGATAAATTACACCCAGACACAGAACACATGATCATGCTCATCACATAAACCTATGTCCTGGGTGGGAATCGAACCCACGATCTCCGGGTTAGCAGTCAGGGCCACTAACCAATAGACCAACAGGCCAGTCAAAAAAACCTACCAACCTAAAAGAAAAAAGATATACCTATCTACTAGTACTACCCTACTATGATATCTTCGTAACAGAATTTTCAAATATGGAAAGATTTACGGACGATTCCATTCATTTATTAGCAAGGAAATACCCAAATACATTATCGAAATACACTTCTGAAAAACGTGTAGGTGTAGGTAGATACTGCCGGCCTCCTTCTGCGAAGCAGTAATGCTAGCTCCATCTAAAGTCCTAAATGACTTCACCGATTTTGATGAAATTTTGGGTATACGGGGTGTCTCTGACAATGACGCACAAACGTATACCACGGTTCCAGTACATGATTCTGGAAAGTAGTCATAGATTCTATTATGAACTTAACAATTATGGCCCATTTTCATAGACAATTTAGGGATTTCGTTTTTTTTTTACTTTTGACTACAAAAATATGATCAATAATGGGTCCGCATAGAGCCCCATTTTTTGTACTAATTAAATAAAAATAGGGGTACCTATATAGTTTTTTTTTTAATACAGCCAGTATTTAATTAATCCTAGAAGTGATGCTGCTAAGATTAAGTCGGTAGCCCCTTGGTAAAAAACAATTAATAAATTATGTTGTTTTTGTAAATTTATTTTAGGTTACGATGGGGCTCACATGCTTTTTGAGATTAAAGTCCCTAAAAAAAAAATAGGGGTGTTTTGAGTGGGTTCGTGGACAATTTGAAAATACACTGCAAACAGGTTCTCAATTTCTTTTCTCACAATATCCAGCTATCGGACAGGAGAATGTCCGTCGAGCCCACAAGTATACGTATATAAAATAAAATAAGGAAATAATAATAACAAAAATGTTAAAGGCAAGTAAACAAAATAATGATTACTAACCAATGAATACAATTGCCGCCAAAGTGACGGCATTTGTTTTCTGTCAATATTTGCTGTCATTAAAGGAAACTTTTCATTAAAAAAACCGTCATTGAAATTTTATGTACCTAAATGAATGAGTTCCCGGTAAAAAAGCGCTGAAACCACTAGCCATCCAGTTTCCCTACAATTTTCCCTAAATACAACAGTTCAAAGAACTAAATTCGATATATACTAGAATTTGACTTATTATGTTTACATAACCATTTGAAAAACAATTAAAACTCTGAGAACAGGTTTCATCTCAAGTAATCATAAAACATATAGCTTACAACTTACCTACTAGCCATCATTTTATGTTATATCCGAAAGATATTGCCATTTTATAAACATCAATTTATTCAAAACAGAATTGGGTTACTATGTATTTAATTCGTATAGCTGTTACATCATAGTTATGATATACAACCTTATTTATTTACCTCAGATAAAAATTTACATGAGTATATAAAAAAACTTAAACTATTTATATTAAAACCTAAATACCTACATACATAATGGCTGACTGGTTCTTCGCTCAAAGAATTAGCATTGCCATTTAACGTGGCAATGCTGCCAGTCTTCTGGGCACATTTCCGGATGACAGCGATGTGGACGAGTACTTCGACGCCTGAGTGTAATTTGTGTTTTTGTATTTTATTTACACCAACCTTAGTTTAGGTTTATGCGAAACCTGAAACACCTGTCGAGTATTTTTATATAAAGAGTCTATGTACAAAATTTCAAAACCGTATCATGAAAAATCACAACATTTAAGCTTATTATGTCAGCAATACATAGTCACCGAGCCACCCATGCGATTGAACCGTTGAATTTGGTGGTTTTGCACTAGCACCCAGCAGTTTGATGTCGCCTAATACCCGCTATGATCTGCCGTAACCTGTGTTGTACTTAGTGTCGGAGATGTCCAACTTGTAACCTTTTTAATCATAAATCACCATCAACAGCCTTTTTCAATGTTTCCACTGCTGGGACTCAGGCCTCTTCTCTAGGAGAGGGAATGGGCCGTTATCCACCACGCGAGCCCAGTGCAGGTTGGTGAATGTCACATGTCTTCCAATTTTTGGTTCGAAGACATGTTGATGTGACACGAGTTGTAGATCGCGAGTTCCAACTCAACCAGGTGCATTACTTTGTGTAATTTATTTTATCACCACTGTTCTCAAAACGGTGAAGGAAAACATCGTGAGGAAACCGTCCTAAAACCAAAAATGCAAAAACATGTGACATTCACCCACCCGTTCTGGGTCCACGTGGTGAATTGCAGCCCAATCTCTCTCCTAGAGAGGCCTGAGTCTCAGCAGTGGGAACATTATGAGGCCATGCACCATGTAATTTTTCATGAACAAAGTCGCGGCGAAAATTACGATATAATTGGATAGAAGGCCAACCAGCAGCGCCAGTGATATGGCCAATGGTCACAGGTGGAATATTTAAAACAGCCCAGTTTACGCACTTAACGTATCAGGCCGGATCAGTCGGGAACCGGAGTCTAAAGCTGACTTCCGTAACAAATTACACGTACATATACGACTAGCTAAACTCGTATAAAATACCTACAGCATTGATACGAGAAAAAACACACGACCTAGAATCATTAGTCATATTATATGTCACTGCATGCTACATGCTAACCTGTTACGAACTGTTCAAGACAAAGATAACTATATCTACTTTATCAAATCTAATCTTGCGTTCAACCTTGGCCCTGCGAATTTTCATATTAATTTCTGCTTATTTTTAATGACATATAGCATAACATAGTTGGCCTTATAATGTTCCCACTGTTGGGACTCAGGCTTCCTCTCAAGGAGAGGGAATGAGTCGTAATCTACCACGCGGACCCAGTGCGGGATGGTGGATGTCACATGTTTTCAAATTGTTGGTTCTAGGATATGCCAGTTTCCTCACCATGTTTTCCTTCACCGTTTTGAGAGCATTGGTGATGAAATAGATTACACAAAGTAATGCGCCTGTCTGGGTTGACGAGACGGGGTGATGGCGGGACGACCTGGATGGCTTCCTTAAGAATTGGAATGAGAAAGTGAGCAACCGTGATCGTTGGAAGGAGTGAAGGGAGGCCTTTACCCAGCAGTGGGACAATATGGGCTAATTATAATAATATAATAATAATGCGCATGTCTGGGGTTGAACCTCTTAAGTCGGGGCGTTACCACTCGTCCACCACTGCTCTCCTTAATGACATAGAAAAGTGTATTAGAGCATGAATTATAATAATAGGAAAATTTTTAAGAGGAAATTGTTGATGAAATTATTAAGTGTCTGCGTATGTTACCATGATGTATAACCAACGGAAAAATTGTTTAAGTTTTATCAATTAAAACTAATGTCCAGATTGCAAAAAAGTCGTCATAATTGGAAACGAATTGACTGGATTTTTTTACGATAATAAATATTAGTGGCTTAGGTTTTTTTTTGCTAACGTGACTTCTTGACTTTTGAGTAAATTGGACTTTTAATGTTGCTACTAATATCAATCTTGGTCAAGTAAAATAACATGCTTTGCTTTATGTATTGATAATAAACACTTAGATTATACATTTCCACATTAAATAATAAAAATAACTATTTGAAATTAGAATACAGTGGCTAAAAAGTTACAATGTGACACTGTCACCACAATAAATACAATATCGAGAATCTCATCATCAGAAAATATTTATTTTTGCTTGCACTCTTAATCAATTACTTAATTTATTAAATATTGTTTTAATTATCGCAGCGAAAACATGCTAAGGTAGGTGAGGATGATGTATTTCTGTTGCCGCTATAACAAAATTCTAAAAAACAGAATAAAATAAATATTTAAGGGAGTTTGTATGCAACAAACGTGATTTTATTGCTCTATTTTGCTCGATATTGATAACGGCAACAGGTAGAAACTTGATATTTTTTTTTACCTTAAAAAAAATATGATACAGAAAAAACTTCGAGGTTCTATTCGGGAATTTTAACCATTTATAATACGTTTGTTCGAAACCCTCAGTGCGCGAGTCCGACTCGCATTTGCATGTTTTATTTTTATTTTATATACTTTTAAATTTTTGATTACCCCTGCTTGTAGGTATCAATATGGTACGCTCCATCGAGTGAATCGAGTTATGGCTCGCCCTAGATCCAGCAGGCTGGTGCAATCTCCCCGATCACCAGAACACAAAGCAGATTGTACACTAATAGGGTTCGCTGGACTACGAACTCATTACTAGCAAGCTAACATGATCTAAAAACAATTTCACGTTGCTTCACAATAATGAGTGAAAATATTGATAAGGGGGATTGCCCTGCACACGTAGCCCTCGCAAATGTGTTTTTATACAAGTATTTATTGTAATGCATTGAATGCGCGAGACGATTTTTTTTATGCATTTTGACATTTTTCCATGCGATCACGATATTAAAAACACCCTAACGCATAGGAATTGTTATAAAATAAAATTGCAATGGAATAACAATCAAATTCTCAATAATATGAAAAAAATCATGCACTGTAATTGACAAAAGATCAAAGTAACAAAATAATTACCATAATCAAAATATCACGTAGTTTGTTAAATGATTTTAGTTTATTGTTCAATAGTTTATTGTGTGTTAGTTGTATCGCCTGAATGAAAGTAGGTTTTTCCGTACAAATTATGGGCCCCATATTTTTATCCCTTGGAGTCATTTTAGGAGCGTATAATTTTGTATAAGGAAACCTTGTACAAAATTATACGCTCCTAGCACTAGTAGTTTCGACTGAGTACTTATAGTTTCTTTTTCACCAATCGGTGTTCGTAAAACGCGAACACCGATTGGTGACCGCGGTGGGCGCCAATTTACGCGAACAGCTGTTTTGTTATTATGATGAAACTAATGAATATAATAAAAAAGTTTCTTTGGGAAAGTTGTTTGAAATCATGAGTACAAACACGTGTATAAGTATCGATCACTAATTACCAGTCACCCTGTATATTTTTAAACCTACAAACTTTTTAGGGTATCTATACTATTATTTTATCAATAGATATTGTGGGTTTCGGTGCATATCTGTCTGTGATAACTACGCAAGTTAAGAAGTTCGAGAAATTAATTGGTGATTTAATAAAATGACCACCAACTCAATTAAAATCACAATTAATTTTCGCGGTTACACAATGTAATGAACAATTAATCTTTGTTACTGTACCTACAACAAACAGATTCCAAAGAAATATACTTATGTATCTGTCAAATGGTTTGGTTTGAACATAATACGAGGTGTAAGGGACAGCCCTCCGCAAACTGTAAGGGCTTGCTCAGTAGACGAAACTTAACTTAAAAAGAAAATCGGCCTCTCCACACAAACTGTCCAATCAAGTTTATATTTTGTATGGTGAGGCTGATTTTTGTTTTCGTTTACTGAAAACAAATCTTGTATATATTTTGCCAACGAGCAATGGAACGCAGCATTCTGGGTGTCAAAAGAGCCGACAAAATAAGGAACACCACGCTACGTCAAAAGACGGGTATTTTAGACGTAGGAAAAAAGGCTGCCAGGCTAAAATGGGTTTGGGCATCGGGCATCAGTCGCATGCACTCTGACCGCTTGGCAAGAGTTTCCGCAAAGTGGGTACCTGAAGATGGACGACGCCGCCGAGGTCGACCGATCGCCGAGAAGACCTAGATGCCTACCGCGGGGACTGGTTTGAAGTGGCTCAAGAAAAGAATACTTGGAAGAAGTTGGGGGAGGCCTCTGCCCAGCAGTCTGTCCCACAGCTGGTTATTAAAAAAAAAACATATTTAATACTTATACGAAGACTCTCAGTGTTTGTTTATGTAGACTCATGACGTCGCGCGTCGGGCTGTGCGGCGCGTTGGGCAAATTTATAGGTTTTTCTCTTTATACTTCTAGTATTCCACAGTTAAAACTAAATAATGCGCAAGTGTAGAAAATCATTAAGTGACTTCTTCTATCTATTCTTTTACTGATTTTAACTCGCCTTTGTTCGCCGGAAGAGACGCCCGGGTGTCGCCACTGTACGCAACGCCCGGAGGACACGGTGGAGCACACCGTCGAGGTGTGCCCTGCTTGGGCGGAGCAACGTCGTGCCCTCGTGGGGGCGATCGGCGGCGGAGACCTCTCGCGCCGGGCCCTGGGCGAGGCCATGTTCCGGACCGAGGAGGAATGGCAGGCGACCGCATCAGGCAACGGCGCCCTCGCCGCCGTCGCCGGGATTCCGATCCCAATTTCCGGCCACCGTAGACGCGGGCTCGCGGACGACGAGCCATGGGTAGCTCGCTGTCCGATCGTCCGGTAATGGACCGAGTCCAAGACGTCGACAGCGCGCACTGTTCCCGCGCGCCTCAAGGAGTTGTCAGCAGCAGGAGGGGCAAAGCTGGGTCGAAGCCTACTGGGGACAGGGTTGTCCGAAAGGGAGCTCGTGCCCCGGTATGAAGGTTTTTAGTCAGTAAGACTCTGACACTGTCTCCCGCTCCACCCAAGAGCGGGTTTCGTCAAAGATGGATTTTCCCCGTCGAAAAAAAAAAATTGTATACTTATGTGAACTTTACACATCTGCGGTACCCTTTCAGAGCATAGGTGTGATGTTGCTGTGAAAAGTTGTCTACACTATACATATATTTATTTTATTATATAATATTATAAAGAGATAAAGTTTGTTTGTTTGTAGGAGGTAATCTCTGAAAGAACTGGACTGATTGCAAAATTTTTTTTCACCGTTAGAAAGCTGCTTTATTCCTGAATGCCATAGGCTATATTTTATATATGTGAGCGAAACCGCGGAAAAAAGCTAGATAACAATAAACAGACTCGCGATTTCAGCATTTCCAGAAGATTTGCTATTATTTACTGAAATGTTCCGTGGCCTGCGAAGTTTTTCATCAGGTTTTCGTCCAGTTTAAATAGCAGACCAACTCTTCGAAACAAAAGAGAATCTTCAAAATTAGTTTATATCCTCTTATTCGTTTGGCCTCTATTGCGCAACTCCGCGGAGCTGTCACAGTGCGCCCGGCCGAAATCGTGCCATTTCTCGGCGTTCACTAAAACTACGATAGCTCCTAAATTAAAGAGCGCAGCTCGACACACCCAATGTCACTGAATTCGTTATGAAATAAGCTGTCTGATTTTCTATAGTTTTGTATAGTTTTATCGTGGAATCTATTGTTGATTCGAAATTGAAAGTAGGGTTAGCTACTTTTTCCCAGTTTTTGGTACAAAAGTCGTCATATTAATAAAATAAACGCATTTTTTTCCAAAGTTATTGTTTTGTTTACATAATAACACATTATTGTACAATAATCAAGTAAAATAACACACATTTCTATACTTATTTTTCATCTGCAAGCTGAACAAAAACACGGCTCAGGTAGTCAACCCGCACACCGAACAAAACAACAGAAAAACATTCCGATAACAAATGTTGTTGAATGTTTAGCATGTGATGTTTTATGCCTTTCTCATTCTTTCACCTACAGTCTGTGTAAGTTAGAGTAAGAAAGGTATACTCTAGACAGGCAATATTTTAACGGACGGGAGGATATTTCGTGAAGACTTTGCCTAACAAGATACAAAAAAACTTGTTTGTACTTTCCTTTTTTTTCTATTCTTACACTCGACGTCTACATCTCTTTTTTCCAACTGTCCTTTCGCAGCTATGCTGGAAGAGATTTCTGTAGAAATAGGCATCACCTTTGTACCTATTTTCTTTCTGTCTCTTTCTCCTTTTCTTTTATTATTTCTTCTTTTAGGGGTATATAAATTGTCAAATAAAATAATAATAAAAAAGACGACTTGAGAAACTCTTACTTTTTTTTTATTCGATTAAACATAAATAAAACTTAATACCAATCTCCACAACACCATCAATATTGTTTCAATTCCATAAAGGAAAATTACAAGGATTTCTATAATCATGAAATTATGCATCAGCCACGCCATTTTACCATATTTCCCTTAGGTACCTAATTATGAACAATAATCACTTTTCCCAGGCCGACCACTTTCCTTAGAAATACTGGACTAACAATCAATATGGAATCAATAGCATTAATCATTTGTAATTACTTGGTTGCATTTTCTGCATATTTCATTGTCATGGAATCCTTGTGGTATCTAAAACTAATTGTTACCAGGAACAGTATGAAGGAGACTTATCAATCAATTAATTGACGTTTGATATAAAAAACCGGAAGATATTGAATGTAACTTATTTACCATTTTAGACTTCACAGCTTCCTTTTAATTGATAGCAACTTTATTTTAATTGATGCATGCAGATGCATGTTTAGAAAAATGCATCTTTCTCATTGGTCAAGTGATCTTTTTATTAATTAATCGATGCATGCAGATGCATGTTTAGAAAAATGCATGTTCCTCATTGGTTGAGTGATCTTTTTATTAATTAATTGATGCATGCAGATGCATGTTTAGAAAAATGCATCTTCCTCATTGGTCGAGTGATCTTTTTATTAATTAATTGTTCTATTCTCGAATCTATTTAATCTCTCGAATTAGCCAACTCCTTCTCGGGAAGAAATAAGTAACTTTTACCCCTAGTGTAACAATGTACTATTTTGCGATTTAGAAATATCTTCGTGACTCAATTCGAGATTAGAACTGTTTTCATGCATAGGTAAGTTTTTACGGAACTCTCAGTGCGCGAATCACTAGACTCACTCTCACCTGATGGTAAACGATGATGTGGTCGACGATGGAGCATGCTTAGTTGCTTACGTAGAAGTAACATCCTCCTCCATGCGTCGTATTCCTCAATGCTGAGGGTCGTGACCTCCCTGCTTCATCACTCTAACCTTTATTATATTCCCCCATCTGTTCCTGTCTCTAGCAGTGTGACGGGCATTGTACATCGTAAAGTCAAGAGCGGTGCGAATCTGGTGGACCAACGAATTGGGCTGCGCCTGCAAGGCCTTTTCCCATCCACTTTACCGGTTACAATTAGCCTTGCGAGGTTGCCACCGTCTTTCCTTGCAATGTGACCGAAGTATTGCAGAACCTTGCGAAGACACTCTGACGACAGCCGTAGAAGTAACATAACGGGACGATTTTGATTGAAATTTTGGTACACGGATAGACCATGTCCTTAAGTAGACCATTGGGTATTTTTTATCACAGGTTAATGTTCCCTTGGGAAACTTTAAAAAAAAAACCACTTGCAGAAGTTAGAGACAAAATTGTAAGTTATTTTGTGGAACATAAGTCATGTCTCGTAAAGAAAGCTACACCTATCCCTTCTTTTTATTGTGTAAAAACAACAAATAAATCTATAATCTAAGTATCTAAGGGTTATACCGGGTACAACCCACCTGTGTTCTTCCTATTGCTCTTTGTTGGTCTTCCTATTGTTCGATCATCCTATAAATCAGCTGGTCTATCACAAAATGCTATAGGTTGCCTGTCCCTGTTATCCCGGGTTTTCTTGTTCCTATGGAATAGCCAAGCTATAGGAAATAATTAGTATGTATTAATTTTAAAAAGATACATTTTCCTGATAGCTACCACTCCCTATGTTTCGGTTGAATGACGCCGCTGTCTCTGTAAAGTAACTTCTTTTTAGGGTTTCGTACCTCAAAAGGAAAAAACGGAACCCTTATAGGATCACTTTGTTGTCCGTCCGTCAGTCCGTATGTCTTTCTGTCAAGACCCTTTATTTCGAGAACGCGCGGATGTAGATATCGGGTTGAAATTAAAACCATATATTCAAGTCTGTGGTCCCTTCAAGCTGTGAAAAAAAAAACTTCTAAGTTAACGAATAAAAATATATGGCCGTTTATGTCGCAAAAAAACGTATATTTTGATACTCTCAAATATCGAAATTCATAGAGTACTTACTGTTGACCCAGAATCCTGAAATTTGGTACAAAGCAAGATCTTCTAGCACAGGTATAGGAATAAATCTGAAAACAGTAAATTTGTTGCTACCTACGCACCAAAAAAAATTTTTTTTTTGCATTTCGGACTCATAAAAACCTTCGATCTCCATTCGGGAATTGTAATTGGCACGGAACCCTCAGTGCGCGAGTCCGACTCGCACTCGCCCAGTTTTTTTTTTTGTAACGGTGTCGGTAAATTACTTTTCCCGTCTTAGTTATATCCCCTGACATACAAATCGCATCAAATTATTTAATGCGATTCATAAACGTGATTACGTATCGGTAAGTGGCACTTTCGCTGCAAAACCTGCCATTTGCGAATGACGCATTAGTGACGGGTTTAACACAAGTTTACCTCAGTCTACCGAACGTTTCAGTTAAACTGGCGCGGAGGGATTCCCCAATAGAACTCTAACCATAACTTTGTTAGTTCTTTTTTACCCACATGCCCATACATGCAACGTGGGAAACCCAGAAGATGGGTACGTTAATGAATACACTTTTTAAGTTTGTAATCGCTTCGATTTTCACACCTAACAAAGAGACACATTAAAGACAGAGGTTACGTACATAATAAAAATAAAAAAAAACGAATGCAATCATAATTATTAACCTACTTCCGGTACTTAAACAAGTGCCAGTTAAGTTGGCGAAGTGGATAAAGCGAATGATCACGTAGGCATTGTTGAATAAACAAACGATCAGTGATATAATCAGGTATGTGTAGTGATGCCATTACTGCACCGAAATAAGGACGTTGAACCGCGCCGTGACATGTCAACGCTCGCCGACTGCATCATTCCGATATTATGAGGGATCCGGAATTATATACCTTACGGTGCATCAGAGATGCTGCATCATTTTGTTTTTGCCCATAATGCAAATGGCGGCTGTCTCTAGACCTACCCTAATGCAACAATCTACTCCAGTAATAAATCTCACTTATCGCAGCGCAAAAAAGAACCTCGTGCGGAAACCAGATCATATAAAGCACGTGCGTCACAGTTAAATGTTGACCAAACACGATTTAGCATAAACCTATTGCAAATAACTAATATACAAACAGTTCATCATGATGGAGATTAGTTAATTTGCTCATTCTAATTGATATACGTCATAATGGAATAACCGAAATGATTTTTTTTTTAAAAACCGTATCGGCTCATTAAACCGACCGGTATCTGATGCGGCCTTCTAATTTCAATAATTATCTCTGCTGTGACGTAAAGGCGAGTTTTGGCATTGGCCGATGTCGCAAAACATGTGTCACTAAGTTAATGGTGGTTTTTGTGATTTACCTTGCACTGTCATTAGATCATTTGACTCCTTCAGTTTTGCGGTCGATGATTCTCTTATTGAATGTCTTGTTATTGTTACCTACTGCTTCTTTATTCAACGCATTATTTATTCTAAATAATTAACAAACGGGTGCGACGATTTATTGAAGTAATGTTTACATGGTGTTTCAGGTAGATTTCGTCGTCAGCCTGCCATTGTGCCCATAGATATAAGTTTGTGTATAAATTATCTTAATTAAACTAATACTTTGGACTACGAATAAGTTGCCAAACTTAAGTAGCAATGGGCAGGGCACAATTCTCTCAGAATAGATGGCCATTGGGGTCGAAATGTTCTGGAGTGGCGACCGCATACCGGAAGTCGCAGCGTTGGAAGGCCTACTACAAGGTGGACCGATGATGACCTGGTAAAGGTTGCGGGAAACTAATGGATGCGAGAAGCATAGGAACGTTCGTTGTGGCGTCGCTTGAGGGAGGCCTATGTCCAACAGTGGACATATATCGGCTGAAATGATGATGATGATGGCTAATAAATTGTTTGCATTAATATATTTCAAATGCATCGTCTAGTATTATGCCCATAGATATATATCTTCTATATTATAAAAATGAGCCCCGTTTTCCGTTGTCACGGCATGGCATGAAAACGGCTTGACCGATTTGGCTGATTTTTTTTTGTTGTGATTGTTATTGTGAGGAGAAGGTTCATAAGGAAAAAAAAAATTAGGGTAGTGTAGGGTAGAGTAGAGTAGGGTAGAGTAGGGTAGAGTAGGGTAGAGTAGGGTAGAGTAGGGTAGAGTAGGGTAGATTAGGGTAGAGTAGGGTAGAGTAGAGTAGAGTAGGGTAGAGTAGGGTAGAGTAGGGTAGAGTAGAGTAGGGTAAAGTAGGGTAGAGTAGGGTAAACTAGGGTAGAGTAGGGTAGGGTAGGGTAGGGCAGGGTAGAGTAGGGTAGGGTAGGGTAGGGTAGAGTAGGGTAGAGTTAGGTATAGTAGTGTGGAGTAGAGACGAGCGAGAGCGAAGCCGCGCGGGCAAAAGCTAGTATTTTATAAAAGCGCATTTTATTTTGTACTAGCTGTTACTTGCGACTTCATTTGCGTGGAAAATCTGTTTAAGTAAATTTCGGAGTTAATTCCGTCTAAGTCTGATTCCCGAAAAATCAAAAAGTAACTTATTTATTAGAACATTAGCTATACCCAAGTAAAAGTCCCGTCAATGAAAAAAAATAATTCCGTAGTATGAGATTCCATTACCGCAGGTGAATTAATAGTAGCATTCGCTATCTATCAGTAAGAGTCCTATCAAAATCAGTCCCGCCGATTCGCCAATTAGCCGGAACAAACGAATAGATTGAAAAATGCATTAAAAATAATAATAATGCATTTTTTTTGTTTGAAGATATAATTTCACATGCATTTAACATAATATTTGTATTTTTATTTTACAAACAGACACTTCAATTTTATGTAATATATATATAATAAATAATTTTCAAACTCAATGAAATTGTTTTCTTAAGAACGCTAATTATTTTTGCTGTTGATTGTTCGATTCTCGTATTTTATACCTGATTAAAAAAAAGTATTAATGATATAATGAGACGGCGTAATTTTAACTGAAACAAAGCAAGAAGAACGATTTTTTTTAGCAATAATAATAATTGGACTGTGATGAGCAATAATGTTTCAAGCCACAAAAACTAACGTCTTAACATTTTGTATCCATGGCATCGTTATCAAGGGTTGGAACATTTTTGTGTTACGCCTTTTCTTTTGCCGTGTCAACATTATATGAACTTGAAAAGTAAAACTTCAAATGCCATACAACTAACACTTCTTTCTAACAAAATTTTCAACCCTACACTCGAAATAAGGTTCAGTTGAAAACCAGCGTCAGGCAACTACCATGTAGTTTTCTGGCATTTTTGCTGAACTGGACCTGTTTGGCGCCACCGTGAGACACATATTGTTAGTTGTCTCTTTCTTTTTTTATACAATAATTAGTGTCTACATGTTGTTACTACATTGTGTGTATATACGAGTGTGTATCCCAAATAAATTCATATTTTAGTGAAGCTAGTCATGGTAAATGAAACTGTGAAAAAATATATAGTATATTAAGATTTGTATGGGTCTGGCCACCGGAAACAACATAACATAAGGAGGCTTTCATAGAAAAATCCACAGCAATTTGTATAAGTAACTATGATACTTTGCATCGCACTTAGTTTTGTTTGGAAAATCCCAAACAAAACTAAGTGCGATGCATGTATGGATGATGATGTATGAAGCCACATCCGCATCGCCGCATCGCAGAGGGTTCGATGCGGATTGCTGCGATATGATTTCGTGCGGCAAAGCATCGGTTCAGGTGACCATACAATGTGCGATGCGAATCATAAAATTCGCAAGTCTTGCGATGCGTTGTCCGAGCTCGCAGATTTTACGTTTAGGCCCATCTACACTAATATAATAAAGATGTTTGTTTGTTTTTAGGAGTTAATCTCTGGATGTACTAGTCCGATTGGTAAATTTTTTTTCACCGATAGAAAACTGCTTTATTCCTGAATGCCATAGCATGGCATAGGCTGTTTTATGTACGCGGGCAAAGCCACGGGCAAAAGCTAGTAATTAATATAATAACTATAGGTTTTATATAATATATTGGACTCGGGTAGATACGCCTTTTATTAAAGTGGAAAATCATCCAAAGACTTCTCCCGCTTTAGGGGGAAACGGAGAAGTAATGCAGCCTGCGTCTTGCGTTCCAGGACCCCGGAGTTCCCTTTCGGAAGTCTGCCCTACAGTTTTCCTGACATGTCTTCGAGGGGCGCGTGGAACCCTACGCGCTGTCGACGACTCGGTTTCCGTTACCAGACGCAGAGCTACCCATTGCGCGTCGTCCGCTAGCCCAAGCCTACGGTGGCTAGAGTCAGGATCCCGATGGCCAAGCCCACATCCATGGTAGCTGAAAATCATAGTAAGGATTCCAGTGGCTGGGACAAGAGGATATAGATCTCTCTAAGTCTTCAATAGCATTTAAAATAATAACATTATCTTATTGCTTTGTGTACCTGTACATATAATATTTGATTGCTTTGGTGGCCGAGTAGTTATGGCCTCGACTTACCCCCGAGTTGTAGGTTGTGGATTCAAACCTAGCCAGGTACTTTACTTTGTGTAATTTATTTAATCACCACTGGTCTTAAACTCTGAAAATCAAAAATTCGAAGACATGAGTCATTCACTCATCCGCACTGGGCCCCCGTAGTGGATGCGACCCTTTCCTTCTCCTAGAGAGGAAGCCTGTCTCCCAGCAGTGGAAACATTGAAAAGCTGATTATGCTCTACAAGGTTATTTGTAAAACACTAGAAACCTCTTAGGTGCTAGTTAAGAACTTCATAAACAATAACTTTTGTTCTATGACTTTTTACAAAACATAATACATTTACCAAAAACCAACCTTCAAAATTTCGTTGTTCTATCAACTCAACGTTTACATTTCAACTCTGTATTTTGCCGTACCTACCTACGCCTCCTGTACACTGTTCTCATAGTAATAGTAAGCAGGCTTCCGAAACATTGTCATCACACCTACCTAGCAAGCATTCGCAACATTTTCGTGCACTCATCACACTAGAAAATTGTTACGCCAGCATAGACTTCATAACATTTAGAATGTTCGAAAATCTGATGAACTAAAATATGATATATTTTTCAAAGTCATAGAACAAAAGTTGTTCTTTATGATGTTAGTACTATAGTCCTGAGAGGTTGCCAGTGTTTTACAAATAACCCTCTATACTATGCTAAGTATTATACTGTAATGTTTAAGTTATTGTTGGCATTTTTGAGAAACCGATTAAATAAATATCGTCCTTAACAAAGTATGTTTTTTTCGCATATTTATTTTTCGCTTGTTTTGCCTCATTGCCTTTACTGCAAAAAAGAAAGGCAAGTTAAAGTAAATATTTACCTTTACAATGATAACTACCCAGAGGTAGTACATGTGACCTTGTACATAATGTATAATGTAAATCATAGCAAATTAAGTAAGTACATAAATAAATTAACACTAAAAATAAATGAACTTGTTATTTTTTTATATCCATGTATTTTTAATTAGCCTAATGGTAATCGAGCGGATGCTTATTTTCGTTTATGGAAAGAACGGAATTACTTATGACATAATATTATGTTGTTAGTTATTATTATACAATATAAGAAATCTATTTAATAATAACGTGTATTTATTTTCTCCAGTCACAGTCGTATAATAAAGACAAAAGTTTGCGAGTCTGTATGTTTGTTACTTCTTCACGCTCGAATGGCTGTGTGGATTTGGATGAAATTTGGCACACAGGTATATCCTGCACATAAGTTCCTTTTTATCCTGACTGACTGAAATATCATCGCACGCGTGAACTGTTGCAAAAGGTGTTCTTTTATGATGTGGACGAGCCTTAAGAGAGGATTTCCCAAAATTTACCCCCTAAGGGGGTAAAACCGGGGTCCATAGTTAGTATGGAGAAACCTATTCACATATGGGCTATGCCGCTGGCAGAAGCTAGTACATTATTATAAAGCCGATGTTAGAGTACATATTGCTCTCCCCAGCGAATAATATCGTAATTGACTATTGCGATAGAAGTGCTTTTATGAGGAATTATTGTTCTAGAGGTGCGATTACACCCTGTGAATTTTGTTCACGTGATTTGTGCTATTACTTTTCGAGTTAGACATTTTGTAATGAATTTACCTGTACTATTCGACTCTAAATAAAAACTTTTTTGTATGACGAATATCATCACAATAGATTAATACTGACTCCTCACAAATTTCCCATTTCCAGTAAACTGTGATTACAAAATTCAACAATCTCGCTATGTAAACCTGTTAAGAAGTTATAATCAAAAATCGGTTTTTTATTTTTGCTGTAAAATTTGATGTTTTTAGTTACGATATTATTTGCTGGGGACGGCGATATTACAGTGACTTTATAAAAAGCATTAGTTTTAGTAGGTATATGTGAAACCCGAAATAAGTATCTAATACTTTTATGTAAAGAATCTATGTACAAAATATCATAACTGTATTGAAAAATCACAAAGTTATAAGCATGTAATGTCAGCAAACATATATAAACACCGGGCCATCCAGGTGACCGAGGGGTTGCTTTGCACTTTCACCCCAGTTGTTTGCTGGCACCTAATGCTTGCTATAATCTGCCGTGACCTGTTTTTTACTTAGTGTCGGTGGTGTCCAACTTAAGACCTTTTTAACTGTTTTTGGGAAAAAATATAACATAGTGTAAAACCTATTGGAATCATTCAGTTACTGATCCTGAACAAACTATATTTAGGTTTCGCTTATTCTAAAAATAATGTTGTATATAAGACTAGCTGCTCCCAGCGGCTTCGCCCGCGTGATAGCAGAAAATTATCCTAAGGGAACATACTTCTGGGATAAAAAGTATCTTATGTCCTATTCCAGGACATGGTCTATCCGTGTACCAAGTTTCATCAAAATCGGTTTTGCTATTTAGGCGTGAAGGCGTAACAAACAAACAAACTCACTTTCGCTTTTATGATATTAGTAAGGATGTCCTGATACCCGAGTTACTGAGTTGTGGAGATAAGATATACAGTATATTTTTTATTCAGCAACATCATTTTAGACTAGAACCCGACCCTAACTTAGTTGGGCTTCGCAGATTTATTTACGGAGAAAAAAGAAATAACTCCAGAAATAATATGGAATTGACTGGAAGACGCAGCGTCGGAAGGCCTCCTACAAGGTGGACCGATGACTTGATGAAGGTTACGGGAATCCGATGGATGCGAGACGCGCAGGATCGATCATTGTGGCGACGCTTGGGGGAGGCCTATGCCCAACAGTCGACGTCTTTCGGCTGAAATGATGATGATGACTGGGAATAATGAAGTAACCCCAGAAATAACATGGAATTGACCGAGAATAATTTAGTAACCCCAAAAGTAACATGGAATTGATGGAGAATAATTTAGTAATCCCACAAGTATTACTAAATTATTGATTACATATGATTCTCAGTAAAGAACGAATTAACCCTAGAAGCAACAAGGGATTGACAGAGAAGAATCAAATTACCTCAGAATTAATACAGGTTAGGATAGAAAAACAAAAGTTTATAGTATTTCGCTCTGGCTACATAATAATATTTAAATAAAACAGTATTGTTTCAAATAAATATATTTTTAACTAGCTCCTGTTAGCGGCTTTGCCTAGAAAATTGTAACAAGGGAACAAAGCCTGATGTCCTGTTATTCCAGGACATAATGTATCTGTATGCCAAATTTCATCCAAATCCGTTCAGCCGACCGCGACAGCGCTTTCGACAAACTTTCCACTTTGTAATAATATTAAGTTTAAAGGTTTTAGTTTATTTATTAAGATACTACAACAATACTCATACTGTCAACAAGTAAAAATAAACATTGTCTTACTGAAAATAATAATAACTTACACCCAATCGTTTCTGTAGCTGACAATAATAAGAGATCGCTATAGATTGTTTATCAAATATTTGAACCAGTTTAAAATTATCGTAAAACCGTATGCCGGTAACTTAAACGCCTATTAAATGGTAATTATATAAATTCATCTCGTACGATAAGGCAACCACAATGTTATCTTCAACGTTACATCTTATCAATAACGAAACACTGCTCGCCAGCCGTAATATTTGATTTACTATGAATAAATCATGGGGTTCAAAATAATTTAAAAATCTTACGAAATCTTTGCGTAGCTCGCCGTAGCAGATTAGGTGATTCCCGTAGGGAATAGCGTAGCATCTCGTAGACTAGCAAATTGGGGTCTACGAAGCGCTACGCGTCACAGGTAAAACCAACATCACTCATTAGAGAACATTACCAGGAAATTCTATTGACTAATGAATATAGGTTATTAATCTTTGCCCCTGCTGTCCTTTAAAAACAACAATATGTTTTTTAACAAAATAAAATTTTGATATATAAAATTCTTTAAATGATTTTAAAGAAATAAAAATAACCAAACTTTAATATTTTTATTGAATATCAGTCTGTTCAAAAGATTCTAATCACTCCATATTATACGAGTAAATGGCTGACTGCCGAAAAGTTAATAATATTTTTAATAATCAAGATTTTATCGAACATTATTATTAACTTAACATAACTATAACGTCACAGTTTATTTTAATAGTTACAGTGTTTACTTCCGAGATATATAATAAGGCCATTTCCGAGCGAGGATCTAAGGTAGTGAAAATAAGGATGGAATATTGAGGAGATTGATTTTTGGACTAATGTGGATGATCAGGGATGAAGGATGTGGTGTCTGAGTTGGTGGAGCTGATGGCTGGCTGGGGGATGCCGGCGTTCCGCGGCGGGCGGCGGAGGGGCAGAGGCGCGCGAGGCGGGGGCATGACGCATGCGCGACGAAAGGCGCTGCGGGGTGGGAGGCGTGCGCCTAACACTATTTAAACTGTTCTTACGAACGGTCATCATGCATTGGTCTGTTTGCAATCCAAAGTTTAGTTAGCTATAGTAATACGACAGCTCGAGTCGCAGACAGACAGGCACAGAAGCCCGTGGTCGAGACAAAAAGCTCTCGCAGACAATACGCTAGCTAACCGCGCAGTGAACCCCTCGTTCAGGCCCTTCAAATACCAGTGGTGTGTCGTGAGAAGAATAGCAAGAAGCCATGGCCGTCGCAGCTGCCCAGAAGAACCGCGAGATGTTCGCCATCAAGAAGTCTTACAGCATCGAGGTGAGGAGCTGGGCAGCAGCCTGCACGCGCCCCCAACGCGTTGCCAGCTCGTTTTATACTTTGCCCATCACAAACATTATTTTCCCACCCTACATCTAAAATTCTCATCTTAAACAAATATTTATTTCCCGCCATCAAAGTTTTGCTCCGTTGAAGTTGTTTGCAAACAAAGCGGCCGTCAAAACATCGGAACAAGTTATTGTTTTCGGCCAAATATTAGTAAATGCTGAATATCAATTGATTGATAGCTTTAAAAATCTAATAATTGTGCAATTTTAAAGTAGTAATTCATTTTAGTTACAGTAATTCATTAGTAGCATAAATCTCTATTAGGAATAATTGGAATGTCCTAAAAACTAACAATTATGTTTATTCACTGACAGCCTAGAGATATAATTGCAATACAAAACGCATTGTATAGCAATTCCTGTATTATTAGCAGTTTGATTGACCTAAACAAAGAAACCGATTTACTTCTGTAGGATTTAAACGTGAATTTAAATTACAAACTTTAGTAATTCTCAAAGTAAAGTGATTAATTGACAAAAAATAATGTCATTAATAAGATTCTACAGAAAAAAAGCAAAGAAATAATAAGATAACTCTGAATTGTATAATAGTAGCGAGTTAGATGTTAATCAGTTCGTCATCAGATAATGACTCTTGGCTACTTGTAACTTGTCAAATTCGCCCTTGTAATACTCAGAAACAATGAACATCAACAATCTTAACTGACCGAGGCAATTTTCCAATAATTTACATAAATATATAGAAATCTGCAAGAATGGCCAGCTGCTTTTAAAGAGGCTATTGCTTTATTCAACTAGAGATTACCTACTGAAATAATTTGTCGTTAAACCAAAAAAAACATAACGCACAAGTTAATAAGTTTGGTCATTCACTTCATACGTATGTTATAGAATTTAAATTCGTCTTTCTAGTATAACAGAGCTTGAGAATTGCTGAGAATCTATTTACTTGGTGCACACAGGGTCTGTGCACCGCTATCATTGTAGACTAAAATTAATTTATTCACTTTTAATGTGACAAAGACACTTTCTCGGCGAAATCGCATCTTCGTGTGACAAATTGCGCAATATCCACAACAAAATGTTCCAAATAAGTCATAGTTCCACATAAGATGAGTCTGTAGCCTCAACACTTACCTATTACAACAAAAAACAACTCTTATCAATGTCTTCATTGTTTATGAACAGATTAATTAGCATTGTGAATATTCAACGCGTCGTCGAGTCGTAATCGTTACCTCACGTAGGCAACTTTGTATTAAATAATCACCTATTGATTGTTTACCATAGTAGAATGTTTCCATCGTGCTTTTCTGGTAGAAGTACATAAAGCTTAAGCGAAATTATGTTGCGAATTATATCAGAGCTTGTATGCATCAAGCAGTGTTTGCTAAGTTTTGACATGGTCGAAAACCAAAATTATTTTTCGAAATTCTTATGCCTACATGCTCTGAAATGCGTTGCGATCATTCCCAAAAATTATTTTGCTTCATTTAAGTTATTTCAATGCGCTGTGCGATAAATAGGCCTGAGCCTATCATGCTATGATTATCGTTTATTTTATGATTGGTACCTGAATGATTGTATTTCCTTGACCGTCGAAGGTCGGAATGCAAGGAGGCGGTGCGACGCTCACCGAGTCCACTGCGATCAGCAAACATCGTTAAAATTCTATCAAATGACACGATGGACACAATTAACTTGTCAACCGGCACTAAAGCACTAAAATCAAAGATGATCTTAAAATGAAAATATTACCTCGATTTTTTTAACACTAGAACCGCACTCGATTCACAATTAATTAGACGCCGTCACGCAAAGCGCAGAACCTGAGAACGCGGTCTACAATCATATCGAGGTCACTCAGGTATACCCTTGACCAACACAACTTATTTGGTGCACTTAGATGCTCGTTTGAAGAGACTCACAGTCAATTATACATTTTTCACATGTACCATTTAAAGATAAACTTCTTTTTCGTGCATAAACGCGTAAAGAATATTCACTCTGCTTAATTATTGCTTTTGTTTACCTAAATCGTGACTTGCAGATCAAATTAGTGGTAGAAACAATTCAACTCCACACTCGTGCATGCCGAAACAATAAAATCCCTAGATTGGATGTTCTGCAACGTCAAATTGATTGAGTGCTCGTAGGTATATAGAGTACATTGGAGGGTGGGTACAGGTCGGGCCGCACTCTGGCTTGGCTTAATTACCCGCCGACCGATTGGAATGGTGAAGTGGCCACTCGGGCACACCAAGGCTATATCAACCGGATTCCGAGTCCTGTCCGCTCCAGTTAGGCGGACCTTTATATTTACAATACAGCGCGCGACACCGTTTCCGCAATCTTGTATCACTTACTACGCGCACCAGGTTTTTGTTTACTACCGCTACTTAAAACCTTTTGGAGCTCCGGAAAAAAGCTTTTAGGTCGCGTAATTATTAACTTCGTTGCATTTCAGGGGCTCGGTAACAATAGTGAGTGATTAGCGCAACCCTTGACACACATAGTTAGGCCCGCACGGCCACTCTAGTGGAAAATGCTAGGTCTCAACGCCCGCGCACTGTAGCCAGCGCGGCTGCGAGCTCTTTGGCGCGACGAAAATTACATTGTCGCCGACATAACGCATCAAGCTACACGCTAATTGAGAAAAACCATCGATGTCATACATAACGCGTGTCCTTTACCTTTGATAATAGTCCCCGGGTTTTTTGGAATTTTAAGACATACGTATTAACTTTTCGTCGAAGACTAATATTTGTTTATCTAATGACGTTAACTAGCAAAACCTGTATGACGAAGAAGATATACATCAAAATATTTTATTGGCTATTGGAAGATTTGCTATGAAAGTTGGAGAATTGTTAATAGTCGGGTCGTCGGCGTCTTTGTTTCGCGACAGCGCTAAGTAAAGACATGAACGAGCGTCGCGTCGCATTGTTACAGAATCGAGTCGTGTAGTCATAACTCTCGAGCTCTATAATTGGCTCCATTTGAGCGCAGTGGACCAGAAAGTCGCGTTCCTTTGAAAGATTTCAGTCGCACGACTCCGTATCCGGAGCGAGGCGCAAGGCGGGCATAATGGGAGCACTTTACACCCGGCCACACTCAGGAAATAAGCTTACGAACTTCGTAAAAGCAATTCCTACTCTCACATGAAATATAATGCGATGTGACCGCTTTATATTTATAAGGATTTAGAAGATCAAACTGTTCTAGAGACGAGTCCTTTGTGCTCGGTCGCTGGAGTGGAGGCATTTTCCCGCCCACGCTTCAGGCTTTTCGTTTTATAGTATTTCCTTCGAAACTGTTAGGTATACTATAAAAAATAACTGCACGTTACACAGTAAAATTAACGACAACATCAAATTGAACATCACATAGTAGATTGTCAATTAATTACTGATGATACTGGGACAATGAACATAATTGCATACTGCGTTAATAGGCATATACTATCTTTACAGTTGTCAGTCAGATCATTAGGCTGTCGCCTTCTTGTTTATACTCATTCTTCATGCTATCATTAAATATTCTCAAAGACATTCCATGGTCAAGTTAGGTCACGCGCTTATCAAGTTTTATGTTCTTATTTCTATACTAAACGAATGTTTCTTGCGTTGTTTCAGAACGGTTATCCGTCTCGTCGCCGTTCGCTTGTAGACGATGCCAGGTTCGAGACACTAGTGGTCAAACAGACCAAACAAAGCGTTCTTGAAGAGGCCCGCGCCCGCGCCAATGGTAAGTCTATCAAGGATTAACTTGGACAGCTGATCTGAGGAAATGGAATTTAGTGTCTTTAATATAGGATCTATGCTTCGAAACGGGCAATTACAACCAAATTTTCTGATTAACTGATGACCTAAATGATTTAATTGACATTACTTGGGGAACTACCATCGACCCTTGAAAATTCCAACGACCGCGGTTGAACCCAATTTCACAACTCCGATTTAATGACGCATGTGACTCGTAATACGTAGCATGAAGAAAGCAAACTTGCTTTTAAAAACCGCAATAAATTCGCCATGATAATCATCTCTGGGACGACCGTAATTTTTGTTTGCGTTTATTATCAATTTATTACTCTTTCTTTGTTTATTTTTTCGTTTAAATTTTTGTTTTTATTTTAACTTATTTTTGTTATTTTTCCTTTTTAATTTAGACTCTGGCTTGGATTCCGATTTTATCCAAGACGGGATTCATATTGGCAATGGTGATAACTCCCCGACTGTCGAAGATGGAACTCAACAAGATGAAACTAAGAACGGTCACCTCGGTAATTGTCTTTTATGATAATTGAAACATTATTCGTTGTTTTTTTTTTATTTTTATTTATTTTTTCTTATTTTCGTTTTTTTTTTTTTTCTTTACTTTAGCTGATGCTGATATCGGGGACGATGCTGGGAAAACGGACGACGGTCAGTATTATGATTAACTCTTTTAATTACGACACCTATTTTACTAAATAGTGTCATCGTATTCAATTAATGATGTGTTTACAGATTATACTCTGACCGAGGAAGAAGTAATCCTGCAGAACGCTGCAAGTGAATCTCCCGAGGCAGAGCAAGCGATCCAACAAGCTGCGCTCTTGTTGCGCATGAGAGATGGAATGGGCTCTCTGGCTCGCATCCTCAAGACCATCGACAACTACAAGGGATGCGTCCAGCATCTCGAAACTCGTCCATCCCAACTCACCGGTGTCCAGTTTGACGCTCTCGTCAAAGTGAGCATGTCTCGCATCAACCTATTGCAACTTATCAGATCTCTTCGTCAGTCAACCTCTTTCGCTGGAGTTAACCTCGTATCCGAGAACAACATCTCAAGCAAAACCCCGTGGTTCCCTCGCCACGCTTCGGATCTCGATAACTGCAATCATCTCATGACCAAATATGAACCCGAATTGGATATGAACCATCCCGGTTTCGCCGATAAGGATTACAGGGAACGTAGGAAGCAAATTGCCGAGATCGCGTTCGGTTACAAGTATGGTGACCCGATCCCGTCAATCAGCTACAAGGAATCTGAGAACGCGACCTGGCAGCGAGTGTTCAACACGGTGCTGGACCTGATGCCCAAGCACGCCTGCAAGGAGTACAAGGTTGCGTTCGGGAAACTGCAGGCGGCGGACATCTTCGTGCCGCAGCACATTCCCCAGCTGGAGGACGTGAGCAACTTCCTACGCAAGCACACCGGCTTCACGCTCCGCCCCGCCGCGGGTCTGCTGACCGCCCGCGACTTCCTCGCCTCTCTGGCCTTCCGAGTCTTCCAATCTACCCAATACGTTCGTCACGCCAACTCGCCTTTCCACACTCCTGAACCGTAAGTATTTACCAGTTTATAGCTTGTCGATCATTATATTTTTTACGATTTAATTCCGGTATAATATTTATTAATCAGTATATTTTCATGATAATTACCAACCCGGAAACAACGGGTGTGGATATGTCCGAAATATTCATTAACGATAATTCATTTAGGTCCAAAATTGTTGCCTTGACGCGTCTCTTTACGGAAACGTTACGCAACAAGTCCTTGTTAATGTTATGTAAATTGTTCAAAAATTGTAAACCTACGTAGAACAAGCCTCTAAATTAATTACAGGTATTCTGTTTTAATTAAGTTCTTTCTACGTATGTAGTTCATTTCGTGTAGGTGCGCGTATTCAGGATCCTTGATCATAAAACAATTTGCGAGTACGATGAAAGGCCGTCGCAGTGTCGTGATGGAACTATAACTTTGTTTAATTGAATCTCTCGCTTGTTATATAACTAAGTTACACTTTACGACTACACGAGCCAACACTTAGCCATCAAAGGCGATAGTTATAAATGAATTGCCACTTTCCATAAAATAGCACTGTACTTTGTTCGACTACAAGGACTAAAATATTTCGCTTTTTAGGAGAGTTTTAATGTTGAAGTTTTGACAATATCTTACAATGGAATGTATTGTTTGCAGCGATTGTATTCACGAGCTCCTTGGACACATCCCTCTCTTGGCCGACCCCAGCTTCGCCCAGTTCTCACAGGAGATCGGTCTCGCCTCTCTTGGCGCTTCGGACGCTGAAATCGAAAAGCTCTCTACCGTAAGTTACGATTCTAGAAGCCCTAGTTGAATAATGATCATTTATAATGAACATTTTATTTGTGGCAATGCGAATATGTAAATTTTGTGAATGGGCCCAGCTGTTGCGAAATGTGTTTGAACAGAGTTGGTGAATTAATACGCCCGATGGCGATGGATTGTAAACGATGTTGTCTTTGCTCAGGTGTACTGGTTCACCGTGGAGTTCGGACTGTGCAAGGAGAACCAGCAGCTGAAGGCGTACGGCGCCGCTCTGCTGTCCTCCATCGGAGAGCTGCTGCATGCCCTCAGCGACAAGCCCGAGCTCAGACCCTTCGAGCCCGCGTCCACCTCGGTGCAGCCCTACCAGGACCAGGAGTACCAACCTATTTATTATGTAGCTGAAAGTTTCGAAGATGCCAAAGACAAATTCAGGTAATTGAGACCGCTGAACCTAATTGGATAGAAAAGTATATAATTCTTTATTGGCATAGTTGAATTAACTGTTAATTATTTGTTCAGACGCTGGGTGTCGACCATGTCGCGACCCTTCGAGGTGCGCTTCAACCCGCACACGGAGCGCGTCGAGGTGCTGGACTCCGTCGACAAGCTGGAGACGCTCATCTGGCAGCTCAACACCGAGATGCTGCACCTTACCAACGCCGTCAAGAAGCTCAAGGACTCGCACTTCGAGTAAACAGCCTACCCGTAGTACACTTCCATGGTTCATTGCACGCGGCCTCGCCGCATTCTGTATAGCTAGTGATATAATAGATGTAAGACTGTTGTTGGCGTGTGTGGAGCGTATGTGTGAGCGATTGTGAAAACCATCCGATGGTACTTCGTTGAATTCCTTTTTGTACCTTATTGTATTATTTATTATGCCAGCTCATTGCCCGGGTTTCGGGAACTGCACGGAACTCCCGATTGCCCATTTACGGAGCCTGTGTGCGTTTACCGAAACCTTTACTATTATTAGTATTAATTTATAATTTAATGAAACACAAATAAATAAAAAATGGAGCACCAAAAATATATAAAAATGAATCATAAAAATAAATATGCGTTTGCGTGGAATATGATGTTTCATTTGACAACCTCACAAATAGACACGAACACACCTATAATAACTCAAGTGGTCAAGTCTTCCAGATGCAAGTGTTCAGTAGGTACACAACATCCAATCGTAGCGTATAACATCGAAATTCATCAAGCAAAATGGAGTCAATGTGATCCATATTGATATCATGTACCTTCCATTATATTTACTTTAAGACACAACAGTAATACTTAATTCGCCTCATTATTTAAAGCCACCAGCTTAATACAAGAGCTTTATCTCAATCAGATTTAAAAGACATTTGAGAGCAAAATTAAATAAATGGAAGTGAAGGCTCGGGGCAATCAGTGAGGCGACGGGCCGGAGCCTCGGAGCACCTGTAATCAGATTTGTGCGTCCTCCAAGGAATACGAACGAACTCTTCGAACCTAATCGGATTGTGAAAAAGAGAAGTCTTAATTGACTTTTAAGACTTAAAAAAAGGAAGTGGCAAAAAAGGAAATACTAAAAAGGAAGACATTGAAACGTATTCCAATCTTTATTCACTTCCTTCATATACAATTAGTACAAATTATAACGTATGGAGGTTTTTAATTGTTCGCACCTCGTTATTGTTCTACTCACACATTTTTTAAAAGCTTACATCGTAAAACGTGGCTGCAAGAATTTAATGCAGATACTCATTTAAGGCCTAGATTCTGCTATTTAATTTTAACTTACATGAAGGTTATTTAGTAACTAGTTAACGACGAGCTAACCTGTTATAGTTTTATATTTTATGTTTTCTGTTCAATGCCTTCGAGGTAGTTTTTAGTACTTGGACAATTTAAATGACCCCTGATATGGACGTGTTTTGATTATTTTGCGTAGCAACACCATACTTAATATTAGGTATTTTGATTATATTCAAAGTGGTCGAGTAAGGCTATCAATACAGATATAGGATTATTAGTAGACAAGTGTTACTGATAACCGATCAATTAAGGTTCTAACACTTGCAGAATTGAACTAGAATTATGTTGTTTCTTTTTCGTATTACACAGCTATATATTACTTCACAATAACCCTACCTAAATATGTATGCCTTTTACATAATCCGATCCCAATGCCTGGGTAATAAAACCAATAATTCGCACAACGCCAACGCAGGTAGTTCGCAGAACAAACTAGTACCTCAGTCAATAAGAACATAGGGAAATTCAATGTTAAATGAAAAAATCGTAATAAAAATTAAGTGTAGCGTAGTTAGCGGTGCGTTGACATTAAGCTGGATTGTGGAGAGGCAGGCTCGGCGGCGCTGCGGCTCCGTGGCACGACAGCACGGCCTCAAGTCGAGCAAGGGCAGGCGGTGAACAAAGCGGCCAGTATCGCCGTATCGCGGCCAGCATACGGCCATCGCGTACGCAATCTGCACGTAATATTTGCGCTCTTGTAAACCAGATTATATACGAAAATAACATAAGAATCTATAGAGCCATTATTATAATAAGACACTCAAAAGATCTGTTTATAAGATATGATCTGTATGTAAAGAAGAGGGGTGAAACGCATGTTGCTTAAAGAGTTATGAGTTTACATGTGAATGGATGGAAAGGGAGAGGGAGGTCAAAGAAAAGATGGATGGATTGTGTGAGAAGTGATATGAAAGAAAAGGGAGTGATAGCGTGACGAATGACAGTACAGAATGGAAGAAAAAACCGCCGACCCCTATAAAACGGGACAAGGGCAGGAAGATGATGATGATGACTCAAGATCTGTTTCCTTTTGTTTTATTGCTTGGCTAAGCAAACTATAAAGACGCAGAAGAAGATATCATAAAGTAGCATTGTTTTTCGAACTGAGCGTCTTTTTTTAACGCCATTTATTCTGAAAATGTATAACGCAGAATATACTGGATATAAAGATTTGATTTTGAGGTTCTTTTTAACATTGTATAATAATACGAAAAACAACATAAGAATGACTAACAAAGTACAGCGCCATAATTATAATAACACATCCTGAGGATCAACACTTATTTGCGTCATTGCCAGGTATGAAGGAGTCAACACACTCACCCAATTATAGGGTTTAAACCACATTTTTGCATATTCGGACGGGTATAAATACAGTTAGGCAATCAACCCAGTTTGAGCCTGATTACTGGGTAAAACACAATGCCCATAATAATTAATATTGGTAAATGCTGGGTTGGGCACATTTTCAGGTGACCAGAAACATTGGGAATGTAGCCAAATTATCGGTCAGAAATACTAGAAAAATAGATTTGATTTTGAAGTTCTTAAATATTATAGTTGTGGTAAAAGTAGTACAGTAAACGCAAAAAAGTACCAGTCATTATTACAATAAGATATTTTGAGGATCAATATTATTTATTACAAGCTTTTATTTAGTTTCGCCCGTCCCGATGTTTGTCTGTAATCAAATCTTGTAAACTAAATTTGACCCACTTCCCGGTTACCGATTGAACAGAAATTTTGCATGCATGTGTAAATCAATGCAAAATTATTATGACATGGAGCTGATCTGTTGATGGAACCGGAAGTTGGCTATAGGAACTTGGTAGTTAAACGACACCACCCCATCGAGTTTGGGCTCATATGATTCGCCTTGACGAGTATTAATTATATTGATATACCGAGCTAAAAAAGCTTACTATGAAAAAAAGATTTTCATTAAATGCTTGTTTTTGAGTCTTTTCGTTTTTGCTGAGCTAGGCTGGATAGGGCTAACTACCAGGAGGCCAGAATCAAGTTAAAGAAGTATAGTTATTATCTTCTTTGAACGCTGTCTGATAATGTAACATCACTATCAGATTATATTAACTAGAAATGCAAATTTGACTTTTTAAAGTTTTTTTACTTAAAGAGTAAGGTGAAAATGATAGAGAATTAAATTATACAAAAAAAAACTCGAACTCAGTTTGTCTTTTCTTGCAGTTTACGAAATTATGGTCCTGTACCGATCTTAACTTTTAAAAAGTTAGGCCTCACGCAACAGCAAAAAAAATCATTTGTGCGTTAAATGATCGTTTTGCGATGTAGGTAGGTAACACTTCACCATATTTTTTTTATTGTTGAAAGGTCCGCGCTTGACCGCTACCTTACCTGATGGAAAGCGACGATGCGGTCGACGATCGAACGCGCTTGCCTAAAAGAAACCTATTCACTCTCGACTTAAAGATTCCTGGGATGTATAATAGCTATCAGGAAACACAGACCCCGGCAAGGATTTCCACTCCTTAGCTGCACGCACAATGAATGTGTTCCCAAAACGTTTTGTGCGTGTATATTGTATATTCCCCTTACAGTGAAATTTACCGTAAGGGGAATAAAGTAAATTTTATCAGATATATTGTTTTGTCAGAACCAACAGTAGCATGTTTACCATCAGGTGAAATCGCAGTCAAGCGCTGGTTTACTTATATGAATTAAAAAAATAAAAGTTAAGTCGGTTCACCCGTTTAGGAATAAAGGTGCCACAGACAGACCTCACACACAATGAAACTTATAACACCCCTCTTTTGCAGTAAGGATTTAAATAAACCTGAAAATGGTGAACACAGTCATCGTCTCCCTAGCTTTTTTATGGTGGGTAAAAATCATCTAAATGACACCCCCTGCCCTTCGGCGCAGCAGGAGATAGTGTCGAGACTCTTACCGACTAAAAAACCCACCTCGTCGGCCCCTGCTGTTGCTGACAACTCCAACTGCCCAAGCGGGGCATTTCACAACTAGAGTAGAGTCGGCTTCCAGTCTTACCAGATGCGGCCGAATACCCGTGTGTTACATGGAGAGCGACTGCCTATCACACCTCTACAACCCAGTTACTGGGTGACCCGATACTCCTTGTATAGATCGCTGGTCGGTTTCTAGCGTCTGACAATCTACAGTTCGGGACACGGGACACGGGATGTCGATAATGTCCTAAATAAACTTAAGTATGGAAAAGCCTACTTTTTTGTTGTGTTATTGCAGACGTTTTGAAAAGGTGAGTGGCTTGCGTAATTGGCACAAGTTACATTTGGACCATCACAGGATGCACGAGGACCATTATTTTGTTTAGGTAAATAATTTATTAGAATCGCACGATCGTATATTACCTGAGGTACTCGTATTTAGGTACAGTCAGTACCAAAAACCGATGGGCTATTCACCTTTTCTATGATTGAGCAAGCTGTGTGCCCGATGGGTTTTTCTCAAAAACCAAGTATTACGTGTAACGTTAAATGCGCAAAACCTGAAAATAGTTTGATCAGAATAACGAGCAGAATCAATTAATCCACTTTTGAACATCTATAGGTCACATTTTTCAAAAAAAATCATCCAAAATGTTGCCTTGTCTATTTATTAATAGGTCAAGCCATCACGTGCGCAAACTTGCCAAAATAGATAAACACAAATGGTTCAATTATCTCATACGCGGGGTAACAATAATTCTTATTCAATATAGTTATAAATCTTTAAACCAACTACAACAGCACATATAACCATTAGATTTTTTTCACTCGGTATTCAGTCAATTGCATTAAAAATCATTTGGGGTGTCTGAGGTTTTGTGCATTTAACGTTACACGTTGTATTAGGTGAACATGGATGGACAGACAGACACTCGGACGTCGCACATCTGCTTCACACTCTGCTGAATGGATTTCGATGAAACTTGGTGCTCAGGTAGACCATATCCTGGAATAATAATTTTGTTTGCATTGATTCATGTAGAACTCCGTCCATACAGAACATACTAATAGAGTGTTCGATGTTCTTTAGTGGTACACACGTGCGATGTTTTTGTGTATCACGCAACGCAACACATGTGAAGTTGTTACGTATCACGCAACGCAACAAATTTTGTTCGTACTGTTCGGCTTTTCACGCAAAAACTTCTGAATGGATTTGAATGAAACTTGGTACACAGGTAGATCATATCCTGGACAACATATAGGATACTTTTTATCCCGGAAGTATATTTCCCTTGGGATAATTATCTACTTTCACACGA
This sequence comes from Mythimna lalbum, assembly GCA_949319445.1. Taxonomy (NCBI): domain Eukaryota; kingdom Metazoa; phylum Arthropoda; class Insecta; order Lepidoptera; family Noctuidae; genus Mythimna; species Mythimna lalbum. The sequence continues at coordinate 21,600,705 of OX439344.1, forward strand.
TCGAAGTCGCTGGCATCAGTTCGTACGAAATATTTCGCTAATTTTCATTCAAAATCTTTTCTAAAACTTTATAATTATTATCCAAAGACTTGTTTCGCCGAGCGTACTATATTGTTCATATAATATTTAAATTGATAAACTTATCATAAAATAATATCATATGAACCTCAACTAGAACACTATTATAATTCGTAATTATTACTGATGGAAACTATCAGAAACGAAACGAAAATAATATAGATAGGATATTCAAAGGTTTTCAATCAAATAAAACAAACATTTTGCACTAAGTCAAAAACTAAAAAAAAAATCTGTTTATTGGTTACATAGACATTGAAATTTTTTGTTACATTTTTAACAATCTAAGAACATCTAGACATTATAATGTGATTGCCATTGCTTATAACTGTAACTACATATATGTGAAGAACCTATTCGAATTTAAAAACATTCGCTTTTACTATTTTTAAAGAAGTTTTCCCTTCGGTTGTGGTTATTAAAATAGTTATGGAAACATAATTCACAACAGAACCTTAATTGCGTAACACACTTTCTATCAAAATCCAAGACGATTTGAAGGAAATGACTAATCCATTGCTTGATATGTTTGAAGCGTTTAAATAACGCAATGAATATTGTTGAATTGTCAAAGTGACAGGTGTTTCGTCGATCGTGTGTTACGCAACTACCCCGCAGGTTTGGAAAACTATATTTACGTTGATACAATCTTGTTCATTTCAGTGATATCTTCGCTGTCGGCTAGGATGACCGTGTAGCTATTTTTCAATGACGTAACTTGATTTTGAAGTGCTCGAAACCTTATCTGTGCTAATTCAAAATTTTCTTGAAGATTATTTATTTGTATTTGCATCCGCTGGCGAATCTAAAAAACGAAAACTAATTAACTACGGAAACTCATTAATTAAGAGAACTAATTAATGTAGATTGTTTCCAAATATAGCCGTTTGCTTTCTATTTACTAGGAAAGTAACCCGATATCTTACTCTATCTGATTAATATTGTTTAAAATGTTCAACTTTTATGATAAACAAAGTTTAACACTCTCACAAAGCAAATATTATGATCCGCTTATTGATAGTGAGCTCATCAGATAAAGTCTAAATTACATAATCATATTATAAGCATAATCCAGTTGGGTAGGTCTAACTTTGAGAAAAAGGTTAATCGTCGAATCTGACGCGGTTGGGCAGCGTTCGGGAAGCTGCGCCAGTATCTTTTCGTCCAACATACCACAGTCACTCAACACGAAAATCTGACTAGAGCGTGTTGCCAGTGACGACATATGATACTGAAACTTGGTCGCTTACAATGGGCCTCCCTCATCAGAAGGCTTACAGTCACCCAAAGGGCAATGGAAAGGGCTAAGCTCGGGGTTTCTTTGCATTATCGCATCAGGAATAAAGATATCCTCAGGAGAACCAAGGTTGCCGACATAGCCCGGATCGTCAAATCGCCAAACTTAAGTAGCAGTGAGCAGGCCACCTTGCTCGTAAAACGGATGGTCGATGGGGTCGAAAGGTTCTAGAGTGGCGTCAGCGCACCGGAAAACGCAGCGTTGAAAGACCCACAAGGTGGACCAAATACCTGGTGAGAGTCGCGGGAATGGGGTGGACGTCTTTCGGCTGAAATGATGATGAAGCATAATCAGCCTTATAATGTTCACACAATTCAGGTACTCAGGTCACAGTATATGAGTAATACAACGGTTTGCGAAGCTAGTTCAATCTCATATACAACTAACTCTATTTAATTTTATACACGCTAGTGTATACCTGAGAGGTTTGCCTGTACAGTTATACCTGTCAGGTAAGTTTGTGTGGAAAACTGCACAATTTTGCACCTCGCCGCCAATAAGTACGAGGGCAGCACACGAGTGAAACAACGGCTTGCTAGTAACGCACTGACTGACACACTGTTTATTTTATTTGTAACCATACGTAAAGGTGCGTAGGCACACGTACTCATAAAATCATAATCATAATCATCAGCCTTTTTAATATTCCCACTGCTGAGACTCAAGCCTCCTCTCTAGGAGAGAGAATAGGCCATAATCCACTACGCGAGCCCATTGCGGGTTGGTGAATGTCACATATCTTCGAATTTTTGGTTCTAGGACATGCCGGTTTCCTCACGATGTTTTCTTTCACCGTTTTGAGAGCAGTGGTGATGAAATAAATTACACAAAGTAATGCACACATATTCAACACCTGTAAAACCCAACTGTACAGGCAACCTTCTCCTAGCGTGTATACCTTAAGACATTCTATACATACTTATACTTTTTTTTCGAGAAAAAAACGGTTTACTAAGCTAGTTCCATCTCATATACAATTTGCCTCTTAGGTTAATCGACGCTAAGACATTCTGTACGTACCATTTTTTTTTTCAAGCAAATAAACCGTTTACTAAACTAACTTCAATAAAATTTATATTAATGATTTACGTCTTCGATTAGTTTCATAAATGAAGCAGCTTAAGGTATATTATTATTCTGCCTTGTTTTTTAAATTTCTGTGAAACTAGCCTTTTTTGTGGCCTCGCTCTGATCAAAACTTCCCAGATTAAATGATCATAATTATCAATAAACATAGAACTTCTTCTGTATAGTCAGTTTAAGAATCAATTCATTTTCATTAGCGTTGATGTTGAAAGTCAAATTACGACCTAGGTGTACATATTTCTACGCACACAACTTCGCATACAACTACCCATATTACTACGCGTAAGGTTACGCATACAGTTACGCTTATAGCTACGCTTACAACTACTGATACAGCTACGCATAAAGTTGCGCATACAGCTACGCATACAGTTTTGCATACAGCTACGCATACAGTTTTGCATACAGTTTTGCATACAGTTTTGCATACTGTTTTGCATACTGTTTTGCATACAGTTTTGCATACAATTATGCACACAACTACGCACACAACTACGCACACAACTACGCACTCAACTACGCACACAACTACGCACACAACTACGCTCACAACTACGCACACAACTACGCACACAACTACGCACACAACTACGCACACAACTACGCACACAACTACGCACACAACTACGCACGACAACTACACACACACCTACGCATACAAGTACGCACACTACTATGCATATAACTACGCACACAACTACGCACACAACTACGCACACAACTACGCACACAACTACGCACACAACTACGCACACAACTACGCACACAACTACGCACACAACTACGCACACAACTACGCACACAACTACGCACACAACTACGCACACAACTACGCACCACAACTACGCACACAACTACGCACACAACTACACACACATCTACGCATACAAGTACGCACACAACTACGATATTGCTCCAGTAGAACGTAATGTAAAGAACTCGAATGAGTCAATTCGCCATTGTGCATAGGGAATTGGAATGGGATATGGCAAGTCACTCGTCTACGCAGGTAAACCACAAACTTTAGACTAATAATTGGAAGTCAACATTCGCCAATATACTCGTTAGTGTTGGTTCCAGTTGCTCGATAGTGTCATAAAAAATTGAAATTCCCTATTACGCTTCATTTGAGCTAGGCGTGGCGACCATACGCCCGAATAAATGTTGAACACCAATAGCATAAGAATAGCTTTTAAGAGGGCCCTTTCCCCTTTCGTCTATTGTCCACGTGAGCATGATATAAAAGCTTATTATTTCAACCAACGCATTGTTTCATTTTGATAAAAAGGCAATGTGAGAGATAATGCCTCAAAGTACTATCATTCGGTAATTTCGTCATTTACTCGAATATTTCATAAAACTTCTTCCAGGATGTAGTGCTTTTTTTTATTTAATTATTCAGAATCTCGATTAAATATGCAAGGTGTCTATAGATATATATTTTTTTTAATTTATGAGCATATTATGAACGTTAATTCACGCATTATGTGCATAGCAGATTTTCAGAAGTATTTACTGGATTAGTTTTACTCAGTTTTATCTTTGCATTTCAATAGAAACTTAGATGATGTGATCCACAAATTATCTACAGATAGATTTGTAATAATGTCATAATCACTGTTGTAAGATAGGTTGTTTGAATGTAATAATAATTTTATTTGTCTAAGATACAAAGCAGATCCATATTTTTGTTAGTATTTATTCTTAAAAATGATGTTGGTAACACTGGTCGACAAAAATTAACTTTTTTTTGTAACAAGAACTTTTGCCATAGATGGCTTTATTTTGACTCCCTCTGGTAGGAAATAGATTTAGAAAAAAATTGGCACGAATAGTTTTTTTGTGACAGCCACTTTAGTTTTCATGACAAATATTGATACTTTACTTACAAATTATACTTGAAAATTAATTTTTTTAAACCATATGTTGCAATTTTCTTTAGTATTTAGCTTGGAGCTAGTATACTACAAGCATTCAATTGAAAACTACTAATATTCACGGAATCCATATCCACTGGTGCGTGTTTTTTTTTTGCTAAAAAAAAACCTGCTGGAACCTTACTCTATTGCGTTGCCATTGCTTCGAAATTTTTGATACAGGAGTCGTAATGTGATTGTAAAAAGTACCTATATTTTAAGTGGCAAATTGTAACCCAACGCTTGATACATTTATATTCGTTCCCTTATGAGATCTTTGCAGAAATTTTTCTCGTAATATTAAAAAAACATGATAATTTTTAGGTTATTTTAAATCATGAACAATATCATCTAGATCGGCTTGAGTCAGTTATTAGTATTTCTCTCTTTATTTGGTACAAAGGCTAGATCATGAATTTCATCTGTTATTTTTTTTCATGAAGGTAAATTGATGGCATTAGTTCCTGCACTATGTTTAATTTGGCTCTTCATGTATTGTGACATCAGTCCTATGAGGAAGCGGTTATGTCGCATGACGTACTTTTGCATATCTTACAGTATGTGTTTACATCAGATTTATCACATTTACCCATATAAGTCAGGCAATAAGACAACAGACACGTGGTGTGTCTGCGGTCTTTAGAATCCTGTTCAAATCTAAGGGTTTTCGAAGCCATTTTTGTCGCGCTTTGTTAGTGTAAAATATATTTTTTGTACTCATGTCATAGAGCTAATATGTAACGTCCAATTTATCTTGATGAACCACAGAAAAGCCAAAACTATCATGATAAAACCGCTTTGCCGGTTCAGCAAAATTTCGTCATTGACTTTTAGAATTTGGTTCACCACATGCATAGTAAAAATTGTTAGGGTGAACGATACAGCTCTTTTACATATTGAGAAACAAACAGCGATTAGCTTATGTAAGCTAAACTCACAGTTGATCACTATTTTTAGGAAAAAAATTGTTGCAATTCGACCGAACGTAGTAAAAAATTTGGTAAAATTTTAAGTGGCTGTCACAACAAATCTGTACGTGATAGAAACAAAGTATGCTAACGTTTTGTAATGAGAGTATGTAGATAAGTAAGAATAACAATACAGAATCCCTGTGCAAAAACTTTGTTGATCAGTGTAACATAAAATTAAAATGGCACATTACTTTTCCACATACGTTTGCATACAATGCCACAATATTGGGCAGTCTGCTCGTCCGGGCAGAACACTAAGAAAAGAAATGCATCTCGGGTTGGGACCTCTTAAACAAAGACAATGATAATAAAAAATATGTTTTATGTGTTTTAAAAACCAAACTTCTAAAAAAACACCCTTTACAAGTATAACAAGCTTATCAATTTAATGCCATATGTATGTCATGATCAACATATTAATAACTTTATATTATTGATAAAATGCGCACAGTTATTACCTAAAGTTCGTCTGTGACGTAGGTTTGCAAAAATAACTGAGGGTAAACGTGAAATTAGAATATTTAATGCATAAAATACGCAGTATCTTGATAAGATAATTAGATATTTATTATTCGAAGTTACCAAATACTTGAATCCTGTAAACCTGATTATGCCCAATGCGCTTAACAAAATCGGTTAATTGCGCTCGATAATGATTATAATAATTGTTACAACCCGCACTTTGCAAAACCTGTCAGCTCTATAGGAATGCGTATGACTGCATGCGTGAATTAATTTTTAGTTGCTATCAGGAATTACAGAGAGGACTAGCATGTCCTGTATACTTATTTTCACTTCCATGCATGTAACCAAAACCAACGCCTTCCTAAATTAAGAAGTTTAATATAATATCATTGATTCTAAGTACCTACTTCATAGCTCTAGTTTGAAAAGTTTTCAATCAAGTTGGTAGTACTTAATTAGAAATTCTTAATTCATCAACCGGGTCTTATACATTTAGATTATATTTCATGAATCCCCAAGCGACCACCGGTGGCCGCGCATCTATTGTCTTACTATTGTGTCTCTAATTGACGGTATCTGAAGGGTTAAAACACAGCTCGACCCTAGACATTTTCAAATCTTAGATTTAACTTTGAGGAAAAACACGATTACTAGCAATTAAAAATAAATAAAAACAATGTAAGCATGTACAAAAAACAGATAAAACATAACGATATAACAATCATTTCAGAATTAGGGGCAAATCATCAAATCGCGAAGCAAAGTTAAATTTTGACGCCCGAACTATTATATTACAAATTGCATTTTTTGTTGACATTAGATAAAGTAGTACATAATACTGCACATCATTATTAAAACATACAATGGATGGACATACAAAGGACAATAGAAAATGGAAATATGTTTTTGAAACTTACCTCATATCTAGTTGCTACAGCCAAAATCCATTCGCAGGCGCAGTGCGTACTACAAATTTAGTGTAATTCCAAAACGTATATGATAGTCTGATAGTACTTGTTGTAATATACCTCATCCCTCTCCTTCTGGCAAGCTCTGCAATGAGCTCGACTCTGAATCAACTGTCTCTCAAGTTCTGATATCTGGGTCTGAAGGTGTTTGCGCATACAGTCCGCTCTTTCTTTACTTCGACTCAATGATCTGGTATTTTCAATTCTAAGTTCTTCTAAATCCTTCAGTAACTGAGCGCATTCGTTCGCTTTTTCTTTGAACCGAATTTCTTGCTGTGACAACTTTTCTTCGTTTCTCATTGACTTGCACCTTAAAATAGGAAAATTTGGAGTTTAAATTTTATATTGCGAGAGCAGTGGTAGCTGAGTGGTAACGACCCCGACTTTAAAGTTGTCGGTCGCGGGTTCAAACCCAACGAGTCGCAATACTTTGTGTAATTTACCACCACTGCTCTCAAAACGGTGAAGGTAAACATCGTGAGGAAACCGGCAGGTGTTAGAACCAAAAATTCGAAGTCATGTGACCTCCACTAACTCGCACTGGGCCCGCGTGTTGGATTACGGCTTATTCCGTCTCCTAGAGAGGATGCCTGAGTCTCAGCAGTGGAAACATTAAAAGGCTGACTATGCTATGCTATATGCTAAATATTTCATTATCCTCAAGACGTTTATAGTGAATGTACGACTGTTAACAGTTTCCTTGTAAGCAGGTACTAAAAGCAGTCATGCGTGGCAATCAACGGTACAAAACCGGTGCGGGATGTTCCCGGGCCCACCTTTTCGAACAGGAATATGGACATTGATGTCCGCGTCACCTGATATAGGAGACACCTATGATTAAGAACTATCTAAGTACCCACATTAACTTCATGACCAGATCTTAGAAATTGATCACTTCATGATATGGCCAAGTAAAACTGACCAGATCGTTTTAAACGCTAAAGTTTCATGTTTTTTCAATCCTCATTTGGCGTATTTTCTTTAGACCTTTTATTTTCATTGAAATCTTGCATCAAATGATATGACCAAACGAGGATTAAAATCATCAAATGTCAACGTATACACGATCTGGTCAGTTTCAGTTGGCCATATCATAAAGTGATCAATTCTAAGATCTGGCCACGAAATATACTAGTAAAAATACGAAAGTTTCTATTATGGACGTTTGTTACTCTTGCACGCGTAGTCTACAATCATAATTTAAATAATTACGGGGAAAAATATGCATTAAATCCGCACAAAACGCAATTTAATTGCGATTGCAGTTATTTTGCAATTTCAGTGTTTTTGTATATTAGAGGAAGTTTGAAAGTGTTGCCACTGAAAAATTGAGAGTCAAAATGGGTTGTCATGGTATGGTCATGTGAAGAGGAGGGATAAAACGCATGTTGCCAAAAGATTTCTGAGTAAACATGTAGATGGATGGAGAGTGAGAGGGAAGAAATATGAAAAAAAAAAGATAGATGGATTGTGCGAGGAGTGGTATGAAAAAAAAGGGAGTTACTGATAGTGTGACGGGTAACAAGACAAAATGGAAGAAAAAAAACCGTGTTGCGGCGACCCCAAGTAATATGAGATAAGAGCAGGAAGAAGTAGAACAAAATCTTCTGAGTGTTTAATTATTCCTGTTATACGATTATCATACGAGCGCTTACTTGTAATCTTCTAAAGTTTTGGACATCTCCTCAATTTCCTTGCCTTTATCTTCCAGGGCTGCTTTCAACAATTTATTTTCATCGATGAGTTTAGTTTTTTCGACCTTCTCTTGGTTCATATTGTTCACAGCGACCACCAACTGTAAGCATTCGAAGCTATATTCAAAATAAGTGTAACACACATGTATGTAAGCATGCTCAAGACTCCTCCCTGACCCGGAACGACTCAGGCCTTACACATGCGGACGGCGAGCCATGGGTAGCTCGCTGTCCGACCGTCCGGTAATTGTCCGGACCGAGCCCAAGACGTCGACGGCGTGCACTGTTCCCGCACGCTTCAAAGAGTTTTCAGCAACATCTGGGGACCAGCTGGATCAAAGCCTACTGTGGCCTGGGTTGTCCGAAAAGGAACTCGATCCCCGGTATAAAGGCTAGACGGAACGGGGTGGGTTTTTAGTCAGTAAGATTCTCACACTATCTCCCGCTCCGCCCAAGAGCGGGGTTTGTCATTGGATGATTTTTTCCCACCACAAAAAAGGCCATCATACACATATTTTGTTCCCTGCGAGAATCTAACCGGCGACACGCAACGCGGCAGAAAGTCATTCAACCGCTGCACCAACCAACCCACATCCAGTTTGGTGGCAACATGATATTAGTAACCACTTGTAACTTTTTTTATCTCCGTTGTATTTAAAATTTTGAACTAACTAACCGACAGACTTTGTCCTGTCATATCTATAAGCAGGCTGTCAAACGCACACTGTCAAACTCGCATAGATTATAGAAGGACTATTTTTAATCTATGCGAGTTTGGTTTGGTGTAGTTTTCTGAAATATCCTAATCTTCTGCTTCGGCTGGCAATAATATATACAACGAAAAGAGAATAAGCGAAATTGGTCCAACCGTTCACACGTGATGACGTGACCAAGGAAAATAGGGATTCATCTTTAGGTATATAATTCTTTTGTGCGTGTATTTGTGACCTTACTACTCTTTAAAGGTTTGACCGCGCGAAAGTGTTTGATAGTTTGAAATTCAGTTCTAAATTTTTTGTTAGACGAAAAGCCATCATTGCCAGGGCTGCTAGTTTTTATATTTAAATAAAAATTTGCAGCAAACGTATTTAATTTTTTATAAAAACAAAGTCTTTGATATGATTCCTAAGGTTTATTTACAAACAGAAGCGTGGCGTGGACTAATTTAAACATGGGTGAAGGCACCTCAGCTAATCCTTTTTCTTTCATAAATTCGACATAGACAGCGACTGTCTCAACCCAGTGTTCGACCATATCGTCGTTTACCATCAGGTGAAAAAGTAATCAAACGCGAGCCTTTCAATTTAAAAAAAAACCCTCGTTCTTAAGACAGCGCGCACTGGTGACGTTTGTCACGGTGACAATATTTTTTTTACCCATTTTTACAACTGTCACGTCGTCAAGTGCGCACTACAAGATGGGTTCATAGGCACGGTGACTTTTTATAGGCTCCTTTAGGTACGAAGCCGTGGGTGAGGGGCCTTTTCGCCCACGCCAAACTACGCTACTGTTACAAACCTTGTCCTTCACTCGATGTAGTTCACTGGAAAGTTGCTGCGAGCTGTCTTCAGCTAATCGTTGCAATTGTTTAGCTTCCTGCAGCTGTATTTGAGCTCCTTTTAGCAAATCCGGTAATGGTGCCAGCTCTTGCAGTTTCTCTTGAAATTGCATCTGCCATAAACATACTGAGTTACTCAAGCAACATTCAAATAAAAGGTAGTTTCTGTCTAACTTGGATACATAAAATCGAAAATTCTTCAATCAAATACCCAGTTATTCTAGAAAAATAATCTGCAAATATTAGAAAAAGTTTAGTAGGTACCTTCATAGCTAACCTAGGTACTGCTTTAATACGAGCCTGGCTTTACCCTGACTATGTATTTTCTATCATTTTACCACCCACACATAGTGTAACAATTTACTAAAGAGTTTCAAAACCAAATGCTTAGGTAAATATTTTTTTGTCTTCTCGTAGAACTTTTTAATAATATATCGACGGTGGAAAGGCAAAATGATCTAAGCGACATCGAGTAAACTTTACAAAAGTATGATTAAAATTTGTAGTTTACTCAATGTCGCTTAGATCATTTTGCCTTTCAACCGTCGATATCTAATAAATAATAATATTTCACAATTATCACACAACGCCGTCTAGTCTCAAGCTAAGCAGAGTTTGCGTCAAGAGTACTTGACAACTGATAAATGTAACTTATATATTTCTAAATACATAAATATGATAGGTAATTTACCCCCAGACACTGAACAATGATCATGCTCATCACACAAACATTTTTCCTAGTTGCCTGGGTGGGAATCGAACCCACGACCTCCGGCATAGCAGTCAGGGCCATTAGAACAACAGGCCAGTCTAAGTAAAAACTTGATAAAAACCTTTGCACTTGTTATAGGTACTCGTATGTATGTATACTCTCAGCACTTGGTCAAACCTCGATCTCATCCTTTGCAATCGCTTGATGATAGAAGAGCCAAAACCCTGGGGTTACTCTCGGGATAAATTATTTTTCTGTGCAGTTGAGTTTTACTAATTTATGCTAATCTTCAGACTCCAAAACAGAAGGAATCGTTTATTTTTACTTTATTCTACCTTTTTGTACTTAATTGGTAACCGCGCCATCTATTGTTTGACTACTGAACTAATATAATAAACTCTGAACTAACGGTGAGGAACGTTGCTCGCTTCTCTATTCATAATTTACTTCTGTCGCACTAGATGACGTGCTAACCAAGAAAAAATAAAAAGATGGTACCATTTACCTTCATCTTCTGTATTTCTACCTGTATTTGATCGGACACTTGCTTGTTATCGAAATCTATAACGTCTAACTGACGCTTCAGTTCTTCTACTTGTTGCTGAGCTTGAAGATACTGCCCATAAGAATGATTATGAGAATGACGAATAAAATTACTACCTAACAGGAATTCAAGAAATGAAGATAGCGAAATTAGGTAAGTATACAGGATGTAAGGGACAGCCTTCCCCCAAAGAAAAAAAAGTCGGCCTCACCATACAAATTGTCCAATCAAGTTTAGGTATAATTTAATATGTTGAGGCTGTTTTTTTTTTGTTTCCTAAAAAAATATTCATGTATTCAGTTTCGTCTACTGAGCAAGCCTTTAAAGTTTGTGGAGGGCTGTCCTTTACACCTTGTATGTCCATTGCAGTGGGCAAGTCAGGAGCTCTATTGTAGGTACATAGGCCAGCAGTTCCCTCCCAAATATTGGTGCTACCCTCCCCTTGCTAGGTGACCAACCTTAGCGACCTAGCGTACCTACCAACATACTTAGTACCATCCCTCGAGTTGCTTTTTTTTAATAACACAGATCACAGGATTGTCAGGAGACTACAGCTTCCTCCTCAATTTCCGCCACGACAAAAAAGATACCCTGTTTTTCAGGTTCCAGAAAAAATAAAAAAATATCATCAAAACCTGACCTTGACGCGGTACTCCTGCAGTTGCTCCGATTTCTCCACTAAAGTAAGCTTCAATTCTTCCGTTTCTTCCCTCATATCTCTGATTTGCGTTTTCAGAACTGTCATTTCCTCATCGGAATATTTCTTCGTCTCCTATTGTCGTAGCAAAAATACAAAGTCAATTACTTATTGAACAATTACCATCGTAGGAATCTTCCTAGCTCATTATTTCACATGGAAAACTTCTTCAGATGAAACAATAACGATGATGAATTTAAATAGATACCTACCTACATAACTACTGCCGTGTTAGAGTCGTGTTCTAGAACTTTGTTCATGGTACGAGTCACCGCACACAGGCCACCGGTCACAACCAGAATACGCCACCACTGGCAAATACGCCAGTGGCGGCGTATTCTGGTTACCAGTAGGTTTCATACAGTATGGATACAGTACCCATTACAATTATGGAATCACAGCACACACGCGCGCTGGTGGCCGCCACATGCTACAAATCGTTGTTGCTCGCTTCTTGTGGCCTCAACTGGCCACTAAACGCTAAGCCCGACCTAGCTATTTAGCCGCTCCGGGCAAAGATAATTTTGCCGCCCTTTACATACATAAAACCATATAAGTCATGAGTCTTAAGTATTAAATATTTCCTCTACCCAACCTGAAGTAGGTTGGAAGGTGGCACATAAAATTCTCAACCTGCCAACTTGGGTTGGATGGCTAATGGCTAGGTTGGAAGAAAGGATTAAGTCAATTTGGCGCCCCTCATTTTTTGCCGTTCTGGGCAAATGCGCGGCTTGCCCCCCTTTAGATCGGGACACAAAACGCCGTCACACGCCACTCGCGCATTTAACCTTCTTCGTCAGAATCCAATATGATACTGCGCGTATGGTTAAAAAAAAGTAGCAGCCACCGGCCACAAAAGCCGAAGCTGTCGCGAGCTTCAGCTTCCTTTGTGGCCGTTTCTAGCTTGTCGTGGCAGCGCGCGTTTGTGGCTATGGCATGTGTGTGACCTATGTGCGACGACAAGTAAAGTAACTATACATTAAAAGCTCCAATCAAATCAAATATTTATTTCAAATAAACCATTACAGGCACTTGTAAATTGTCGGTCAGTCAAAAAAATACCAATCTCCCAAAGCCAAAAGCTATGCTCGGAGTTCACTTGCGTGATCGAAGTAGAAATGATGTCATTCACAGCCTCACAGGACCCAAGGTTAGGAGAACCGTCATAACTTGAAGAATTGCCAAAGTTAAGTGGCATTACTCTCAAAACAAATGGTTGATGGGCCAAAAGTTGCTGGCGCGGCGTGGTGACAACATACTGAAAGGAGCAGTGTTGGTAGGTGTACTGATGACCTGGTGTCAGCCACAGACAGTACATTAAATTGTGATGGATTGGATGACCTGGCTGGGCTGTGGGGTAGTTTTCAAGAATCACCAAGTTCTTGAAACGCTTGTGCTGATGGGACAAGCGAGCCTATCCATTATAAAAAAAAAAAACCCTCATTCATAAAGAGCCCTCCCTTGTCATTATCATCATCATCACCATATCAGCCGAAAGACGTCCACTGTTGGACATAAACCTACTCCAAGCGTCGCCACAACGACCGGTCCTGTGCGTCACACATCCATCGGATTCCCGCGACCCTGACCAGAGGTCATCGGTCCACTTTGTTGGAGACCTTCCAATGCTGCATCTTCCAGTACGTGGTCGCCACTTCAAAATCTCACGTCCCCATCGACCATCTGTTCTGCGTGCAAAGTGCCTTGCCCATTGCCACTTAAGTTTGGTGATTCTTCGAGCTACGTCGGTAACCTTGGTTCTCCTGCAGATATCTTCATTTCTGATGTGATCGTAAGATCTTGCATGATCGCAAGAAAACTCCGAGCTTGTGCGAGGCCTCTTTGGATGCGAGGCCCATTTCGCCCATGCCTAGGCTACTCAACTGGGTTTAGTCGGTAAAAATCTAACACTCCACCAAGAGCTGGGGTGCTATTGCTCTAATAAAACCGCCTTGAGCGCAGCCAGCGCTGGTCGCAGCGACGAAATCCAAATAAGTACATTGAATTAACAATCCAGTGGACCTATACGTTGGGTTGCTAATTCAATGTACAGAGCTCTCGACTCTTTGCTGCGGCCAACGCTCAAGGCTGTTTTCTTAGAGAATAGCATTGCAGAAGTTAGGTAGGTACTACAATAAGAGATATGACAACAACATACTACATAACTCAACTAAAATAGTAGTACTAAAGGTCGTGCCTTTAAATCGGCAACCATTCCAGCACAACATATGTTGTTAAGCTTTAACTCCAAATCTTTCAGTTTGCTCTCATATTTCTCACGCTGGTGTCTTTCCTCATCGGCTGCATTTTTGGCCCTTATCAATTCCTCCCGAAGCTTTGCAATCTAAGAGGTTGAAATCGAGAAAATTATTAAGAAAGATGTGAACCTCATAAGCCTGACTTCCTGAGGCCCTACCTCGAGCTCCGCAATCCATTTGACAATAAAAGGCTTTGTTAGGTACTGTTTAAGTGTACAATAAAGTTTATTCCATTCTATTCTATCTAAAGGAGTGACCAGACAGTTGCAACGTTGCTAACTAGCTTTCCACGTCCAACCAAGCTGACCTAGGTTTATATGTTTGGTTTGTGTTGCGGCTACATGGATGTAAACCACGCGCCAACACTTTCGGTAGCTGGAAAAAGGCGCCTCCCAACGAAGGGCGTTGAAGGTCATGGATTACAACTGCTGTCCACACAGATTGAAACTAGCAAGGCCCTCTTGGTTGGAACGGTGGTTTGAAACCCTCTGGTCACCCCTTTAACTGTTATAGGGATGGATTTATGTAGGGTTTATAGATTCAGGTCTGGTTTTTTTTCGGGGCGCCGGTGCGGGCGCCGTCGCTGTAAAAGCGACCGGTGACCATACTGAACGCCTGCCAGAGGGTCATGGCAATACGGATGGTGCGGGGATACCGCACGATTTCCCACGAAGCGGCGAGCCTTCTGGCCTACCACCGTCGGATCTGGAGGCAAAAGTCCTTGCACACATGCACGATATGCGCGTGAAGATGCAACGGCTGGGTGAAAGTCCACTGCCGCGACAGGTCAAGGCATGGCGGACAGACCTCCGGCGGGATCTGATGGTGAAATGGCGTCAGCGACTATCGCAACCCAGTGCTGGACACGCCACGATTATAGTGGTAAGTCTCCTCTTTTAGGCGTGGCTGGAAAGACCTCACGGCGTCCTTACCTTCCGCATGACGCAGGTCCTCATCGGACATGGCACGTAAGGGAGGTACCTGTATCGGAAAGCGGAGGAGACGCCCGGGTGTCGCCATTATGCGGAACGCCCGGAGGACACGATAGAGCACACAGTCGAGGTGTGCCCTGCCTGGCGGACCATCGCCGTGCCCTCGTGGGGGCGATCGGCGGCGGAGACCTCTCGCTCCGGACCATGGCCTCAACATGGTCCGGAGCGAGGAGAAATGGCAGGCGGTCGCCTCCTTCTGTGAAGCAGTAATGCTAGCAAAGGAGGAGGCCGACCGCATTAGGCAACGGCGCCCTCACCGCCGCTGTCGGGATTGCGATCCCAATTTCCCGCCACCATAGACGCGGGCTCGCGGACGGCGAGCCATGGATAGCTCGTTGTCCGACCGTCCGGTAACTGTCCGGACCGAGCCCAAGATGTCGACCGCGCGCACTGTTCCCGCGCGCCTCAAGTAGTTGTCAGCAACAGGAGGGGCCCAGCAAGGTCGAAGCCTATTGTATTGTTTCTTTGTTATTGGCTATGGTGAAATGAAATAAGCTAAATTGTACTAAGTATTAATTAAGTATAAATAATTATTGCAAGAATTTGTAATATAATCAAGCTTGTAATTTGCATGCCTCAAGGTGTCATATGGTTGGACTGTGCTATATTTTTAATATCTTTATGTAATTACCCATATTAGCAAATAAACGATTATGATAATGATTATTATGATTATGATTATTGGGGCCAGGGCCTCCCGCTCTACCCAAGAGCGGGGTTGTCATTAGATGATTTTTGCCAGCCGTAAATAAAAAAGGGTCGCTGCACCAATTTCTAAAGACAGAAATAACCCACCTACTGCATAAATATCTATATATATAAAAATGACCCCCGTTTTCCGTTGTCACGACTTGGCATGAAAACGGCTTGACCGATTTGGCTGATTTTTTTTTTGTTGTGATTGTTATTGTGAGGAGAAGGTTCTTATGGAAAAAAAAATAGGGTAGTGTAGGGTAGAGTAGGGTAGAGTAGGGTAGAGTAAGGTAGGGTAGGGTAGAGTAGGGTAGGGTAGGGTAGAGTAGGGTAGAGTAGTAGAGTAGAGTAGGGTAGAGTAGGGTAGAGTAGGGTAGAGTAGGGTAGAGTAGGGAAGAGTAGGGTAGGGTAGGGTAGAGTAGGGTAGAGTAGTAGGGTAGAGTAGGGTAGAGTAGGGTAGAGTAGGGTAGAGTAGGGTAGAGTAGGGTAGAGTAGGGTAGAGTAGGGTAGAGTAGGGTAGAGTAGGGTAGAGAAGGGTAGAGTAGGGTAGAGTAGGGTAGAGTAGGGTAGAGTAGGGTAGAGTAGGGTAGAGTAGGGTAGAGTAGGGTAGAGTAGGGTAGAGTAGGGTAGAGTAGGGTAGAGTAGGGTAGAGTAGGGTAGAGTAGGGTAGAGTAGGGTAGAGTAGGGTAGAGTAGGGTAGAGTAGGGTAGAGTAGGGTAGAGTAGGGTAGAGTAGGGTAGAGTAGGGTAGAGTAGGGTAGAGTAGGGTAGAGTAGGGTAGAGTAGGGTAGAGTAGGGTAGAGTAGGGTAGAGTAGGGTAGAGTAGGGTAGAGTAGGGTAGAGTAGGGTAGAGTAGGGTAGAGTAGGGTAGAGTAGGGTAGAGTAGGGTAGAGTAGGGTAGAGTAGGGTAGAGTAGGGTAGAGTAGGGTAGAGTAGGGTAGAGTAGGGTAGAGTAGGGTAGAGTAGGGTAGAGTAGGGTAGAGTAGGGTAGAGTAGGGTAGAGTAGGGTAGAGTAGGGTAGAGTAGGGTAGAGTAGGGTAGAGTAGGGTAGAGTAGGGTAGAGTAGGGTAGAGTAGGGTAGAGTAGGGTAGAGTAGGGTAGAGTAGGGTAGAGTAGGGTAGAGTAGGGTAGAGTAGGGTAGAGTAGGGTAGAGTAGGGTAGAGTTGGGTATAGTAGGGTGGAGTAGGGAAGAGCGGGAGCGAAGCCGCGCGGGCAAAGCTAGTCTTTGTATATAAATAAGACCACAATATGCTCCACTCAAGAAATAAAAACTAGCAGTGAAGTGGGTGCCTGAGGCAAGATTAAAATGACACACATTTTAAATTTAGTACGTAGGTAATGCCTAAAGAGAGATAATAATATAACACATATATCTACAATTTTCGTTGCTAGTCATAGGTAAGTAATGGTGTGTTTAATACACGAACTAAAAGACGTAACTTAAGACGTATTTGGTCCATCCGTACCAAAGTCGAGCGTGATTTCACGTAATTATTATTACACACGATCGAATTTGGTAGGTACGACCATTGAATTATAAAAACGGTACGACGGACAAATTTCACGCTGAGATACGACAATACAACTTCCCTACATACAAATTGTTTCTTATTTTAATTGAAAGACGTTTTCTCACGCTATTATTATTGCATTTCTTAGGCCCAGCGCCCGTTATCGGCATCGACCGGAAAATGGATCTTTCGGCATCCTTACATGAAAGCACATACTGTCGGAAACCGAACGGATGCCGAAGAATCAATTTCCTTGCCGTAGCTGATAATGGGCACCGGGCCTTCCTTGGACTACTCTTGCAGTTTAATCTAATAAATGTTTAGTATACTAGGTCTATAAAGTCAAACAACTTGGGAATTTTGTATAATATTTAATAAATTAAAAAATACTGATATTCGATACTTCTTCTAAGGTTCTTCTACTATTAAACAATGATCAAGATCTCTTAATCTTGATTGATTATTGAACCAGTGTTAACTAGGTACACCAGATTTACTTTAACAATTAAGTACCCAAATCGTTTGACTTTTTAGACAGACTCTAGCAAAAGTCGGTATGCATTTATGCGGAAGTTGTGGAATCATTTTCTGCACCATTAGCTGAATCGCCTCAAAACTTCTGTCCTTACTTTAAATTAATATATATGTAGTATATATGTATACCTATATAAATATTATATTAAATATATATGTATGTTTATTTTAAATATATGTATTCTTTTTTACTCTTCAAATAAACTTTTCTTTATATGCGCCTACCATAATGTCCCTGCACTACCCTAGGTTGACTGGCAGAGAATGCCTAAGGCATTAAATCCGCCTATGTACTTTGTGTTGCATGAAGATTAAATAAATAAATAAATAAATAGCTCTAACACAATCCTGATAAACAGGACCACAAGTCCACGACATTAGAAATATAGAGATGTTGGTACACTTACTTCTGGAAACTTTTTGTATTGCCCCTCTGCTGATGCGGTATTGTGTTCCACCTTCATCATATCTTCAGTTTCCTAAAACAAATCAAATGAATTAGCATTCTGGCCATTGGACATTCAGTTCTTTTCCTATGTATCTACCAAGGTGACCTTGCTAGTTTCAATCCATGTGGACAGCAGTTGTAAACCATGACCTTCAACGCCCTTAGTTGGGGTGCGCGTTTTCCTAACCACCGAACGCGTTGGCGCGTGGTTTAGGTACATTCATAAGCCGATACACAAACCAAGGTCACCTCCGTTGGGACACTAGTTTGCAACGGTGTGGTCTGGTCACCCAAAAATCAAGTTTTGAAACATAAGTAGGTATTTTTTTGAAATTCAAATAACCTATTTTTGAATTATGACTTTAAAGTAAAGCATACGAAAAAACATGTTATGATGTTGTGGTCGTTGTAAGTAAATTAAACAAATACGACAACTATGTAAACGTTACAATGTAATAATAATTATTGTAAGGTCTACCAAATGCGAAGACGGACATTCAGTGGTAAATGACCCCCGCCTCCCCCCTAAACCCTATTAATTTTATGTTTCTTATGTAATTTTTTATTTTTAGTGTACCAAAAAGAATTTATCAATATATCTATCTACTTATATTGATCGTTGGTAGGTTAGAAATAGAATAAAAAACACCAGTATCGCACGAGTATAGAGGAAATAGATAAGTAATAACAGTTGTTCAAGTAGGTCTCCAAGGTTATGCTATTTTAGGCAGTTTATGGTAAAAAAAACTTGAATTTTAATGCTATAAATTAAAGGCAACTAACTAAAGGTGGCAATTTGCAGACGAAAATAGAGCGTACCTACTCTCGCCTGCATCATTGTTAAAGCAAACAACTAAGTACAAAACACGTTGCTAAAATATTCAGGCAGGCGCAGACCCCAAAACAATTCGAGTGCACCAAACCACCAGAAATAATTAAATATCGTCACTAATAGAAGAAATAAGAACTTATTAATAGAATATAATGCCTTTTTAACTCAAATTTTAAGTTAAAAATAAATTTCAGAGGGCACGTGACGCTAAGACATTTGGTCTTAGCGTCACGTGCCCTCTGAAATTTTAATTCAATTTTTAATTCAACTCCCAAAAACTATTTGTTTAGAGTTTACAAACTCTTAAAAATAACTTTAAAACTAAATAGCAATATTTATATTTATTTAAGTCCCTGAAGTCACACTTACCGAAGCAACAAGTCCTATCGATTGTTTGTGATTGTATAAATCTAGTCTGTCTCTGCGGATCGCTGCTAATTCCATCTGAATTTCCTTGACCTCGCCTTCCATATCTCCCAATTGTTTTTGCTAAAGAAATATGGGCATGACTGAAAAACTTATTTAGGTACCAGGAAGGATTGTAGAGAAAAAAACTAATAGTGAACAGTATCATACAAATAATTCAACCAATCAATCAAGCAATTCTCACTCTTACAACTTACAACGCACAACATTTTATTTTTAAGTAAAACCATAATAAACGTACTAAAACTTCTGCATTTTCACCGACATTAACATGTTGTCCTGTCTTTACTTTGTGAAAAGGCCAATAATCTGTTTGAGGCATTAACACTGTTTTATATTTTAAAAAACTATTCGAAAAATAACCAATATCAATTTTTAAAGCAAAAAAAGATTTGTTGTAATTGTCACTTGATTTCAAAAGACTATGATTAGAAAGCAAAATATTGCGAAATCAAATAAATTATGCAAAATAATAATCTTATAAGAAATGCCTGAAAATATGTCAATCGTTCATCAAAATTTTTATTAATGGCTTACAAAATAGTATTTAGAAAAAAGTATCATCATAGTCTTAATAAGATCTGCTTACTATTCTTTGTAGCATTAAGTCGTGTCGTGCAAAGAAAACTACAAGGACCAAGAATTCACCAATCATATTTTCAATTTTCATTAAATCACTTGCGCGGGAAAATTAAAGAGCTAAGTAGTTGAATTTCAATTTCGAAATGTATTAGAATTCGGACTTGTTGCGTCGCCCGGGCGCGGTATCGGTAACTGCAGTAGCGTGGGGTCGGAGGAGGCTGGGAGAAAATGGATACGTTATTGATTGATGCATCTGGAACATAAACAAAAATATAGGTCATTGGGAATAGAGCAAAGATATCACTTAGTCTTTTTGAAACGATCTTTAATCCATTTCATAGTTTTTTTGAAACCATTTGAAACAACGGTAAAATAAATATCAGGTATCTACTACTTACAAGAAAATTTTAAATGCACTTCTTCACCATTTGCAAATAATTTCATTCACATCTTTCGTACCTACCTTCAGGTAATATTTCATCACGTTTCACTTTGATTTTATTGGCTGTAAATTAGGGCTATCAAACACTTAGGTACCCACTCCTAACCCTTCGCACGTAATGACAATTGAAGTGTGATAGAAAGAGACAATCGCATAACTATGCTGATAAAACAAACAACCAGACTTGGGATGGAACGCTGATCAACAGTGACGTGACTGAACGTGATTCTTCTGCTCAACAGAACGTATCGATAACAATTCTTCAACTTTATTTAATCTATGTAGGTAAACTATACTGGAAACCGACTAATAGTGAAAAAAGACCACAACGTCTACATCATCAAGAATAACCTGTTTAACCCTAGACTCTAGGATTTCATTGATCTTTTTGTACACGGTTGACGCATTTCTACTTTGATTTGAAAGAAATCACTAGCAGAAGCTAGTATATAATATAATATTATTTATTTTAAGCACAAGAGAAGTTTCTCTTTATTTCTGGCACGCTAGTTTGCAACCGTCTGTACTTTCTATGACTTGTGCCTTGTCCTGTCTTCAGTGAAACGTGAACTGTAATCATCAATTTGGACAGCATCAGCAGTCCCATTTACTTTTATGTCCGATATTCATCATCTTCCTGCCCTAATTGTCCCGCGTTGTTTGGGGTCAACGCAATACGTTTTTTTTCTTCCATTCTATCCAGTTATCCGTCATGCTATCACTAACTTCCTTATCTTACTCTTTACACAATCCATCCATCTTTTCTTTGGCCTCCCTCTCCCTCTCCACCAATCCACATCTCTACTCATAACTCTTTTAGTAACATGCGTTTCATACCTCCTCTTTACATGACCATACCAAGACAAATGATTCCCCTTCAAGTTTTCAGTCTCTGGAGCCGCTTTCAAACTTCCTCTGATATTCTCATTGCTTACTTTATCTTTTCTCGTCCCCCCACACATCCATCTCAACATTCACATCCACACCTGAAACCGTTTCATCCCGTGTACATCTTATCGGTCCGATATTGCAAACATAAATTATTTGGGGTTCTAGGGCTGTTGATAAAATATCAATATATTGTAATTTCAATATTATTGTTTAGAAATATCGATATTTATTACTAACACTTTTTTTGATGATATGAGTTTCGGAAAAAAAAACGACTTTTAGTTTAGTTTCGGTGGCAAACCTGCCGAAACTGCGACCGAAACCGAAACAGTACCTGGGAGTTCTCGCGCTGCGATCGGTCATGTTCAGCGCGTTAAATTCCTTCTAACCGAGTGAGAAACGAAGGCATTTCGCTGTCCACGTACTAATCATGTCGTGACTGGCTTGTTTTTTCAGTACGTACATTGTATTCACCTACAACACAGCCGTATCTAAAAAGACATGTCGTATCTTTTCAATGACACAGCCCGGAATGTGGCTGTTTTATTTATTTATATATTCTTTATTGTACATTTAGCCTTATATTAAAGAAACATAATTTTATTGGCGGCAATAATGCATTCCGCAATCGCTTCCAGGCAAACTGGTAACCCTGTTTTTATTTTTATTTCCTTCCTTATTAGATTGACTTTTTAATTGAAACTCAACAATCCGAATTCTGATTTTGTTCGGCGAATTTTTCATAAAGCGAATCTGAAACATGGAAAATAAAATAAATACTTACTACTAAAATAAAATAATATTTACGACAAGCTCTATCAGTGTTGGTAGAAGCTTAGCGGGGAATAATCAAGACATGGGCGATGGAGCATCTTATATGTAAACCGAGTATTCAGCCGAACCCAGTTAGACTAGAAGCCAAGCCCAAGCTTGTTGTTGTTAAAGGCTAGAGGATATTGAAAGCAGTGATCATGCCATCTTTTTGTAAGTACAAAAAAGGTAATTTATAAAAACTTCTTATTTTTAGTAAATAACTAAGTATTTACATGAAATTTACAAAGAGCCCTCGCTCGTAATCGCACAAGGCCCCTATAAGTGCGAGTTCGTGGTTACAGGGCCACTTTGCCATGCCTAGAATACGCTCCTTAGTGTTGGCTAGGGAATCCCGCGAGATTATGAATAACAACATCGCAAGACCTCGCTAATTTCGAGATCTCGTGAGATTGGCAGTTTAGTGTTTTTTTTTTGCAAATAATCACAATAATTGAATATATTAGGAAAAAAAAAAAAAAAAAACTATAAGTCATCACCATCATCATCATCAGCCTTTTTAATGTTCCCACTGCTGGGACTCAGGCCTCCTCTCTAGGAGAGGGAACGAGGCCGTAATCCACCATGTGGGCCCAGTGCGTGTTGGTGGATGTCACATGTCTTCGAATTTTTGGTTCTAGGACATGCCGGTTTCCTCACGATGATTTCCTTTACCGTTTTGAGAGCAGTTGTGATGAAATAAATCACACAAAGTAATGCGCCTGGCTGGGTTCGAACCTACGACCTACAGCTCGTAAGTCGGCGCCATTACCACTCGGCCACCGGTTCTCAAAACTATAAGTTTTATAAGATAACCATAGGCGCGGGCTTGCGGACGGCGAGCAATGGGTAGTTGGCTGCCCAACCATCCGGTAACTGTCCGACCGAGCCCAATTCGTCGATGGCATGCACTGGGTCGAAGCCTACTAGGGCCAGGGTTCGTTCCGAAACGTAGTTCAGCCCCGGTATGAAAGGCACGAAGGTGTAATATACTGACACTTTGATATCTCCCGCTCCGCCCAAGGGCGGGAGTTGTCATTAGGATGACTTTTACCCACCAAAAAAAACGGATTATAAGATAAACATTTTGGAAGGACTTGGGGGAGGCCTTTGCCCAGCAGTGGGAAAGTAATAGCCGGTAAAAAAAAGATAAACATTTATTTTCATGAATTTTTTCAATACGTTTTTTTGCATCATTGTTTGACGTATCTGTCTATAATTTTTTAACGTCCGTGTCAATCCGCGTTTCGAATAAGACGTTTTTATGCTCGAGTACAAACAATATCGTTAAACTCGCGAGATCTCGCCCTTTTTTCGTCCGAGATCAATCTCGCTAAAAAAAGGCCGAGATCTCGCGAGATCTCGATTGAACGAGATTGCATTCCCTAGTGTTGGCATGTAAAGGTGGTTTTAAAATGCCACAACTACACCACGTACTTAGAGCTACCGTATAAAATTAAATATGGGTATCAAAAATAACGTTGTCATTATTTTTCCTTACTAAAACTATTTTAGAGACTATTTTTATTTTGTGAGCAACGCAAACCGCACAGCAGTGGAACGCAGCACTACTGTGCACATACCTTGAAACTGAAAGATGATGTGAACGTGAGTTTATTTGTTATCTGTGGTTTACGCCGATCTGTCGCATTAATCTGTCGTCTGGCCTGGCGTTTACCTACTGTTCTGTGCTTGTGTGTATGTGTACCTACTTCGTTTTTCGTAACGCGACTTTTATCTTGGAATTTATTTTCTCATTAGATTTATGTATGTACTTAAAACATAATGTTATTGAAACTTTGTTTTTGGAATAGTGTGAACGTGATTTGTGAGGACTTGCTTGATGCCTTTCAGTTAGGCAAACATTTATGTAAGAATAATTAAAAATATTTGAGGCATTTGAATGAAAATGGCATTGCCCTTTTTCATTTGCGGACGTGGAGCTATCTAGTTTTTAAATTATTGGGCTTTTTTATTGTTGAACAACATTTGAACCATTTTATTAAGCAAAGTTAAAACTGCTGACAAAGGCGGATAAAATTACGATAGATTGGTAGTTACATGCTGTATCCAAATGCACATTAATGTACCGGTTCCGCTGTGACGATATTTATATATTAAAAATATCATATTGTTATATCCGGAAGTATACCACCAATTTAAAAATAAATTGACACAAGTTAAAATGTACTGTTCAAACTTTATTTTTTTAAGTAATGATTCATCATTACATTTTGCTATTACAGAAATAAGATGTTAAAATAATAATGCCAAGGCTTGAAACAAATATTTTCTAAAATCCAACATGGATATGAAGATAGAGCTCAGTAAAGAAGACCTCCTACCCATAGTTCCTCATAACAGTATTGGCAAATGGAGTCTGAAGAGTGACACCTCTTTGCTAATCTCAGATCTACATCAGGGTGGATCTCATAGGAAATTTATTAGGGTAAGTTGAATATTTTAACCACTATCCATTAAAAAAAAAACAAGCAACTAATCAGCAAAATATTCTATGATGAATTTGAATTAGGAATCTGCTAAGCTGCTTTTAAACAATTCAGAAAATTTATGAATAATATTTCTTTTTGTATGATCTATGTAAACATCTTAAAATAAATCTACAAAGCTATGCCAGAGCTGATCTTTAGTCTGTCTAAAAAGTCAAACGACTTGGAATTTTGTATAATATTTAATTATTTAAAAAATACTTATATTCAATACTTTTTATAAGGTTCATCTATTACCTAGTAAATAATGTTCTGGATCTCTTAATCAACCTTGATTATTGAACCAGTGTTGATTTGATCAGATTTCATTTTATCCTGTTTGACTTTTTAGACAGACTAAAGATCTCTTCATTTTATTTTAGCCAAAAACACATTAAGCAATAAGCAAGTTAGGCAATGAAATACTCACTCTATCTTCCTTTGCTTTTCTCTGAAGTATTCTCTATGTACCTTTTTTGCCATTAGAAAAAACAAGTTTATTTCAATAAACAAAAAAACAAGAGGAAAATATACAAATCAGAATATGCTTTGAACACTTGATTAGCACATTATTAATTATGAAACTTTGTGCAACTAATTATTTTCTTAAACAAATAAATAAATAAACACCAAATATATAACACGGCTCACCTTGCAACAAGATGGGTTCAGTAATAAGTAACTTCTTTAAATGGCATACCTACTTCGGTATCAGTTAAACATAATATTTGTATCGGGTAATTCCAAAATGCAATAAGTACGGCATATAATTAAATAATAATGTTTTATTGCTGTTTAATCTTCACAATTGTTGTGAAACATCTGTTGGCTTCTGCGAACTTTGTGAATATTATCTTATGTTCATTTACATAAAAATGTGGCAACGTTGCTGACTTATTCAAAGATATTCAGAGCTATTTTTGTGTTGTTACATCTTTGAGTGTTCAATTGTTAGTCAAGTTATTAAAATTCAATGTGAACTGTCACGTCTCGAGTAGTAGTGAATTGTACAAAAAATAATTTTGAGGAAAACGGTAACGGTGTACCGAATTTGTGTTCTTGCTGAATATTACTGTTGACCAAAATTATGCCTGCGCAACTATTTGCTGTATGTATTCCTTTATTAAAGATTCTATATCCTGTGAGGTTCACAATGAGTTAATGTGCTTTGTTGAGGATAACATTATTCAATATTTAATCATGCATTTGAATAAAATCTATTCCTTAATTGCATAATAATTACAATAAATTCAAGTATTATTAGGGTCATTGATTTCATAGTGCCACATTGATAAAAATAGTAAAACAGACGAATAGATAAAACTTATGTAAACCTTTAATCTTTAAAATAATGTAATGCTTTGATATTATTGCATAAGTTACCCTATCAATACCAGAAAATTGGTCATAAATATGATAGAGAACATGTATTATAGCACACTTTTCGTTTTCTGATATTTATTTTTTTAATAGAGCTAAATTTTATATTTTATTTTCAGAGATGGAATCGCCTATCAAGACTGCAAAGATCCATAGTTTATGCACTATTTGTAATAGCAGCAACTGTACTAGCAATGTTTTATATATCAAAAATTTCTGCTGCAAATATAAATAAGATTAATCATAGTGATTTAGCACAAGTAAGTAATTAATACTATAATTATATACTCTTAAACTTTACTTACTCTACATGTGACATTCACCAACCCGCACTGGGCCTGCGTAGTGGATTATGGCCCATTTCCTTCTTCTAGAGAAGTGGCCTGAGTCCTAGCAGTACGAACATTAAAAAGGCTGATGATGAAACTTTACTTAACCTTTTATTAAAATAAAAGTTTATCAAAAAATTTAATGGTAAGTATATAATAAAAGTACATTTATTAACAAATAAATGAATATCTAAGGTACCTATTTAGGAAATTCAATTAAAATTGTTAAGTAAAACATTAATAAGCCTAGTTGAGTGCATATAATGCAAATAGTTTATCTGTCTCAGTACTTCATTCAAAGTACACTTATCTATAGTAAGTAAATACACCATAATACTTGTTATCAAGGTGTTCAATAACTCATTGATTGCCTTGAAATCTTTTATTTACAAATCTTATCTAATATTTACACTAATAAAAAATATCAGTGTAGTAGATAATATAGTTGTCAATTATGTTATCAAACAATTTTTATCTTGTATCTATATTTGAGCCTATTCAGCTATTATCGTGGTAAAGGATTCCCCATATTTATTTAGATTACTGATAATAACTGATTTAAACTTAGACTTAGATGACTGATAATAAGTGATTAAAATATTTCATTTATAAATTTTTTATCGCTTGTTTAAAATTGTTAATTATAATTTTAATGGTAGTTTAAACCGAAAGTGTAACCAAATCATAGTCATTAGCAGTAGTTATGTTCACAATACGTTTCCTGCTAACAATCTATTTTGACGATAACATTGTACCTACAGTTTACTGAACAGTTGCTGGTAGCATTGTGTAGAGTTACAGATAACGGTTATCTAAAAATATATGTTACCGTGTGTTTCAAGTTGAGATAATACTCTGTGATATGACACTAATTATACACTAGTGATGATGATTTTTAAGTTTTACAATGTAAAAAGTGTTAACAATGTAAAAACTATAAAGTATCTACAAAAGACCGCCGAGACTATGAAATGTTGTTTGATGCACATGTCTTAGAATTTTTGGTTGGAAACTGACTGCAATATATTTGAGAAATGGTTGTTTTCAACATTGCCTTTTGTTTTAGGAAACTCTTAAGAATGTGTCTCTAGTCAATGAGCAGCAAGTAGCTCCAGCAGTGGTCCCCAAGAAGACTGTTGTGGAAGTGGAAAAACATGAAAGGCCTATCTTTACAGGTAAGCTGAGAAGACCTGAATATAGTTTGTTTAGAATCAATAACTGAATGGATTTCGATACACATGTTGTGTTTTTCCCAAAAATATTTAAGTTCGACACGTTATAGCGGGCTTTAGGCGCACAGTCGCTCGTGTGGTCCGGTGACCTTGTATTTGTGCGGACTACCAAGTAACATAACAAGATTATAACTATGATTTTTCATGATACAGTTTCGGTTTTCGCATATAGGTACTAAAACTTATGTTGTATATTTAATCTAATAGGTTGTTTAATTGAAAACTGATAAGCTTGTAATAGTGTCAGATAGTTACCTACTACTCGCAGTACAAGGTTATTTCATCAATAAAGCTGTAATGTGTCATAGATTTGTACGTGTTAATGTTACAGCACCTCGACGGTTTTATTTAGTAGTTTTGAACCAATATTCCTTTTGCTGGATGCGAGAAACACAGGGACAGTCTATGAGAATATAGGAATACGGAAAAGG
The DNA here is from genome assembly GCA_949319445.1 of Mythimna lalbum. Classification (NCBI taxonomy): domain Eukaryota; kingdom Metazoa; phylum Arthropoda; class Insecta; order Lepidoptera; family Noctuidae; genus Mythimna; species Mythimna lalbum. The sequence goes on from OX439344.1 coordinate 21,628,970, forward strand.
GTGTAAGGCCGCGTTCCTTTGTTGCAACTTTCTAAGTGAAGACAGATAATCGTAGTTTTAAGTGCAATGGTTTAATAGGATGATACGATAACTGTCGTCTACGATTTTTATTGCGTTGACAACAGATAGTCATGACAGTGGAAACGGCTTGCACGACAGTTATAATTACATTACAACTGTCGCCGTGAAACCACTAAAAAAATGTCAAAACCAAACCGTGACGATAATTATGTGTCGTTGTTGCGGCTATCTGTCGTGGCTACGATAAAAATTTGTTATAAGGGGAACAGCTAGAGAGGATAGTCGTCCGACGATAAATTAACCGTTACGACCTTAGGCGACGTTAAACGTGACGACCGTAGGCTGCGTTCCCACTATGGGAATGCAGCCTACGGTGCCGCAACTCAACCACCATTGAAAAGGGTGAATTCTCCGCCCAGACAGACTTTGTAGCTGGTCTGGACAACTTACTGCCAGATAGATATTGAGCGAGTAACGGTGGAGATTGTGCGATGTAGAGTTTGTGTGACGTCAAGTCTTTAGTTCGTCTGTAGTGGTTTTACAGAAAAGATGAAAGAAGTTAGAATGGCCTTGTGGGCGGGGCGGGCGTACCTACCTCAAAATATGATCATGCTCATAATTGACACAACCAATAGCAAACTTGCGATCTGAGTGTGCGTGGTCTGTTAGTTGCGTAATGCGCTTTCGTGTGGGAGAAGTTCTATGCGAGACAAGAAGCGACACTCGTTGTAGTACAAATCGGAAAGTATTTCCTTTCTAACCTCTTTCATCTTTTCTGTGGGTTGTATAAATGCCAATCCGAAATTATGTTAAAAAGAGTCCTGTACCTATACAAAGATGGTCGTATTTCATTCGAAAAGATTAAAGATTGCATTCAGACCTCGCTGCAGAGAGGGAACGGTATCAATTTATTATATGTAGGTATAGACAGTGCACATTGCACCGTCTATACATTAGAAGTCTTTAGTTGTGCGCACAGTACGTAAAATATAAGAAATCGATGTAGATAACTTTTATACAATAACATTGCGTGTAACTTGATATATTACCTAGGCTTTGTTTTATCGCAATCGGTTGACTATATCAAAACATTATACTACGTTGATTGACTGTTAGGTGGTACGAAGTTCGCCGGATCAGCTAGTATATTAAATAAATAGGTGCTAATAAATAAAATTATAGCACGGCACGTGTAAACTTCTGTAGTGAACAATGCATGGACAGGCCTCTCTGTTAGCTGTCATCCTCAGAACCCTGTTGGAGCTAGCCATGATTCTTGATACCGCGCGCTCACGCATTGTAGAATAAAAACCAGTGGCGGATTAGCCATGTAGCAAGATCCTGCACTTGAACGCAAAAAACTCAAGTCAAAGTAGATATATTATACACTGAAATCAGAATACTAAAACCTTTCTTGAAAATCATGCTATCAAGTGGTGAAAACCGGTTGAAAATCGGTGCAGGAGTTTTTAAGTTTATCGCGAATAGACAGACGCGGAACAAATTATATACTAAAACCTTCCTTGAAGATCATGCTATCGAGTGGTAAAAACCGCTTTTTAAGTTTATCGCGAATAGAAAGACAGACTGACGCGGTGGGGGACTTTGTTTTATAATACTTTGATAATAGTCAATCTCTTAGAATCCCCTAATTACCGTACTTTCCACGTACGTGTGTCGTTTCCTTATCCAATCTTGAATTCCACGGGTTTATTAGTGATTGAGAAGAAGAATGAGAATAATAGCAATAAAAAGATCTACACAGGGGCACCTTGGTCGAGTTTGCTACAGGCCCCGCGCTTGTTTAATCCGCCACTAATAAAAACAGTCTACAATGCGCAGCCGCAAACATCCCTGATGCACTGTAGCGCCATAGCCACCCCAACAGTGAACGCGTTGTTAAATTGAACACGAAGGGCTCCATGCAATGCCTGTGAATACTTCTCCCATAACTTACACGTGTAGAAGGTAGTACAGAATGCTCTAAACAGCGTTATATTAAAGGTAGAAAGTTACATTGCGCACATGTAGGCCAGGTACTTACGCCGATCTGGTCGCGTCGGTCTCCATCCGTTTTATATGGCTGTTAGACTTGCAGAGCTACATTAGATCCACGCCACGCAATTGCCGTTATGTACAAATAAGGCGTGGTCCACGTGTGTGTTGGACTAGCGTAGTTCTTGCTTTACGACGACAGTACGATATGCAAACCTGTTCAATGTCAGCAGAAGTCTCCGCAGATTTTAGCTAAAATGATCAAAATTGTGTCACGAAGTTCATGAAACTCAGATGGATGAAATTTAATAAACTTTAATTTTTTTTAGGACCGATAAATGCTCGTCAATACGCCGTAGTAGAGAGCTTCAGGCACGCATGGCGTGGCTACAAAGATCATGCGTGGGGACATGACAACTTGAAGCCAGTGTCTGGGATGGCCTTTGACTGGTTCTCTCTTGGCCTCACCATCGTGGATTCCCTTGATACAGCCTATATTATGGGGCTGACTGAAGGTAAAAAATTTCTTCCTGTCTTTTGTTTATTTGTTGTTTTGTTGTGTATGAAGGCGCGTGGGGTTTACAGGTCTTTGGTCCTTTAAGAATTTCCAATCGTACCAGTAGAACCATGATTTTTGAAATAATGATAATTTTATCATTTGTCTATTGCCACATAAGCTATCATACAGTTCTGCTCGTTGTGAAAAAGAACTCGATCTTGTGGTCCCTAAACCTTAAGGTAGCCATACACGCTAGGGTATACCTGATAGATATTCCTGTACAGTAATACCTGTCAGGTAAACTTGTGTGGAAACCTGCACAGTTGTGCAACATACCCTCCAGTCCAATCCAGTTTACCTCACCTGTAGCTGTACCCTAGCGTGTATAGGCTAGGTCCCTTGGGTCTGGAACCTGAACCCCTCGAAAATATTTATCTGTATTATGGTGAAAATTGCAATTTGCATAAACAAATACAGAGGCAAACTACGAGATAAGTGTTTAGTGAATAAGAGCAAAAAATAATGCTCTTGGAATCACTTCAGCACTTGACCAGTCACAGTTTTTTCTTTAGTACATAATTGCCATACATACTCGTACTGTATTGAGATTTAGCGTGCATGAGTTTGTTTGCATGTGGTACACTATAAGTATATAGATATACTAATATTGTTTGTAATGACTAAACTCAGAAACTACTAGACCAATTTCTGCTAGAACGTTGAAAAGAGTGACCTTACAAGGCAAAGGCCAACTGTGTGTCAGGTAGATTTTAGCCAGTAAAAGTCTAAAACGTGCTCTCGCTCCACCCTAGACAGAGAAGTTATTAAAATTTGATGATTACCATACTGAAAAAAAGTGGAACAATTTTAATAAAAATTCTCTTACAAGTAGATTGCTACTTTATCACTGAGTGACTTATGCTTATTTTTCTACAATTGCGTGGGTGAACCCGCTGGAAGAAGCTAGTTTAACATATCATTTTAGGATAAACATAAGATTTAATTCTATCAATTATCGTTTAATCGGATAACAGCATTTTTTCAACCGAAACGTCCCCTGCTGGATATAGGCCTCCCCCGACTGTCGCCATAACGACGGGCAGTAGATAATTATATATCAAACACTCTAAATCAAGAACTACCGCCACATACGCCGATTTGTGCACGTCGGTCTCCACAAATTTTATATGGCAACTATACTTGTAGAGCTACATTAGATCAACGCCACAAACCCAGCGTCACGTGGAGTTTGACGCGACGCTACGTACAATACAGGCGTGGCCCATGTGTCCGTCGACCTAATGTAGTTCCCGCTTAAATGTGATTGTTTTGATTTAAAATGTTTTTTTCCCCCAGAATTCGAGGAAGGCAGGCAATGGATAAAAAATGAACTTGTTTTCACAAAGAACAAAGATGTCAATTTCTTCGAAGTTACTATCAGAGTTCTGGGTAGTTTGCTGTCCTGTTATCATTTCACTCAAGATGAAATGTTCCTTACAAAAGCCGTAAGTATTAATTTATCATTTTATTTTACATGTACTTTCAGTTCAATTAGGTCAAATTCCATTTGTAAACCACATGTTTTAGTACAAAACTCAAATAAAACTACAGCGAGTTTCTGAACATAGGCGCCGTTTAAAAAAAAAAAAACTGTCATGGCATTTGTTGTTGTATCTCATTGCTAGCAGTTTCCATTGAATTGTGACGGCATAAAAGAATCACAATGACAAATATAATCACGGCAGGAAATGCATTGGTGTTTCTAACTTAGTCCCCGTGTCGGACAAAGGTGACCGCTCAATGTTCCATTTAGGTCACGTCGGACAACGGTGACCGACATCGACATGCCATCGCTTACGTTTGTTGTTGATTGGTCTTAGATGCATGACAAAAGGGCGGTGCGTAAAAACACGAGCGTGTTCGACAGAGAGATAGAAGTAACGACATGTACTTAAAAAAATTTGGGGTTTAGACCACGGTGGACTCGTGTGTGATCGCCATATACAAATTGAACTCCTATTAGACTTGCTTATTTTTTACCTTATCTCTCCGTAATAAACAGAATTTCCCTTTGGCAACTAACGGGTTGACCTACAACACATTGTATCGAATCGTATTGTATTGAATATTGGAGAACCGTCGAAAAACCAACTACGAACTCCGGGACCGTCCTCTGGGACGAGATAATTGCTCCACTTTCTACGCCAGCTTCTTCGGCTATCACGTCGGGGTCACCAGATTGGAAATATGTGGAATAGAGATTACAACCCCAGATACCTCCGTTGAAAAGGGAGGATCTTCCGACCAGATGGGTTTTATGTCTGGTGATCAACTGACCCATAGATGATTTGGGGCTGTTGTTTATGTTCAAATCAAATCAAAAACATTTCAAATAGACATTTTGCAGGCATTTTTGAATAGTCAAATGTCGGTCAGTCCAAAAAAAGTGAATCTAAATTGCACGTTCCAAAGCGTAGATCTAAGCAAGAAACTCCATGGATTTCGACCATTTCGATACAGAATGAACGTAATGATGATTCACAAGTCATATACTAGATACCAACCAATAGAAAGATCATTATCATCTACCTCCTTACCTTATCCCAAATTATTTAAGGTTGCGTTTAATTTAAAGTGCGGTTGGCCTAAGGGATCATACCTCGTTATTAACCAATACAAAAATATCATAAGTGTAAAAGACTGAAATAAAACTTCCCATCTCCCATTCTAGATCGACTTAGGAGACAGACTGATGGCGGCTTTCTCCTCACCTTCCGGCATTCCATACTCCGACGTGAACCTTGGCGAAAGGACCGCACATGCACCAGAGTGGTCCCACTACAGTACCACCGCTGAAGTCACAACAGTACAGTTGGAGTTCAGGGAACTGTCCCGAGCTAGCAGTAATCCTGGGTTTGAGGTGAGTAATTTTGTAACTGGTTAACTTTGTATGTATCTATCTGTGTGTAAGTTGGTTACTCTTTCGCAGTAAAAGTCTAAACGGATTTCGACATTTGACAAATGTGTAGTAGATCCTGAAATAGCACATATAAACAACATTAGAAACCCGAAAAGCGTGTCTAGTATTTTTATGTAAAGAATCTATATACAAAATTAAATAACAGTATAAAAAAAAAACAAAGTTATTTTATATTTATATGTTACCTAGTTGTCCGCTCAAATACATGGTCACCGGGCCTTCCGGGTGACTGAGGAGTAATTTTACTTCAGCACCCACGGAGCACGGGCTCCTTATGCCCGCTATGACCTGCCGTGACCAGTGTTGTACTTAGTGTTGATGGTGTCCAACTTGTGACCTTTTTCAAATACTCGTATTTCTGGGAACAAAATATAACATATAAAAAATATTGGAATAGATTAGGTACTGATCCTGAACAAATTATATTCAGGTGCCGTATATATACTAAAAATATTGTTCTATAGGACATTTTTATCCCAGAAGACATGACAGAACCCGCTCTCAAGAAGTATAAGGTAATGAATATTTTTCACAGACGTAAGAATCATTAAGTTTCAATACAAGATGACAATTTAAAAAAAACTTGTATAACTTAAACGCTGTTAGTCACCCGTAGCCACTACACAGTTTCTTCACACGGTACTTGTTAATAGTTTTTCATTTTACACCAAAACTGATTGACGAAAATCATTTTTTGTTACCATGCTAGCTTACACAATCAGTTTTTTGCCTTAGTCTAATTATATCAAAGGTTTACCTAAACAGTTACGGGTTCAATATAGTTTATAAGTGTAAAATAGCCTATTTCGGTAACAAAAGACCTGGGAAAGGCTATTTATAAAACCGGGAAATTTTTCACCTTATCATTCTGAACCTGATATGGTGTTGTGCAGAACCGCTCGCCTCCCATAAAGACGTAAGGGGTGAGTCATCGCTTTACTCTCTGCTATGACCGAAGCCTGCAGGCGTAGAGTCAGCACTAGTACGGTGCAGGCAGCGAAAGTCACACCGCACCAGCATTTCCCGACGCTCGCGTGCGAAGGAACATCAGGACCTTGCGGCCACCCCACCCCAGGGCACACGTTATCCATGAGGAATTCCATGTCAGAAAAAAAGGTTACTTGTAAAGGCATGACGCATTCGGAAGCCTTCGTAGGTCGCTCGGGGAGCATTGGTGTTTGTGGATTCTACTTCAAATGACAACCCCCGCTCTTGGGCGGAGCGGAAGAAGGTGTCAGACTCTTACTGACTAAAAATCCCACCTCGTTCCTTCGTGCCTTGATACTGGGGCTCTAGCTACCTTTCGGACTAACCCTGGCCCCAGTAGGCTTCGACCCATATATACAATTATATCTTCTTTCATCTGATAATTTAACAATAATTTACAAATGGAGAACTTCTAAATAGTATTTGAGCGATGACGGCAACTGTTTCGGAGAACCAACCCAAATCACATAGTTTACAAGTCTTGTTTATGATAATATAGACTGCTACTGTAATGTTATGATTACGGTTGCCACAGTCGTCACTTATTATCATTTTAGCAGAAAGGGTCCACTACTGGACACACATCAAGCATCACTCCATCCTGCGGCTGAACTTAGGTCTCTCCTATATCACGGCATTAAATATGTCGATTCTTGGCAACTTTCATCTAGCTCCTTCAATAGGGATGGCACGTAGTTACCATTTTAAAATAATAAGTATAAATAGAACTAAAAAAACATTGTTTCTCGATTATACCCATTTTGAAAATGAAATTTATGTACTACAAAATCGAGGTTATTTTATTAGATACTCTTAGTAAACCACATTGCCATGCCATTGTACGTTATACGCTCTTATAGTTAATACCAGAATAAGTTCCAAGAATGCGTCATACATTGTAACATCTATAAACGACGTGGCAAGCACACGTTAGTAAGATGTTTAGTAGACGTCATTCGTTCTTTAAAGACCCGTTTATTCATAAAATCAAGCATTTTTTCGTTAGTGTCAGGATCTCATGGCTTTGATAGATAGATATACTTACGCTTGATTGAATACCATAAAAAATCCCTACTAATATTATAAATGCGAAAGTAACTCTGTCTGTCTGTTACGCTTTCACGCAAAAACTACTGAACGGATTTAGATCAAATTTGGTAGGTAGGTAGAAGAAACACTGGAATAACACATAGGCTACCTATAATTCCACTGCTGAGCACGGCTCTCTGCCCGCGCGATATAAACTGTAGTCCACGCGGGCGAAGCCGCGGGCGGAAAGCTAGTAAGGAATAAAATTAATAGGCTGGCAGCAGCTTACTTAAAGAGGTTATCTCAGTTATAGAGGTGCGATTATTAAATAAAATAACGTATTAATATACACATTACATATGAGTTGTAAACAGATAGTATAAGTTGGAGAGGTGAAAAATTGATGTTGTATCAGTTGCTGAGGTCGACGCCTATAAAATTTAAAGAAAACAATTTAGAAAAAGTCTTCTTTATAACAAAGTCTCAGTGAAAGAGGTAAAATACCCCCACTGTCAAATTATAGAGGTAACTATGACGATAAAATCGAAAGAATGAATTCTAGATATAGAGGTTGGCTTTATCTCACTAACAGAAGTAATTCGGTGCCAAAGTGTCAGGAAGTTTCCCACTTATCCAGGTCTCACTTATCCAAGTTTCACTGCAGTTCCCATTATTCTTATTTTAGGATGCCGCCGCTGCTGTGTCAGAGAAGATCCACCATTTACCGAAAAAGCATGGTCTGGTACCAATATTTATAAACCCGAACACGGGACATTTCCTGCCTCACGCTACCATCACCCTGGGTGCTAGGGGAGACAGCTACTACGAGTACCTACTGAAACAATGGCTGCAGACTGGGAAGACGATTAACTAGTAAGTATTTACATTCATATTTATTATTTAAATCTATAAGCACACAAAAGTACAGATGCGGGACTTGGCATTTTCTACCAGTCAACCAAAGTAATACAAAGACGATGATGGATAGACAAACTGTAGTAGGTGCAATATTTATTATTAAACATTGTATTTATTAGCATTACATCAACAAATTTGTCAAAAAAAAAACAACTTAAAACTTAATTTAGCACATGCTAAATTAATTAATAATTTAAAAAAAACGGTTTTGGTTTAATATGCACGTATTATAAATATATAATCAAAACCTACATGAATAAATCTGTTAAAACCGCACAAAAATCTATTCAGTGTTTTTTTATTGTTTATCACGAACCGACAAACAGACCATGTTTTATAATATATAAGGAAGGAAAAGCATAATTAAATCGGCTATATCATAAACTTCGTAAGTCGTCCAATTAGTTTTATTTTTTCAGGAAACATTAAAAACAGTTTTATTCAAGTTACAGCATTTACTGCTTATCTTTAGTGCATGCAATGAAGTCACTTGACACAATTACACTGTTTATGTAACCAACGCTTATTACTCGGTATTATTTGAATAAAATTAATGTATTAATTCACTTGTTGATTTTTGAAAACGTCGAGCTACTTGAATCTGAAAATGATCTAAAAAAAAACTTGTATATTTTTTAAGAACAATAAATAACTTGATTCTTCTGCTTGACCAGAAGGCTACTAGTTAAGATCTATACTAATACTGTAAATGCGAAAATATCTCTGTCTCTTTGTTGTTTATTATCTTTTTATGCCGAGCGAAATGAATTATGGAATAAAGTAAATTAGACCTTAAATAAGAACGAAGCATACTTTTCCCCCCGAAATATGTTCCCTGTGGGATTTCTGATTTACACATTGGCAGGAGCTAGTTTCATAATTAAGTTTGATATTATTAAACTTATTATGTGTGCAGATAGCGCACGTAATTGTGCTATCATTTTAAAGCGGTCTTTATACATTAACATAATACCAAAATGATTCTGTTTAATATAAAACTGTTCGAGTTATGTACTGCCTAAATATATGCTTATCAGTTTTATACATACTTTCTACTAGAAAATAAACAAAATTATATCTACAAATTGTTTATTTCACTCATTTTCGTTGCTCGTGGCTTGCGCCTATTATAATTTGATATAGCGTGCGAAATAGCCATTTATTTTTACGAGAGACGATAGCGAAAATACTGCTAATATTTGTGTAATTCTCATCTATTTTACAATTCGTTTTATTTACATAGTTTTGAGAAGTGAACCTCTACTGTTGTGTTAACAAATATAAATATAACTCGTTTAAAAATCGTTTCACGTGACAGTACCGGACATTGACCCACTTACACTTATTTACTTTAAAGGTAATAAATGCATAAAGCCGTCCTAAATCATGTTCTTCAATATATTTTTTTGAAAGAAAAACGATACTTGGAACATGAAATGTTCGGATTCCTAAGAGTAACGAACGGTGAATGACTAATATTGCAATGCTTAAACAAACCAGCTATAGAGCGAGAACTACACTAGACCGACAAATACGTGGACCATGCCTGATTGTAACGTAGCGGCGCGTTGTTTGGCGTCGCGTGCCGTGGATCTAACGTAGGTCTTCAAGTCTAGTTGCCTTATAAAATTTATGGACATCGAAGCGCCCAGATCGGCGTACATGATCCACGTGTGCTATTTTAAGCAGTAAAAGCGTGTACCTAATTACTACAAACAATTGCGAATGCGATTTATAAATAGCTGCTGTTTTATTGAAGAATGCCTCGTCTGTGCGACAATTAGCTTAATTAGATAATTTAAAGGTCAAACAACTGGATCACTTATGCGCCATGCGTCAAGGATTGAAATTATGTGTGCTAAGACTGCAATACATGCTTTAAACGATATTGGCGTAGGAGTGAGTAAAAACTGATGTTTAGCAGTGGGTAAAGTCGGGCTTAAAACGGTTATGATGATAATGAGCTTAATATACCATTGGCGTATCTTGGATTACTTTTTAAAGGGCATTTAGTACTTTACAAGCCTGACTTTTGTGTTAAGTATTTTTACGTCCATCGTAAAATTTAGAATCGATAGCAAAACATCCTGGGGTGGGCGCTAAGCCATATTGGAGAGTGCCAACTATATTTAGGAGCAGTACTGGCTCGGTGGTAGCGGTCCCGACTAACGAGTTGTTCGTCGCAGGTTCTAACCCAGCCAGGCGCATTACTTTGTGTAATTTATTTCATCAAACGGTGAAGGAAAACATCGTGAGGAAACCAGCATGTCCTTGAACCAAACATTCAAAGACACCCGCACTGCCCATTCCCACTCTTAATGAGTCCCAGCAGTGGGAACATTATAAGGCTGATTATGCTATTTATTGTTCTATATTTGGCGAAATAATGAAACATCTAAAATTATCTTAACAAATAAAATTATCTTTATCTTTATCTTTATCTTTATCTAGCTAACTATTTCAGTTCTAAAAACTTGCGACATAAATACCAATTTTTAATTGCAATACTAGCTTCTGTCTTTGGCTTCGCCCGTGTGAATGTAGGTTTATTTATACGATCTTTAGACTCCTTTTTCATCCCCTTAGGGGGGCAACTTTAGAAAATCCTCTTAGTGCTCTCCTACGTCAAAAAAGGAAAATCTTATGCTCTACACTCCTAGTCCCAATAGTTTCGGCTGTGCGGTGATGTGTCAGACCCGTGTGTCAGACAGTCAGTTTCTCCTTTTATGTTTAAATATTATTGAACTTTGAACTAACATAGAAATAAGTAACTAACATACCTACATATAATGTGTACCACAACATCTCTTTGAATAAAGTATTATTTTGTAAATGATCCCTTGTATATCAACATATTTCAGGCGATTTGTTTGCGTTTAATTTCAGTTTACTCGACGACTATCTGACTGCTATAGAAGGTGTCCGCAACTTCCTGGCGAAGAGATCGTCCCCTAACAAGCACCTGTTCATCGGAGAGCTGTCGGCTGGATCCGAGGTGAGATGATACTCATGATAAAGACACGAGAAGCCCACGACTCCACCCGCGTCGTTTATGCACTTTCCTTAAAATTTTAACAATAGGAAAAAAAACTAGGCAATTACTAGTCGGACTCGCGCACTGGGGGTTCCGCATAAACTTACCTAGGTATATAGTTCAATTCCCAAAATGGAGTCTCAAAGATTTTTCCTATTCCCAAAATAAGTTTTTATTTATTTATGGAGCAACAAGCTATTTCTACATTTTATTCCTATACCCGTGCTATAAGATCTCACTTTATACCAAATTTTAGGATTCTGTATCTACGGGAAGTATCCCTTTGAATTTTGATTATCTTGAGAGTGTCGAAATATATGTTTTTTTTTTTGCTATGGTAAAACGAAGCGCGATTGTTTTACTATAGCCACAGCCATTGAGTACCAGGGCCACGGTACTGCAATACTCAATTCTTTCGAACAATCGCGCAGCCCACTCAGCGGCAACCTACTTACATAATTGTACCTATAGCCATTACGGAGTAATTACCTAATTAGCTGGCACGTGATGAGTAAACCTCAAGTTGTCATTAGTACTTCATAGGGTCAAGTAGAAATATTATAGTCATGGCTGATATGGCAAATAGTACTTTGCCTTTATTTCTTAAAAACATTGACTCTGAAACCGTATTTTAGTTTTGAAAATTTAATCATGACTTTTTTTATTTGAGTATCTGGCAAGCTTGGCTTCAATCTATTTTTTTTTTTCTTGGATTAATAAACTTTTATTAATGCAAGCAATATAATCCTCTATAAAACCCCCTAAATTAATCAATTAGAGATAATCAAAGAAATAATGATAAGTATTGATTAATTATTTAATTTACGATTTGAGATAATTTTTAAGTAAGTATATTGTTAAAGAGAATGAGATATTGCATAGTAACGAATTTCCCCTTTTTACCCCCTTAATGTTTAAATCCACAAAACCCTGCTTAGTGCTCGCTTATAACCTAACCTAAGAAAAAGAATTCTCCACACAATCTTCTAAACTCCCTAAAAAGTTCTACTGAGTGTAGTTCTGAAAACAAATAATGTTAACCTTTATAATTCACGTAAGCTACTAATTTCCTAACTATCAAGTATCAAGCTCAGCTCATAGAATAAGATTTTGCATACAAACGAGATTTAAGGGGTGAAAAGGGGTTTCCACGCCTTGAATTTCCAAAAACTTCGCTTTCTTAGTATTCGCCTACGTCATAAAAATAAGCCTTTTGCTAAATTTTACATTCCTAAATCCAATAGTTTTGGGGTTTTTTTTTTCGGTGGGTGAATCATCCAATGACATTCCCCGCTCTTAGGCGGAGCGGGAGATAGTGTCAGACTTTTACTGTCTAAAAACCAACCCCGTTCCTTGGTGCCTTCATACCGGGCTGGGCTGCCTTTCGGAGCTAACCTTGGCCCACGTAGGTTTCGATCCAGCTGGGTCCCTACTGGAACAGTACGTGCCGTCGACGACTTGCTCCCGGTCCGGACAGTTACTGGACGGCCGGACAGCGAGCTACCCATTGCTCGCCGTCCATAAGCCCACGCCTACGGTGGCGGAAATCGGGATCAAAGCGCCGTTGCCTGATGCGGTTGGCCTCCTCCTTTGCTAGCATCACTGCTTTGCAAAAGGAGGCGACCGCCTGCCACTCCTCCTCGCTCCGGACCATGGCCTGAACCAATGCCCGGCGCGAGAGGTCTCCGCCGCCGATCGCCCCCACGAGTGCATGGCGATGATCCGCCCAAGTGAGCACACCTCAACTGTGTGTTCTACCGTGTCCTCCGGGCGTTCCGCACAGTGGCGACACCCCGGGCGTCTCCTCCGCATGATTCTGGTAAAGGAACCTCGTGAACTTACCATGTCCGGTGTCCTGCGTCATGCGGAAGGTGAGGACGCCGTGAGGTCTTTCCAGCCACGCCTCAGAGAGCGGACTTACCGCCGTAATTGTGGCGTGCCGAGCAATGGGATGCGATAGCAGCTGACGCCATTTTACCATGAGATCCCGCCGGAGCTAATAAGAACATCAAATGTCAAAACGGGCCTTATATTTTTAAGAACTTTACACGTGACATTTTTAAGTTAAAAGTTGGATAATAGTTTTGACCTTGATACGTCACATGCTTCATATCAAGGCAGATTAGATATGTACTGTCAAGGTCCTTTTTATTTATTTACGGTGGCGCCTCGCTCTTTGTTGTGTCTGATTTATTCCTCTCCTATCATTTATGATAGTTATCATCACTGGCTCGACATTACACGCGTACACACACAGTACTCTACGTCCACACTCACCCGCGGCTCTGGTGACTCCCCGTAGGCAAGCGACAGCTGGTATTTAAGGTGGATTCAGATAATCCATTCGCGTCTTTCATACGGCATCTTTCTCTCGAAATTTAATATTCAAACATGGAATAAAAGAAAAGTGTAAAATGAATACATTAGTGAATAAATACAGCAATGTTTAGGCGAATTCAGACGATTTATTTTTGTTCATTCGCGTCTTTTATTCGACAATTTCTGAAACATTTAAATCTACACTAAAGAGGCAGTTTGTTTTTTTTTATTGTAAGATATAATCTCTGGAAGTTACTGGTCCGATTACAAAAATTTTTCTACCCTTAGAAAACTGCTTTATTCTTGAGTAACGTAGGCTATATTTTAAGAGCACGGGTGAAGCCGCGGGCAATAGCTAGTACTTTACAATAAAACCATTTTTGATCTCTACTTTGACACATCCTAGTTTCTAACAGTATGTGAATGCCTTCAGTACTACTAACTAGCAGTGCAAACAGCTAATAATTTATCAGATGTCAGACATTTTCATAAAAAAAAAACAAAGGTAATGAATACCTTACCTGAGTAGTTTGTAGCCTAGCCTAGTTTTAATCTAATGGCCGTACAGTAACCTCTAATTTAGAACAATAGCTATTCATTTCAGCTTTTTGTGCTGGCGGCATACTTTTCCGGCTTATAGTTTATTTTTCGTTTTTAATCTATACTCTTTATTGTTCACCAATAGTAAAATTACAATAGAAACCTAAAATTAATAGGGTGTCACAATGGGTGGTCTTATCGCTAAAAGCAATTTTTTACAGACAACCTTGAATTAGATATGCTAAGTAGTCATAGGAGGTTCTCCCGCGGTTTCATCGGTGTCATTGGTTACTGCACTGCTCCCGTGGGTTATAGCGTGATGTTATATAACCTATAGCCTTCGTAAATAAATGGGCTATCTAATACTAATTTTTCAATTCAAATAAATAGTTCCTGAGATTTGCAAGTTCAACTAATCAAACCAACCCGGCAGCTTTGTAATAATATTATAAGATATACACTGAGCGTGGCCCAACACGACACGCTCTTGGCCGGTTATTCTTTCATAAATTCGAAAACGAGACACCCACTGTCGCAACCCAGTGTTCGACGACATTGTCGCTTATCTTCAGGTGAAAAAGTGGTCAAACGCAAGCCTGCCAATTACAAAAAAAAAACCTCGTTCTTAAAGAGTTCTCGCTTCTGCGTGGGTGTGAGGCCGTGGGCCCCCGCCCACTTCGCCCACGCCTAGCTATGGCACCGATAAAAACTGTGGCGTTCAGCACCATCCATTTTTATAACAATAATTAAAGCATGTGCTATCTTTTAATTTACAGGCATTCAACCCGAAGATGGACCATTTGACCTGTTTCCTGCCAGGAACACTGGCGCTGGGTCACGCCAACGGCCTCCCTGATTGGCACATGACTATGGCTGAGGAGCTTCTGTACACCTGCTACCTGACCTATGCTGCTCACCCTACATTCTTGGCTCCTGAAATTACTCATTTCTATATGGTTCGTATCTATATACATATTTATGTGATTATGATCATTGTTTTGTAAAATATAATAAACACACGGGTCGATTTACATGGTTAAGCAATGTTTACCGAAGTCAGTGCGTAGATGGTTGACCATCCATCGCATACCGAGAATCTTCCGTGCACCTCAAAGTCTCGGTCATAATATTTATTGATGGCACGGTTGGCACAGTGGTTGAGCGATTGACTTCTGCGCTGCGGGTCGCGCTACAGATAGGTCTGGATCTGAATATCTTGTGTTTGTGAGTTTACATATTTGTGAACGCACGATACAGGAAGGGAGATTGTGGCAGCCGCAATAATGAGCGTGGCCAATAAGAGAGAAACAAGAGGGATCGGGTCGCGAATAAGCGCTCCATCGAGCTGGCCTATATCTCAATCGAGGAGGCGTTATAGGACCATCAATGGGAGGATGGGTTGGCTCGAAGTGGCTTTGGCCGGTCTCCGAAGCTCTGGTCAAAAGGGGGTGCAGGGGCAGGCCATCATGGGTCTGGACGACTCCGTCAGGGTGGATGAAGCGGTGGCCGCCATCGTCAGGGCGGGAGGGTGCACGACCGATCAGGTCCGGGCGGACACCATCTGCGCTGTCAGCACTGGAATGCGAGCCGTTACGGTGAACTACCCCGTGTCGGCGGCCAAGGCCATCACGACCGAGGGCTGAAGGCTTTTGGTAAGTTGGGTTTCAGCCCAGGTGAAGATGCTGAAGCCCAGACCTCTGCGGTGCTACCGCTGTTACGTGGGTCACCACGTGGGAGCCTATTACGCCGCAGAGGTGGACTGCAGTGACTGCTGCCACCAGTGAAGCCAGACTGGTCACAAGACCGTCGAATGCCATGCAACGCCGCACTGCTACGCATGTGCCGCGGCAGGCAAGCCGGCCGACCACCGAGCTGAGGGCAGGTCCTGCTTCCCCTCAGCATGGCCAAGGGCAAGGTCAGGAGGCCTATTCACCTTGACGTCCTCACCGCCCCAGCCATCACCTTGGCTGCCGCCGCTGTCGCCGCCGCACCCGCCGCGGCAGGGCCCTCACAAGGGGCTCGAGAGGAGACAGTAATGGAATGTCAATAACGACTCTATTGCGTCTCCTCCAGGCGAATATCAACCACTGCGCACAGGATCTGTTGCTGCAGAGTATAGCGCAGTAGTCGATAAATATCGCCGTCGTCTCCGAGCTGTACTTTGTCCAGCCCGTGGAGATTGGGTTCAGGACCTGGACGGCCGCCGCCTGTACCCCGCCCTTTGAAGCCATAACGTGGGGACGGGGTTGCGTGGCAGCACCGTTCGGGGACAATGCAGTGGTAGGCGTCTACCTGTCCCCGAGTAGATCTCACAGCGAATACACGTCTCCCTTATGAAACTAAATGTCGTCGTCGCTGGGTTTGGTTCCCTCCCCGTGGTTGTCTGCGGGGACTTCAATGCCTGGAACATGGCTTGGGATCCCGGTACACGAAGCAGTGGGGCGGGTGGTGGAGAACTGGGCTTTGGAGCTGGGCCTGGTCGTCCTAAACTGGGGTTCTTTCCCCACGTGTGTGTAGATGCGGGGTGAATCAGTGATGGATATTTCGTTCGCCAGCCCCGCTCTGTCTCCGCGTGTCGTCGACAGTCTCGTTATTGGGGGAGGTGGAGACATACTCTGACCACCGGTACATCCGGATTGACGCCTCCGCCCAAACCTCGGCCGCGCCGGTCCGACAGAGCCCTTGTGGTCTGCGGCGGCTTGTTGCTCCAGATTTCATGGTGGCAGGCCAGCAAGGAGGCTCCCCGCTTCGCGGGAAAACCATCCGTATTGCTATGACTCTGGCATGCGTTCAGCTGGGCCTTCGGTTGCTGACGCAGTAACGGCGCCCACATTAACGGCCCATAAAGGGCCATGCACCAAACGATTCCTGCGTAGAGCCTCTGATAGGAGGCGTCTAGACTACCAAGGTTGGACAGGAGCCGCTTGAGAGCAGCCCCAGCCCGGTTCCACGAAGTTCCACCAGCTGTCGAAGACGAGTCCTAGGTACTTCATCGTCGACCCGACACCAATGTGAACTCCTCTTACCGTTAATTGAGAACCTGATGGTGGCGCTTTCCAAGTGCCGTAGAATGGAAACACATAGCCTCGGTTTTGTGCAGCGCCACCTCGAGTCCCAACTGCTGGATCCTGTCAACGACTATCGCAACCCCGCCTGTCGCTACATCGGCCGCCGCCTGGTACGAGTCTCCCTGCGCTAGAACCAGTGTGTTGTTTGCGTAGCAGACCACGCTGATCCCGTCAGGGAAGTCGCCGCGCAGCACGTGGTCGAACCCGATGTTCCACAATGGTGCTCCTAGTAAAGATCCCCCCCTCTTGGCGTCTCCACTCTCCCTCCGACTATGTACCTATCCGACGGGTAGGCCTCGACCACTTGACAGAGGTATTTCGGACACCCAGTGGTATAGGAGTGCCCTCCGGATTGTACTCCAGGGCAGGGAAATAAAGGCGTTGGCAATGTCCAAGGACACTGCCACGACACACCTGCCCTGGGACACCGCATCGACCCCCGCGACGACGGGACGAGGCGGTTTGCAAGTACTCTTTCAAAGAGCTTGCCCACCTCGTTGAACAGCACAATGGGCTGGTCCGCGGATGGAGAGGCCGCAGGGTGGCGGCTTCGTAATGAGGATCAGTTTTTCCGTCTTTCAGCGAAATGGGAACTGGCGCCTCTCCATACATGCGCTGAAGAGCCCTCTTAGTCGAGGCCCGAGAGCCTAGGCGAGAGCCGAGGCTTTGCCAGGTAAGCTGTCAGGTCCTGGAGTGGTATTTTTGGCACGCAGCCTTCTTACCGCTACTCTCCTCGGTCACCTCTGGAGCATTGTCGTCGTCGTCGCTGTTGTGGTCTGTGCCAGATACCGCTGGTGGCAGAGTCATGGGCGGGAGGGAGTGATTCCTTCGTGCAGGGAACAGAGTGCACACCACACCCTACACGAGCTGGGGCCGGAGACAGAGTTAGCAGAGGAGCTCAGGGTGGAGTTTTTCCTGTACCATCTTGTATGGGCGCCCGCACGGGTCTGCGTTCAGAAACCTCAGCCACACGTTATGGGCCTCGAGTTTAGCCCGCTTTATCTCCGCTCGGAGGGTGCGTTTTGCCACTCTGTATCTCTCATATAGCTCTGCCTTTCTGGCCTCCGCATCCAGCGGGCAGATGCGGCGCCTGCAGTGTCTGGCGTACTGGCGTCGCTCATTATTGCATGCATTACCCAACGCTACAATTTTCGGTGACTACCAGTACAACTGGCGCTTAGCACGTCCTGGACGGACTCGGGGCATTGCCGCATCGCAGATTTGCGTCATTGGCCCCCGGAACCACTCCGCCTCAACGTCAATGTCGATAGGCCTTTCCAGTGCTTGCACCCAGGCCTGTACCGTCGCGGTGGAAGGTCCATCTGCTTCAGCGCCCACCGCGGACCACAAGGGCTCTGTTGGACCGGCGCGGCCGAGGTTTGGGCGGAGACGTCAAACCGGATGTACCGGTGGGCTGAGTATGTCTCCACCTCCTCCGTAATGCGCCAGTCAAAGATACGCGGTGACAGAGTGGAGCTGGCGAACGAGATGTCCACCACTGATTCACCCCGCATCCGTACTCGTGGAGACAGAATCCCGGTTCAGGACGACCAGGCCCAACTCCAGGGCCAAGTCCTCCACCATCCGACCCCGCTGGTGCGTGAACCGGCAACCCCAAGCCAAGTTCCAGGCATTGAAGTTCCCGCAGACGACCACGGGGAGGGAACTAAACCCAGCGACGACGGCGTTCAGCTCCATGAGGGAGATGTGGAGATCGCCGATCTCTGACATCTGCTCGGGGACAGGTACACGCCTACTACTGCCATGTCCCCGAACTGTGCTGCCACGTAACCCTGTCCCCTCGTGACGGACTTGGGGCTCAGTAGGTGGTTACGTTTTAGTGCTTTCCATACAGATGTTTTTGGTTTTAAGAAATCGGATGGTGGTAGATGATGTTCTTCCCAAAGCTTTATTCTTTAAGGTATTGTTTAGAACAAACGTAGTGTCGGACGCTGACTGTTCGTGTTAAGCAGTTTATCGCTTTTCCATATATATTAACTTCTCGTTTACACCAAACCGACTACACGCTATTACGTTGTCGCTGATTTTCGGTGGCCGATTATTGTACTACGCGTAGCAAACCTACTCTTCTGTTCACACAAGTAACGCATTCTACGCTATAGCGTATTACAGGCCTAGTGAAAACGCATACTGCAGACTGAGTCCACTGCACTGGGGCTGACAGTGAGCATGCTCACAGTCGGTAACGGACGATACGTTTGGTGTGATCTATGCCTTATTTTTACATCTTGTTTTGACGCTGTATGTTTTTTTTTTTACTTATTACTGTTATACTGTTGGTATTGACGTTTTTCCTTTCAATTTAATTTAAGAAAAGAGCTCGAAACATTACGCTGCACCTCATTGCTGGCATAATTTTACTTTTTAACACGGTTTATGTAAAATAAGCAGATAGCGTGACTTACAGAAAATGTTAGAAAACTTTCACTTGTTCTATTCAATGCACACGATGGAACGTGGAAACTATTGCTTATTACTTACTTTTGACGAGTTAAAGTCAATAATTTTGTAACTAAGTAGTTCATTGATAAATATTGACATTTTAATGTAAGTCAGTGATGTGGTTGGCAAAATCATCTTTTCGTACTGAGACCATATACGATTTATTCAACCTCTTATTGAACTAGCCAGAAATTCTTCTTACTTAAAATAGATTGTAACACTAGTCCGTCCGACTTCCATCCGTATGGTGTTCGGACGTAAAGAATGTCACTATCCCATCTCTTCCCGTGGGTGTCGTAAGAGGCGACTAAGGGACATACCAGAGAATGGGCAGCAGCATCCTCAGTGCATTATCACAACCACACTGCGATCGTCAATCCGCCTGCCAAGCGTGGCGATTATGGCAAACACCCCATCCTCTTTTGGGGGGAGGCCTATGTCCAACAATAGACGTCTTTCGGCTAAAATGATGATGATCATCACTACTTTAGTCATAGCAACTCATTTTAGTCAGTAAAAGTCTGACACTTTAATCCTCTCCACCCTGAGCAGACGTTATTTAAAGATTTCTCACGTAAAAAAGGGGCGTCATTTTTTCTTGCCCCAGGATCTTGGGCCACCTGTAACTACGTCACTGAATATATTTTGACTTTAAAATTTGCTTTTTTATTGATTGGCTATTTCGTATTTATGCAAGTTTCGTCAGTTGTGTATAATTTATTTTAAAAAGCCATATTGTTTTTCTTGTTTATTTATTTTCTTTTTTTTCCGTTTCACATAGGAGAATGTTCCAACACCCAAAAATATTCCGCAGGCAAACCTAGCAGAAGATATGTACACTAAAACGGCGGATTCTCACACACTCCTACGTCCAGAATTTGTGGAGAGCCTCTGGTACATGTATCAGATAACTGGCAACAGCACTTATCAGGATTGGGGCTGGCAAATATACCAGGTAAGACAATTTGCATTATTGCTGAGCTAGGTATGTAAGTCGCAAAGGCCGGCCATGAAAATCTGCTAGATTTTTTGTAGAGGAATCTTTTAGAAATCTGTAGAGCATATAAAACCTGGAACCTGTAAAATGAGGTATTTTCTGGCGTGGCGGAAACCTTAAAGCCCGCTATCTATCACGTTTGTGGTCACGAGTACGAGAAGTGGCTATGAATCTTGGAAGGTATATGCAATTAAATTCGAACCGCTGAAGTGATATAACATCAAAATGATGGAACAGTCGTCTAATACCGATGCCAAATTATTGTGTTCAGGGGCTTGATGTCTGGATTAGTCGAGGGCCAATCGTCAGTCTTAATGAAGTCTGGAATCACTAGGTGCAATCATTGGGTGCAAACTAGTTTGCCCAAAATTCTTTGGCCGACCTTGAGCTAAAGTCAGCCAAATAATTTATGGGTTTTTTAAACTTGATATTAGAACATTACGCCTATGTGAAGATTTTCTGCTATATATATTTTTTCGACCTGGATGGCTTCCTTAAGAATTGGGATGAGAAGGCGAGGAACCGTGATCGTTGGAAGAAGTGGAGGGAGGCCTTTGCCCAGCAGTGGGACAATATGGGCTAATTATAATAATATATATTTTTTAGTCTCGTAAATTTTAAATTCTCAACTAACATGTATTGTTTTAACATTCCAGGGTTTCGAGAAGTATGCCAAAGTGCCAAACGGCTACACGTCGCTGGCGAACGTGAAAGTGGAAAAACCGATACAACGGGACATGATGGAGTCGTTCTTCTTATCGGAGACACTTAAGTATCTGTACTTACTGTTCAGCGACGACAGGTTCACCATAGACTTGAACAAATACGTCATCAACTCAGAAGCTCATCCATTGCCGATTCACAAGAACTAGAAGTACTTACCAAGTTAATTTATCTGTCCTAATCGTAGAATTAAATATTTTAAAGATAGGGAATTCCAAACATTTGCGAATACGAGTTCACTATACAAAAAACATGGTATTCTTAAGTTTCGCACATTCGGCTTCTCTCGAAGATCCGAGACCGCGTTGTGAATTCGTTTCGGTCTAGTCGGCCCAAATAGTGCGGTCCACCCTGTCCTTACTACATAGTTCAATGGTCCTAATCTTATCATCACTGCGTTTCGACTCACGATATCATAGCTGTTAATCCTTTAACCGTCGTCGGATTGCTGACATAAGAGCTGACGAGATAGGAGTATATGGTCGTGGATGTGCGACCCTGGCAGAATAAACGCGAGTGTTTGTCGGATATATCCGACGTAGGAGTTAAAGGGTTAGTGCGTCAAGAGTCGTCCCGAGTGACCGCAAGCCCGTACATTTGGGAGTTCATCAAGGATTTATGGACGCGCTAACTGCGATGTTATCGTAAGTCGGCACGCTAGATCTGGACGGAACCCTTTCTTAGATCCTTAGGATCTTCACTTAGAATAGCAATAGTAGCGCAATTTATAATATCTAAATGTGTCTTGATTATATTATGTGTCTGTATACTCCCAAAGTTCAGTATGAAACTAGGTATTATATATTATGCCATATTTACACAATAATGTATAGAACTGTCATAATTACCGGTATTTACTCTCTACAGTTAATTGATGTACTCAATTTTAAGCTGTAAAGATGTTTTAGATTTATCTATTAAGAACATTTTACTATTTATAGAGCAAACAGTTGACAGCATTTAACAATATGATATACTCATTTGAAGAAAACTTTTATTTCTCTACAAGTGCATTTTCCGAGATACTTAAAAACTAAAATAATACTTTACCGTCTCTCTCATCTTAGATTTAGAGTGAGAGTTTAATAATATTATAATAGATATTTAAATCCTAATCTTACGTTGTAAGTACTTAAATTATAACGAATTTTATAAATGTTTTTATAAACGCAAAGTAGAAAGTTAACGTATCCACTCATTGATAATTTCATACTAGTTTATGCTTTTTTCATGTTTCCAAATATTGAATGATTACATTTTAGTAGACTATATTTTGACGGGACCAAATTTTGGAGTGACTATGATATTAGTATCTAAAAAAAGATATTATATTTATTTGGTCGTATTTAATTTCATTTTAACGTAATTTAATTTTAGTAAAATTCATATTATTTTTATATTATTTAATTATATTATAGTCAATCAATATTGTTATATTTTAATTATGTTTTTGTTCTAATGTTTATGATTAATTTCGCTTTAATTTTAGTCAACTAAAAGAAATTTAAATGAATCTCTCAAGTTTTTGTGGTCCCAACAGTTATAATTCTACTTATTTATGAATTTTAGTTTGGCTAGGGGTCCTTAGGTTCCAAAATAATTTAAAAAAGAAACGTAAATAATATTATTGTTTTATTTAGAAAATATTTCACTCAAGTCATTATCATATTATTGTTATGTTAAAATATTTATAATAATATTGAATTCTATGTGTATACTTAAGATTTAGTGTGTATCGAAGCGTGTGGCGGACACAATGATGCGAACGATGTGCGTTAAGTGTATTAGTTGAAATTGAAACAAGTTCTTAATTGTTACACTGCGAGTGTTGTATCGGCTTTTGCGATTATATCTTAGGATAAAGCGGACCGCGTTGCGTCAAACATAAATTATAAGATCTGATCGTAGTAATGTAGATAACTTTACGACTTCACCAAATGTAATCTCCGGAAGAATTAGGGCAAATATTTCGTCTTCTTTAGTTTTCACTGCTCATCAAATATAGACAACTTTAGAATATTGTCTTCTATTGAACGTCTTAGTTTTTATCAACGACCTTACAGCCACTAGACGCCTCATGCTTGAACTAGAGCAACAAAACAATTCTGTCAACTAGCTGGGGTGGCGGGGAGTGGTGTTCTTCGTTCTGATTGATACAGGGCAGCAAGATACTGCGTTCTGATTGGCCGAGACATCAGATCTATTATATCATATGTGTTGACAGACATGCGTCGCCTGTTATTAGACGTCTAGTAACTTTATGGTCGTTGGTTTCTACTAATGCGTTTCACGTATATTATGCAAGTAGCTAAATAAACTTAGTACTTTTTTGGCTGAAGACACGACTGGCCAATAAAACGGTTGTGATGACGACCGCATTTCATAGTTTACATAATATTACACATTTTTAAGATTGCGATTAATGTACGTATTTAAATAAAATTAGAATACAAAATTACTTCAATAAGCAATTAATGCAAACCTCGCTCAGTGAAAAAATACTTAGATTTGAAAGTAAATTATTACTTCATTGTAAACAAAAGTGAGTATATTGTGGTTTATACACTAGTTCGTATTTCTAGTTTGTTTTTGGTAAATGTTAGGGCATTCGGAATAGTGAGATTTAAAAAGCAAGCGTAATTTATATTACTTATACTAAGGAAGTAATTAGTAATACTAGCACTGTACGAGCTATTAGTCTAATGTACGTTTCCGACCGAGGACGTCGGCTGGAGCGGGCTTTGCAATGTTTTGAGGGAAATTGGAGCGAATGTAAAGTGAAAAAATCTCATATTTGCATCGATTTTAAGCCCTTCATCGCTTAAGTCGGATTAATTCGACAAATATTTATACTTCATATCCATTCCGCCAAAGTCTTCTTTCTATTTACGACCACATATTCCATTTCATTTAATTCTTCAATTCCCATAGGTGACAAAAGAATTGGCGAGATGGAGTATTTGGTCGTTAATATACGTCTCTGGCGAAATAAACACGAACATATTTTAAATGACATCATTCTGATGTACAGCTAATCAGCTACCAGGGCAATAACATACTACTTGGTGGAAGCTTTAATTCAAACATGTCATGTAAACAGGAGGTACAAATGTACGCACGTTACTAAGAATGCTGTAGTTGAGGCAAAAAAAATGGATTTACTGAAGTGATGACAGAACAGAAAAACAAAGTGTTGTACCGACCCCAAGTATAATGGGACAAGGACAGGAGATGATGATGGTGGCTTCAATTCCTTTCGACAGCCCGGTTATTGGAAACGGTACATTATAGTTCGTACGACACGAGAGAATTAAAAGCGATATTTTTTTTGCACTCATGTCTTTTCGACATGTCGGCGCGTTTTGATAAATACTAACGATCTTCCAATGTTGGTCTCTGGTACAAAACTATGCTGCAGAACGAAGTTCGATTAAATTTTAAAGTACATGCGTAAGACTTAATAAAATAGAAACATTAAGTCCAATATTTGGCCTCGTTTTGTGCAATAAAATATTGTTAGGTCAAGTAGTGTGTCATGCATATTAACATAATATTGTTATTTTTTATATTAGATAAATGGTTCGCATTCCACATTTTTACACGACGATGCCAAATTATATACGGAATGAAATTGATATCATGTTGTCATTTATTGGTCTATTCAGCAAGAATGTTGTTGCCTCGTGACACTTGAGTTCACGTGGAAATGTAATATCGAGTCAAGGTTTGATAACAAATGCTAGACATCAAGGTTGAGACACCGCTGAGCTAGATAGAATGCAGGCTATCGACGACCTCACTAAGCGGTGCAGTCAGAGGCGTAGCGTCGACTAGTTTAGACGTGGGCGAAAGTGCATTAGCGAGGCCTTTTTCAAAAACGAGACAGTGACTGACGCAACCCAGTGTTCGGTCCATATCATTCATTCGGATCGTCGCGTATCATCGGGTGAAATAGTCTCCTAGCGCGAACCTATAAATTATAAAATAAAACCTTCGTCGTTCGAGGCCTTGCACACGCGAGGCCCCGATTCGCCCACGTCTGGCGACGCTACTGGGTGCAGTCATGCATCGTCTTAGCTCATTCGTCATTAAAACATTAGCTTAAGGCCCAAGTACTACTTCCCACATCACGATAGTATTAAATGCACATACGCACAAGAAACATAACTTATAAAATAGCCACTGTAGCTCTAAGTACTTAATAAAACGTTGTATACTTTTCTGGGGTTTAGTATAGTTAAAATAAGGTCTTGCCCTTCCCTTTTTACAATGTTCGTGATATCAGTTGGCGTCCTCATACCTCTCCATTTTATTTATTAAGTAGTAATCAATTCAATTAATTCAATTTTGTTTTTAAATGTTGATTTAGTGATGTTCCATGTCTTCTATTGTAAAGTTACAATTTCATGTATTAAATAAATAGATCAAGTAATCATTTTGATATGAATGTGTAGTATTTCTATAGTACCTATTCTATACTCGCACTTTTTAATGTTTATACATTATTTCAATTATAAACCGATAATATTAATGACATTTTATTCCGATTTATATTTAATTATTGTGAAATCTTGTTTCAAGAGTTAGGCCAAAACATTGTACCTGTAAAATCCGATGAAAAAAACTGATCAATGTAAATCTTATAATATTTTCTTTGTCCCCGCAATGTATAATTTATGTTTATGTTCAAAGGTAGGAATAATAATTATATGAATAAATACCTTAACTCGAAAGGCAAAGTAAACATAAATAAAATGATTCACATTACTTAACAGATATGTTACTTGGCAGGTATTGTGACCAGTGACAAGCAGAAAGTTCCATGAACAGTTATTATTGTGAGGAAAGAATAAAATTCAATCCTAATAGCCCATTCCAGTTTGAGCAAAGCTTAATTTTTAAACCAATGTAAAAATAGACATTGATCGGGCTTTTGACAAATTAAAAAAAAAAGTCCAGCCTGTGACTATACCATTGCAGGGAAAACGCTCGTCGTACAGAGATACGAGCATAATTATGATGAATGCACGGTTACTCAAGAATGGTTGGTGATTTAACCGTTTCAATGCTGGCAAGCGTTTCTTTATTAGTCGATTGAAAATCAACCGACTTCTTATAAAAAATGGCATCCAAAATGCCATGTGGCCCAAAATTATATTGGATTGTGGAAAACCAACAGTTACATCATGAACTGCGTATGTTAACATAAACTTAAAAAATTTTTTGAACCCACAATTAGTCTCACATTTGCGTGAAACGCTTAACTTAAACAATTTTTTTTTTTACAAAAACGCCAAAACTGTGTGTGGCGGCGGGGACACGAAATTGATTTGTCACATACATAAATTATATCAGAAATAAATCGAGGTCATATTATTATTTCTGCAAGTACATAAGTGAGTCATACCAAAAAGCTATGTATATTATGTACTAAATGTATAAAACTAACCCTCTTGTATGTTGAGTCGGCTATAAGTTCAATTCATTGTAAATTAATATTCAGTTACCAATAATAAATTAGTAATTAGTTACCAAATATTTCGAATCTTCCTAAAATTGCAGATCTTGTGGTATTACTGCTTTGTGAAAAAAGTTATGATGTCAAGTTGATGAAAAATTATAATATTATGTATGTTGCATGGGATAGGTACTAGGTGCATTGTATGGATTTTATATATGAGCATATATATTTCTCATTCTTTACCCAATACTGTGTAGGTATTTTAATTTGTAGAAATCACTTTCTACGTTAGAATATGCATTTTTGTACAAGGATTCTCTTGTTATACTCACCGCAATGAATACAAATACTTTATGTATTATTAAAATTAAGGAAATAGAGGCTGGGTAAACATTAATGATGAATTTTGCATTTACACCTACTTACATAATATGTATATCAATGTCAGTGTACTGGAATCTTAAAGTTGTGCTACTACATATTGGTTGTAATAAATGTACAATTTATAATTTGTTGTTTTTTTATTTCTAAAACTGACCTCTCTAATTATGGTGACATACTTAATTTATTATAATTTAAAAAATATCTTTTTGCAAGTAACACTTGGATACTTGGATATAAAGTACATAAAAAAACAAGCTTTTAATGAAATTTATATTTTCATAGCCAGCTTTTATAGCTCGCTTTTTATACCTATATAATTTATATTCGTCAAGACGAATCATATGAGCCCAACCTCAATGGGGTTGTGTTGTTTAACTATCAAGTTTCTAGGGTCACCTTCCGGTTCCATCATCAGATCAGCTCCTTGTCATAATAATTTTGCATTGTCATCTGATTTACACATGCCTGCAAAATTTCAGCTCAATCGGTAACTGGGAAGTTGATGAAATTTAATTTTCAAGATTTGATTACGATCTACCATCGGGACAGGTGAAACTAAATAAAAGCTTGTAAAAATTGTGAAATGTTGTTCTTAGATTGTTGAAGAGATTTAAAGCTTATAAAGAACTAGCTAACCTCTGCGAGTTTAGTCACTGCTTTGCTCCTGTTTATTATTCGTAGCGTGACGACATATAATCTTCCTCGGTAAATAGGTAGTTTTCAGAGGCTTTAGAAAACCTCATGGGTGCTCATGCTCGATTCGCTTTGTAGACTCGAAAGTCTGTCAACCAACTTGGGTAAATGGAAGATTTAACGAAATCTGATGTAGTCAACACTGGTTCAATAATAAAGGTTGATTAAAAG
This sequence comes from Mythimna lalbum, assembly GCA_949319445.1. Lineage (NCBI taxonomy): Eukaryota > Metazoa > Arthropoda > Insecta > Lepidoptera > Noctuidae > Mythimna > Mythimna lalbum. Next base: position 21,657,252 of record OX439344.1, read on the forward strand.
ATATTGATAATTATTTACTAACAGAATAACCTTATAAAAAGTACCAAATATAAGTATTTTTTAAATGATTAAATATACAAAATTCCCAAGACGGTTGACTTTTTAGCCAGACTATACCACATACACCCGGACCGAACACGTTAATAGTTTATGATAACATCAACAATTAACCATTTTGTGTTGATGCGGGAATCGAACCCGACACTTGGCTCAACTGGTGCCCTAAACCACTGCATTAAACGGATGTTCAGGTAATGAATAAACGTCCATCCCTAAAAGATGAATACTGATCTGTTTCTTGATATCTTTCTCAGGGGTTCTTGGGTTTAGGTTTCTCAGGGGTAAGCGCTCTTGGTTTACTCTTAGGATGGTGAAGATTTTACAGTTTTTAATTAACTAGCTTACCCCGCAACTTCGGTTACTGCACCACTTCTATTGGTCGTAGCGTAAAGTTATATAGTCTATAGAAGGCTATCCAATACTAAAAGGTTAACAGCAATTTTCAATTTGAACTAGTAGTTCATGAGATTAGCACATTCATACGAACAAACTCTTCAGCTTTTTAGATATTGATAGGTTAATATGGCCATGCCTACATATCGACTTTGCTTTTGACTTGGCTTAAATTGTGAAACATTAGAAAATCAAACTCAGATTTTAAATTAATTTTTTATTGGTTGTACAAATGTGTACACTTTTTAAAATACATGTTTTCTAAATCTACAGTCAATGTACTACACGAAGTACAGGCTCCAACTATGGACGGAGTCTGATTCCCTAGTAGTTTACAAAGTATAAAGTAAAAAATAAAGCTATAAATGTTTTCATTACACTAGGTAAATTCATAATATGAAAGGAGGAAAAAAGTGGCATTTTTTTGTCCCTTACAATGTCGTGAGTGGGTACTTTATCGACCAGAAGAGGAAATAGTACCGCTAAGGCAAATGCTACACCTAAAAAAGTTGTACATGTCTATTAGATTCACTGGAATGCACAATAAATCAGTAGATAAACCAATATCCACAATTACATATTAAAAACAATATTAAATATCTCTTATATGGAGTTAAAATATTACTAAAGAAGATAATACATTAAAATCCTCATTGTTTCCTAATGAATAATAAAGAGGATTTCTTTTCATTGATATGAGAGGTATTAAAGTTAAAAGTAGATATTTCAATAAATATTACATGTAGGTACGAGATTGGCACAAGGCTTTTTATGAGATATAAAAAGTAACTAACACTAGTATTTTTATGTTACATAAACAAATGAAAATAAAAAGCTGCTAGCACACACAGTTGCCCGAACTTGAGTCTTGATTGACTCCAGAAAAAATGTCAACTGTCTTACACCCTTGGAGGATGGAAAATCAAATTTTCTTTTCCACGTTAAGATTTATTAAGTTTGAGTACTTATTCAGGTATTTTTTCAATTTAAATTGTCTTTAATTCATTTGGAAATGTAATGCTTAAATTCATTTTTCTTTAATTACAGATTGTTATACTCAAAGTCTTATGTACTCTAACTAATAAGAAATCAAAAATATAATGTATTTAGAGTGATTTAAAAATGCAGTCTTAGTGGTGCAGTTTTTTTTTTTTAATATTATCTCTAAAGTATCACTCTGTTTAGAACCTATACAAAATTATTATAATTAATGTATAATATTAATCATAAAAAATATATTTGTTACTTATCACATACTTGGAACATATTGGAATGCAATATTTTGCATAATTATTTTAAATAGTTGCTAAGTTAATACATGGCAGGTTAAATAGTTTCAGAAGTTTAAAATTACACAATTTAATTTTGAAAATTTGTTATTTATGGTGACTTTAGTCATGGTGCCTATAAATAACTAGATTAATCAGTTAGGCCCCACTTAAATTCATTTCAATTAATAAAACATTGATGACCAAATTTTTTTTTCAAACTACGCAATTGATAGGTTTCACAACCAATAAGTGGATATGAATAGATATTAATACTAAATCATGAGATATGGGTACAAGATCATTATAAAAAGGTATAAAAACTAGATGAGCATAATGAGTTACTGACCAATTACATGAGAACACAGTCACAACACTGGATGGTGTAGTAGAGGCACTTGATGCCGCAGTCTTCTTCTTCCTCTACAGTTGCAGCGGACCTGGTCTTGTGTGCTGGAGGAGGTCTTAGATAAACACTATCAACCTTGTCCTCAAATTTCTCAGTATCTTTTTCACCTTTTTCAGGTTTATTTTTAATCTTATCATTCTCAAGGTAGTCTTCACTGTTCTCACTTTTTAAATCCTTATTGTTTGTGTCGCCAGCAGCCTCCTGTAACATAATAATAATAATAATTGAAATTTGCTAGACACATGATGCACACAATAAAGTTTAATTTTATCATGAAATAATACAAAGTGCTCTGAAACGCCTTTAACGTTTTGTATGCCGTAATTACAGACAAAATTAAAAAGTCATTGTGTCTCGCGTACATATGTGTTCCCACCATACGACGGGTTAAAGTTAGATTTTGCTTATGGAAGTATACACTTACTTTACTATCTTCTTTATTGTCATGTCGAATGAACTCCTGTTTTTCATCAGTGTTGCCTACAGCAGTACTATCTGATGGCACTTCAGAAGCACCCAATGCTGTACCAGCAGTAGCTAAACTCGCAATGGGTATCTTTGTTCTATCAGGCATCAACAACTCTGCCTCCTCTTCTTTCTTCTTGTGTGGTTGGAAATCAGGTGAATCTCCAGACATGCTTAAAAGAAGAATTTTTGCGATTAATATAAGCAAATAATGAAACTGAACTGCGGTGTTAACGCGACTCTAGTACTGAGGCGTCCAGGAGACGGAAGATTAAATTACATTTCACGACAATCCGCACACATTGTCATCCATCTGTGTATAGCTTCATTATTAATAATGTAAACAACGCTCCATATAATGATGACTGCAGTTACGTTAGTGTGAACGACATCCAATTACTTGATTTACCTTACTACAGCAGATTCTGTTTGTTCCCCAGACAAACGTCGCCATGTGCTAATGATAGTTTCAAAATTGTTGTTTTCTTGCATCTCGGCGTGTCATAAACATAGGCTGTCTAAAAAGTTTTACTTTTGTTCGCAAACAATCACGAAATAACGATATTATTTATAGCTTATTGACCTTGTCGGCCCACTGTTTGACTGGATTATTTAAGCTTGGCCTTAGGAATAAAAACTGATGATTTTCGTGAATTGTTTCAGTAATGATTTCTAAGTTTTTAAAAAAGAAGTATTGTAACAAGCCTTGACCTTTGTGATGTCATGTCACTCAGTCTCAGTCACACACACACATTGTTATAATGTCTGTGGTTTACTTTAGTGATGTACTATAAAATCAATCAAGCTTTAGGGATAGAATCAACTAATCGACTACTTTTTTACTAATGGAAAATATGAAAAGTTAAGATAGAGAAATTAAAATAGTCTTAGTATTTAACCAGTATTATCCAGTTCGACCCTTGAATGGCGGGAAATTCAAATTACTAGATAATAAAATCACTCAAATAAGCACATGATAATGGTTGTAACTTTTAACACATACCTAAGCCTCAATGAAACCTATTTTTTTGATATTGTACGATAATTTAATTCCGTATGGTGTAGAATGTATACTTACAGTCTATACATTGAAGGTGATCTTTCATATTTGCCTTTAGGATATTTATCATTGACGCCACTATAGACGACTTCCTTCTTTTTATTTTTTCTTGTAGGAATCCATATTATACCGAAGCCTGTTTTACTGCTTTTGTCTTTAGGTGTACTAAAGGGTGATAAGCCATAACTTTTGGAGGAGCTGGATCCTGACGGCTTTCCGCCGGAACTGGAGCCGAATCCGCTAGAGAGTTTAGGTGTCGAACTGGAAGATTTCGAACTGGATACTTTGCTGCTAGCAGACTTGCCAAATCCAGTGGTCCCACTTTTCCCAAGACCTCCGGCTCCGCTCTTCCCAAGACCTCCAGCTCCACTCTTGCCAAGGGAACCGGCCCCACTTTTGCCTGTAGAGCCGGCCCCAAACTTTTTACTTATCGGTGCCAGGTTGCTGACCTAAAGTGAAAAAAAAAAATTTGTAACTAATAAAATTTAAAAACTTAGGTGCCTACGGACCATGCAATGCCTTAAGACGACATCGGGTCTAGTGTCTATTTTTCTTTTTTATTGGAAACATTGTATAGATACTTTACTCAAAACTAGATGAGAAATAAATGGGTCTAATCACCGCTAGAGGAGACTAGTTGACACGTCATTAGAAAGTATAAACTTAGGGTATTATATTGTTATGTCTACCGATTAGTATCTGCAACGTTACTTGTAAAACATTGATAACCTCACAGGACTTAATTACTAACATCATAAACAACAACTTTTGTTCTATGTGTTTTTACAAAACATATTTCATTTACCAAAATATTTCATCCAACATATTTGAACTCTGTATTTTGTTATATCTACCTACATCTGTATGACGCAATGCAAGTGCATCAAGTATCCCCGCCACCCAAACTCTACTTCCCTCCACTATTGTATTATCCCTTGCTTCGCATAGACTTCTTCATCATCTTCCTGCCCTTATTCCTTTTTATTTGGGGTCAACGAAACCCGTTTTTTTCTTCTATTTTGTCTTGTCGCTCGTCACGCTATCACTAACTCCCTTTTCATTCATATCACTTCTCACACAATCCATCTATCTTTTCTCCCTCTCCCTCTCCATCCATTCACATGTAAATTCATAACTCTTTTAGCATCATGCGTTTTATCTCTCCTCTTTGCATGACCATACCAAGACAAAAGATTTCCTTTCAACTTTTTGCTCACTAGCGCCACTATCAAACTTCCCATAATATACTCATTTCTAACTTTTTCCATTCTCGTCACACCACACATCCATCTCAACATTCTTATCTCCGCTACATGCAATCTTTTTTCATCCGTTTTTTTCACAGCTCAACGTTCTGATCTATATAGTATGACAGGCCTTATCACGGATTTGTAGATTTTGGCTTCAGTGGGTCACAAGTTGTTTCCGTGACCTGTCGCCATTTCATCCATCCTGCGTTGATCCGATGTGTTACGTCCCAGTCTACGTCACCATCCCGGGTATGGGCGTTCCGGCGAGAGCTAAAGGCACTGGAGTGGAGAAACCGCCGAAATCGCAGAAGAAGTATTGCGTTTTGGTTCTACTCAATTTCAGGCCAACGCTTTCTAGTCTGCGCCACCACGCCTTCAATCTGTTCTGGACTTCTAGGCCTCTCTCGGCAACCAGCACAATGTCATCGGCAAACAACATACACCAGGGAGCCTCTTCCTGAATGTCCGACGTCAGAGCGTCCATTATCATCAGGAAGAGGTAAGGGCTGAGAGCCGACCCTTGGTGTAAGTCGACAGCTACATTGAAGCTGGCAGTAGTACCCACTGTAGACCGGACTTGGGTACTGCACCGACTGTACATAGCTCGGAACAACTGCACATACTTCCCAGGCACACCTTTCTCCTTAAGGGCCCACCACAGAACTACTAGTATCATAAAAAATAATAATTTTATGAAATTATATTTTTAAGATATTTCGGAATTAATCATTCTTTGCTGTCATCTTGATGACCTTATTCAAAATTTGCGCTGTTGACTGAAAAATGTGAATCATTGAATATTGTTGCATATCACGACTTTACGGTTCATTGAATATTTAAAATCGGCATGAATGCGTCAGATCTGCGAGAGGAACCACGGTCAAACAATAACATAATCAACGTTACATTATTGTTAACCCATTTAACAATAAAGAACCCATTGAAATGAAAACAAACGCAAACCAGGAAAGTATGAGCAAGTTATAAAAGAGGGCTTTATGGGTTTTATTTTGATTTGAGATTTTATCAAATTAAAACTCCTCCCGCTCTGAGTTAGGCGAAAGGGAGTGTCAGACTTTCACTAATTAAAACACATTTGTGTAACTTATTATAAGTTAGAACTACATTAGACCGACGCACACGTGGGTCACGCATGATTTGTTGGTACGTATAACGACGTCGCGTGGCGTGACTCTAGTGTAGTTCTACAAGTCTAGTTTCCATATAAAATGTATGGAGACCGACGCGTCCAGATAGGCATACGTGGCCCACGTGTGCGCAATGTAGTTCTGCCATTAAGCTTAGCAGACTACGCTGACATTTCCCTAGCAACCAGCAACCAGCACGCAAACTCCTCGAAACAGCCCCCCTAGCCAAGTGATAACTGTTTCGCTCGCGTCGAACGCTTCGAGTTGACCTTGCCGCCAATTCTTTTGTTCTGACCACGTGACTGAGCGTTGAGACGACGTTATTCCCGTACATTTGAAGCTTTCTACAAGCGTTAACTATTGCAGATCAGCAACTTGGCTAGGGGTACAGAATCGACAACAGAACCGTACCCTGCGAGCATCGTTTTTTGATTAAAACCCTCCTGTGTTACTTTAGTTGCTCATTACGTTCCAAGGCCGCGGTAACTCTTCCCATTAATCCCGCAGTCCTGGTTTAGACATCAGGCCTAATAGGATTTAAGTTAGAACTACATAAGACCGACGCACACGTGTAACACGCCTGATTTAGACGTAGAATGACGTCAGGTGGAGTCGCGTGGCGGGTATCACGTGTAGCTCTACTAGTTTCCTTATAAAATATATGAAGACCGACGCGCCCAGACCGGCGTGGTTACCAGGCTATCTGCAGAGTAGTCTGCCGTTAATCACCCTGGGACTCCTTATGCCCGGGGCATCTCCTGTGGCATCAAGTGCTTTTCTGAGTTTCGAAGTTTTGAATACACTACCATTATTGGGCCCTTTCCCACTCGCCTCTCGCCTGTCGTCAACGTGAAGCATGGTTTAAAACTGTTTTTATATTTCTATGGTTTAAGCTTGTTGCTTCATCCAACGCGATTTTGATGAAGAGGCAACATGAGAAAAGAGAGATAACGCCTGAAAACTCCACTACACTTAATACTACACTTGTTCCAAGAAATACGTGTTTTTTTTTTTAAATGTCGTCATACAGAATCTCGATTGAATGTGCAAAGGTGTCTTTAACCCTTCAGATACCGTCAATTAGAGACACAATAGTAAGACAATAGATGCGCGGCCACCGGTGGTCGCTTGGGGATTCATGAATTAACCTATTGAATGCTAATCACTTAAAGTCACATTAGTCCAAGTACTTAAGTACTACTTATATTATATTTTTATATACGAGTATCATGGGCCAAAGTTCACGTAAAATAGCAAATTTTCTGAGGTCTTTATTGGATTAGTTTTACACAAATTAATGTTTTGATTTGTATAGAAGCCATGGTAAAATCCACAAGATATGTGTGTATCCAAAATATCTGGAGAAAGATGTGTAATAACAACATAATCAAGTAAGAGCGGTTGTGTGAAAATGTACTTTGGGTTGGCCGCTCTTAACAACTGGGCCACTAATGCGTCTATTTGTAAAATTAGGCAATTATTCCGCCTCTCTCGGATTATCTATTACTGTGGCGGTAATATAACGTCTACCTACCTAACAATCGTCGGTTCTATGAGTTTCAAAACTCTCGGCTCAGTGACTAGATAGATTTTGAAATCGCATTCCATTATCATCAACGTCATTAACTCGATCTTTTGTAATATTTTGATGTTTATCTATATTACAAACTATATTAGTGCGGGCCAAGTTGCATAATATGCAGGTATTATGTAGGTACTGTTTCATTACGTTGCTAATGAAATCTTTCACCACGTTGGTTTTAATCTGTAGGTCTAGGTACTTATGTAGATGGTTTGGGACGTTGGGGTGGAACGTTTTGGAATCACATTCATTGTGCGTGTAGCTAAGGAGTGGAATTCATTGCCTGAGTCTGTGTTTCCTGACAGCTACAACCCGGAAATCTTTAAGTCGAGAGAGAATAAGTTTCTTTTAGGTACGCGCATAGCACAAAGAATTGCAAAACTTAAATGGCAATGGGCAGGGCACATTGCTCGCAGAACAGATGGCCGTTGGGGCCGAAAGGTTCTGGAGTGGTGACCGCGTACCGGAAAACGCAACGTTGGAAGGCCTCCAACAAGGTGGTCTGATGACCTGGTGAAGGTTGCGGGAAATCGATGGATGCGAGACGCACAGGAACGTTCGTTGTGGCGACGCTTGGGGAAGACCTATGTCCAACGGACGTGTACCGGCTGAAATTATGATGATGAGGTAAGCGCGTTCGACCGTCGATCGCATCGTCGCTTTTCATCAGGTGAGATAGCGGTCAGCGGCGGGAAATGGTGCGTTAAATCTTAAAGGCCCTGAACTTACTTCGAGGAGAAACTGCCATCTAAGAACCGACTTCTAGTCCGAAGTGGGTGATCCTTTGAAACGAAAGAAGGTCTCATTCATCTGGCTTAGGTTTTCGTACCTATCTATTTCGTGTCGCGTAAGCCACTGGGCGCACATGAGTGCCTTTGATACATTTAGTGATGGGGGAAACTAATATGCAATAAAAAATATCAAATTTTAAAGAAAAAAACTAGGTCAGATGAATGAGACATTCTCTCGGTTTCAAAGAATAACCCACTTCGGACTAGAAGTCGGTGTGAATGAGACATTCTCTCGGTTTCAAAAAATCACCCAAGTTTGTTGTTTTAAATACCAGTAACTTTGTATAGAGCCACTACCTCCCTTTTGCCAAACATACAAATCGATCTACTTAGGTAGAGATTCTTCGTCAGCAAACCGCAGGAGCCCAGCAGGGTCGAAGCCTACTGGGGCCACGGTTCTGCTTCTCTAAGGAAGATTCGGCCCCATTTCGAAAGGCAACGAAGCAACAGGAGTGGGTTTTTAGTCAGTAAAAGCCCATCGGTAGCTACGTCAGTGTTTGCGTGATACCATAATAGCCGTGTATGCACATTATACCTAACCATGCTCACAGCAGATAAGTAAAGGGCTTCAGGTATGTTATGACATATGTGGCCGTGCCCTACTTTCTAGCTAAAGGTTGGGCGAGGCAGGTACCTACATAATCATATTCATGCCTTTTCGTAAACAATGTGATGCCAATCAAGTTTTAGATAATTTTGTTTAGTCTGACGAAGATCACTCAACAGTTAGAAAAACGTAGAAATGTAAACATCGCTGTAATTATAGCGTTGGCTCGTTGGTCATGTGGTCGCAGGCGCATAGCTCTAAGTTTGATTAGCGGGTCAGGTAAATTACTAGTCGTCTAGTCTGGATTTGTACTCGGATGATGGCAAGGAGCTAGCTCATATTAAACAGGACTTAAGCGTATATGTGAGTATAATAGAAGTAGGAAGGAATACCGACCAAAATTTTTTTTACGTAACAACAAATTTACAGTTTTTAGATTTATTCGTAGGTCTGCGGCCGCTTCAAGCTGTGAAAAAAACAAACTTCTAAGTTAAGGAATAAAAAAGATACGGCCGTTTAGGTTAATTTTGATACTCTCAAAGAAAGCAAAAACGTATATTTTGATACTCTCAATGATCGAAATTCATAGGGTACTTCCCGTTGACTCAGAATCTTGAAATTAGACACAAAGCTAGGTCTTATAGCACAGGTATAGGAAAAAATCTGATAACAGTAAAGTCCTACGTCAACAAAAAAAAAAAAACTCTTTTGCAATTCGGAAAAATCTTCGAGACTTCATTTGGGAATTGTAATTTGCACGGAACCCTCAGTGCGCGAGTCCGACTCGCACTTACCCAGTTTTAACTTTGAAGTACAAAACCTTAAGGTTATTAAGGTGGTCGCTTAAATGATGGAACACAAAGAGCATCTAAAGCAGTCTTTCCCAAAGTGGGCGATAACGCCCCCTTGTGGGCGCTGCAGGTCTCAAGGGGGGCGGGAAGAGACCCAGAAAGACCCGTTAATATACATAATATACATTATGTAGGTCACAATAATTAATTAATTTAATTTGAAGTTATAGTGGTTTTTAAATAGGTGAAAAAATGGGGGCGCTAAAAAATATTTATTCTCAAAGTGGGCAGTAGACAAAATAAGTTTGGGAACCACTGATCTAAAGGAACACAGGTTTACTTTGTAAAAGTCTGACACGTTGTAATAAAAGTCTGATATTTCCTCTCGTTCCACCCAGATCGGGAGGAGATATTTGATGGTATTCCACCAGAAATGAAGATCTCGTCATGTCCGGCTAATGCTTCAACCGTGTTGCTGCATTATTGGTGAGCACTGGAGCAGTGCACGCTTGCACTAATCTGTTATTATGCATGCTTGACAAGCCACAATTACCTACTGTCGTTCCATCAATGACAGTACCTAACTAGGTATTTATCTGCTCAGCTCATAATAATAACCTTAGTGAATTCAAAACATGTTGATACTTTATTTGACTGTCCTGTTGGTGTAGTGGTTAGTAAATTACAAATGATATTTATTTTGCAAATAGGTTTAAAAAACACTTTTACACGAGTTAAGTTACGGCGAACGAAATTATTATTAAAAAAAATATTTATTTGAATTAAAACAATGTTTATTGATTAAAATGTTCTACAAGACTAATTTTACAATTATAATATTTCTATTACTAAAATCTGCAATTCTACAATTATGCAGTTTATTTATGACGCACGGGCGCATCCGCTGCATTAGTCAGCGATTACGTTACTCGGCGATATCCTAACTCCTCCCTCCTTAAGATGGAAGCGCGTCCCGCAGCTTCCCGCAGCGTCCTCGGTGCGAGATTTATCCTGTTTTGGCCGTCGTTGTCTCCATTGCCAGAGCTTCCATAGAAGGATTGTCGTCAGGATGAGGTAGAGTCCTAATGTTGACCAACTGGGCGTAGCCATCATAGTCTGCCAATCAATTGTGGGTTCCTGTAAGTTGTCGGCTCGTTCTATCAGCTCGTGGATGCTGTCCAGTGATATATCTTCTAATTGTAGATTGAAGTGGGTGTTCTCCTCTGGAATCACGACTTTACTGGGAAGTGGTATGATTTCGTCTGCTGCGACAGTATTGCTGTTTGTTGTTAGTGTTCGGTTGAGTATTTGCATTTGGCAATCACTTGTAATGCTGGCGATGTGTATTCCTGATATCCTTTTGTATTCAGATTTAGTTCCACATTTAGTTCTTAGGACTTCTTCTTCCTTTAGGATGATAAGCCACTTGTTGTCTTGGAGTTTCTGGATTCTTCCTTGTTTGAGGTCTATCTTGGCTCGTGTGCAGTTTGTGTTTTGGTGTTTCACGAGTGAAATTATGCAGTCTTCTGATTTATCCACAGGCTGGGTGTTCAATGACGTGCAGAGTTGTGTATTCTGTGTGATCTGTTTGCAGTCTTCTTCTAGGTACGAGTACTCGTTGGTGCCCAGTACGAGGTATTTGGATTTAGGGATGATTGCCAGGTTTTGTTTGTCGGGAATGGAGTATAGATGAATTAGGTCGTATTGGTTTATATCAATGGAGGGAATATCCAGTATAAATGTTAGCGTGTGATCTGTACTATAAGCTTTTACACTAATAGACTTCTCTAAGCTATGTATATTGCTAATAGTAATGCTATCAACTGGTCTAAAATTGAATGATTTCTGAATAGCTAACATTTCGTTTATAAGAATGTGTGGGGATACGATGCTTGGATGCATAACTTCTAACTGAGCAAAGGTCATGGCGTCTTCTAAAATTACTAGCTTATCTAACAGCAATTGCAGACTAAAATCTATTTGTATATATAAATCTAGAAAGTGCAACCTATTTACTAAAATATTATTATTATTAAAAGTGGTATTTCTTAACATTAAACTTAGTTTTTTCTGATTCTCGTCTAAGAGCTTAATCTGTTTACTGTACTCTTCAACTGCGTGTTTTGCTATGAATAATGATTGCTTTTGAGACAAATTAATTTTATTTACTGAATTCCGTAATTTTGATATTTCATTTTCGAATTTAATAGCATCTTCGTAATCTAAATTGCCTGTTATGGTTTTAACAATGGAACCCAGGCCGTTAATAAAACCACGTCTAAACCTATGGTGCGGTGCAATAAACACTATCTTCTTACCTATTAAATTTAAACTATTATCTATTTGATCTTTATATGCCCTATTTGATTGCTCGTTATTTTCAGCAGCCTTAGTATTGGCATATAATGACATAAGTTTTAACGTCGTTTCGTGTAAATAGGATACGTTATACACGCAGGCCAAACTAAACGTATCTACTTGCTTTAAAATTTGACCTTGTTTTAATAAGAGAATGCCATTGACGTTTTCTACGGGGTTAAGAGTCAGGTTGGCGGTTGCGTAGAGCAGGAAGGTTCCTGTGACGAGGGTCCTGGAACAAGATGTTGTCTTCGTAAAAGTTTGAAATGGACTCTGATAGATTTAGAATTGGGGTGGCTTCCTATGATTTCGGCAACATTGTTAGGATGAAGGTGAATGATCTTATACGGACCTTTAAATACTGGCTTCGTTTTGTCGCTCCTCGTAGTCTTTGCAACCTGTTTATATACTGTTTCACCTACCTTAAATGTGATCGCCTCAGCGGCCTGATTTCGCTTTTCTATCATCTGTTCTTTATTTTTAGATACGAGAGCTGCTATGCAGTCCTGTACTGCTTCTGCATTTTTACGATGGTTAAGGACATAGTCTTGATAGAACTCTTTAGGATAGTACAGTTCTAGTGGATTTCTAGATGCTGTATGACCAAGTAAGAGCTCACGCGGTGTATAGCCTGTCGTAGAGTGAATGGCATTATTGTAGGCGATAATGGCGTACTTCATCAGTAGTTGTATAGGGTCATCTTTGTTTGTCATTCTCTGAATTCTTATTATTTCAGCAATGGTAGAGTGAAAACGTTCTATGGGTGAGTTAGAATTCGGATTATAAGGGGTCGTGAAGTGTATGTTAATGTCATGAGAAGCGCATACTTCCTTTATGACGTCATTGTCGAATTTCGTGTCTGAGTCTGTGGTGATTTTCAGAGGTAATCCTAGTATGGAAAATACTTGTAATAGGGCTTCTGCGATATGAACGCTGCTTGAAGCATTTAGCGGTACCGCTTGGGCAAATTTTGAAAAATTATCTATAATTGTCAGGAACGTCGCACCTCCAGTGGAATATAGGTCCATAAACAAGTGTTGAAGCGGTTTTGTAGGTGTCTCTGTTAACGTTAGTGGGGGTTTCAAAGGGTTTCTTTCGTATTTGGCTCTTAAACACATGTCACATTGATTAATGTATCTTTGAATTGACAATAGCATATTAGGCCAATGATAGTTTCTGTGGAGTTGTTTATACGTCTCCTGAATACCTCTATGTGACGATTTGCCTTCGTGATATCGCTTTATGAGTTCTTGTTGCTCAGTTTTGTTTTCAACAAGGGTAACTCGTGACGTACACCTTATAAGTTTAGGGCCCCTATCGTTGAAAATCGTCGTGTAGACTCTCGAGAAGGCCAAGTACAGATTTTCATCGTAGAAATAACAGTGGAAGATACGGTCTGCTATTGTGTGCTCTTTTAGGAACCTAATGATTTCGGGTTCTGTATTATTAACTGGGATGAAAACATCTTTAATAACAGTCCTAGAGTTAGTTGACCTATTTTCTACTCTATATGTTAAACCCGGGGTAGATCTAATATGAAATTGTTTCAGTTGTTTATCTATTGCATCAGATAAAATCGGGATGCCGTTGTTTTCATTATCGGGTTGGGTATGATTTGTTGAGACTAATTGGTCAGGGTCGGCTGTAGTAATGCTCATTGAGTCTGTTCCGTTGTCGGTGTGGGGATAGTTGGTACTTCTTGCTTCTACGTCGTTATTACTATTGCTAGGTCCGTCATTGTTGTTGTCTCGGTCGTTATCTATCTCTGCTTGTCTACGGGCGTTCTCAAATATTCTGTTTATAATCTCGTCGTCGTCGTTATCGTCAAGATTGACAGCTAGAGAATCTATGCTGTTGTGAAAGATTTTGGCTCTGGATAATGCATCAGCGTTAGTGTTTTGTTTGCCCTTTTTATAGACTACCTTATAGTCGTACTCTGCTAGCTTTAGTTTCCACCGTGTTAACTTTGAGTTGGGATCTTTTAGGGACATCAGCCATGTCAAAGGTCTATGGTCTGTATAGATGGTGAATTTCCGGCCGTACAAATAAGGCCTAAAATATTTGATAGCCCAAACTATCCCGAGTAACTCCTTCTCTATTGTCGAGTAACGAGTCTCGGTTTCTGATAACGTTCTGGAAGCAAACGCTATTGGTTTATCAGCACCAACATTGCCTTGCGATAAAACTGCGCCTAACGCAAAGTCAGATGCATCTGTTGTCAAGATAAATGGTTTGTCGAAGTCAGGGTATTGTAATATTGGGGCATTAGTCAGAATTTGTTTACATTTGTTAACTGCGTCTAAGAATTCATTACTATGAATAACTTTTGCGTTCTTTTTGAGACAGGATGTTAACGGTTTTGTAAGCTTCGCGAAATCTTTGATGAATTTTCGGTAATAACCTACTAGTCCTAGGAATGACTTTATGTCCTTTTGTGTTCGTGGTATGGGGAAATTTAAAACAGCTTTTATCTTGTCTTTGTTGGGTTGTAGTCCTTGATCAGTCAATTCATGTCCTAAAAAATTCACATGTTTTTGTAAGAATTCCGACTTGTCTAATTGCACTTTGAGATTATGCATTTTGAAGCGCTGAAGTACTAATTTGAGTTTTTCGTTATGATTTTGCAGTGAGGTGGCTGCAATTATGACGTCATCTAAATACTTGAATACGTTGTCTATCCCTCTAAGAATATGGTCCATAAGTCGCTGAAAAGTGCTCGGAGCATTTTTTAACCCAAACGGCATTCTTAGGAACTCATAATGGCCTCTTTCTGTAGTAAATGCGGTTTTTTCTATGTCGTTAGGGTGCATTTCCAATTGATGGTAGCCACTGGCTAAGTCGAGGGTTGTAAAATACTGTGCGCGCCCTAATCTATCCAGTATGTCGTTGATATTCGGTAAAGGATACTTGTCTTCAACGATTCTGTCGTTTAGTCGTCTATAGTCTATAACAAGTCTCCATTTAACCTTTCCTGAAGCGTCAGGTTTTTTCGGGACGATGTGGACAGGACAAGACCAGGGTGAAATACTTTCCCGAATAATTCCCTGTTTTAGTAGGTTGTCTATTTGTTTTTTAATTTCTGTACGTTGTTGTGGGGCTTGTCTATAGTTTCTAACGAAGATGGGTGTGTCGTCAGTTAACCTTAATTCATGTTTTACAGTATGTGTGAAAGATAACGGTATGTTTTCAGAGTGAAATACGTCACGATATTGGTAGCAAATTTTGGTAATCTCCCGTTTTTCTTCTTCATTCATATGGCTGGTTCTAATTTTCTTTAAGTTTTCGCAAAGTTCTTTGTCGATATCAGTTTTAGTTTGAAGGGTGTTAATTTTGTATGTTTTACTTTGATTTATCAGTTGTGGTGGCAATGGCTCAAGAGGTAGATGGCAATTGTTACTGATTACTTGTTCTTTATCAGTTAAATTAATTATAGATGTCTTAAAAATTCCATTTTTTACCGTTACTACAGCGGCGGGTGACTTGAGTCCTTTAAACCAATTAAAGTCATCGCAGATATAGTTACCGTCCATACAATTCGTTTTTACTGTTATAAACTTTTCGCAATTGGGTTCAATTTTGAGTCTTTTTACCGGATAGTCAAAATAAATTGGTATTTCGGTATTATGAGTTCGCAATAGCTTATTTTTAAAATCTATGTTACACCCTAATTCTTTTAACAAGTCCATCCCTATTAGTCCTTTATACTTTGGGTCAAAATCAAAAAGAAGGAATTTATGATATATGTCGGTCTTAAACTGTGGAGGTAACGGTAAAATAGCAACATGTTCATGGCGAGTAACAGCATGCGCGGTTTTTACTTGAAATGGTTCGCGCTCAACGCAATGTTCAAGATTAGTACTGGCTAT
Source organism: Mythimna lalbum (assembly GCA_949319445.1). Lineage (NCBI taxonomy): Eukaryota > Metazoa > Arthropoda > Insecta > Lepidoptera > Noctuidae > Mythimna > Mythimna lalbum. The sequence goes on from OX439344.1 coordinate 21,673,240, forward strand.
TACGTCAGGTGATATCATACAACGCGAAGCTCCAGTATCTAATAAAAATTTACCTTGAAATTCCGGCAATTCTATATAGGGGAGATGGTCTTTACCTTGGTTGTTGAGGTGAACAGTCTTTACTAGCCGTGGTTCAATGGGTCCTCGTTCTGGGGAAAATCCTGATGGTTTGGTCCCTCAACAGGCGTCTCCTGCGTGTAGCTGTAGTCTTCACCATTAGGTTGTAAATTATTATTAAACTCACCTTCATAGTAGGCATTGTAGTCAGGGTAACACTGGTCTTGGTTGTGCTGTGTATAAAACATTTCTTCGGAAGCGAAACGTGGTGTTTCGGGCTTGCTTACCGATCTCATGGTGACGTCAGACACTTTTTGCGGCGGGTTCACCTGCTGGCGAGGTATATTCGGCTGAGGTCTAAAATTACCTGGGTTTCTGAAAGTACCAGAACCACTAGGTCTTACGTTACCTGAAGCGGGTCTTGGGGGTATGCCTTGACCCCTCTGTTGTCTCTGATCTATGTTCCAGCTATTACGCGGGGCAAAGTTATTATTTTGGGGTACCGTTTGGTTTGGCTTGGGTATTTCTTTTGGTTTGTTTTGGATAGAAAGTGCATTAAAACTATTGTTAAGTCTATTGAATGCCAAACGCGCCTCTTCCTGCCTAGCCGTTACTATGGCTGCTTCGAGAGTCGTAGGTTGTGCAATCCGCACGCCAATAGAGACGTGAAAGTCTAAATTATTAACGTATTGATCTATGACCATACTCTCATAGTATGACTTATCCGTATGCCTACCTACTACGTTTAGAGTGTCTAAAATTTCCCTTAGTCGTTTACCAAACGTCTCGGCGTCTTCATTTTTATTACGACGCAAACGCGTTAGCTCTTGCATCAGCTGTATTTCATTACGCGGTTCGCCTAATCTACGCGTCAACGCAGCCTTAATTGTTTGCCAGCTATCAACTGTATCTTCGGAGGCTATTGCACTGATCGCCGAATCGCTTAATTTGCTTTTAATTAAACTAACAATAGCAGGGTTCACCCTAACTTGTGGATCCAGTAATAGCATCACATTTTCAACTTCTCTAATAAAGTAATTTAGTGTTTTAGGATTGCCATCGTATTTTGGCAACAGCTCTGAAACGAACCTGAAGGTCGCTAAATCGATGCTTGCCATAGCCATCGTGATTTAATTGAAATTAATACAAAACAAATTAGTTCTAATTCACTTTAGGATATTATTGAGATAATGTATAATACCTAACACTGCCTACTCTCTAAGAAGTTAGCTTGAAGTTACTTTAATTATGTTATACGGATCGTAATTATATCGCATACGTAAACTAGTAAATATCTCTTGTCACAGAACGTATTGCTGCGAATTGTATGCCGCGATTGTAGCACGCATACGTAGCACCTAAATTCAAATGAATGTAATAAACTCTATAACTAATGTACTTTGCCTATAGCGATTTTAGCCTATAAACAAAACACAGATAACATTTATAGAATACAGCAGGAAATATAGCATAGGAAACTGGGTATACAACAAGCACTCACCACAGTATCTTCTGCATCTCTAGCCGGGCCTTGTAGGACAGCAGGACTCCCAATTCTCCGGAACTCCCGCAGGTTGTTCGCCTTCGTAGATTCGAGTTTGTGATCGCGAAGATAACGATAGATACCGTTCACTCTTACCGAAGAGTTGTATTCGAAGTAGAGTGTCGCGATCCTACCGACTGCGCCAGTTAAGTTACGGCGAACGAAATTATTATTAAAAAAAATATTTATTTGAATTAAAACAATGTTTATTGATTAAAATGTTCTACAAGACTAATTTTACAATTATAATATTTCTATTACTAAAATCTGCAATTCTACAATTATGCAGTTTATTTATGACGCACGGGCGCATCCGCTGCATTAGTCAGCGATTACGTTACTCGGCGATATCCTAACTCACGTCAATATTTTTTTTCGTCTGTTTAAGCTAGATGACGCCGGTGTTTTCTTTCTGACTACCTTGAGAAGAAACACCGAAACAAACTCAGGGGTCAAAGTTTCTTTTAAAGTCCATACAGTAAATATGTAATGGTCAAATCACATGAGAACTATGCCGATTACTTTAAGATGGTCTTTTGAAGAATGAACCATACAGATTTGAGTGGACCCGTCCAGTCAGTGTAATCATTTGTCAGTATTCGCAAAGCTCAACCCAGGACTACTAAGGAGCTCAACGACTTGACGAACAATACCAATGAAAGGACATTCGGGTAGACCGCAAAAAATTAATACGGTTTTAAGAAAAAAAAACAAAAAAAAGTAATCAATTCACAATAGTGACCCTGACTGCTATGCCGGAAGTCGTGGGTTCGATTTCCACCCAGGACAAAATAATGTTTGTGTGATGAGCATAATCATTTGTTCTGTGTATAATAATAATATGTATGTATTTAGAAATATATAAGTATGTTTATCAGTTGTTTAGTACCCATAACACAAGCTCTGCTTAGCTTGGGACTAGAGGGCGTCGTGTAATAGTTGTGGAATATTATTATTATTTATGTTTTCTTTTAATACTAGCTGATCCTGCGAACTTCGTACAGCCTAACAGTCAATGTTGTATATCTTTCGATATAGTCAACCGATTGCGATGAAACAAAGCCTAAGTAATATATCAAATTACAATTTGAATGTAGGTACTTATAAAAGTTATCTACATCGATTTCGTATATTTTAGGTGATGCGCGCACAACTAAAACTTCTACAGATTTATTATATGAATAGATTTTAAAAGAAAAACTGACTGACTGACATATCAATGCACAGCCAAAATCACTAGGACTAGGAACGTGAAGTTTTTCACAAAGGTTCCTTTTATGGCGTAAACGACCACTAAGAAGGGACTTTAAGATTTTTTTTTGAAAAAAATAATGGTTCGTGGAAATTTCGTTTATACGTAAACACTGAACTGCCCCCCTAGCCAAGTTACAACCGTTCCGCTTGCGTCGAACGCTTCGAGTTGACCTTGCCGCCAAATCTTTTGTTCTGACCACGTGACTGAGCATTGAGTACGTACATTTAAAGCTTTCTACTAGCGTTAACTATTGCCGATTAGCAACTTGGCTAGGGGTACTGATCTGATGAGAGGTTTAGGCACCAAAAGTCTGTAATAAATTAATGTAATCTAACCATGTTTAGGATTATCAGAATTGTCATGAAATGCACTCTAGCTATAAGCAAATTAAATTTGGCTGAGAGGTACTTTTTAGTGGCGGTATACAACCATAGAACTAAAAAGTGCAAAATAAAAAACTGTTGACTACAATGTCAAAAAAATTAACACTAAAAAGCGCAAAATAACTTTGATTTCGGAAGTCGGTATTAGATAACAGAGAGACGCAAGTATTACAGAGACAAGCAGTGATGCAATCGATGATGGTGTGGCGCACTAGTTTATTAGGAGTCTGTCCATATTTTAAATCAGTGAAATTACTAGATGTCTCACTGAAGACCTCATCTCAGACTAAAAATACCTTGGCATTCAAAAACCTTGTTGAAACCTTCAACCTACATACGTCGAGGTGAAGGGACTTTTTTCATACCTACATTTCAGTCTACCTGCATTTATACATACAAATGTACATATATACATATCCGAGTATTCGGCCTGACCGCGCAAAGCTTAGTCACCGTTGCATAAAACTCAAAGCGCCGAAATGATTCAGAAGTGAATCATTTCGGGCCAATAAAACTGTAGCCTGTAGGCGATGACATTTAATAATTGAAGCATTAATAAAATTGTCATGTTATACTTTACTTTATATTAAATCTATGAACCTTATTCCAGTGTCCCACAATAGGACACTCAACCCTATCCAATATGGTGTTTCGAAGGCCACTGGGGCTGTCCCGCACACGGCGCATCAGGGAGGCCACTCTCTTGCGCACTATTGCCCTAAAGCAATCGGTGTTGGCCTCCGCAAACATCCCCGATGCACTACAGTAACGCGGCAGCCCCATCAGCATCCTAAACCCATGAGGACTCGCAGGGTCAGCAGGAGGGGCCCAGCTGGGTCGAAGCCTACTGGGGACAGGGTTGTCCGAAAGGGAGCTCGTGCCCCGGTATGAAGGCTAGAAGGAACGGCGCGGGGTTTTTAGTCAGTAAGAGTCTGACATTGTCTCCCGCTCCACCCAAGAGCGGGTTTCGTCAAAGATGATTTTCAGTCACCTTTAGCCTTTACAATATTTTTTTATTTTTGTCGTGGAAAATTATCAAATGAGTTATTTCCAGGGGCGTGTCAGACTTTTACTAAAACCCACCCGATGTTAGCAAACCGTAGGGGCATAGTAGAGCCGGAGCCTGCTATTGCCATGGGATTGATTTAAAAAAGGATCTCTATACAAATGCTGTGGTATAGATATCAGAAAGGAGTTTTTTTTTATACTTCTATGGGTTGTGGTCAGTCACAACTGACAGCCACTGAAAAATCGGCCAAGAGACCAAGATTGACCAAGATTTTGTAAATGTACCTAGGTATATTACTTAAGTTTCACGTGCAAGCTTCGCTCCGCTGCTTTGAAAATGGTAGTACGTTGCAAAATGGTAGTATAATTGTTCAAAAAAAAAAATAACAAACGCAGCATCATCACCATTTGATATGGCCAGAGATTGGAATAAGTGGAGTATGGAGTACCTTCAGGTCGAGGAAGTAGGTAGCAAGCTATTTCTGGGCGAGTCGGACTCCATACATTTTATATGGAAACCAGACTTGTAGAGCTACACTTGGTCCAAGCCACGCGACGTCGTTATACGTACAAATCAGGCGTGTTATACGTGTGCGTTGGTCTAATGTAGTTCTAGCAGTTCTAGCTTTAAAGTTGTGGGCATGCCTATTGTGCCCACAAGCATCAACGGTGGATCCGCCCCTGTGTACTGGTCAGTATACCAGCAATGTGCATGGGCCACAATAAAAAACAGCACTAATGAGTCAATTAGCACATCTCAAGGAATTTATCCTTGAGCAATTATATATATCAGTGACAACCTGTGTAGTTAGATTGCGAATATTATGTTTCATTATCGGTTGACGTGATTGATCGTAAAAAATACGTCGCAAAACACACGTTAGGTACTGGTTTCTACGACTGTCATTAAGTTTTCACATAAACAGAAACAACACAAGTATTCAAGTTTAACGTCACGCAAGAATGATTAACACGTTGAGGTTTCCACATATTATTGATGCATAGAGTCCTTGAACATCTGGCCGGAATTAAATGGATACAACACTCGTACCCGCCTACGTGGCAGTACGAGTGTTGTGTCTTTGCATTTAATTCCGGCCAGCTGCGCCCGGATAGAGCTGCTGACCTTTAAATCCATTTTCTTTGCGAAATATTGATTGATTTACAAATTATTATGCTAAGTTTACTTTGGAGAATACTTAACCACCAATTTTTGTGTGTCAAAATGTTTCTAAAGATCCAAGCCGTTTCGAAGGAGCAGGTCAAAGTAGCAAAATTGATAAATATTGTTTACAGACAAAAGTATTAATCCCACGAAAAAATCAATAGTTGATAATGTTGTTCATGAATCTATAATACACATAAATTTTTGTCAAGCATATTGACCTAGGCTGACCGTTATCGAGGAGTAAGCTTCTGAAACTCACTGTTTTATGGCACTGCTCAGACGCTTAAGTCTTAAGTGCTAATATTCCGTCCCTGCTTCACACAGGTGTTACAAATCTTTGGAATTCTCGGCTCTTCTCTACTAGGTATCATGCATTTATTGTACATAGCCCTTTCTCATGTTTCATTCTGTCTATTTGTGAAGAACGCATTATGATCCGTTCAGTCGTTTTTAAGTTTATCTCAAACAGATAGACATACGCGTTAAGAGACTTTGGTTTCTAATACCTATTTTTTTTATTTTTTTATTAGCTCTCCCAGCTTCTTCCAGGCATTCTTTCCCCGAGCCACCTCGAACCAGTTCCCGCGGTAGGAATCCAGGTCGTTTCGCCACCTCTTCCTTTGTCGACCTCGGCGGCGTCGTCCATCTTCGAGTACCCACTTTGTGGAAAGTCACTAATACCTTATATGTAAGGGAAATAGTAGCTAAGTATAATTTCATAAACCTTTGTTTTTTTTTTAATTTGTGATTGAGTATTTGTTAAACTCTAATTTAACGAAGAAAACTTGTCAAACTTTAGTATTTTATATGTTTTGACACGTTCTTAGCTCCAAATTCTCAATTCAAAAACGAGACCACAAGCTATTTATTGATATACCAACACTTAACCAGTACTTATCTATAGGGAAAACCTAATGAGAAAAGTAGATACTAAATTAGGCAATAGAGGTGCTCAAGCAAGCGTAATTAGTTGGTGAATAATGTTGGCTCGTCATCAAGGCATTAGGTAATAGATTAGATACACTACTTATGTGCGTGACGGAGTAACACACATATACACCACTATTTTACAGGCTTTTATTTAGTTTCAACTGTCCCGATGTTTGTCTGTCATCAAATCTTGTAAATTAAATTTGACCTGTAGCGACATCTAAGACGCCACATAAGAACTACGAAGAAAATACGAAATCCTGCACAATCAAAGTTCAACGCGCGATTTGAACACATACGACAGCCTGCCATCAACTATCGGGCAGTCGGCCACCAGACCATAACACCTGTCTGGTCGGAGGATCCTCCCTTTTCAACGCAGGTTTGCGGGACTTTACTCTCTGTTCCGCATACCTCCAAAGACCCACTTCCCGGTTACCGATTGAGCTGAAAATTTGCGTGCATGTGTAAATCAGTTGATAATACAAAATTATTATGACATGGAGCTGATCTGATGATGGAACCGGAAGGTGACTATAGGAATTTGGTAGGTAAACGACACAACCCCATCGAGTTTATACTCGTATTATTCGTCTTGACGAGTATTAATTATATAGGTATGCCGAGCTATAAAAGCTTGCTATGAAAAAAATAATTTATTATTTTTATTATTTTTTTATTTGATGAATTTATTATTTTTCTTGATTTTTTTTATGAATTTTTAATAATTTTTTTTTGTATTTTTTATTTATTAATTTATTAAGATTTAAAAACTTTTAAGGGTTTAAAAAAAACAGCTATTTCCCGGATCATGTTTTGTGAAATATTCGAGTAAATCTCGGAATTACCGCATACTAACAGAGTTTTCAGGCGTTATCTCTCTTTTTTGCGTTGCCTTTTCGTCAAACATCGCGTTGGATTGCATTAGATGAAGTAAAAAGGATTTACGATAGGCGAGTGGAAAAGGTCCCTCTTAAGGCCCAAGAATATCATCTAATGATAACCCTCGCTCTTGGGCGAAGCGGGAGATAGCATCAGACTCTTACTGACTAAAAACCCACCCCGTTACTTCAAGCCTTAATACTGGGGCTCGAGCTATATTAAGAAACTAACCCTGGCCCCAGTAGGCACAACTCCTTGAGGCACGTGGGAACAGTGCGCGCCGTCGACGACTTGGGCTCGGTCCGGACAGTTACTGGACGGTCGGACAGCGAGCTACCCATAGCTCGCCATCCGCAAGCCCGCGTCTCCGGTGTCTGGAAATCGGGATCGGAATCCCGGTGGCGGCGAGAGCGCCGTTGCCTGATGCGGTCGGCCTCCTTCTTTGCTAGCATTACTGCTTCGCAGAAGGAGGTGACCGCCTGCCACTCTTCCTCGCTCCAGACCATGGCCTGAACTAAGGCCCGGCGAGAGAGGTCTAAGTGATCGCCCCCACGAGAGCAAGGCGATGATTCGGCCACCACCAGCTGCTGCAACGACTTACGAGTTTGTAGGTCGCAGGTTCAAACCAGGCCAGGCGCATTACTTTGTGTTATTTTATATCATCACCACTGCTCTCAAAACGGTGAAGGAAAACATCGTGAGGAAACCAGCATGTCCTAGAACAAAAAATTCGAAGACATGTGACATCCACCAACCCGCACTGGGCCCGCGTGGTGGATTGCTCATTCCCTCTCCTAGAGAGGAGGCCTGAGTCCAAGCAGTGAGAATATTATAAGGCCGACATTGCTATGGTTTTAAAGGTCAGCGGCCCTATACAGGTGAAGTCGGCTTACTAGTATGTGTGCATTTAACTCCGGCCAGGTTCTCAAGGGATTATATGCCTTAAAGTTTGCGGAGACCTGTCCCTTACGAGGCTTCCGGCGACTAGGACCGCAATTAACTTGGACCGCGGTCCCAGTCGCCGGATGAGTAAAAATTAAATTATTTTCTTCCGGTGACTGGGACCACTCATAGATAACTTAAAAAAAAACTATTATTTAAGCCAAAACTCAGTACAGTCAAACGACCGACGAAACGACCAATTTCTATATTATTTGTATGAATATCATTGACTCGTTCTAGACATGATTTTATCCTATGCGCTTAGTAATAGATTAAGCTAGCCCGTTTTTACATAATTCACACATGCAGGTAAACACACACAAAGGGAATAGCATTGTATGATTGTATATTACTATCCCTCTCTAACTCGAGCCCGTTTTGCCTGTCGATTTCAAGGTCAGTTAGCCCTTTTGTTATAAACGGAAAATTCGCATCGCCCGATGGCTGGGTTAGCCAATCACTAACAAGAAGCTTATCAGTTTAAGAAAGTCAAGTTTTGCATCAGACAGTGTCATATTAGATCATTGTAAGCGCTAGGTACTGCGCTGAATATTTGTTGCAAGTTGTGTGATGTAAGTGTTGGTGTAGTGACTTCATTTATTAGTCTTCAGGTATCTAAAACTATTTTTTATTAACTTATTTATAAACAAAACAAGCTAATAAGGGGGTTAAACGACGTGGTCACAAATATTTTTACTTTAGATTGCTTCTCATCTTTGATGAGACTTTTTAATATCACAGAAAAAAAAATCATCTGTTAAGATTATCTGATAGTTAATATTTTTTTTGCGATTTTGTCAAAATGGATGAAAAAAGTCTTTTAACTTCCTGTGGTGTTATATTTATTATTACAGTCGTTTTATATTTATATCACACAAAGAGAACGTGAACTTTTGCGAAGAGCTGGCTATGAATATATTCTTAAAAGAATATACAAAGATGGTTATATTATATATATATAGGGTGACTGGTAATTAGTGACCGATACTTATACACGTGATTGCACTCATGATTCATGATTACAAACAACTTGCAAAAAAACCTATTTTTTTTACTTGTTAGTTTTAAGACAATAACAAAACAGCCATTTGAAGCTGAGTGGTCGCGTCTGCGACCACTCAGCTATTAGCCACGTATCGCCGTTGTCTCATGTATTTTACCTATAATAGTGATAGTGCACTTGCGCCGCTTGCAAACCCATCGGTGTATGTTCAGTTTCGGTACCTACATACATGTGTCGGTAAAATAATATATAAGTTAAATAATTAATGAGTATAAAAGAAGTTTCTTTGGGAAAGTTGTCTGTAATCATGAGTACAATCACGTGTATAATTATCGGTCACTAATAAGCAGTCACCCTATATATATTTTTTGATTATAATTAGCATGATTTTCGTGTATGTTTTTATTAAGAAAGTTTTTAATAACAGAACTAGTCAAAAGCTGTTTTATATCAATAAATGATGTTTTTAAATAAAAAAAAGATTTTTCTTCAATTATTTCGTTTGACTGTACTACATTTTTTTGATATGTTACCATTAGGTAGGTACTCAAAAACCTGTTAGGTTGGTGTGATTTTTATGACTACTTTAAAAACAATTTTGTAGCAATTCTAGCTAATTGTCCATAGAAACTACAAAGTTTCGTGTATTTTTAAATAATATGACAAACATGTTTTATTTTAATTAGAGTTTTGAGAGAAGCAAGTCAAAATGGCTAGCTAGCTTGCTTATTTTGACTCATCATAATCATCATTTTGGCCGAACAACGTCCACTGTTGGACCAAGGACACAGGATCGTTCATTGTTGTGACACTTGGGGAGGCCAAGTGTCACCACAATAAACGGTCTTGTGTGCCTCACATCCATCAGATTCTCTCAACCCTTACCAAGTCATCGGTCCACCCTGTTCCCGTAGCCCCGTCCAACGCTTTGTCTTCCGATACGCAGTCTTCTTTACGGAGCCTTTCGGTTCTAACGGCTGTCTTGCCCTGCCCATTGCCACTTAAGTTTGGTGATTCTTTGCGATCTTTGTATCATTATAAATGTTCTGTCCTTGATTTAAAAAAAAATACTCTTACTGTACAAGTGTACAAGTCTAGTTACTCAAATACTCAGATGGATATAGGCCTCTCCCAAATGTCGCAACAACGACCGAGCCCTGTGCGGTTTGCATCCATTGTATTCCGACGGTTCTAAACCGCCCCTACAATAATTTATTGTAAAAAACTATGTGTATTAAAAGCAAGACCCAACCTAGGTAATAATCGTGATATTCCAGTCACTTACATATATTACTAGCTTTTGCCCGCACGGCTTCGCTCCCGCTCTGTACCCTACTCTACCCTACTATACCCTACTCTACCCTACTCTACCCTACTCTATCCTACTCTACCCTACTCTACCGTACTATACCCTACTCTACCCTACTATACCCTACTCTACCCTACTCTACCCTACTCTATCCTACTCTACCCTACTCTACCCTACTCTACCCTACTCGACCCTTCTCTACCCTACTCTACTCTACACTACTCTACGCTACTCTACACTACTCTACCCTACTCTACCCTACTATACCCTACTATACCCTACTATACCCTACTCTACCCTACCAAACTTCACATAAACCATCTACTAAATAGTCTGAACAAAGCCTAAAAATTTGGTTTGGATAGGTGAGCCCGTTCTTGAGTTATAAAATAACAACGAAAAGTGGCATTGATTTTTATATATATAGATGTATTGTGTACTAGCTGACCCGGCGGACTTCGTACTGCCTAACAGTCAATGAATGTCTTTCATCGTAATCGGTTGACTATATGTCAAGCAGATTGCGATGAAACAAAACCTAAGTAGTAGGTACATCCAGTTACGAACAATTTTAATATATAAAAGTTATCTACATCGATTTCGTATAATATTGATTTTTTAAAGAGATACCTTGTTCCTCGAACGCAAAGGGCATCTGAAGGGCCCAGCTGGGTGCAGCGGCCCAGCTGGGTCGAAGCCTACTGGGGCCAGGGTTTGCTCCGAAAGATAGCTCAGCTCCCGGTACGAAAGGTAACGAAGGAACAGGAGTGGGTTTTTAGTCAGTAAAAGTCTTACACTACGCCCCGCCCAAGAGCGGAAGATGTCATTAGATAATTTTTCCACCGAAAAAAAGGCAACTGAACGACACAGGTTGGTTTTAGTCAGTAAAATCTGAAACGCCCTCGAAGCCTCAAACTGCATCCTAAAACGGGAGAGGACATTATATGATTACCCATATCAAAAAATGACTGGTTCTTTCGTTGCATACTATTTAAGTAGGTATACCTCTAAATAAAAAATAAATAAATGCCAAATGTAAATTCTCTTTTGTTGTGTTAGAAAATGTCAAGAAATGTCTTGTATAAACAAGCTTTTAATGAGAAAACCTTTTTTATAGCAAGCTTTTATAGATCGGTAGTCGGTATACTTAATACTCGTCAAGACGAATCATACGAGCCCAAACTCGATGTGGTGGTGTCGTTTAACTACCAAGTTCCTATAGCCACCTTCCAGTTCCATCATCAGATCAGCTGCATGTCATAATAATTTTGCGTTGTCATCTGATTTACACGTGCATGCAAAATTTCAGCTCAATCGGTAACCGGGAAGTGGGTCAAATTTAGTTTACAAGATTTGATTACAGTCAAACATCGGGACAGGTGAAACTATATAAAAGCTTGTAAAAAGTCAGTTTATGTTTTTTTTTTCCGGTGGGGATAATCATCTTATGACAAAACCCGCTCTTGGGTGAAGCGGGAGATAGTGTCAGACTCTTACTGACTAAAAACCCCATCCCGTTCCTTCTAGCCTTCATACCGGGGCACGAGCTCCCTTTCGGACAACCCTGTCCCCAGTAGTCTTCGACCCAGCTGGGCCCCTCCTGCTGCTGACAACTCCTTGAGGCGCGCAGGAACAGTGCGTGCGACGTCTTGGGCTCGGTCCATTACCGGACGATCGGACAGCGAGCTTCCCATGGCTCGCCGTCCGCGAGCCCGCAAAAGTCAGTTTATGTGAAGCTGCAGCCGGCAGCAGTACAATATATTCTTACTTCTAGTTATATAAGTAAGTACTCATTTCTCTTATGAAATAATCTTGATTGATTGAGCAAGTATAATATATTATGTTGGTATGTAAACAGAGATCTTAGAGGTCACAATAAACATACAGTTCAGTTATGTATATGTATATAAAGAATGTTTTACCTTATGCAGTCTTATCATAAGTTGATGCGTGCTGGAGAAATCGATTGACGTAAAAGTGCGCATTTCATTAAAACTAGCGATAAATGATAAACGATAAGATAAGATTACCGATTGATTTAAATTCATATTTTAATTACTTAGGTCCTTTCGATAACACCTAGTGTGCCAAAACTGATCGATCTGCTTTAGTGGCGTAGCCAGTCCCAATGGGGCCCCATATCAAAAGTTATCAAGGATTTTTACATGATACGGAATCGCGATAGGCCACGTCAGAAATGAACAGATCAACTGGATAGATTTCGGCCATGGAAGACCAAGAACAATGAGCTTGTTTATTGGAGCATTTTGGAATTGAAGAGAGGTTCAGTTTTTGTTCAGTTAATAATGCTAGATTGAACGGTGCGAGCTATAAAAATGGAACATCTTATCATTTAGTAATTATTTCATTAATTACGCACGATGCGCGCACCTCTGATCAATAAGAGAATTGAAGGTTGTGGATAACATGTAACGATTTTTTTACACATGTCGGGGCCCCTGCAGTTTGAGGGCCCCATATCATTGATATATCAGCCGTATCAATGATATGGGGCCCCAAGCTACATGGTACAGCGGTAGCTACGCCCCTGATTTACTTCTATGATGTATTTATTTTTAACAGAATACGTGGTAGAGCATTTTCGCTAGTCTACTAACAAGCCCAGTCAATTGATTGATAAATACGCCAAGCTATTTAAGAGGACCACAGGACCTAAAACGCGGTCACTCTCGGACAGCATACAATAGAAAAAGATGAACCAAGATACAATGCTTGCAAAATAAGAAGCGTTTTAGCGATTGACTAAAAATCAACAGGTTTGATAATACAATTAAAACGCTATTACGACAAAACGTTGCTTGTAGAATAATCTTACAAAAAATCAGATAGATTACATATAAATTATTCCGGTTTTTAATCGATAAAATAATTTGAAGAGGTATCTACGTGATATTTTTCTATCGTACTAAATTCGCTGTGTTATGTTTTGATCGCACTATGTATTGAATTATATTTTTCAGATTCTGTTTATTGCAGTGGATCATATACTTTTTAGCATAATAAAACTCGCGATAAGCTCCGTAGTCCTCTTAATACATAATAACTGAGCAGTCTGCAATAAATTACAATTCTAGGTAGACACAGCATATCAAATTCGCTTAAGAAATATTTGAACAGTTTTTATAAACAAAAAAAAAATTAAAATGCAATGAAAGGAAAGTCGAATATACCACTAACTTACCGTAACACGATATAAGCATGCATTATTGTGAGTTTCACGACGAGAAACTCTTAATAGTCAAAAAAGGAAGTGTAAAATAAAAAACTTACTGTGTTAATCTTTGAAGAAAATCCAAACTCACATGTGTATAATATCACACTGGTTCATGGTTAACGGTAAACCGTAAGAACGCGGTATTTGGACCGTATGTGGCACGCTCGTATATGTGGACTGTACTATCGTTTGGTCGCTCGCAGACTGTCGGCGCGGTGTTGCCAAGACCGAGACGCATCACGACGATTAGCCACCCTGCTTAGTTTGAAAATTTACCGCAAATTGAAGCTCCGCGAATTTTTGAGCTATTTTGAATCGTGAATCCAGGTTTACGTGACTCTGAGCAATAAATATGTACCTTGGTTTTCATAATAAAAATATTAATAATCTTTATAAATAAATACATCCTTTTTATGAATTTCCTAGCTCCTGTGCTAGTGTACTCTGTATAACAGGAGCTAGTGTCTTCCAATTATAATCATCATCATCATCATCAGCCTTTTAAATGTCCCCACTGCTGGGACTCAGGTTCCCCTTATATTAACACAGAACAAAACTTTGCCAATAAGTGTCTATTTAACCACTATTTATAGACTTTTTAAATATTGTAATGAATTCTAATGTCCTACAAAACTATAGTATAAGAGCTTCTACCGCCTGTGATACAGGTTTATCATGTAACCATTTTATCAAATTTTACCCTGAATAAATATTATTATTATTTATTTAAGAGCTATTAAAAAAAGAATGTCCCAGCTGTGAGTAAGTGACTACCAGTAGTCAAACCCTCTGCATACTCTGTCTATACAAAATTATTAACTGCTGAATAAACATTATTAAACAGTCTCAAAGACTCAGTAACTTAATATAAGTCTGCCTAATTGAAATCATATTCTCAATTAAGCAAGCATTATTCCACCGTTTGAGCACGTACGCTTAACTTTTCTTTGTATAAATCGCGTTAGGAAATTACCGTGGACTAAAAGGATTATGATCAAATAGGTATGAACTCTACTGGTTTATGCCACGCTTATGTCTAATTAGGGTGCACTGGGGTGTGTAACATTCATTATGATTGTATTAATAATTCACTAGACAGGCACGTTTTAGGATAGAGCCAATTATGAATGCTCTTACGTTGTCTTGAATACGTAATTGGGTGTCTATTTGGAGAACACGAGTTCTTGTTTTCATGTATTTCTAAAGTTTAGGATTTTTTTTTATGGATCTTCCCATTTTCCTATTTTTACAGTATCAGTACGCCTCTTGCTTGTATATGCCGTGGCCAGATCTTAGAGTTGATCACTTCATGATATAGCCAACTAAAACTTACCAGATCGTGTGAACGTTAACAATTGATTATATGCCAATCTTCGTTTAGACATATCATTGATGTTAAATTTCAATGATAATAAAAGGTCTAAAGAAAGTAAGCCAAACGAACATTGAAATGTAATCAAACTTTAACGTTTAAAACGATCTCGCTAGTTTTACTTGGTCATATCCTAAAGTGATCAATTTCTAAGATCTGGCTTCAGAGAACCAACGCTTGCGCTTGCTTGGCGCTTAGCCATTTCAACGCAGACGTAGGTACTCAGTCAAAAACTTCTGTCAAATTTTATTTTACAAAATGTAATATGCGACAATGATTCGAATGCGAACGTTGCATATCATGCCCTAGTGCTTGACTGTGATCGCACTTTATTTGGTTTTATTGTATAAAACTGCACTCGGGTAACGTGAATTATTCAGATTCGCAAAAAAGATGATGTCATATCTGCTACGAAAATTCATAAATAATAATTATGTAGGATAATATTTGGATTACATTAATGATATGTTGATCTGCGGTGCTACCACGAGCTCTTAACGCGATCCATTTTACGCTCTAAATTGAACTGTTAAAGGGACGGACCTATGTAGGGTGTACAGCAGTAATGTAATCGTTGATGGTGAATTACGCTGGTTTCTTTACTCTAGTCTTGAAGACACCTAAATTATAATTGGACGGGAAGTCTTCCCGTCAGATTATAATTTAGGTGTCTTCTCTGGTGTCTTCTGCTGGCAAATTATTGATTATCTATTCATTATTTTCAAAACTGTATTTACAACTATTTGAATAGGTTTAGGTTGGTATATTTATATTTCAAGCTAGAACTACATTAGACCGACGCACCAGTGTAACACACCTAATGTTTACGTAGGACGACACCGCGTGGCGTGTATGTAGCTCTACAAGTCTATTTTTTTATATAAAATGTATGGAGACCGATGCGTCTAGATCGGCGTGTGTGGCATACGTGTGAGTGGAGTAGTTCTAGCTAGTGTTGTTATCATCGTTCGCGCTATAAACACGTGGTCGTAAATGCAATATTCTAAATACAAGTTCTACTTACTGGTATCACTAGAAACCGTACAACATGCACCGTGCGCGATAAAGTTTCACAATAAATAACATGCAGCGCTTACGTCACTGTTCGCAATGACCGTGTTGGCATCAGGTCAGGATTCGGTTCTTGACTCACAAATCAGTGCCGGACTAAGCCAGCGTGGGGCCTGTGTCGAATTCCACCAAGGTAAATACCTAAATGGTGAAACAAATTGGAAAGTATGAAATCATAACTTCATTAATTTTTTTTTTTTCACTGGCCTTAGGGAGTTTTGGTAGCGTTTACATTATCTATAAGAACTGGAACCGGAACATACAATGTTTTATAATGTTGAAGGTACCATGACTTGTTTTTCTCTACTAGAGAGGAGTTTCTTGCCGATTCTTTTCCATAGGGAACGACCAATTTGGAACCGTGCACTAGCTTGACGTTTGATAAGTGCCCATGTAGGCCTTTAAGAAATAAAAATAATTTGAATTTTGAATTTGATGCTATGCTATAAGCGTAGGGGCCCGTAACATTTGCTACCCTTGCCGTGACTAATTCAGCTCTGTGCACGATACTTCCTTTCCTTTAATAGGCATATAATGGTACATATTGTTGTGTAGGTGCCCAGCGAAGAATGAGTTGAGACGCACTCAATCTGAGCACAGTTGATCTTTGCACCTACGCATCACTTCTATTAATTGTTTATTCGGTTCTGGTCTGACTGTAGTTATTCCGTAGATTTTATTCAATTAAGAAATGTGCTGGAATACATAAAGAGCTCCTACTATTTCCTTAATTATATTATACATAAGTGTCGACTTACAAGTTATACATATAATTTCCTTACCTACGTATCACTAACGCTAGGTATGCAATTTATTTATGTATTTATAGAGTCTGTCTAAAAGTCAAAGTCGTTTGATTTTAAGACAGACTCTATAAGTTTGCAGTGCGTTGTAACTTTGATCGATGTTTTAATAATAGTGTATTTTTTTAGATTTATGACAGACAAAAAAAAACTACTTCTACTACTAGATCTCGTTTTAGCCAATTTTCTAAGGAGGTTTTCAGAGTAATGTACATCATATATTTTTTTTTTTTATTTTATCATTCTTATAGTTTAGAAGTTAGGGAGGGTGTCACACATTTTACCACTTTGGAAGTGTCTCTCGCGCAAAAAACTCAGTTTAGAAAAAAAATATTTGAAACCTCAATATCATTTTTAAAGACCTATCCATAAATACTCTACACGTTTGTTAGATGAATGGTGGATGGTATGGTGAAAAAAAAATTGTGTTTCATTTCCAAGTATGGGGAACCCCCAAAATTTATTGTTTTTTTTTTTCTACTTTTGTGTAAAAATCTTAATGGCGGTTTACAGAATGCATCTACTTACCAAGTTTCAGTTTAGTTCTTATAGTGGCTGTGACATACGGACGGACATACAGACAGACATGACAAATCCATAAGGGTTCCGTTTTTTGCCATTTGGCTTCGGAACCCTAAAAAGGCATGGAGAACACATTGGATTTGAAAATTGAAACGTCTATACGGATGGATTTTTTTTTAAACTAGTAACTGAATACTAGTTAAAAAAAAAAACTCATCATTTTTGTGATCTTTTTATAGAGAAAATCTATGAAAATACGTTGGTACCTGTTTGATTGATCTGGCACCAAAACAGGGGCGTAGCAACCGCCGTATCAGCCGTATCGATGATGATGGTTCTCCGGGCCTACTGGGGCCTTATCGGTGTGCAATAATTCGTAAATTGTTCCGTCAGTGCCCTATCGCAACTTACTCTGTCTCGTGCGGCCAGTTCTGTGCTAGTAAGAACTAATTAGAAAAAAATCTTAGTAGTTTTTGATACAGGGCCCCTTTGGATTAGCTACGCCACTGCACGAAAAACTCTAGAAATAATCATAAAAGCAAAGTTTTTAAAATCACCATACACTTTGTGTACTTTCGGGGGTTTGACCTCGACAGGAAAACGAAAGTTTTATGAGATCACTATCTAACAGTATTCAACCTTGTTCGGGCTAAGACGACTCCTAGACGACCCTTAATTTTTGAATAAAGAATTTGAAAGTTGAAGATTTAAGGTAAGTTCTAACTTCAAATTCTGATATATTTTTTTTATGTCACAATGTTGACCATGTCGCTCCATCATAGCTAAATTTTGTGTTTTGATTTATTTTAAATGATTGTAATAAATTTTGTATAGTGGAAACTATTCATTAATGGCATTTGTGGAAGAGACACTACAATTTGGCCAATAAAACGACTGAACTAATAGACCTTCAAGCACCGTCAAGCGAGTAATTAATAACGGAAAAAAAAAATAGAAAGATTTCTTCGGAGACGCTTTGACCTAAGAGTCTAGTGTCAAATTATGGCATGAAAGTGTGGAAAATTCTTAATAAGTAACTAGCTTCTGCCAGCGACTTCGTACGCGGATCCTGTTGCTTATGCCAGCGACAACGGAGTCGTCAAAATCAAAGATCTGAAACGTCTGGTGTCGAATTCTAAGAGCCTGGAAAACAACGTGATGCGCGAGACGATTTGAGACGTTCCAGATCTCTCCTTTCCACTTACGCGCGTGACAGTGTGCACACACCTTGGTGCCATAGACAAAAATAAACAGAAAGCTCCGAACTGCTAAGCTATCGGGAGTTACATGTGTTATTGTGAGTCAACCATAACAGATAGACATATGATGTCTTGGGATATTTTTTATATAATTTTAAGGAGAACATTTCCGTTATACATGATTTCTGTGTAGCTTTAACCATTAAGGCTGCAAACGCGACGCAAGCTTAAAAAATGGAGTAATTTTTCTCGTTTCCCCAACATTTCCCTTCACTGCTCTGCTCCCATTGATCGTAGCGTGATGAAAAGTATACTATAACCTGCCCAGGCGTATGAAGAATGATTGTACCAAGTTTCGTTAAAATCCATCGCGTAGTTTTTGTTTCTATAAAGAACATACAGACAGACAGACAGACAGACAGACAGACAGACAGACAGACAGACAGACAGACAGACAGACAAAAATTTTACTGTTTGCATTTTTGGCATCAGTATCGATCACTAATCACCCCCTGATAGTTATTTTGGATATATATTTCATGTACAGAATTGACCTCTCTACAGATTTATTATAAGTATAGATAGAAGATGAGCTCTTTGGATCGTCTTCTATAAAAACTATATTAGTACTTGTTTACCTTCAATGTAGGTATTTTCTACTAGATATCACGCCACGGTTCTCTGTCTGAAGAATTTCCGAAGCAAAGTTTGTAGCAAATTTTATTGAATTCATAGACAACTTTGAGAGAAAATCTAAACTTATGATTAATTTATAACCTGACCTAAGTCTTGGACTTCGAGTAATCTGTAGTTTTGATAGAATTTCGTTATTAAATGAATGAACAGACCTTTAGACTTTTTATTAACTCGTCATTATGTCCCTGGAAGTACCTAGAAGGTAACCACTGTTTGAGCGTTTATTGAGGTGTTCAATCCTGACAATTAATTATTAGCTCTTTTAGATAATGTCCAATTAAATTTTGAAGGAAAAGAATAATGTTAGAAAACTTGAACTTAGGGGAAGTGGTCTGGTAAGTACTCCTTTCAGATCTCGATATGTCCTTGCGATTTTGTTTTACGTTAACGTGATCGACACGTTTATGTCGTTCGGCGCTCTAATTGGCCCTTTGCAACCTGTTAACCAATCAGAAAGCCAAACGCGGTGAACTTTTCGATTGCGTTAAGGTACAGGAAAGTATTACAACACCAATCTGCACTAGTACTAAAAATGCTATAAGGAAAATATGAGATGACACACAAGTGCTATGTCATTTTATATTTCGAGGAATAATATAGATTTATATTTTTAAGAGTCTGAGGCATAACTTTATAAAGAAAATGAGATGTTTATATTTCTTTGTACTCGCCACAATTTGCTTGAACATTACAGATCAGACGACGGCGATGGTTGGTGGCTACGTGAAGCGACGGACGTTCGACTGAGGTGATGACGATATTACCTACCTATTCGGCTGTCAACAAATTTATTAGGTTCCATGGAAAATGTTGCAATTTTGCGACGCAAGCGACTGCAAGAATGCCACGAGGAACGCGTATAAACTCATATTTCGTTGAACGTGCATCCAACAGACGAAATATTTAGTGCATATATGATACTTTATTAACTTGGGAACTTTGAAAGTGGCGCCACTGACTGAATAGTTGAAAGGGAATCGTTTGTCTTGGTATGGTCATGTGATAAGGAGGAACGAAACGCATGTTGCTAAAAAAAAGCAAAAAAAAAAATGTTGCATGTTGCTAAAAAGTTATGAGTTTACATGTGGATGGATAGAGGGGGAGAGGGAGGTCAAAAAAAAAATGGATGGATTGTGTGACAAGTGATATGAAAGAAAAGGGAGTTAGTGATAGCGTGACGAGTGACAGGACAGAATGGAAGAAAAAAACGTGTTGCGCCGACCCCAAATAAAACAGGACAAGGGCAGGAAGCTGATGATATGATACTTTATTAGGTAAAGGTAAATACTAAATGTAGATACTCGTAATATACCTTATCTACAAGTATTTACATACTACCTACTTTTAGGGCGGTTCCGGTCACTGTAGGCGTGAGATTGCAGACGAAAGGCAAATGGTAGCTCGCCGTCCGACCGTCCAGTAAGGACTGAAGCCAATGCGATGGTGTGTAGTGCTCCACGTATACCTTAAAGAGATGTCAGCAAAAGTGAAAGGCCCCAGTAGGTTTGATGTTTGCTAGGGTTACGGGAACGTTGCAAAAGAACGCAGGTGGGTTATACAGTCAGAAAAAGTCTGACACGCTATCTCGCTCCACCCGAGATTGGAAGTCACCTCCTCCTTGCAATTCTTGCCTCAATGCTGAGGGTCGTAACCTCCCTGCTTCATCACTTTAACCTTTATGATATTCCTCCATCTGTTTTTGTCTCTGGCGGTGTGACGAGCATTGTACATCGTAGAGTCAAGAGCGGTGCGGATCTGGTCGGACCAACGTATTGGGCTGCGAGGCTTTTTCTCATCCACTTTACTGATTGCAATGAGCCTTTCGAGGTTGCCTCCGTATCTCCGTATTTCCTTGCAATGTGACCGAAGTATAGCAGAACCTCGCGAAGACACTTGGAAGTCAAGTCACTGGATATATACCCACCTAAAAAAAACCTACTTTTCACTACTGGTACGTATTATAATAATAAGCCTTTTATTCAAACAGTATGTTATAACAATTTGTATAACTTGTTTCTAAACATTCCATGCTACATATTTTTCTACTGCCTGTATGTCACTGATTGACTAAGGCCTCCTCCAACTGTCGCTATTTATCTCTGTCTTTTGCAAGTCTTGTCTACGTGCCTCCTGCCACTGCTTTTATATCATCGACCCATCTTTTTGGCGGTCTACCTCGTTACCTTTTTCTGTGGCTCATGAACCTGTTCATAATTACTTTTGACCATTTTTCTTTCCCTCTGATAGTATTCCTGTCCATTTTCATTTCAGCTTTCTGATTGTCTTTGTATCTTTGGTCTTTGTGTGTTTCTAAATGGCGAAAAACTGTTACAACTAGCATTTCACTACGTATACCTAGTACAAAACTATATTAACCTTGAGTATAGATTTGTAAATTAGTTTGTGGAAGTCATGTCTGCCATTTAACATCTGCCTAAATGTATTATTAAGTGGCAACTGACATTTATTAAATGGTCACGACCACAATGGCCGTGGACGGTTGCCTCCAGTTCACAATAAAGTAACTGGTAACTGATAATTAGGAAGCCAATCAGCGAACACAATTGCCCTTCGCGTAACGTGGAAGTTATCATCTGCCGTTTATACATAGTCGACGGTTTTATGGAATACAGATTTGCTTTTTTTTAATTTTAATTTTATTATCTACATTGTGCTCACATAATAGAAGCAACAAGAAATAATGTAACCAAACATTATATGTAACACAAAATATGATTTAAAAGAGTGTCCATAGAGTTTCTTGCACGTTCTTCTCCATAGAGATCTACGCTTTGGAACGTGCAATTTAGTTTCATTTTTCTTGGACTGACCGACATTTGACTATTTAAAAGTGCCTACATTTGGTCTTTATGGAATAAATAATTTAGATTTGATTAGAATAATTTAGCCAAGCATTTTTATCAAGGAGATAATCTTCCAATTTATAATATGCTTGTCTACATAGTGTGCGTTTAATGCAGGTTTTAAATTTTGACTCGTTTAATTGGAGAATTTCTAGTGGAATTTTATTATAAAATTTTACACAGTACCCCATAAAAGAACTAGCTACTTTAGCTAACCTGAATCGAGGTTGATCTAACTTGTCCTTATTTCTAGTATTAAAATTGTGCCTATCACTTATTTTAGTAAAAAGATGAATATTTTTCCGGACATACGTTATATTTTCATAAATGTATTGACAAGGTACCGTCATGATGTTTATATCTTTAAATAATTCCCTAAGAGAATCGCGCCTGCGAAGATTGTATATGGCTCTGATAGCTCTTTTCTTCAGAATAAAAATAGACTCTATGTCTGCAGCCCGTCCCCATAGCAAAATACCGTAAGACATGATACTATGAAAGTAACTAAAATAGACCAGCCTCACGGTATGTACATCAGTAAATTCACGGATTTTTCTGACAGCATATGCTGCTGAACTAAGCCGTCCTGCCAGAGATGTTAAATGAGGGCCCCATTGTAACCTCGAGTCGAGCGTGATTCCCAGGAAAACCGTGTTTTCGACGATTTCTAGTTTCTCTTTGTTCAATATTATTTCCAAGTCATTACTTTTAACATTCGGTAACGCAAATCTTATGCACTTCGTTTTTTTTACATTTAGTACTAAATTATTAACAGTAAACCAGTTTTGGACCTGCTGTAGAGCGTTGTTTACGTCATTAATACGTGTGGAACGTCTATTGATCTTAAATATTAAGGACGTATCGTCAGCAAACAATACTATGTAGTTGTTTTTTCAATAAATGCGGTAGATCATTTATGTATACCAGAAAGAGGAAAGGACCTAATATAGAGCCCTGTGTTAGTTATTATTATAATTAGACTTAGAACTTAGAAGGTTCTTTATTTTATTTTAATTTGATAATATTTTAATGATTTGATAAATATTGATAATAATATTTTTTATTTTATTTTATATATGTCGAGTGTTACATTTTGTAAATACTAGTATTTTATTATTGTGAATGTGGGAACTATGTGGATTACTTTTTTCTTTTCTGTATTTTTATATGATGTCTGGCAGTTTTGAGTATTTGACGCGGCCTACCCAAATGTCCTATCTTTGGTATTGTTCGTCAAGTCGTTGAGCTCCTTGGTAGTCCTAAGTTTGAGCTACACGAATACTGACAAATGCTTGCACTGACTGGACAGGTCCACTCAAATCTGTGTGGTTCTTTCCTCAAAAGGCCATCTGAGACACTGGTCTGCATGGTTCTCATATGATTTGACCATTACATGTTTACTGTATGGACTTTAAAAGAGACTTTGACCCCTGAGTTTGTTTCGGTGTTTCTTCTCAGGGTAGTCAGCTAGGAAACACCGGCCTCATCTCGTTAAAACTGACTGAAAACAAAATTGACGTGTAAAAGTGTTTTTTTAAAACCTATTTACAAAATAAAGATCATTTATCATTTATCATTTGTGGTAGCCCCATTTTTATTTTTAAGCCCCGTGAATTTACACCATTTATCTGAACTTGCTGTTGCCTGTCATTTAAATAAGATTTCACTAGGCTTAGTGCAACTTTACCTAATCCGTAATGTTCTAGCTTTAAAAGTAAGGTTTCATGATTAACACAATTAAAAGCCTTTGAGAGGTCACAGAAGATTCCAATAGCATCTTGGGCTTCCTCCCACGCTGCAAATATGTGTTTTAATAAGGAGACACCAGCATCAGTCGTACAACGTCCTTTGGTGAAACCATACTGCTGTTCGTGTAAGATTTTATTACTGTTAAAATGAATAAGCATTTGATTGAACATAACTTTTTCAAAGACCTTACTGAAAACCACGAATTATTATTGGTGTCATTATGGTCACCTGATTTAAAAAGTGGTATAACTTTACTATTAAATATTATAAATTAATAGGTATATACAAACTTAAAATAATAATATGTACAAACGAGTAAAAAAGGCACAAAAACGGGGAAAACTCAAAGGGCATCAAAAAATTCGTCCACATCGATGTCTATGGGAAAAGTGCCCAGAACGCTGACGCTATAACTTTACTGAATTTCATTACATCTGGAAAGACTCCTTGGTCCACACACAAATTAAAAAATTAAAGCCAAGTATGGTGCTACGGTCTCGATTATAGATGTACAAACTTTAACAGACATTCCCCATAGGTCCTCGGTTAATTTTATTTTTATTTGCCGGAAAGCCTTTATGACTGTCATGGGGTTTATATGTTTGAATTGAAATTCAACCGGACAGCCTGGCACGTTTTCTTTCAATAAAGCAATTGAGGCCTCTGGCGAGGAATTTAAAGCTTCCGTTGTCTTAAGAGATATGTTGGTAAAAAAATTCACAAACTCTTGGGCTACTTATATGTGAGAATTTTTGGGACCATGTGAAGTCTCCAATAAAAAATCCGTGTTTCGTACCTTATTTCTACCCGTTTCACTATTAAAAATTTTTTTAATTTGATTCTATATTTCTAAGTACATACATATTATAGATAAATTACACCCAGACACAGAACTGCTCTGCTGTTGCTCATCACACAAACATTTGTGCTGGGTGGGAATCGAACCCACGACCTCTGGCATAGCAGTCAGGGTCGTTAACCACTAGACCAACAGGCCAGTCAAAAAGAATGAATTTATTCGTTCCCGATAATGTAATCGTTCGCATATACCACATATGTAACATAATAAACACACCTGAAATTATTATATTAGATTTAACGAGTTTACCTAGTCGGTTGCATCTGGTTAAACTGGTATTGTGCCCGAGCAGTTGTCAATAACGTGGGTACTGAACTGTCGTACGATTATCGTGTTCCGTGAACTACTTAAAAATTCTGATCACAGTTTAGAGCTGCTGTTTAACTGGTAATGACTATACATTTAACCGTTTTGGAGGTTTGTTCTCTAAATTGAACAATGGTGAAACGAGAACATACCTTTTATCAGACTAGCTGCTCCCAGCGGCTTCGCCCGCATAATAACAGAAAATTATCCCAAGGGTGACACGAGGACGCACATACTTCGGGTCTAAATCCAGGACATGGTCTATCCGGGTACCAAGTTTCATCTAAATCGGTTTTGCCTTTGAGGCATGAAGACGTAACAAACAAACAAACAAACTCACTTGCGCTTTTATAATATTAGTAAGTATAGTATTATGAACATTTTTAAGTACAGGTAGACGTTTACGACTACACATTAGATATTTGTAGTTTGATATAATATTAAATTGAGTGTATTGAGCCATATTTTTTTATATATAAACTTTGTTTTGACTTATTATGAACCATTTACATATTTGAGAAAATGTTATACAAGTATAATTTCATTTACTTTTTTTAAAAGCTTTGCCTAACAGTTGAAATCATTCCTGTCTCGTGAATGTATTCACAAACTTGTAAACTCACTTTCTGGAACAACTATCTGATTATAAAAATATGTGATTAGTGCGGGAATCGAAACCGCAATACGCAGCTCAGCAGACACTTGCTTAGCTACTGCGTCAACCGTTCCGACTGCACTTATACTATACCTACTTCATCATCATCATCAGCCTTTCTAATGGTCCCACTGCTGGGACTCAGGCCTCCTCTCTAGGAGAGGGAATACCTACTTAATAGATATTAATTAGAACAAAGGTAGAACCACAGTGCGCACACGTGTGCCAGACGTGCCGATCTGGGCGCATCAGTCTCCATTCATTTTATATGGAAACTAGACTTGTAGAGCTACACTTGATCCACGCCACGCGACGTCGTTCTATGTAAAAATCAGGCGTGTTATACGTGTGCGTCGGTCTGATGTAATGTCTAACTTAAAGCTGAAGCTGTCAACAGCCTCTGTACCATGGCTTAACATAGTGTTCTTTCAATGGCACATTCTTACAATCCGCAGCCCTGGTAACCATTTGCCCAAACTGGCCCCTTTATCTCGCTGACATTAGAGGCACGGAACACACCGCGCTGTTGAGTTGCTCCTTACTGAAAAGTCAGACGGTGAGCTACCTATTGCTCACCGTCCGCAAGCCCGTGCCCATGGCGGCCGGAAACCTTCCTGTGACTTCCACCCGAAACTCTGGGTATCTTCTGCGGAGCTCGCTCTTATTACCCGGGACACCTCTGCCTATAATATAATTCTTCGGGACTGGACGTGATCTCGTCTTCTTCCTGCCCTTAACCCATATTACCTACTTGGGGTCGGCGCAACATGTTTTTTCTTTCATCACATAATCCATCCATCTTTTCTTTGGCCTTCCTCTCCTTCCATCTACATATTTACTCAGCACTCGTTCGTGATCTCATGCAGCAATGAAATCCTTAACCAGGCCCACTTTATTTTAGAAATACCTATCTCATTATTAGCTCGTTCGACGAGATATTCTACATTCATAAAGTTGTTATTGATAAGAATGAAGGATACGCCGGTTACGTCATCCGAGAACCGGTCGCTTGACCCATTGCCATCGTCTGTAATATATTGTAGACTACTTAATTGTCTTTATGTCTTGTTTTTTTTTTTTTTTTTTTTTTTCCCGATGGGGAAAATCATCTTATGACAAAACCCGCTCTTGGGCGGAGCGGGAGATAGTGTCAGACTCTTACTGACTAAAAACCCCATCCCGTTCCTTCTAGCCTTCATACCGGGGCACGAGCTCCCTTTCGGACAACCCTGTCCCCAGTAGGCTTCGGCCAAGCTGGGCCCCTCCTGCTGCTGACAACTTCTTGAGGCGCGCGGGAACAGTGCGCGCCGTCGACGTCTTGGACTCGGTCCATTACCGGACGATCGGACAGCGAGCTACCCATGGCTCGCCGTCCGCGAGCCCCCGTCTACGGTGGCCGGAAATCGGGATCGGAATCCCGACGGCGGCGCCTTTGCCTGATGCGGTCGGCCTCCTCCTTTGCTAGCATCACTGCTTCGCAGAAGGAGGCGACCGCCTGCCACTCCTCCTCGCTCCGGACCATGGCCTCAACCAAGGCTCGGCGCGAGAGGTCTCCGCCGCCGATCGCCCCCACGAGGGCACGGCGTTGCTCCGCCCAAGCAGGGCATACCTCTACTGTGTGCTCCACCGTGTCCTCCGGGCGTTCCGCACAGTGGCGGCACCCGGGCGTCTCTTCCGCTCGAATCCGATGCAGGAACCTCCCGAACTTGCCATGTCCGGTGAGGACCTGCGTCATGCGGAAGGTAAGGACGCCGTGAGGTCTTTCCAGCCACGCCTCAAAGAGGGGACTTACCGCCATAATTGTGGCGTGCCCAGCACTGGGTTGCGATAGTCGCTGACGCCATTTCACCGTGAGATCCCGCCGGAGCTCTGTCCGCCATACTTCGACCTGTCGCGGTAGTGGACTTTCACCCCGGCGTTGCATCTCCACGCGCTTATCGTGCATGTGTGCAAGGACTGTTGCCTCCAGATCCCACGGTGGTAGGCCAGCCAGAAGGCTCGCCGCTTCGCGGGAGATCGTGCGGTAACCCCGCACCATCCGTATTGCCATGACCCTCTGGCAGGCGTTCAGTATGGACGCCGGTCGCTTTGCCAGCGACGGCGCCCACACCGGCGCCCCGTAGAGGGCCATGGACCGAACGATCCCCGCGTAGAGCCTCCGGCAGGAGGCGTCTGGACCCCCAAGGTTGGGCAGGAGCCGCTTGAGAGCAGCCCCGGCCCGGTTGAGTTTGGGAGCCAAACGTCGGAAGTGTTCTCCGAAATTCCACCGGCTGTCGAGGACGAGTCCTAGGTACTTCATCGTCGACCCGACGCCGATGTGAACTCCTCCCACCGTTAGTTGGGAACCCGATGGTGGCGCGTTCCGAGGACCGTGGAAGCATATAGCCTCGGATTTGTGCAGCGCCACCTCGAGTCCCAACTCCTGGATCCTACCAACGACTATCGCAACCCCGCGTGTCGCTAGAGCGACCGCCGCCTGGTGCGACTCTCCCTGCGCTAGAACCAGCGTGTCGTCTGCGTAGCAAACCACGCTGACCCCGTCAGGGAAGTCGCCGCGCAGCACGTAGTCGTACCCGATGTTCCACAAGGGTGGTCCTAGTACCGACCCCTGCGGAACACCGCACGACATCTCTCGACGTTTCCAGTCTCCCTGGTGACCGGGGTAGATAATGTACCTTTCCGACAGGTAAGCCTCGACCACTTGACAGAGGTATTCGGGCATCCGGTGGTACCGGAGTGCCCTCCGGATCGTACTCCAGGGCAGGGAGTTGAAGGCGTTGGCAATGTCCAAGGACACTGCCACGACACACCTACCCTGAGACACCGCGTCCCCCGTCGTGAGGGCTCGTACGCGCATGATGGCGTCCACCGTAGAGCGCGCCCTGCGAAAGCCGAATTGTCCGTCCGAAAGGTCCGGCCCTACCCGTGTTCATCATCCTCTGTTTCATTCTTGTGGTACATTTACTGGATGGGATCGACATATAGTACTGGAATACGAAAACCCCTGAATATATCATCATCATCATCATCATCATTTCAGCCGATAGACGTCCACTGTTGGACATAGGTCTCCCCTAAGTGTCGCCACAATGGTCGATCCTTTGCGTCTTGCATCCATCGGTTTCCCGCAACCTTCACCAGGTCATCGGTCCACCTTGTAGGAGGCCTTCCGCCGCTGCGTCTTCCAGTACGAGGTCGCCACTCCAGAACCTTTCGGGCCCAACGGTCATCTGTTTTGCGAGCGATGTGCCCTGCCCATTGCCACTTAAGTTTGACACTGAATGTATACTAACGTGTGTAACGTAACGTATATAACGGCTATATAACGGCTTAGCTCGGCTGCATTTGCTGTTAGAAAAATCCGCCAATTTACGGATGTTGATACCGCTAGACTAGTCTATTTTAGTTATTTTCATAGTATCATGTCATACGGTATCTTACTATGGGGACGGGCTGCAGACATTGACTCAATCTTTATACTACAGAAAAGAGCCATCAGAGCTATTTACAATCTCCGCCGGTGCGATTCTCTAAGACAGCTGTTTAAGGATATTAACATCATGACGGTGCCTTGTCAATATATCTATGAAAACATCATGTACGTTAGAAAAAATCTTCATCTCTTTAGCAAAAGAGGCGATAGACATAACTATGTTACAAGACATAGGGACCAGTTAGTTCAACCAGGCTTCAGATTGGCAAAAGTGGCCTCTTCTTTCATGGGGTACTGTTTAAAATGCTATAATAAAATACCTCCCCAAATTTTAGAACTCAATGAAACAAAATTTAAATCTTGTATTAAACGCACACTATGCAGGCAGGCATATTATAAGTTGGAGGATTATATACAAGATAAAAATGCTTGGCTCAATGCTGGTCCAGCTCCACTACCACACTAGGGTGTATTGATTAGCTTGGAAACTATAATTATTTTTATTTTTTTTGTAATTTGAAAATATAGTTTAAACTTATGATCATTTATTACTTTTGTTTTTGAAAACCATAGCATTGTTTAATGTAGAAGCACTTTTTTTTCCTATTTGTGAATGTGAGGTACCATGAAGCATTTTTTATTGGGTTACGACTTGTATTCTTTTTGTTTTTGACATTACGAGCATGGCAGTTAGGAGTTTGTCATGCTCACTTAAATGTCTCGCTGCTGGTGGCGCGTGTATTGGGTCATTCGGTTCCCTTGAAAATGGTTGAGCTGAGTGGGGCTGATGCACGCGTCATGCTCGTGAACGGGTGCCGTCAGTTGAGACTGGCCATCTCTTAACTGCCAGTAGCTTAATTCAGTTTTTATCTTTTAATATATTTTTTATTTTAATTTTATTATCTACATTGTGCTCACATAATAGAAGCAACATGAAATAATGTAACCAAACATTATAACACATAATATGATTTAAAAGAGTGTCCATGGAGTTTCTTGCACGTTCTTCTCCATAGAGATCTACGCTTTGGAACGTGCAATTTAGCTTCACTTTTCTTGGACTGACTGACATTTGACTATTAAAAGTGCCTACATTTGGTCTATTTGAAATAAATGATTTTGAATTTGAATTTGAATTTGAATTTGAATTTGATATAGTAGTCTTCTCATATGCCAATCATTATTGCTGATTCAATCAATTGTGGTCCCAAATCTTTTTACCTTAGCACACAGAGTACTTGCTATTATTATTATATAACTTTACTTAATAAAGGACAAACATGTACAAATATTGAGTGCACAATAGGCGGTCTCATTGCACAGGGCAATTTCTACCAGACAACCTTTGGATGGACTTAAACGAAAGGAAAAGATTTCGGGCTGACAGTTTACCAAATTAAAGAACTATGTAGAAACAGAATAAAAATACAATACATAAATGAAAAACCATATAATAAACTTTGTGTTATATATAAGTATTAAGTAGGTACCTTAGCCCCTTTGGTAGCGTCGATAACCATATTGTTATCGGTCTTCCTCCTATCTGTGGTTAGTCTTTGCATCCCAGGAATCTACTCCACTCGTCGTGCCACATTTAAGCCAAGTGTATAGCCAATTCTCGGAAATAGAACTAATACAAATTGTCTAAAGTTTCAAACAAGCTTTGAACAAACCGCAATGATTTATTTGCTTGTTGCTTCGGTATTTTCAAAGACAAGCTTCCCTATAAAGAAATCAAAACATGACAGTTCTGTATGTTTGCCTAAATGGTTAGGTCATATAAGTTTGCAGGTTGGCGGAACAGAGAGTAAAGTCCCGCAAACCTCCATTGAAAAGGGAGGATCCTCCGACCAAACAAGCGTTATAGTCTGGTGGGCGACTACCCGATAGTTGATGTCGGGCTGTCGTATATATTCAAATCATGCGGAGAACTTTGATTGCGCGATGCAGGATTTCGTATTTTCTTCGTAGCCAGCGGTAGGTTGGTTCCAGTGAGTCGGAACCGATGCCGCATAGTTCTCGGTGAGTCGGAACTGTCTGCGGTGATGGCCCAGTGAGTCGGGGTTTTGCTATCCCAGTGAGTCGGGATAATGCTGCAGGCTCCATACAGTGAGTCGGAGTAGTGCTGCTGGCTCCTGTGAGTCGGAGCGGTGCTTGTGCGACGTAGGGCTTGATTGCTGACGTCGACCAGGAGAGGTTCTTCATGGATCTTCATATGACTGGTCGAAGGTGCGGTGTGCTAAGCCAAGGTCGCTGATGCGGCTGAGGTGATGACCAGGTATGACCAGGTAGACATATTGGTGGTCAGGTTACCCTTAGCCGTGGTTGCTGGCTGTATGGCTCGTTGCTCGAAAGCTTGAGGAAGTGATGATGACGTCACAACTTAGTAGCTGCACGAAGACTGCGCTGACGTTCTTTGTCGAGGGTCACCAGTTTGGAGGTAGGCGGAACAGAGAGTAAAGTCCTGCAAACCTCGTCGTATATGTTCAAATCGCGCGGAGAACTTTGATTGCGCGATGACGGATTTCGTATTTTCTTCGTAGTTCTTATGTGGCGTCATAAATGTCGTTACATAAGTATTTTTTAAATTAAATACACCAGTGCTTGACTGCGATCCCATCTGACGGTAAGCATTGATGCAGTCGTTGATGATGAAGCGCGCTAGTTTATTGAAAGCCTATTCGTTCTTGTGTTGAAGACACTTTAATATCGGACGGAAAGACTACTGCAGGCGTGATTAAACCTATCATGCGGTTTAATCACGCATGCGGGATTTTGATTTTGTTAAAAACACCCTAAGGGTGGACTCGCCGTACGTGTGTTGTGATGGTGGGATCAAGTCGTGTAAATCCCGCGCACATTCTCGATTTTTTATATGTTGTGTGTGTATGTGTGATTTTTTGTATGTTTTGTGTTTATTTATTCAATCAAGCGAGAAAGTAGAAAATTATCCCTTGGTAACATACTGCCGGGATAAAAATCCTTTGCGCTATTTAGGACATAGTCTACCCTTTTGCTATGTTGTGGTTTTTATGAACTTTTGTGGGTAATTTTACCCAAAATCCATTCATCTAATAGAGCGTGAAGAAGTAACAGACCACACGTCATCATCATCATATCAGCCGAAAGACGTTCACTGTTGGACATAGGCCTCCCCACGCGTCACCACAACGACCGGTCGAGTAGGTACGTCACGCATCCATCGGATTCCCGCGACCCTGACCAGGTCATCGGTCCACCTTGTTGGCGGCCTTCCAACGCTGCGTTTTCCAGTACGTGTTTGCCACTCCAGAACCTTTCGTCCCCATCGATTATCTGTTCTGCGTGCAATGTGCCCTGCCAATTGCCACTTAAGTTTGGCGATTCTTCGAGCTATGTTGGTAACCTTGGTTCTCCTGAGGATATCTTCATTTCTGATGTGATCACGCAAGGAAACTACGTGCCTAGCCCACACACACACGTACATACAATCTTTTGCCTCGATAATATTAGTGTAATAGTACGTCGTTAGTTAATAAACCCATTTAACTAACTATACCATCCAAGATACTTGAATAAACATAAAGTTAATTGAAATACTCTGTCAATATACTTCTAATTGAAATGAAACGTAATAGGCGCAGGAATGCTAGGTATCTATATATTATAATATTATAGATATATTTAAATTAAAGAAGAATCTCAGCCGTTTATTATTTAATTAAAAACGAACCGTGGGTTGCAAATAATTCGGCCTAATGCAGATCCAGTCAGTTCTTAACCCTTCAGATACCGTCAATTAGAGACACAATAGTAAGACAATGCGCGGCCACCAGTGGTCGCTTGGGGATTCATGAATTAAAGTTCAAACTGTCCACCCGGGACATGAGCACCTCAATTAAATCAAATCAATGTGTGTAATTTGTCTATACCTAGGTTTTTTGTATGTCAATGATACCTAGACCTAGTTATAAATGTATGATTATCAGTTGTCTAGTACTCATAGCACAAGCTTTGCTTAGTTCGGGACTAGATAGCGTTGTGGGATCAAAAACTACACAAATACTGTTTTCAGATTTATTCATATACCTGTACTATAAGACCTTGTTTTGTGCCAAATTTCAGGATTCTGGGTCATCGGGAAGTACCCTATGAATTTCGATTTTTGAAAGTATCGAAATATACGTTTTTTGCGACATAAATAGCCGTATCTATTTTGTTCATTAACTTAGAATTTTGATTTCTTCACAGCTTGAAGGGACCTTGAAGGGAGTTGAAATTTAAACCATATACTCTAGTTTGCACTAGAGTATACGGTTTTAATTTCAACTTGATAACCCTTTGCGTTCCAGATTTTAATTTGAAGACAGACTGACAGATTATAGACGGACGGACAGACAACAAAGTGAACTTATAAGGCTTCTGTTTTTTCCTTTAGAGGTACGGAATTTTATTTTTATAGTACTTACGAGTAAACAGACGATTAGCTTCATAACCTGCATAACTCCGAACAAAAACGGTAATAACATGTTTGCTGAGAGTTCAAAGCAGGTTTCTAATTAAAATATCGTCATAAACGCTTCTATGTTCTTCAAGACGTTCGTTTCGCAACGTCGCAACCTATGGAAACTGTACCTTAATAGTGTTACGTACTTATACAGTTTCATACATTCCATATTTATGACGCAAAAATGTTTTTTTTTTGTAGTTACTGCTATTCTGATAGCACTATCTTTGCTTCATATCTAGAGCTGGAAAGAACTTTTCTTCTAGGGATATACTAGCAATTTTTTTATTCGCTACATTAGACTTTTTAATACTGTAATTAGAGACGCAATAGAAAGACAATAAGAGAGCGAACGCAAGAGAGCGAGGCGTTCGCTTAGGGTGTAATGAATTAAATCATTTTTAGCTTTGACAGACAAATAGACAAGAATTTTTAAAATAACTTCATCAACAACGAAGTTATAAAGCTTCAAAGCTGTTGTATATTTAGTTGTTGTTTATAAATATGCTGTATATTTCGACATTCCTTTGAGGAATCAAAATTCATAGGGTACTTCCCGTCGACCCAGAATTCTCAAAGGCATAAAGCAAGGTTTTATAGCATAGGTATAGGAAGAATCTGAAAAAAAGTATAATTTGTTGTAACGTTACAAAAAAAAAACTTTTTTGGTCATTCCTTAGAATTAATTGCCGGAGTCTGTGTTTCCTGATAGCTACCACCCGGGAATCTTTAGGTCGAGAGTGTATAGGTTTCTTCTAGGTAAGCGTGTTCCATAGTCGACCGCATCGTCGCTGTCCATCAGGTGATATAGCGGTCAAGCGCAAACCTATAAACAATAAAAAAAAAACAGAAAAATCTTCGAGACTCCATTCGGGAATTGAACTATTTGTATAAGTATCGTACGGTACCTTTAGTATGCAAGTACGACTTTCACTTGCCCAGATTTTTTAATAAACCTATTTGAAATAAATTCTTGTAGGTTTTATAAAAGATGCAAATTGAAGTCACAATACCATCTCATTAACAATTTAGTCACTATTAATCACAGATCAAAATGGAGAAAAAATAAATATTTGGGACAGGTAGCAAGGTGCGAATGTGCATGATTCTTTACGAGATTGACTCTACAGATTGCCCTTAAGAGTCCTTCTCCACTCACTTATCGTAAACATCGAAAATGGTTTAAAAGCTTGTGACTTCATTTAATGTAATCCAACGCGATGTTTGACGAAAAGGCAACGCAAAAAAAGAGAGATAACGCCTGGAAACTCTGTTAGTATTCGGTAATTCCGAGATTTACTCGAAAATTTCACAAAACTTGCTCCAGGAAATAGCTGTTTTTTTTAAACCCTTAAAAGTTTTTGGAAAAAGTTGTCATCATTTAGAATCTTAATAAAATTTGCAAGGTCTCTAGAGGACTTTAATGACTTTTTTAATTTTTAGGCAAATTATGAAGTGTCAAAGTTTATACAAAATAGGACATTTTCAGAGGTTTTTACTGGATTAGTTTTACACAAATTTAGAAATTGGTTTCTTTAGAAACCTAGATAATATCCACAAGTGTTTCCAAAATATCTAATGAAAAGTGTGTAATAACGTCATAATCAGTTATGAGCGGTTGTATGAAAAACAGTGAAAATGTGAGTCGTGATGCACCACCTTAAGTCCGTAAATTATATAACAGTACAATATGATAAAAAGGTATCATAAAAACAAATGAAATCGACCCATATTTTTTAGGTGCAGCTAACATAGTGTAAACAACTGGTTGAACCGGTCCCATCAGGTTTTTGTGAGAAGATTACGAGTTCGTCAACCGTTTTCAATACACTACCGAGTCAATAAGCCAGTAGGTATGATATCATTATTATATAGTACTAGCTTTTGCCCGTGCGGCTTCGCTCCCGCTCTTCCCTACTCCGCCCTACTCTTCCCTACTCAAGGGTACTCTAGGGTAGTTAAGCTATTTTATTAGTACGTATGGGTGTGAGACGAGGAAGGCCATAAAAGACATCTCGACAACTTTCACACAACGCCGTCTAGTCCCAAGCAAACAGACCTTTTTTTTTTTTTTCATCTTTGACGAAACCCGCTCTTGGGTGGAGCGGGAGACAGTGTCAGACTCTTACTGACTAAAAACCCCGCGCCGTTCCTTCTAGCTTTCATACCGGGGCACGAGCTTCCTTTCGGACAACCCTGTCCCCAGTAGGCTTCGACCCAGCTGGGTCCCTCCTGCTGCTGACAACTCCTTGAGGCGCGCGGGAAAACAGTGCGCGCCGTCGACGTCTTAGACTCGGTCCATTACCGGACCATCGGGCAGCGAGCTACCCATAGCTCGCCGTCCGCGAGCCTGCGTCTACGGTGGCCGGAAATCGGGATCGGAATCCCGGCGACGGCGGCAAGGGCGCCGTTGCCTGATGCGGTCGGCCTCCTCCTTTGCAAGCATTACTGCTTCGCAGAAGAAGGCGACCGCCTGCCATTCCTCCTCGCTCCGGACCATGGCCTCGACCAGGGCCCGGCGCGAGAGGTCTCCGCCGCCGATCGCCCCCACGAGGGCACGGCGATGCTCCGCCCAGGCAGGGCACACCTCGACGGTGTGCTCGACCGTGTCCTTCGGGCGTTGCGCACAGTGGCGACACCCGGGCGTCTCTTCCGCCTGGATCCGATGCAGGAACCTCCCGAACTTGCCATGTCCGGTGAGGACCTGCGTCATGCGGAAGGTAAGGACGCCGTGAGGTCTTTCCAGCCACGCCTCAAAGAGGGGACTTACCGCCATAATCGTGGCGTGCCCAAAGCAAACAGACCTTGTGTTATGAGTACTAGACCACTGATAAAAAGACTTATATATTTCTAAATACATACATACTCGTATTATAGATAAATTACTCCTAGACACAGAACAAATGATTATGCTCATCACATAAATATTTGTCCTAGGTGGGAATCAAACCCATGACATCCGGCATAGCAGTCAGGGTCACTAACCACTAGACCAACAGGCCAGTCAAATAGAATTTGTGGCCAGTCAAAAAAAAATCTGTGGGAGCGCTGCGGTGAAACCTCGATCACCAGCAGATCAAACGCAAGTGGAACTAGATCGTCCACACGCTTTGAAGGGATCCTGAAAATATACCAAGGCAAGCTCTAGATTGGAACCGTCAAAGAAAGCGTAAACATGGTTGCCCTAAGCAGACCTTGCTGACGAACGGTCATCGCAGATGCGAAGCACATTGGGAAGATCTGGAGCGAAATGAAACGCGAAGCTCAAGACCGAACGGGATGGCGGCGCACTGTGGACGCCCTCTGCCCCATCTAGGGGACACAGGAATTTTGTAAGCCATGCTACACCGGAAAAGCCGAGAGCCGAGCGGAGAGTGCGCGCAGGAATTGCATGACTTGATTCCGCCATCCCATTCCTACCACCGGACAAACCGACGTACGGCGAGTATCCACCCTTACGTTGTTGAAACCTCCACGGTCCGGACTAAGCGTTTCGCTTCGTCATTTATACCGCGTACATCGAAGGACTGGAACAATTTGCCTGCTGCGGTCTTCCCGTCCGATTACAATCTGAGCGTCTTCAAGGCTAGAGTGAATAGGCTCTTAATAAACTAGTGCGCCTCACCATCAACGATTGCATCACCGCTTACCATCAGGTGGGATTGCAGTCAAGTACTAGTTTATATCAGATAAAAAAAAAAGTTAGTCAACATACAAATATCAAAACGGGTCTTTCATATTTTGACAACTTTAAAACCTTCGGATTTCTTAAAAAAGTATACACTGTGTCACAGTCTCTACTATTTGACCGTGAGTTTTATGAGAACCTTCATTTACTGTACTTAACTGCGTTTAGAGTATATACACAATGGATGGTCAATCATCTAATATGCATAGTCTTTACTGTTTATGATCGATACTTACTTTAGTTACCTACGTATTTTTATAACTGTCTTTTTTTTAGGTGGGAAAATTATCCAATGCCATTGCCAATGCTCTTGCAATGGGCGGAGCGGGAGATAGTGTCAGGTTTTTATTGAGTAAAAACGCACTCTCTGTTCCTTCCTTGCCTTTCGTACTGGGGCCGAGTCTTCCTTTTAGAAGCAGACCCTTGGCCTAAGTAGGGCTCGACCCTGCTGGGCCCCTACGGTTTATAACTGTCTTGGAAATATGTTACTTCTTTTTCTTCTCTGCTCCTCACTGGCCTTTCTGTAAGTATCTCATTTTATCCTGTTTAACCAAGAGTTTTGTAATAACCATCTTCAGCAGACGAGGCATTAAAAACTTGCCAAGGTGTGAGTCGGACTCGCGCACGGAGGATTCTGCAGCGTCTGTAGCAAAAAATGGCAAACAATCACGTCTGTTGTATGGGAGCCCTTCTTAAATATTTATTTTATTCAGCCTGTACATGTTGCTATAGCGGCAACAGAAATACATCATCTGTAAAAATTTCAACTGTCTAGCTATCACGGTTCATGAGATATAGCCTAGTGACAGACAGACATAGGGTCCCGTTTTTACCCTTTGGGTACGGAACCCAAAAAAGACTAACCAATCAGAAGGCTTAAAGAACCATTTCCTGATGACACCAATTTTTCTTGACCGGTATACTAGATCCTAAATTTTGACTACCTTTAAATTTAGGGTGTTTTTTTTTTGGTGGGAAAATCATCTAATGACATACTCCATTCTTGGGCGGAGTGCGAAATAGTGTCTGACTGTTACTGACTAAAACTCACTCCAGTTCCTTCCTGGCCTTTCGTATCGGCGCTGAGCAGTTAATTGATTACAATGGGCTAAGATTTCATTTTAACAAAATATACATTCAGAATTTCCGCTGAAATAACCTTAAAAGTGAAATATGAAAGCATGCATACCATAACACCACTAATTTATTTAAAACTGGGTTATAAAATCTATTTGATTCCGATATAAAAAAGTATTAGTAAACCTTGTATAGGTTTGACGTAAGTAAATAAATATAGGGGAGCTAGGATAACAGTGGAACTGTGGAGAAATAAAGTTATTTCATAACTACTGCAGGTTTAAAGCTAAATGATTCATCTCTGGAATTAAATTACAACATGAATAGGTAATCGACAAAGAAAAAAGTTATTTAATGACTTGCATTACCAACCTAATTTCCATAGGCAAGCATTCCTATTTTATTTTTGTTGTAATGGCAATGTTTTCTCAAGTAGTACTTAGGAGGTATTAATACAACATTGTATATGTATATGCGCAACCCGAAACACGTGTCTAGTAGTTTTATGTAAAGAATCTATGTACAAAAATTTCATAACTGTATCATGAAAAATCACAAAGTTTTAAGCTTGTTATGTCAGCAAAAATACATAGTCACCAGGCTATCTACGCGACTGAGGGATTGTTTTGACCTGCACCCAGCTGGCACCTAGTACCCGCTATGATCTGCCGTGACCTGTGTTGTACTTAGTATAGGTGGTGTCCAATTTGAGACCTTTTTATTTTTTTGGGAAAAAATATAACATGGTGTAAAAACTATTAGAATCCATTCAGTTACTGATTCTGAACAAACAATATTCAGGTTTCGGATGTACTAAAAATATATAAGTACAGGATTCAGGTACCAGTCTGCAAGTAGTCCACATGGCTTGATGACAACGACCGCTGTAACTAAAAAATGTAAGTTTTTTAATGGCCATTTTCATAATGCTGCAATCGTTTTAGTTTCAGCCACTGGCGCTCATAATTTTACTCGTTAGCAGCACTTATCTTTAATTTTGTGCCATTTTTTCTGTCGTATTTTTGCTTTTATTCAGTCTTCTAAACTAGTATGATTTTAATAAACTTGTCATGCATTTCTGCATTTCCTGCGCACAATCTCCAAAATGCATCCTGTAACATACCGAAAGGCTGGCTACCCTGCACCTGAGGTCCAGGTTTTGCAGATTGGAATTAACCAAGTCAGCATCACTCATTACCTTTGAACGCCTTCCTATCGAGTCAGAGAGTCAGTCGACGTCATTTTGCACTACCAGCTGTATGTGGGTGCAGATGCATGATTGGACCTGTACTTTGTATAACATTAGAAGTTGTTCCGGTTCCGCTGGACCTTGGATGAACTGTCCAAAGATAATGTCTGAGGAAATTTCAATTCCCAAGGGCTGAAGTCGGTGGGCGCACTCGTAGGATACTCTGAAAAACAGGAGCCACGGTGAACGGACTCTTAGCAGTGAAAAGATACGCTTGTGTTTTAGTGGCGTTGAATTCCACCAGATTGATTTCGCCCCATTTGGAGACGGCCTGGAGCGAGACCATCACTGCTACATGCTAAGGCTTTACTTTGGGACAGGAATAATTCATAGAAAAAAAAACACAATTTATATATTTTGATCAAATATATTCCAATGCTATCTTAAAACATCCTAATTTATCTTAAATATAAAATAGATGTAACTAAAGAACACATTATCAATTATAATCAGTCATTCGATCACTCAACATTTAAACTATTTAACTATATATTAATTAGTATTATTAAATATCATAGTAATACAACATTGGAATGCATGATGCAGAAAAAATATATTTAAGTTATTGAGTAAGAAATACTACGGCAGTATATGCTAATGAAAAAAAATATGAAAAAAACTAAAGAGTGCCAACTTCATTTGACATTTTGTAGTTGGCTCTATACACTGTGGTTGATGTTGGCACCTCAATTTATTTTGTCAAATAGCCTTGTGCATTTAAATCAATCTATGCGGTCGCCCACACTGAATACTAATTATTTTCAAAAAGCTTTTAAACCATACATAAAACATTTGAACAACACTGGAGGCTTAGTTCAATTGAGAATTAAAACGAAATTGTTTATGGCACTGTTTTCCTTTTTAGGCAGTTCGGCGTCCGTGCCAGCC
This sequence comes from Mythimna lalbum, assembly GCA_949319445.1. Taxonomy (NCBI): domain Eukaryota; kingdom Metazoa; phylum Arthropoda; class Insecta; order Lepidoptera; family Noctuidae; genus Mythimna; species Mythimna lalbum. Next base: position 21,713,872 of record OX439344.1, read on the forward strand.
TCAATTCTTCAGGATGGCTCATCGTAAAAGTTTTTGTATTTCTAAAGACTTGTAATGTGGGTACTGCCCAGAGAAAATTAGGTGCTAAGAGCTTAGGCTCTTGACAAAGTCACACTATCAGCATTGATTAAACCCAAGCGAAAGCCGGCGTTCTCTCTCTCATTATCTTTACGGTTTTTGAAAGGTTTTTATTGAAAGGTTAAAGACTTTCAAAAACGTCATTTACGAGATTGACTAGCACGATCGAAATGTCACGCTTATATTTTGAGTTTTCTAGTTGCTGATGAAGGTTACTCTGTCAAGAGTATCTTTAGAGCTCATACAAACGAGCGGTATGTTGCCAAGAGTCAGAGATAACGGCAGCCGACGACCCGTTGTCGGTAGCAGTTGATGCGTCGAAGGCGGCGGTAAATATTCCAACTTTGAAGATGCTGATCTTCAAATTTGGAATATTTACGGCCGCTGTGTGACTTTGAAGATCAGCGGCACCCGTCGAACTATAATGATATTTGACGAACACGTGTCAAGTGTCATTATTTGTATTTAGTTGGCAATATGCCGCTGGTGTGTATGAGCTCTTAGTGTGGCACATGGGCCTCAAAACGCCGCTTCAAGCTTCTTTTTGAGGCGGCCTTTTTTGTGGCTCGTGTGCGGCGGTGCTGCTACAAAAAAAAAAACGCTTGAAGCCGCTGCAAGCTTCTTTTGAGGTGGCCTTTTTCGTGGCGCGTGTGCGGCGGTGCCGCCACAAAAATACGCTTGAAGCCGCTTCAAGCTTCTCAGGCCACAACTTTCTCGCGCTTCAGCGGCTTCTAGCTTTTTTTTGTGGCGGCGTTTTTTTGAGGCCCGTGTGCGGGGATACCTAGGGTGTTCGCAATATCGCCACACCTCAGATTCAATACTTTGTAACACAAAATATTTGGTCGCTGTATGCAGTACGAACTACTTCTTTACTTAGACTAAGTAAACCTATTACTTAAGAACTCAATACATACTAGGAAATGCAAAATTTCAATATCGTCACGTTGCAATTAACTTTGAAAAATTAATTAAAAATAATCGTTTACTTTGTTCGTAAATTAGCTCGAGGTCATGATTGTAATAATCTTATTTCTAAATATAATAATTAATACTGCTATACAATAAGTATATTTAACAGTAAAGTTTTAAACTATAACGAATTTTAATAAAACACAAGTTATTGAAGTTTTTCGGGCAGTATTATTCAATAGAAATGAGAAAAGTTACTCGTACTAAATTTAACATTACTGAACGTTCTAATTAATAATTTACTCTAAAACCATGAACTGGGACATACAGTAAATGGTTTTAGAGTAAATTATTACTATTATTAATATAATAAGTGAATATGGGGCGTTGCAGTTACGGTGGAACATCTATCAGTTGCCTGTAAATTGGTATTTTTTATTTTGGCTCAATTTCTTTTATGTCAGGGTTTCTCTCAAGAAAACTACCACTTTTGGGGTTAAAGCAGTTTCAATAGTCTTATTTACCTTATAAGTAAATATTATATGTAAAAGTAATCGAGTCTTTTCAGCAAGAAAGTCGTAAGCGACAGAGCACAATTTTTGCAATAAGAGGCTTATTTAAAAACAATTGTTTAATATGCCAATTAAATAGCACCTCATCATCAGCCTTTTTTTTAATGTTCCCACTGCTGGGATTCATGCCTCCTCTCTAGAGAGGGAATGGGCAGTAATCCACCACGCGGGCCCAGTGCGGGTTGGTGAATGTCACAGGTCTTCAACAGCATCTATAAATCTAATCAGTAGATGTATGAATAACAAGTCTTACAATTTTTAGAACGAAATTATCATCAATACTTAAAAATATAGAAAAAATTGGCTCTTCTAAAAAAAAAGCGCAAACTGTCTGTAATGACGTTTTTCCTGATAAGGTTAGTTATATTGTAAGGATGGGTGTACACCACAATGTCAAAATCGTATCAGAGAGCAAGCGGTGACAATTACTAGTCCCACACTAACTGCGTGCGAGTAATATCACTTTGTCATTTTTATCATTTTCTTTTATACGCTTGGTGTACCTAAAGCCTCGTCCCCACTAGGAACATTTGTCGAGCGACAAGTGCCTCACGTCGCCCGATGTCTTGTCTCCGTCCACATCAATTCAGATGAATGCATCAAGAACAAAAAAGAAGAGAAGATGGTGGATTAAACAGTACTTGCGAAATAAAACAAGTGTATTTAATGATTTCAGTGTTCTAGACGGCTCTTTTGTGCGACAAGGAACAGTTTCAACAATGTTCGTAATGTCGTCCGACGTCGCCCGACATCGCCCGATGTCACCGGGGACACATGTCGCTCGACAAATGTTCCTAGTGGGGACGAGGCTTAAGCCTGCCCACAACTTAGGTACAAAACTATAAAATCTGTCGATGAAGCGGCAACGACATGTCGACACGTGCGAGCAGGTGTACACCAAGCCTATAATGACGAATACGCGTCTACGAAGCTACGCGTCCGTGGATAAACTTTTATTTAGATCGCATCCAAACCCCTTAGGATGGCTAATATAACCTACCTATATAAACGTAAAGGCAGTATCAAAATCCGACTCCAAAGTGACAGTTATGTAATCATGAAAGTATTCGAGTTGAGATCACTGAAACTAAATTACAAACTTATAACACAAATGTGCCTAAACCACCTGGAGAGCACCATCGATATATTATAATAACGTAAGTGTCAGCACTATTAAACCAGCGAACAAAGCTGGTGTTTCACTGTCATAGTATAATACTTTTATCGTCACGTTAGTGTAAATTGCCCTATAAGCTGTGTGTACGCTGGTCGAAAAGGTTCTTCGATCCATTTCCTCCCCAACTCCGTCTAACTGCCGCACTCAGAGACGTCATTTTACTTTAATGTCAATTATAGCAAAACCTAAGGTACTTAACATCATAAAGATATAGACTATTATTCAATGACAAAATTAGTAAATCAGAGATTAGCGTTAATGGGCGTCTCTGAGTGCGGCAGTAAGACTATATTTAATTTTCATTAAAATTAGCAATCAATATTTAAGATTTGCCGCCCTCAGCGAGTATGAATAAGTTATCACGTTCCTAAATTAATTTTAAGTACCTACTTGCATTCAATTCGTCCTCGTACAGAAGCCTTGTTTTCTCCGGTGAAATCGATTCTCCGGTTACTTTACTTAACTAAAATTAACAATAATTATTAATATGTACCTACCATACTCTAAAGTAGATTGTCGTGGATTTCGCGAATTAACACATGAATTGGCAGTGTTATTTAAGTTTGAAGCCGCATTGTAGGATTGTTCGCACGCGACAATGTCGAACGTGTAGGATTAGGGGATTTTCCGGCACGGCCTTGTGCAGTAGAGCAACGTCTTTGCATTAATACGCAACTAAGCTTCATGATCCAGTAAAATCCAGACTTCAAATTAGGCTTGAATGCCATCTTTTCAAACAGCGTACACAGTGGTTACTAAAAATTATAGCAAGGTGTGTTTATTGACTAAGATCTTTCTTCTAGTGAAGCGTATGGGAATGAGCCGCCGTTTCTTCTTGGCACCCAATTGTAGGAGCAGGTTCTTGGCCTCGGCGAGGGTTGCTGCGTCGGCGCCATCTTCTACCCCTGAGATGAACCCGCTCTCAGGCCGCGACAGCGCGGGAGTGTTGCCAGGCAGAAGCGAGAACCATCGGTCTATCTTTGCAGATGAAGACAACTGTTGTATAAAAAATAACAAAAAAAAAAATTAAAATAATATCTAGTGTAAAAGTTGTTTTATCATCATAATTTAATATGTCCAATTGTCTAAAAGGTAAAACATCGCTGTTCGTTTGCATTGTTAGGACGCTGCTGAGAATTCGCCAGGCACGATCGCATTGTTCCGCCATGGTGTTAATTACGTCTTTATTTTGAAGTAACAAGCATGTGCGTTGTATTTCTACAATAGTGTCTATTAGTAGATAGCAAGAAACTATTCTAATCCGATATCACAGAATTCAATGATCTTTTCAAATCTTTTTTACAGGTAAATAAGATGTAGAAATAATCAGAGTCCTAGTGCGAGTTTGTTTTACTCCGATTGGCTCGCTCCAAGCTCTTAACCAATCAGAGAGCTAATATGTGAACGTTTCGATATCTAGCATTGACGTAAAAACAACCCGCACTCAGCGCACAGGTAAAATGTATTAAAAGTAAATTTTGGCTTAACAATCTTTCTGGTGCCTTTATTCAAATTTTGTAGCTTTACTAACGAAAATACGTGACACAAAACGTTGGTATTGAGTTGAAATTGCAGTTGAAATCGGATTTTCTTCAGCGATCAATAAAATCGTCATAGCTATAGTGTCAATAGTTGTCAAATAATGGAGCAAAATTGGTAACAGGTAAACGAATTAAAACAATATAAGGTAAAGGATAAGGTATTGTATTGTATTATATTGGTAATATAAGTGCCTAATGTGGCAATATTTTTTTAATTCATGAATCCCCAAGCGACCACCGGTGGCCGCGCATCTATTGTCTTACTATTGTGTTTCTAATTGACGGTATCTGAAGGGTTAAACACAATACCATACAGTTTCCTATGCATAATATGTTACTAGTATGAAGATATTTATCTTCCCCACGATCGTAACAACTGGCTAGCGCTGTCTCATGAATGTGGAACTGTGTGGTATTTGGTTGGAACTGTGTGGTATTTGGTTTAAAAAAAAATATCACCACATTACTTATTATATCACAATATCCCTTTAAAATATATTTTATTAAAACTCATTTTGTTGCAGTATGAAGAGGATATATATTTAGAGGATATATAAACGATGATAAAATAAAAACATCACATTCTTAACTGTGTGGGTTTACTTTCATTACCAAACAAGGCATTTGTTTCACCCCTTGTTTCGTACTGTCTAGATTACTAGTATTATCTCTTTTGTCTAGCTTAAAACGAATGTAGCCTGTAGGCGTACAATATAGCTGAAAATAATCGAATACATATTTGTAAATCGTTAGGATCGTGAGAAACATTTTTGGCATATTTTTCTTAATTATGTCAGAAACAAGATTGGTTGGCTAAAAAAATACTTAGCAAGTGGATACTGCTTAGGTCACTGTCTATATATACTATCAGCCTTTCAAAGTTCCCACTGCTGGGACTCAGGCCTCCTCTTTAGGAGAGGGAATGGGCCGTAATCCACCACGTGGGCCCAATGCGGGTAAGTGAATGTCACATGTCTTCGAATTTTTGGTTCTAGGACATGCCGCTTTCGTTGCGTCGTCTTTGCGTTTTGAGAGCAGTGGTGATGAAATAAATTACTCAAAGTAATGCGCCTGGCTGGGTTCGAACCCGCGACCTACAACTCGTAAGTCGGGGCCATTACCACTTGGCCACCACTGCTCTCTCACCCTTTAACCGCTTGGGTCGAATTGGGTCCGACGACTATTTTCATGTCTTATTCGTCTGGTCGTGTATTTGCGACTGGACGTGCATTCCCATCTCGTATATCCAACACAACCCAATTAAAGTTTACATATGTCAGAAAAAGAGGTGATTACCTGGAAAGTTAGTGACATGAAATGTAGATGGGGAAAAAATCAAGAGCCCAGAGCCCGATAGCTAGGTCAGACCAAATCCATGCTACACCGGAGACCACAGTCTGTGAAGTCATCCATATCATATTATTAAAATTTATATCATATAAAATTTAGTCCACAAGAAAGTTATTCATCGAAGTCACGAACTCACGACCCTCAGCATTGAGGATAGACGACGCAAGAAGGAGGAAGTTGTTTTACTTAAGGTTTTTTCGAAACATTTAGAACTTTGTTGGCCACTGTCCCAACACTAGAAGCGTCATTCATCAAGCTTTAGACTTCAAAACACGTCGACGGCAACGGCAGGAAATGAGAGCTCCGTCAATCATTCCTGCAACGGAATTTAGTTTTATTTATGAGATTTTAGCTTATTTGGTGGTATTTGCTTTAAATAACTTACGTTTAACAATAGCAATTTTTTTCGTTAGGTTGCTATATTACACACTGTGTAACCATTTACCAGCCAAAGCGACCATAAGTGAAACTTCATAGTAGGACATCGATCCTAACTGTATTGGAAACATACTCAAGCAAGATGATTTTCCCCGTCGGGAAAAAAAAGCCTATCAATAATAAAAAAATAAAAACTGACAAACTATCAGCTTTTTAACAGACTTCAAAAAGGTTCTATGTTCGGCTGAACGTTTTTTTGTGTATGATCAATCGTGGACCGATTTTGAAAATTTTATGATTGAAAGGCTTCCGAGTTGGTACCATATAAATATTGTTATGATCCGATGAGAAACTTGGAAGATATGGAACGGAACTCTTCATAGAATCATAGCAGAACTGTCGTAACAAGTAATGTGGCTTTGTTTATACGTTTGGAGGTAAGCGGAACAGATGTCGGGCTGTCGTATATGTTCAAATCGCGCGGAGAACTTTGATTGCGCGATGCAGGATTTCGTATTTTCTTCGTAGTTCTTATGTGGCGTCATAGATGTCGCTACATCACTCCCCTCCGGAGATCGGAGATCGATGGTTCTTGATGCTTCTTGATACTTCTTGATGTGTGCCAGGCCAGCGGTAAGTTGGTTCCAGTGAGTCGGAACCAATGCCGCATAGTTCTCGGTGAGTCGGAACTGTCTGCGGTGATGCCCCAGTGAGTCGGGGTGTTGCTATCCCAGTGAGTCGGGATAATGCCCCAGTGAGTCGGGGTGATGATGTCCCAGTGAGTCGGGATGATGCCCTAGTGAGTCGGGGTGGTGCTGTCCCAGTGAGTCGGGACGATGCTGCAGTCTCCAGTGAGTCGGAGTAGTGCTGCTGGCTCCAGTGAGTCGAAGCGGTGCTTGTGCGACGTAGGGCTTGATTGCTGGCGTCGACCAGGAGAGATTCTTCATGGCTCTTCATATGACTGGCCGAAGGAGCGGTGTGCCAAGGTCGCTGATGCAGTTGAGGTGGTGACCAGGTATGACCAGGTAGGCATACTGATGGTCAGGATACCCTTAGCCGTGGGTGCTGGCTGTATGGCTCGTTGCTCGAAAGCTTGAGGAAGTGATGATGACGTCACGAAGTAGTAGCTGCACGAAAGCTGCGCTGACGTTCTTTGTCGAGGGTCACCAGTTTGGAGGTATGCAGAACAGAGAGTAAAGTCCCGCAAACCCCATTGAAAAGGGAGGATCCTCCGACCAGACAGGATGTTATAGTCTGGTGGGCGACTGCCCGATAGTTGATGTCGGGCTGTCGTATATGTTCAAATCGCGCGGAGAACTTTGATTGCGCGATGCAGGATTTCGTAGTTTTCTTCGTAGTTCTTATGTGGCGTCATAGATGTCGCTACATACGTTTTGTTGTAGTAGATGTCTGACTGAAAGAATAGAGAGAGGATAATATGATAATAACTGATGAAGCTGAAAGGTAGACCTGAACTTATTTATTTATTTATTTTATTTAATCTTCATGCAACACTAAGTACATAGGCGGACTTAATGAACTCCTTAATAAATCAATGTAATTTAACCCTATTTGGGGTTGTTACAATTGTCATGAGATGCACTCTGGCTATAAGGTACCATCGAGATAATCTGATGATGTATTTTTTACTTGTGCTACCAAAACATACATTAAAATCTTAAAAAAAGTACAAGCGACTAATGTAAAAAACACAAACTTGTACAACAAGTACAAAATTACTTTAATTTTCGAAGTCGGTAAGTCTGACTTTCGTAGTCAAAGTTATTTTGTACTGTTTTTTTTTTTACATTGAGTCGGTTGTATTTTTTTTTTTTGTAAAACGATTTTTTAATATTATTTAATCATGTTCTTCAATTCAACTCTACCTCGAAACTTCAAGTTAATATAGCTTTGGATTATTATGTTATGTCGTGTATTCATCTACATAAACATTTCTTTTTCATTTCTCCTTTAGCAGGTCTGCTGGAAGAAATTTCTTTGGAAATACGAGTAAGTAGTACCTTTGTACTAATGTGTCTTATGTTTTATCTTATTTTTTGTTTTTTGTGTGTACATAAATAGTAAAATAAATAAATAAATATTACTTACATTTTTGAAATTTATATCCCACCGATATGGAGAGCAGGGTCCAAGCCACCGGCGGTTGGGGCTTCAGAAAAAGGAACCTGTGAAGCACGCCTTTTGTCCTATCGCCTATCGAGAACCTCAAAAGATGTTGGTCGAGGCTCGTGGCTATTAAACCATTGGCTGACATGATTATCGGTACGATGATCACCAAGAGCACATGGCATATGTCGACAACCTGGCAAGCTATACTTGGTTTGCTTATGTTGTTCCGTTTTCATGAGGTTCTCGTCATACAATAGAGTTATATCAACAATCATTGTACGCCTGTCGACTCAATCCACCACAACTATGTATATCAGGCTTGTTACTCGTAGCTATGATAGTTATGACAGTGATGCTGGACAGGTCCTAGTACGATGTAATTATGATGTATAATTATGGACATTAATGGAGAGATTTTTCCTGCTCCGAGTCGAGTACAGGTCTTTCAAACGGACTTAGAATAATAATAATTGACCTTACACCTTCTGTATCAAAAGTGGATTACTTTCTCGACCAAAACCTCGTTACGTTTTCCATTCACTCTTAACCCTTGAAGCGTTAAAGAACACCATTTTACGACGACTAGTTCTAATTCTGACTTTTGTTTTCCCCAGACTAAGTGTGCACAGAGTGAATGGACGATCGACGTGGCGATCGGAATCGTAAACACATTATTCCTACTGTGTATAAACAGAGAGAAATGGAGCGGAGAGATCCCGAGGCCAGGGAATACGCGAAGATTTTTAGCGTTTTATGTCAGAGATTGATCAAACATTGTTCACGAAGTCGTATTTCATGATGAGACATTCTTTGGCTTAGAGTGACTAATTTCAAGTTTGCTTGATTGATTTGTAATAGTAAACGCATTGATATATTATGATACTTGACAAAAGTGGTTTTAAGCTTAAACTTGTCAATTACGAGATTAAGACCCAATTTCTGACGCATTTGAAGTTGCGTATTACTCAAACTTTACTTTAGTCTGAAAACCTGTCAATTTGGCTTTTAAGTACGATTTGAGACGTTCTTAACTCAAAACACTCAATTCAGAAATCCACCCTATGAAAGCCTTTAAAATTTGTCAAATCTACCGTTAAGTATTTATCCAATGCCCCCACCACTGGGACTAAGGCCTCCTTTCTGGGAGAGAGAATGGGCCCGGTGCGAGTTGATGAATATTTTTTAATAATTCCGCAATTCTGGACTGGATAAATACTTGGGTAACAAAACCGAAATGTAATCAGATTCTGGCCGATCTTGCATGCAGCAGATTCCATGATTGCCAATCAGACGTAAGTCAGAACTTAGTTGCCGTGAGAACAATAGCTCATCCTGTCACAACTATAGCAGTTAATTAATCAGAGGTGGTGGTGGACTAAGTCAGACGAAGATTGATTAGCGCTACGTCAATCTGCATTCGCTAGCAATGGTGCATGGCGGCGCTGGTGAGAACCGGTTAGATTTTCAGCTCGAAATACTAATTAATCCGTACTAGGAAGTTATAATTGAACCACTTGCGAATATGAGAACTTAAGCTAGCTGAAACTTGAAAATGATCGCACTATTTGTTTATTGGTTTGTTTTGGTGCTACAAATAGTAGTTTTTTGAAGTTTCTTTTTGCAAACCATCTTTTAAGGAAGTCTCATAATCATCATCTCCATTCCCTTGTCCCATGTTCATTAGAATCAGCAACACGTTTTTTTTTTCAATTTAGACTTAAATGTGCTATCTTTAATTGCCTTTTCTTTTAAATCATTCCTCCCTCACATAGTTCATTTATCTTTTCTCCGGTGCGAGGTCTCCATAGACCCCATTTATATTAATGGTCCTTTTAATCACGTTGATTGTATCCATCCACATCAAAAGCTCTTTCCTATACTTACCTTCATGGTTAATGGAATACTGTACCACTCACCGAAGGTGCAATATTACATTACCTTGTATTAACAGGGTATACAGAAGTAAGGAATATTAAAACAACAGTTGGGTATAAGCAGGTGCTATTTAATGATATGGAATGATACAACGATACGGATCACATTGCTATGTAGTTGATGTTTGCGGATTCTATTGGTGCGGTAGACAAGGTTACAATAAGTTTCAAACTGTTTCTAAACCACACAAGTATGCATAAACAACTCTGCTATTTTCTACACAGTGGTTACATTAGGCTTAAACATTGAACATTTATATATTGATTGATTGAAACATTGACATCGCTGCTAACTAATTTTAATATCATTGTGTAACTATAAACATATATGTATTTTTTTTTTTGTTATTTTTTCAATATTTTTTCTTTCTATTACGGAAAATGACTATTTTATGTTCCTTAAAATTATTGATTATATGTTATAATTTCTAGATGCATGGATAAATTGATTAACTTTGATAATTATACCAGATTAAGCTCACATTCAGATTTTTTAAAATGATTATTATATTAAGTTTACTTGGATATAATAATAGATTCACAAAGTGTAAAGCCAAGGGTGGCAGTTGTGTTAGACAGAGGATTAAAGAGGATTAGGAAAGAGCACGCCAGCCTTGCCTCGGGGCACTCTGCCAAGGGCCAATTTGGCGCATGAATATATTTGTATAGTAACTTTGACAAACCCTTCTGTTCTGCGCCCTGCGACACCCTTAACTTAGACATCATATAAACCAATGGTGTCAATGTCAATGTTCCTTTTACGGTAATGATTAGGTTTTATTTTCATAACATTCTGCTTTTTAATTCTTATCTCCTACCTGTATAAATTCATTTTTACACAAATAGTGTGGTTTTCATTTTGTTGAACATGGTGCGTTTGTTAGCCCACACTGTTGTTTTAAGTTACATTCACCATGTCCACGTTATATTAAAGATTGACTAGATTGTCGATTTAATATTAAAAATAATCTGGTTATTGACTAGAAGTTGTCTCATCAATAAGATTCTTATACTAGCGAGATTTTGGCATCAGTGCCAACACCTCGTGATATTGCATTCATCTCTGCATCGCATCTTTGATGGATCTCTCCATCAATAGGGTCATGAATTTTAAATTTGAATTCTCTTATAACGATGTACCAACGTCAGAATGCCAACATGGCGTCTTTTATAATTTAAAAAGTGATAATACCGTCACTTGACGCAATTTTTTTAATTGGTCCATATTTGCGTAGATTTAGCAAATATAAAATTGATATTTTCATTTTTCTTTCTCTACGTTAATTTCGAATTATTTTTATTTGGCTTATTTTGGCTTGCACGCTCTATATTTTGCGAACGCACAAATTTTTGGCATACATAGGTATCGTGAAATATGAAAATATTATTGAAATCGAAACGATTTCAAAACGAATATTGTGCTGTCTTTTAGAGGTAAGATTGAAAATTTTCCTATAATAACAACTGACTATATTAATATCCATCTATTTTGAACCCCTAATTAAAACTAACGTTATACAACGGTTACATTGAATCTGTTGAATATATTGAAACTAATCATGCATAAATACAGATAATCTACTAATTATCTATGTGATGACAAATCTCTATGATACCGATTGTGACTTTGTAAGTAAAACGTGACATGAAAATACTTATTGTTGAAAGTATTCGTCCATGAACTATTTTTGCGACTAACACGAATATAATTCGTTAATTGAATAACAATGAAGCAGCACAATACAATAACTCTTATGAGTAATGTCACCTAAAATATGATGATCACAAGGACTACATAAATCGTAGAAAAGCATAAAATCCTTGCGATAATAGACTATTATATTTTTATGGATCAAGGGCATAAATATTGGCGTATAACTTGCACTTTATACTATAACAATATGGATCATAAACCTAAAACCTATACTTTAATAGCGATATGATAAAGGATATGTTCTGATATATATGGGTTTTATTATAATATAAAAATAAAAACGTTGGACTAGCATAAGAGAACATGATATGTAAATAAATCTCTTTCTTTGACACTTTCCGTTAAACGATTCATATCTTCTGGCACAAGTTTGGCACCATCTTAGGTCTCAATCTTCAAACGAGAACACTATCTACACTAAAAACAAATACAAAACAATAGTATACATACAAAATATTCCTACATTCTATTTACAAAAATGACGAAAATTAGATATTATCTATAGAAGATACGTCTAAATATAAAATAAGGTTTTAGGTAACTTGACTCAGATCAGTTAGTGTAGTTTCAGTGCGAGTTTACTTGGTGGTATGGCGAGTCCACTGCGAGCGCAAGGCCGTCATCATTTCGCTACGGTTGGGCACCTTCTCACTAGTCGTGCGGGTGATGGGGGCTGCAGGTGCCAGCAAAGTCCCAGGTTGCTCCTGTCCGGGCACCCGCAGCGTGTGTCCTGACGCGCCTTGAGGCTCGGCCTGTGCTTCGACGACGTCGGTGGCGCTCTCCGAAGGGCTCACGGGCACGATGAGGCGCACGCGCCCGTCCTCGCCAGTAGCCGTCAGCGTGCAGTTGTGAGACAGCGGCATTATGAACGGAGCTCCTTCGTCAGAGCTGGAACCGTCCGGGCTAGAATCCTTTGAAGTCGTTGGCTGACTGTTGTTGCTGTATAGAGAGTTCTCTGACTGCCCCACGCTCATGGCCTGTGCCAAGTTCCCCAGCTCGTCGTTGGAACTGCAAATGTCCTTGTAGATCTGTTGGTTCAGCAGGCTTGCTAGATCAGAGCTGCTGTAGTGGTTACTCAGCGGTGGGATGGTGGGGAACGCGTTACTGTTTTGAAAGAACTGCTGGTTGTAGTTTATGGCGGGCGGGGGCTTGTTCGCCTCACTGCCATTTGGGAAGCCTCCCATGTTTTGGAATTTGGATATCAAGTAGTTTTGAATCTGTTCGTTGGTCATTCCACCGAAGCTGGGGGCCGCACTCGCACCGTTGGCAGTCTCTTGGACTGGTGATGAACAGAACGGTGAAAATACCAAATTATTGTTCTCCACGTTTTGATTCGCTCTGGTGTTCTGTGTGATCAGGTTGATGAGAGCTTCAGTGTTCGTGGGAGAGCGGTTGCCGTTGCACATTGCCGCGCCATTGGGTTTGAATGCTTCACTGTACGAGAGCTCGGCTTGTTTCTGAATAATCTAGTAGAGTTGACAGAAAAGAAAAGTCAGTAAGCACGACAATAATGTACGAGTAAGAAGTTATAAATTAAATAGCCACTGAACAGAAAGCTTATTAAAGTTATTAAAAAAGGAATTAGCTAGGTATACTCACAAAAAATAACATCAAACAAACTACAAACCATGCGACACTGATACGGGGTAACAGCAGAGCGAAAAGTGAAGCGTTTTTGTTCGAAACAAAAATGCAAATCCTCTGTGACTGTTCAAATTATTGTTGGGTTAAATGGATGGTGATAAATTAAAACAAATTTGCAAATCTGCGGCAACACAATGAAATAAAATGGTAACGTCGGGTGGTGGGGTGGACATTGACAAATGGCGTGTCAATCTGTGGAGATTAGCGGTGGAGAACGGATGCTCTCATTGGCTATGTGCGAGCAACAACAAGCCAATGCGTATTTACACTACACACAGTTTATATACTAAACAAGTCATTGTATGGAAATATTGTAAGAAATACAACTTTTTTTAAAAAGAGTAACCATGGAGTTTTTTGCTGGTTCTTATCGTTCGTCTCCATAAGAAACGACTTTGGAGCCATGCATTAGCTTCTGACGTTTTATAAGTGCCCATGTAGGCCTATTATGAAATTAAAGCGACATCTATGACGCCACATAAAAACAACGAAGAAAATACGAAATCCTGCATCGCGCAATCAAAGTTCTCCGCGCGATTTGAACATCTACGGCAGCCCGAAATGATCTTTCGGGCAGTCGCCCACCAGACTATAACACCTGTCTGGTCGGAAGATTCTCCCTTTTCCCTTTTTAAAGGAGGTTTGCGGGACTTTACTCTCTATTCCGCCTACCTCCAAAAAATAAAAACATTTGAATTTTGAAATGAATTTTAGAATTTCTGAGCGAGAAAATACGTTAAAGATTTATTTTTGGCTTAATTAAAAATTATATACTTCGCAATAATAAAGAAACACTGAACTTTTAACCGTAATCATAAAATTACTACGTTAAAAATTTATGAAATTTCCCTTTGAATATAATGTTAAAACCATCTATTTTATTCTCGACATAAAGCCCCTCTGTTTATTTTTCAGTGGTTTTATTAAAAAGAGCAGGTAATTTTACGGACAAACATAAGCAAACAAAAACGTAATGTGGGTATAATTTTGCAAATAAAATAAGCTTTATTAATTAAAATAAACGGATAAAAGTAGGATTTTGTAAGCCTAATAAATATAAAGCAAGTAAATCTATATATGTCCTGCCGGGGCTGCGAGTGTGTTATAAATATATATGTATTTTAACTATAGATATGTATACGTTTTCAAATAAAAGATTATTTTTATGAGCCTACCACATTGTCTCTTCATTGCCTTAGGTTGACTGATAGATAATGCCTTTAAATAGATGTTTTTACATTTTTAAATGGAAGGCAATTCAAATTATGACATTATTTTTACGCCACTCTGTAGACTATTAAGGTAAAATAATGTGATTGTCTGGTAGAAATAACAAAAACCGAACTAATTACAGTGAAACCTGGGTAACTAAGATCTCAAGGGACCTAGGTTTTTTTTATCACTTAGGTATACCTAGAGGCCTTTCATTAAGCCAGATCCGTAAATAGCCAGGTTTATGGTGACGTTGTCTCATTTACACAGAGCTCAGCAAAGAAATTACAATCTCTTCCAAGAAGCGTAGAAACAAAACGAGATGATACCGGTAAGTAGATTAAATGAAATGGCTCTTTAGAGATTATGAAATGAACAATTCCAAGTATTCTATACTTGGCTTTTAGAGTAAATATAGAGAAAAGATGAATTTATTAATGTGGTTTATAAAAGTTTTTTTCCTAGGTATCTAATAGAAACCCTCTGTGATTTAAAAAATGTAAACTTATTCGTAGTAAAGTAATAGATCTATATATATAAAAATCAATGCCACTTTTCGTTGTTATATTATAACTCAAGAACAGGCTCACCTATCCAAACCAAATTTTTAGGCTTTGTTCAGACTATTTAGTAGGTGGTTTATGTGAAGTTTGGTAGGGTAGAGTAGGGTACAGTAGGGTAGAGTAGGATAGAGTAGTGTAGAGTAGTTTAGAGTAGAGTAGTGTAGAGTAGAGTAGTGTAGAGTAGAGTAGTGTAGAGTAGAGTAGTGTAGTGTAGAGTAGGGTAGAGTAGGGTATAGTGGGGTAGGGTAGGGTAGGGTAGGGTAGGGTAGAGTAGGGTAGAGTAGAGTAGAGTAGGGTAGAGTAGGGTAGAGTAGGGTAGAGTAGTGTAGAGTAGAGTAGGGTAGAGTAGGGTAGAGTAGGGTAGAGTAGGGTATAATAGTGTAGAGTAGGGTAGAGTAGGGAAGAGCGGGAGCGAAGCCGCGCGGGCAAAAGCTAGTTTCTTATATATTTAGGGCCCAATTAATCAAGTTTAAAAAGCATAAAAAAGGATTTGGTTAAATAGACTTTTAGGACCTGAGCCAAAGTCTACAGTTTCTTGTTAACGTATTTTTTGGTTTATAAACGAACTGGGGTATTTGCAGTAACAGGCAGGTCATTTAGCACACAGAGTTTTAAAAACGTTTGACTTTGTCGAGAGTGTGTCAATCATACTTCTGTGAAAGTCCGCTTCAGAAACATCCACGTGTCGGATTTACCACCCGGGTACTATTACTGTTATACGGACTGTTCACGACCTTGCCGGCTGTGAGCGGGAGCTAAGCGCGGGGCGGCGAGCGGTAAGAACGAAAGTATGAAAATGTTTGAAGCTCGCCACGAGACGATGATCATAGCACAAAATATATAGCTACAGAAGTCAATCTATATACAAAGCGCGCTTGAGCAACGCACACATAGACATCGCTCACGGACACGATATCTCTGTAGCGTCTCGGCCCGCTCGTCGAATAGTTCTGGCTCAAACGCTCATTAGTGTGCGTCCACCAAGCGTATAAAAAGTGGAATACATACATGAAATTGTCTTCTGTACCTATCTATTTTGTGCTCATAGCGGCGAGCGCACGCCTATCGACGCCGCTCCCGCTCGCCGAGCGGCTCGCCTCTAACACCAAAGTCGTGCCCAGGCCGATAGAGTTTCAAAATTCTTTTTAAACTTTTCAAAATACGTAAGGAATTCATACAAGCAGCTTTTCATACGGTTATACAACGAACGTTTTCTGTAAAGCTTTGCTCATTCCTTGGAGATTAAAACTTTTTGGGTAAGTATTTGAAAATGAAATACAAAACGCACATGCCTTTTTTACAATGCAAACAATAAAACATTAGCAAATTAAAATCGGGTTACTAAAATACGATCAGGAGACTAAAAAAAAACTAAAATCTAAATAGTACACGCACATTAAATAGATTAAGGGTGTTTTCAATATCGTGCGGATTTCCTCACGCATGTGGATTTGCTCCGCATGCGTAACCCCGCAAGTAATGCGGAGAATGCTCGCGGGATGAGTGCGAGGGGGGGCAATTCCGCATGCGTGATAATCCGCATGATATAGCAACACCCTTAGAGATGCATAAGTTGCGCCAACTTATAACTATACTAGTAGATACTTTTGGCTGATTTAATTGTAAAATTAGCAGGGACTTACCATGACCTGTTATAATATCAATCATGCGAGCGAAAAAGTGGGATGGAACTATACACGCTAAATAGCTCCACCCCTTTAACAGTTCAGTTTAGGTCGTAAAATAGATCGCGTTAAGAGGTCGTGGTAAAGCCTCTGAACGCTCAGGACAAAATCTAATTGAATAGGCGTGCATCCTAAAGGTAGCCATACGGGCTAGGGTATACCTGACCAGTTTGCCTGTACAGTCAGCTGTACAGTTTTACAGGTAAACCGGAGCGTTTATGTTGCACAACTGTGCTGGTTTCCATACAAGCTTACCTGATAAGTATAACTGTACAGGCAAACCTGTCAGGTATACCCTAGCGTGTATGGCTGCCTTAAGACAATAAATGCTAATTGTGAACGCACACTTGCTTATCTTTTTTGCACTAGCTTCTGACGTTTTATAAGTGCCCATGTAGGCCTATGTAAAATAAAAACTTTTGACTTTCACTTTTATTTATACGGATTTTTCTACATAATACAATGCAGGAAAATCCATATAAATAACCAAACAATAAATACTGTAAATGTCAGCACAAGTGAGTTCACGTATTTATAAAGTACATACATATTTAAAAAGTGACCGTTGGCCATACCTGGGGCAAGAGTGTCAGCTGCTGAGCGCTGATTGGTCGAGACGATCCTCGCTCTCGCTCTTGCAAGTGTGCCACTAGCGCTGCAATGTGTTCCAGCAATTCCTTGTTGTGTACCAACAGCTGGTGAGTGCGAGCCTGAAAGACATACATCATCATAGAGAATTAATTTAGATGTAAAACTAAAGCGGGGGCCACAAAAAAAGCCGCGTCATGCTTTTTTTGAGGCGGCTTTTTTGTGGCCCGTTTGCACTTAGGCCCCTCGTCCACGGCGACTTTTTGTAGCGATGTTGTAGCGCGTTAGCAGCGCGTTGACATTTTTTTTATAGCGCTCGAAAAGCGACTAAATGGCCTATTTCACCACTCGATATTCAGACTGTCATAGTGTAATAAGGGTCAGACTGTCTTACTCAGAATGAAAAATAAGACAGTCTAAATATCGTGTGCTTAGTAACGCGTAGTTTAATAGGCCCTTAACGCGCGTTAGTAGCGATACTGTTGCGCGCTTACGAAACGCGCGTCAGCATGGCTACAAAAAGTCGTCGTGAGCCAGGGACCTTAGATACAGGTTTACGACATGAACCCCATAAAGTTAAAGCTATGGGCCGAAACGTGGCCATGTTCGTGCTCGATGGCTTGGAACTCAACATATATAATTATGTATGCTTTATTTTGGTTGTTAATACATGGGAGCATGATTAAGTCAAGCAAATTATACCTTATTGGACTTAATAAAAAAAAATCCTGGAAGTTCACTCAATTTCTCTAACTATTGTGCTAAAGTATAGCGTTATGCCCTAACTACTGTGCTAAAGTATAGAGTGAGAATTAATAAAATGATGAGAAATAACTATAGAAAATATCAAAAAGGCACTGTTTATGTCACCTAAAGGGCAATGGAAAGGGCTATGCTCGGGGTTTCCTTGCGTGATCGAATCAAAAATAAAGATATCCGCAGGAGAACTAAAGTTGCCGACATAGCACAAAGAATTGCCAAACTTAAGTGGCAATGGGCAATATTGCTCGCAGAACAGATGGCTGTTGGGGCGAAAGGTTCTGGAGTGGCGATCGCGTACCGGAAGACGCAGCGTTGGAAGGCCTCAAACAAGGTGGACTGATGACCTGGCGAAGATTGCGGGAAACCGATGGATGCGAGATGCACAGGCTCGTTCTTTGTGGCGACGCTTGACGGAGGCCCATGTCCAACAGTGGACGTATATCGGTTGAAATGATGATGATTATGATGATGATGCACTGTTCATTGATACGCCAGAGATTATGTTCTATCTCTCTCTATTCGATTTATCAAATAAACAATGTATATCGAAAAAGCAGACACAGTAATGGTCCTGCCCGCATTGCCATCTCTGTTGACAGTGCCAATAACACTGTTACAAAATCCCTTTGATTCAGCGCATCGGTGTCGTGAATTAAATTTTAAGCCTTCCGATCCCGATTTCCAATCAGAACTTTATACAAACGCCGATCTAAAAAGTAATCCGGTAGCCGATGACGGAGTTAAAAAAGTTATTAACTTTCCATTTTGGCCCGAGCACTCCTTATTTCTCTACAACAACCAATATAGTTACCTACGTTTTTTAGCTTTGATTGCTAAATTCAGATTGCTATGCCACTCAGCTCATGTAAAAATCTGAAATCTCGACATGATTCAAACGAAATATTGATACAGTGCTAGCTTTGAAGAGTTTTCTGATTCTAACTTTTCGTTTTTTGTAATTTATTAAAGAAATTGCTTAGGTATCATACATAAATTACGTCACACGAATTCCATGATTTTTTTGCCCCTCCCCCCTTGTTCTTGTCACAACTGGTCACATTTGTGAGACTCCCCCCTCCCACATAGCTATGCATATAATTTCTAAATGTAAATATGCAGCATAATTAGCAAATATACATTTAGATATTATTGAATGAAAACAGCGGTTCCGAAATCAGTTTTATTTCCATTTAAATTATGTTTTAATAAAATCAATATAAAATCGAACAATTAACGAAACTAAAACGATTAATATTTACACAGATAGTTTTTGAAATTTTCGTAAAGTTATAGTTTAAAGTTCGTGTTTTAACATTTAGATTATAATATATTTTGAAATGTGACGTCACGAAATTTAGGACCACTCCAACCCCCTTGTCATACAATGTCACACTTCATCGACCCCCTCCCTCGAGTCTCTCGCCCTCCACGTGTGACATAATTTATGGATGGCTTCTTACATGAACCACAGTTCTGTTCAGAAGAATTATATGATTCCTGAGTTCTGTGGTTCAAACTATTGAAGATATCCTACATATTCTTAGAACACATTTTTATTAGAAAATGTAAGAGAGCATTAAGGAAAAATACGGAAAGTCATGACAGTATAGTATTACCATGACTTAGAAGATTATTTTTCAAAAAGTCACGGGCTCTGGCAGTGTAAATAAAATTCTGTAAGATGATTCAGGAGTTCCATTAGTATAAGTGTTGAAATGTATCCAC
The DNA here is from genome assembly GCA_949319445.1 of Mythimna lalbum. NCBI lineage: Eukaryota > Metazoa > Arthropoda > Insecta > Lepidoptera > Noctuidae > Mythimna > Mythimna lalbum. The sequence goes on from OX439344.1 coordinate 21,733,834, forward strand.
ATTATTGCAAAGTTAATAAAAATTCAATGTGCGTAGATGAAATGTTCACAATCACATCGACTTGTTGATCCGACAAATGAAAGAATAACAACGAGGGCATCAGATCATTATCATCCTACGCAGATTGTTACCAATTACTGAAATAAAATGGGGTTTTCAATGTCAGAGGAAAGAGAAACATGCTGGTATATGGTTCATATACACAGCAGGATCCCCCTCTATTCCTATCGAGAATTTATAAGATATACAACCTTATTTTTAGTACTGCGAAACCTGAAACACCCTAGTTTTATGTAAAGAGTATGTACAAAATTCCAAAACTGTATTATGAAAAATCACAAAGTTATAAGCCAGTTACGGTATCTTTTTTTTATTCTGTCGACGGGGAAAATCATCATTGACAAAACCCGCTCTTGGGTGGAGCGGGAGATAGTGTCAGACTCTTACTGACTAAAAACCCCGCACCATTCCTTCTAGCCTTCATACCGGGGCTCTAGCTTCCTTTCGGATAACCCCGACCCCGGTACCTGGCTTACCTGGTTGGCGTCATAAATACATGGTCACCAGGCCATCTGGGCGATTGAGTGATTGCTTTGCTTCCACACCCAGCTGTGTGCTGGCACCTAATGCCTGCATTACTTGCCGTGACTTGTTGTGTACTTAGGGTCGGTGATGACCAACTTGTCACCTTAAAATGTTTTTGGTAAAAATATCATGGTGTAAACAATATTGGAATCGATTCAGTTACTGATTCTGAACAAATTCGCATATACTAAAATAATGTTGTATTTATGTTGCAGGAAATAATAATACAACCTCTTCTAGTGTAGTACACATCAGATGAAGATTTCCCCGTGTATACAATTTATACCACTCCTGTACTCTGTCAGTCGCACGCTGGTTTTAGTAAAACATACTTTATAAAACTTTCAACAGACCCATAAATATGTAAAAACGTACTTGTAAACAACCACTCACTATAGGTGAATCGGTTAAATTCTCCTCAGTCGAGCCCTTTGCTCAAATATGTTGGTTTCAGCGTCCAGTCTAATCGAATGCTAGATTTTTATAGGAAGTGGCTCTCTATGTGATCTTTACAATTTAGGAGACTGTCTATCCTGTCAGATATACAGTTGGTCAGAAGTTCAGTTAATTATTGGACTTCTAACCAACATGCCATGATCATGTCCAGACTTGAGGCCGTTTTGTTAGACTGGTTGAATACAATACAATCCAAAAAGAAATTAAAGTTACAGACCTGAGCTTCACAACGCGCAGCCTGTTCTGCGGCAAGTTGGTCTCGCAATAGCAATAGCTGCGCGACAGCTGCGCGGGTCTGCTGCGCTTGTTGCTCGAGCCGTTCGCGCAGCAGTTGCAGCTGATGTTGCGCGCTAAGCGGTGTTGCAGATTCGCCAGTGTCTTCGCCGCCCGTAGCTAGATCCACTTTGGTCACGCACTCTGGGAGGTCTGGCAGGTTGATGGTGGGTGCTGGAGTTGGGCGTTGCTAAAACAATGAAGAAATAGGTTCGTTAGCCTTTGATTGAAAAAAAAAATGTAAATGCTATGCGTTTAGTTTACTAGTCATTATGATAGGAGAATGTATTATACTGTAGTCTATAGTCTCAATGAAAGTGAAGTAATAAATGGGTGCGTTATGTTTCAAGTGCGCTTTTTCGTTGTTAAAACACTTACTGTTTTTTCAACATGAACTTCAAGAGTTTTTGTAAATTAAATTCGTTACCTAGCGTACGGTCTCACAAAACCCCAAAGGTCCAAAACCAATAGAGGACCGAGTAAAGCATTTGATTTGTGATTTCATTAAATTCTATCAGGCCATCGGACCCCTCTCAGGATTTACCCCCTGGTGAGTTTTACTGAGGAAGATCGCTGCCTTTCTAGCGTGATTCCTTGTGACTTATTGGGTAACTCCGAGGTAAGTCATTTTCACATTTTATGTAGCTATATATTTTCAACGTCGACCGGCCTGTCTAACTTATTGATAGATTCCATCTCTGAGACAGATTAAGAAACTTCTTGAAACGTATAGGTTCAAGGAAATACTATAGTGGTTTCTTATACAAATGTAGTATATATGGGGATAAATATGTCGATAATACAACTATTTGGTTTACGTTGAACGTAAGACAAATGGTTGCAGCTATTGTTTACATACAGAACAATTTGTAGATATTTGTACGATCTTGAACGAAACACGGTCAGGGTTTATCGTAGAAAAGCATGAGAATATACATGCTTTTTATCCATAGATTAAAACTATGAATATATAGCTATATATATATAAAGAGAGATTGACTGACATATCAACGCACAGCCGAAACTACTGGTCCTAAGAGTACAATTTTGCACAAGGTTTCCTTTTATGCTGTGGACGCGCACTAAGACAGGATATTTTATAATGCACCCCCTCAGGGAATGAAGAGGGGTCCACAGTTTATATGAAAAGACCTTCTTTTACGCAAGTGAAACTGCCAGCAGAAGCTAGTCAAATATAAATGGCAAATTGAAAAGTTAAAAGATATCAATCGTATTCATGAAAAATTAGATCTTTTATTTCTGCACGTTTCCCCAAAAAAAGTTTTAGAATAAGTTAATAATTAATTTCCATCGACGAAGGGCAAAAAAAACATTTAATTGACGATTGGAATAATCAAAGTCCTGACCTCTGGACGAAATGAAAAGAAAACACAGAACGAAATTAAAAGTCCCACACAAAAGGGTTTCATTTTTATTTTAAAGACAAACGAAAATTTCATAATTAAAACTGCGATGATGGACCAAGATGGAAGCTTTGTTATGTTCTTCTTATCTACTGCAATCATAATAAAAACGAAGACAGGCTCAAAATCCTATCTCTGTGATACCTACTCGAAATTAATTAAGATGTGTCCTGTAATGTTTCCATTAAGCTCTAATTACCATAATACTTGAATGCACTAGAGATGTGTAGAGGAATGTGATATTCAAGTGGGATTCTCAAGTGTACATGTCAGTAGTACTGACATGCTTTCAGCGCGCGTGCTTGGTTGGAGCCATGACAGTTGGACAGGCGACTGCACAGCAGAGACAAACGACATACGTCCTAGTATCAGATACCACAGCGAGAACACAGAAATATATTGTATTTCCCACCTCTAATGTGGAATAATATCATTGCACGGAATGCCTAAAAAAACATTATTCAGTACCTACACTTGCTCGAAAACCCGCTCTTACCCCACCGTTTTAAGGCACGCTATAGGCTGTTTTCCGCAATAGTGCAAAAAAGTCCGCGGGGTCTCTCCTGCCACAATTTTATTACATTTATCGTCTCAGGCTGGGCGTGCGTCGACGCCATCCCCGAAACCCCGTTTATTCATTTCTTCGTAAGTGTATTGAAAAACGTCGTTTGATACACGTGCAAATTTATCACTGCAGCCCTCGGCTCCATAACACACTAACCTACGACTCGTGCAAATTTCACCTCGGTCGCAATAACAAAATTTTTGCACTTGTGTCAAATTGTATTATTCTGTAATGACATTTCCTACACCGCGATATTGAAGGAATAAAAATCTTTTGTTCGTATGCACGTATTATTGTGGATACCTAATTGGCACAATTCCAATTCTGCAAATAACGGCACAATGCCTACAGAATGGCAGTAAAAAGTCATCGTAATAGACGAAGATCTGACATATAATTTTCATTTGAAATAAAACAGGACTTGTAAATGCTTTGAACATTTTAGTACCAACCATTATTTATAATAGCTTTGTTCAAATATGAAAATGTTTGACATTATAAAACCACACACCTTTGAGCTCTGGATTAATTAATTTCATTTTCAATTGAGTGTGTTTGTCTAACTGTTCATTGGGAAGCTGTTTAAATATGGTTACCGTTGTGAAAAGCGAATCCCGGTGCCAAGACAGGGGTCAACAGTAATGCAGAGTTGCGGTCTTGTATCGAAGAAAGCGTTCTGTTGCAAACAAGGAGCGTGACCGGAGTGCTAAGGGAGTGTAATGCTTGCTTCAAGCTCTGAAATATCCAGTTGAGAAACACTGCAGACATTTGGAATTCCTTCTTGATTCCAGTGCCCCCGTGGCGCAATGTGTCGCGATTTTAAACTTAAGGTCGTTACGCGAATCCTTTGCATAATGACTCAGAGAAATTCTTAGCTCCTACACCAAAAGTTAGTGTTAGTTTTGTTGTTGAACTCTTACGCGGCAACCTCATGTGGCCTTGTAAGGCTTAAGTAGACACATTTCTGTGGCAAAGTGCCCCTTTAGTGTAATGTAAACGATATCATTTATTTAAGACGTGGGTTGGTTGGTAATGACATATTTGGGAGCCAATGTTTGTCCAAGTTAATACAATGATAACCTTACAAATTAGGAGTTCAAGAAGACTGATTCCTAAATAAAACAAGCTATAATAAAAATCATTCATAGCAAGCTTTTATAGCTCGGTATACCTATATAATTAATACTCATCAAGACGAATCATACGAGCCCAAACTCGATAGGGTTACACAACCCTATCGAGTTTCGTTTCGTTTAACTACCAAATTCCTATAGCCGCCTTCTGGTTCCGTCATCAGATCAGCTCCATGTCATAATTCTTAGCCTGAATAAGTTTAAATCATTTGTAAAGCGGAAACTTTGTCAGAAGGCTTTTTATACTGTAAAAGAGTATCTTGAAGACAAAACAGCTTGGGATTGATCTGCTCCAGTACTATCTATAATAGTTGTTATATAAGTTTTTTCTTATTACTACTATATATATTACTAGCTTTTGCCCGCGCGGCTTCGCTCCCGCTCGTCTCTACTCTACACTACTATACCCAACTCTACCCTACTCTACCCTGCTCTACCCTACCCTACTCCACCCTACTCTACCCTACTCCACCCTACTCTACCCTACTCTACCCTACTCCACCCTACTCTACCCTACTCCACCCTACTCTACCCTACTCTACCCTACTCTACCCTACTCTACCCTACTCTACCCTACTCTACCCTACTCTACCCTACTCTACCCTACTCTACCCTACTCTACCCTACTCTACCCTACTCTACCCTACTCTACCCTACTCTACCCTACTCTACCCTACTCTACCCTACTCTACCCTACTCTACCCTACTCTACCCTACTCTACCCTACTCTACCCTACTCTACCCTACTCTACCCTACTCTACCCTACTCTACCCTACTCTACCCTACTCTACCCTACTCTACCCTACTCTACCCTACTACTCTACCCTACTCTACCCTACACTACCCTAATTTTTTTCCATAAGATCTTTCTCCTCACAATAACAATCACAACAAAAAAAAAACAGCCAAATCGGTCAAGCCGTTTTCATGCCAAGTCGTGACAACGGAAAACGGGGGTCATTTTTATATATATAGATAGATAATGATTATTATTATTTACATTTTGACATTTGATGATTCTAGTATAAAACATTATTTTACAATTAGACTTAGAACTTAGAAGGTTCTTTATTTTATTTTAATTTGATAATATTTTAATGATTTGATAAATATTGATAAATAATAATATTTTTTATTTTATTTTATATATGTCAAGTGTTACATTTTGTAAATACTAGTATTTTATTATTGTGAATGTGGGAACTATGTGGATTACTTTTTTCTTTTCTGTATTTTTACATGATGTCTGGCAGTTTTGAGTATTTGACGCGGCCTACCCAAATGTTCTATCTTTAGTATTGTTCGTCAAGTCGTTGAGCTCCTTGGTAGTTCTAAGTTTGAGCTACACGAATACTGACAAATGCTTGCACTGACTGGACAGGTCCACTCAAATCTGTGTGGTTCTTTCCTCAAAAGACCATCTGAGACACTGGTCTGCATGGTTCTCATATGATTTGACCATTACATGTTTACTGTATGGACTTTAAAAGAGACTTTGACCCCTGAGTTTGTTTCGGTGTTTCTTCTCAGGGTAGTCAGCTAGGAAGCACCGGCCTCATCTCGTTAAAACTGACTGAAAACAAAATTGACGTGTAAAAAGTGTTTTTTGAAAAATTACAAAATAAAGATCATTTATCATTTATCATGATTTATCATTTATCATTTAATAATTTTGCATTATCATCTGATTTACACATGCATGCAAAATTGCAGCTCAATCGGTAACCAATGGGTCAAATTTAAATTGCAAGATTTGATTGCAGACAAACATCGAGACAGTTGAAACTAAATAAAAGCTTGTAATAAAAATCGGAGTTTCTATAACAAATATAAGAAAAATTTCGATTTACAAATAGATCAGTTATCAGTGTTAGTAATGTAGAATACATTAAATATGAGTGGTTTTATATAAATTCTCTCACTCAATGAAACGTCATTCCTTCCGAAAGAAAATTACCCTATTACGTATAATATAAAGTGTTATTGTACGTAGATGGCAATACAATAAACGTAAATGGCAATACGGCATATATGTACTGTGTAAGCTGTAATAATCGTTTCATACACTTTCTATTTGAAACGATTATTGCTTCAGACACAAATAAAAACACAAGTAAAATCGACCACAAACCTACTGCTTAGTAAACGACGTTGAATAAAAGTGTCTTGACCATTGACAGCCTTACTTTTTATATTAAGTAATATTATTACATCTACAACATTATTTTTATAGTCTGTCTAAGAACTCAAACGACTTGGGAATTTTGAACAATATTTAATTTTTATAATAATAATAATAATAAGGCTCTTCTAGGTACCTATTAGTAAACAATGATCAAGATCTCTTAATCAACCTTGATTATTGAAGCAGTGTTGACTACATCAAATTTAATTTTATCCTTACAATTACCCAAGTCGTTTGACTTTTTAGACAGATTGCGAAACCTGAATATACATGGTTTATTCAAAATTAATAACAGATTTCAATATTTTTTACACTATGTTATAATTTTTCTCAAAAAATATTAAAAAAAAGGCCATAACTTGGATACCATCGACACTAAGTACAGCACGATAGGTCATAGTGGGCATTAGGTGCCAGTGCACAGCTGGATGCTGGAGCAAGAATTTTTAAATTATATTTACTAGTGCTTGACTGCAATCACACCAGATGGTAAGTAGTTCTGCAATCGTTGATCGAATCGCTCTACTTTACTAAGTGCCTATTCACTCTAGCCTTGAAGACACTTGAATTATAATCGGACGGGAAGACCGCTGCAAGCAAATTGTTTTAGTCCTTCGATGTACGCGGGTATAAACGACGAGGCAAATCGCTTAGTCCAGACCGAAGACGTGTTAACGAAGTCAAGGTGGACATTCGCGTGTCCTTGTTTGCTACGGGAGTAAGTTCTCTTGTGAAAACATCCGACATTCCCGTAAGCGAAGCAACAGACAAAGCTTAAGGAGCCTATAAATAATTCACCGAATTGTTTACTACATAATATAGTGTTGTAAAAGCTGAAACAGTCGAAATTGAATCGGAGTCATTCGCGCACCGACGATATTATTGTAAGTTTGATTTATAGTAAGCAGCGCTCCTCTGAATCAATGTGGGAGGGCGATTATCGAGAGTACTGGCTACTATTTCAGTACGCATAATAATGTAGCTATTTTTACGCGTTTGCGAGAATAATGCTAGTCAACATATACAAAGGTCAAATATTTCATTCATAAGTGCGGTGTAGCCGTTAGTATGGTCTGTCTAAAAAGTTAAACGATATTGGGTAATCTAATCAAATTCTCACGCACTTCAGCATTTCCGCAAGATGTTGGTAGAATCATCACAACAGTGATTGGTTGGGTTTGTTTTTTCACTACAGCATTATTTATTTATATGTATGTATCTAATTATGTATTTACTATTGCATTTGTTTCTCTTCTGGTTGTCTATTTATTAAGTTGCACCTGCCATGTTATGTTTCTGCACCACCCTAAGGTCGACTGGCAGATAATGCCTAAGGCATTAAGTCCGCCTTTGTACAGTTTTTTGTGCATAATGCTTTAATAAATAATTCTTGAAATCTGATGTAGTCAACACTGGTTGAACAATTAAGGTTGCAAAGAGAAGATCATTGTTTACTAATAGAATCTTATAGAAAGTATGGTTTGTAATATATAAATAACAGATTTCTTAATTTCCAAGTCGTTTGACTTTTTAGACAGATTATAATGGCGAGCTTTTTACGATTGATGCTCTTTTGTTATTTACTGGGTTACGAGCATACGCTTCAGTGTTTCAGTGACCAGCAGGCTTAGGCAAGTTACGGCCGCTTCATTTCGAATCGTTTTCGTCGATCGCCTCGGGTCGGCAATCCTCCGATTCCTTTTTTCTGACCACGTGACTGAGTGTTGAGATGACGTCATTCCCATACATTTGAAGTTTACTAATAGCGTTATCAACTTGGCTAAGCCCTCAGAGGCCCTACCACGAGCTCTAAACGCGATCCATTTTACGACCTAAACTGAACTGTTAAAGGGATGGAGCCATAATATAAGGTGTAAAGCCACATCTCTGTTTCCCGCTCGCACGTTTGATATTTTAACACGTCACGATAATATCATTGAGGCCATACCACGAGCTCTTTACGCGATCCAGTTGGCGACCTAAACTGAACTGTTAAAGAGATGAGGCCATATAAGGTGTAAACCTCCATCCCTTTCTCTTTCGCACGCTTGACATTTTATCACGTCATAGTAAGGTCCCTGAAATTCTAAAACTTTTTGTATTATAATCCAAAATTAGGTTGAGTGTTTAACTAAAATGTTGTTGGAAGTTTTGCCAATTGTAATTTTAAGGTAATAAAGTAAAAACATAGAGTATAAAAGCAAAATATGCTAGAGCTTTTTAGATGGTAACAAAACTGATGTCTAGGGTACACTGGGTACACCCAGAGGGTAGATAGGGAGTTATACTATCTACTTCGATGGTATGAGATTTTCTGATGTTGTTGGTGTCTATGTCATGACAAAATCATAAAAATTTATCACTTTATGATATGGTCAACAAAAACTGACCAGATCGTTTAAACATTCATTTATCATCATCATCATCAGCCTTTTTTAATGTTCCTTGACTAAAGCCTCCTCTCTAGGAGAGGGAATGGGCCGGCGGGCCCAGTGCGGGTTGGTGAATGTCACATATCTTTGAATTTTTAGTTCTAGGACATGCCGATTTCATCACGATATTTTCACCGTTTTGAGAGCAGTGGTAATGAAATAAATTACCGTCGAGGCAATCCTAATGCTGTAGCCACCGCGGAAGACGCCTGGAGCATCGCAGACCTCGCGCAAGACAAGTACATACGATTTTTTTTTATAGATTATAATTAGTGCTTGACTTTGATCCCACCTGATGGTAAGCAGTGATGTAATAGTTGATAGTGAGGCGCACTAGTTTATTAAGAGCAATAAACTAGTGGCTAATAATTAGGTTCTTAATAAATTCGTGCGCCTCATCATTAGGTAAGGTAGGTCTCTTCGACGGGAAGATCGTAGCCGGAAAATTATTCCAGTCCCTCGATATACAGGGTATAAACGACGAAGCAAAACGCTTTGTCCAGACCATAGAGGTTCCAACAACGTATGGGTGAAACTTCGACAGAATTTTGTTAAACTTCTACGTCTCAGACCAATTAAAAAATTAACCAAAAAAACTAAAACTAATAAATGAACTAATAAATGTACCTAGTGCTGATCTCGGAGCTCATATCGAAATTCTGATTATGCCAATCAGCATAGTCCTCCTGGACATTTACCAGTTTGTCAGCGAGACTCCAATACTTCCTAATATCGGTGTCACTGACCCAAATAGATGTCGGACACCTTGTACCCTCACTTCAATGGCCAGGGCGAAATCATTCATCCTTCTAACAATGCTATAAATTATTCAGGTTTCATTCGATTCTATTATTTTTCCGGAACAGAAATATGATTGCCGTTCGATTTATTCGAAGCATGCGAGCTAGCAATCGAATCATAGATACCGGTATCAATTGCAGGATGAAACTGACTATTTTTTTCACAATTGGTTGGTCGGTTGGCGATTGAGAAGGATCTCAATTGGCAATTAAATGAAGCTCAATTAAATTTTTTAGCAAAGGTTAAAATATTATAAATAGAATAGAATAGAAATGCTTTTATTCCGTACAGAACAGACACAGCGCAACGGTCATATACACAAAGTAAAAAAAAAAAATATTTCCCAAAAATTTTATAAGAAAACCCCAAATATTTCCATCAACCCATGCGTAGTTAAAATAAACGAACGCAGAAGTACTTTTGTTATTGAATACAAAAGAGGTATTGAGAGCGTCATAAATACCAGTCACACGAAACGCCCTGTAGATTAATTACTAACAATGATACTAAAATTAACCGCTAAGACGAAACGGTGACGTCACAACAAGAGAACCCTCTTGCAAAACAATGATTGCACGTTTTCATTAAACAACAAAAGCTTGAACTCTCAATATTGTACTGTTCTGTTTATTTATATCTACTAATACTAGTGGTCCCAACAGAAGTTGTTATTATTTATATAAAACCATCTAGAGACCCACTAAAATAAACATACAAAATTTCATCTAAATCGGTAAAGCCGTTTAAGAGCAGTTAGGTGACAAACACATGTGCAGAGGCATTAGGTATATCTAGATAATACACGAAACTGATCTCTGAAAGTTCTTGAACGATTAGAAAAAAGAACTACTGTGTGAAACAGGATTAGTTTTTATATGACGCCATAGATGGGGCTACAACAGATAGGTGATGATGCCATAAAGTAACATGAGACAAGGACAGAAAGGTTATGTCAGCAGCAGGAAGGGCCCAGCTGGGTCGAAGCCTACTGGGACCAGAGTTATCTGAAAGGAAGCTCGAGCCCCGGTATGAAGAGGCTAAAAGGAACGGGGTGGGTTTTTAGTCTGTAAGAGTCTGACACTATCTCCCGCTTCACCCAAGGCTTTTTTGCCCACCGAAAAAGAAAGGTGATGATGACCCCAAGTAACATGAGGCAAAGGCAGCAAAATTATGATGATAATTTACTTTCTTATCGATTTGATAGGTATTTTAATAATGTTATATTTCGGTATTCATTAATTCTATAACTAAAAGCGAAGAATGAAAAGCTTTGTTTCTGTTAACATTTATGTTTGTGGTTAAAACATTATGAGTTTAGTTAAGCTTCATTAAATCACCGTTTCAAACAACGCTTTGTAAATACTCAGGGAACGTTGAGAACCTGAAAAATAACAGAAACGAAAAATAGCCACAAAGCTCTTTAAAAATACAATGTGCTCGTAGTTTGTTAGTTTCGTTTACAACTTTGGTCGGATTTAAATTGTCTATTGTTTTGTAAATGTTAAAATCAAAACTCAAATAACAACTTTACATTCTCACCCCCCCCCTTCCCCCCTATATATTCTATTTTATGCTCTCTATAACATTTGGTAGGATATGCCTACTAAATGATAATGCGCAACCTGAATATAGTTTGTTCAGAAACAGTACCTGAATCGATTTCAATAATTTGTATACACCATGTTATATTTTTTCTCAAATATATTTAAAAAGGTTAAGAGTTGGATAGCACCGACAATAAGTACAACACAGGCCACTGCAGGTCATACCGGGCAATAGGCGCCAGCGCAAAACTAGGTGCAAGTTCAAAACAACCCCTTAGTCGCCTGGATTGCGACGATGACTATGTATTTTTGCTGACATAACAAGCTTATGACTTTGTGATTTTTCATGAAATAATTATGAAATTTTGTACATAGATTCTTTATTTAACTCTTCAGATACCGTCAAAAAGAGACACAATAGTAAGACAATAGATGTGCTGTCCGGACCGAGCCCAAGTAGTCGACGGCGCGCACTGTTGCCGCGCGCCTCAAGGAGCTGTCAGCAGCAGCAGGGACCTAGCTGGGTCGAAGACCACTAGGGCCAGGGTTAGTCTGAAAGGTACTCGTAGCTCGAGCCCCGGTATGAAGGCACAAAGGAACGGTGCGGGATTTTAGTTAGTAAGAGTCTGACACTATCTCCCGCCCCGCCCAAGAGCGGGGGTTGCCAGTGGATGATTTTCCCCACCATAAAAAAAGACAATAGATGCGCGAACGCCGTCGTTCGCTTCGGGATTCATGAATTTAATACTGGGCACGTGTATCGAGTTTTGCATATAGTAAAACTAATGTTGTATAAATAGGTTAAATCTATAAGACAGACAAAAATAAATACCAATCACTTTAGAGGCTGCTTGATAATCAAAACAAAAACAAAAGAACGTTTATTTTTTTAATTCCAATAAGGAGAGTAAAACCCCGAGATTAGAAGATTGTCTCGAGGGAATCGCCTAAAAGAATTACTTATACCTAAATTAAAGTTACGGAAGGAAAAATATCAAAAGCTCGGAGTTGAATGATCGTTTGGCGACATAGTCCCTAGAATTGCCTAACTTGAGGCAGTGGGTGGGCAGAGCACAGTCATCAAAGCGATGGCCGATGGGACTGAAGGTATCTGGAGTGAAGACCGCTTACCAGAAAATGCAACGTAGGAAGACCTACCCCACCAAGATGAACCACGGAGATCTATTGTATGCGAGGATCACAGACGGTTGATATCTTTTGACTGAAAAAAAACTGATGATAATGATGCTGGCTGAGATCAGGTAAATTTTTGACAGGACGATACCTTTAATCTAACTTTATCGCTTCATGAAACTCTTAGAGACCTTGATGCAACTAGTTAAATCTAGGTTCTCTAAATCTCTAAGAAGTAAGAAGTGTTGCTTTGTCATGAATCGGTGTTTATTGCGTGTTTTACGTTGTTGAGCAGATTCTTTTTTAAACATTTGGACCAATGGATCAGAAAATTTGGGTTATATTAAATTGTAACTGTATTTAAGCGTGATACTTAATCAGGATGTTAATATTGATCCTTGGGATGTAAGTGCACTGTTTCTGTATATTTGAATATGTATGACGATGGAACAAACTGCCTGTACAGGAAAGGTAAGGTCAGGGTATATCAAGTAAAGCTTGTAACGTAAGCAATTACCTGGTATCTTGTTAGAGGAATAGGATTATGCCACGACCTTCGCATCAAAGGAAAGAAGGTTCCTATATTAAGTAAATATAATAAAGAACATGACATGTTCATTAACCGAGTTACGTAAGCTGAATATCGTCTGTGTTTCTGATAAAAAAGAAAGATGGCGTAAACAAAAGCTATTGTCAGCCTTTTCATATTGTCTATTGCAATAATAACTGCTGACGTGTCTTTTATCACTTCAAACCCTCTTTAAAAGGGGTAAAAGATAATCCCGTAATTCACTCAAACCGTTTTACGCCAGTGGGTAGTTAAAAAGTTATCCGAATCCGAAATACTTCAATGCTGGCAACATTGAATGGATTTGAAAACTTCGCGGCCGCGGAATTGATAAGTCTGCCAAGTCACAAACGATTCCAAAGTGTTCGAAACTTAAAACTGTAGATTGTGGGGGTAGGGAGAATGTGAATGGACGAATCAGAGTGGTCCCAGGTGACGAGGGAAATTTAGTGTTCTGCTGGAAATGTTAATTAGGTAACAATGCCAGTTTGGAAGCCCTCCGGGCTAGTCGTCTTGAACTCTAGAGAATCGCCGAAACTTTAGTATACGAGTAAATTACATACTTTTAAAAATGGAGCTTTAAAAATATTCACCTTATAAGTTTTAGTGTATCATGCTGGGATTGACAGTTTTGGGTCAAGTTTAATCCTAAGTATTTCTCAAAGTGACATTTCAGGTGTTAGTGACTTAACTATTAGCAGTATTGACAATGTATGGTATGGTCATGGAAAGAGGATGAAACGCATGTTGCTTATAAAAGAGTTATGTGTTTACAAGTGAATGGAGGGAGAGGGAAGCCAAAGAAAAGATGGATGAATTGTGTGAGAAGTGATATGAAAGAAAAGGGAGTTAGTGATAGCGTGACGGGTGACAGGACAGAATGAAAGAAAAAATCGTGTTGCGCCGACCCCAAATAAAACCGGGACAAGGGCAGGAAGATGATGAGCATTGAAATATGTAGTAGTGTTTATTCTAGTTTAATTAACAAATTATTTATCAACCCCCGAAGGAAAAGAGGAGTGTTATAAGTTTAATATGTCTGTCTGTCCGTGGAATCGTATCACGTAAGCGAATGGACCGATTTTGATGCGGTTTTTTTTGAGTTGTTGTATCTATTTCATTTTAGAAAATTAAGTTACAATCATAATTCAAGCACTGAAATCTTACTTGAATGAACTTAGGTACCTAGAGTTTTATTTACATATTATTAGCTACCCTGTTTTGTTTACATACGAGTATTATTAGTTACCCTGATAGCTAGTAGTAGTTAGATAATAGTGCATTTTGGTACAAGTGCAGAAAGGTTGTCATTGCGACCATGGCGGAATTGGCACGAGCCGAAGGTGAGTGTGTTATGGAGTCGATGTCTGCAGTGACAATTTTGCACGTGTATCAATCGACTATTTTTATTCACTTACGAAGAAAATAATGTAGACGCGCGCCCAACCTGATAAGATAATGATATAAAATTATGGCGGGGGAGATACACTAGTGCGGAAAACAGTCTATTCCTAAAAGCGATGGGATAAGAGCGGGTTTTCGATTAAGTGTATTGAAAATAATATGAGAATCGACACAATATTTTGGTAGCGCATCGGTATTAGTAAAAAAGTAAACACACACGCACACGTAAAAACACTAGTGACGCAATCAAGATTTATCAAAATTGGCAATAATTTTATGCTAAAATAATTCTTGATTATTTTATGATAACAAATTACATGTTTAAAAAAACTGCTGGAATCTATTTAGTAGATGATTTTGAACATACTACTTTCAGTGTTTATTATGTTACATAGTTTAATGACTTATTTATTTTTATAAACTTTACATGTTGTACCTACATCATGATTCTTTCGACAAACGATTACTGTGGTCAATCTCAACAGAGATTAGCCAGATACGTAGAAGATAATTTTATTATAGAGTATTATTGGCAAGTGTGTGGAAAATAGGTGCACTCTCTGCCCTAAAGGAACACTTTAGGGCTGTATTTCACCGAGAGACCTATTTGCACGGGGCTCGCGTGGTGGATTACGGCCCATTCCCTCGCCTAAAAAGGATGCCTGAGTCTCAGCAGTAGGAACATTTAGGGCTATATTTCACCGAGACACCATGGTGGCGCGACCAGGCGCCGCTACCAACAAAATGTATACAGCTCTATAGAGAGTTAATCACCTGGTGTCCAATTGGGTTGCGCAACCAAATTGGCGACGCGACCAGCTCGGGTGTGTGGCGACTCTGTTGTCTGTATGGTGTCTAGTTTAGTAGCTTAGGGCTTTATTTCACCGGGACACCGTGGCGGTGCAACTGGTCGCATGACCATGGTGTACCCATAGAAATAGCCCACTCTAATAGTCAGATGGGACGGCATTCCGACTAGAGAGAAATCAGGCGAAGTGTAGCTAGGCGTGTAAGTTAAGTGTAGGGGGCGAAATGGGCCCTAGCGCACAGCCTCGCACCCAAATTGGCGTCCAGGCCTCTTTAAGGAGAGTTTTATTTTATAATTTACTAGCTTTTGTCCGCGGCTTCACTTGCGTACATGGAATATTGCCTATCTCACTCAGGAATAAAGCAGCTTTATATCGGTGAAAAAATTTTAGTACACGGACCAATACTTTCAGAGATTACCTCCTATAAAGAAAATAGCAAACTTTACGTCTTTATAATATTGTATTAGTGTAGATAAGTTCGTAATTGACCACTATTTCACTTGAGAGTAAACGACGATTTGGTCGAACACTGGGTTGCGACAGTTACTGTGTCGTTTTCGAATTTATGAAAGAAAAGACCTCGAAGAGTCTTCGCGCACGTCTAAATTAGTACACGCTACGCCTCTGGCGAAGACGGACAACAGCTTTACTTGCTTTTCAAGGTACAGGAGAGTTGACGGCGCGCACAGTTCCCGCGGCGCGCACAGACAGGGCACAATTTGTCTAAGGAGTGGCTAATCGGGCATTTGCCCAGAGTGGCTTGGCCCTTTAGGAACATTTTGCTGACATCTCTTTGAAGCGTGTGTGGAATACAACACGCCGTCGACTCAGGCCGTTCCTTCTCTGGGTACGTGGACCGCGCGCCTCAAGGAGTTGTCAGCAACAGCAGGGACCCAGCTGGGTTGAAGTCTACTGGGCCCAGGGTTATCCGAAAGGAAACTCGAGCGCCGGTATGAAGGCTAAAAGGAACGGGGTGGGTTTTTAGTCAGTAAGAGTCTGACACTATCTCCCGCTTCACCTAAGAGCGGGTTTTGTAATTGGGTGATTTTTCCCACCGAAAAAAAAGGCACAGGAGAGTTATATACCTACCTTATTATTTTCAAGCAGATCATAAAGCTTATGACATACAGTTATAGTAGAAATTGAAATATATGCACTATGAATATGCAAAACAATATGCAAAGTAAAAGTACTATTTATTAATTGAATTCGCGATAATTTTATAATATATTCATAAATTAAGAATAAATTGGTGATTTTTTTAATATTTTTATTAATATACTCGTTTCTTATAATTATCATTAAACACTATTTATTTAATCAACTGAAATTTATATGACAATACACGATCAATCATTTTTGTAATTAAAAAATAAAAACAGTGCATAAAACAACACGCTTGACACATTTCTTTAAGTCAAGAATGAATAGGTTACTTCTAGGCAAGCGTGCTCCATCGTCGACCACATCATCGCTTACCATCAGGTGAGATGGTGGTCAAACGCAAGCCTATCAATAATAATAAAAAAAAACTGTAACTAATGAGCACTATTCATAAAAAAATTTACTAAAACATGAAATAATGCTGTAAAAAAAAAAAACATACAAACAACCGAACGTAGTACCTCCTCCTTTTTAGGAAGTCGGTAAAAATAGTGTTTTATCTGTTGTCTAGTTATTAAGTCAGATACTATCTCCTATAATGTAACGTCTTAATGAGGGCCTGTTGTGTTCAAACGTTGAAATGGTCGTGACTGGTTTATACGCGCGTGAGCAGCTACTAATCATACATAATGTGCGTGTGCGACTATGCGATCACTTACATTCGCGATTGCACACGACTATTGCTTTATTGTTATTGCTACTTCTGTTTTTTCCTTGTTCATTAAATTGATATGCTTCAAAACTTGGAATTACATAAATGTTAATATATGACTATCTAGATTAGTGTTGCCAAGAGTTAAAATTGTTAAACTAAAGGTAAACAATCTTGATACTATTACGTTTTTTTATTTAAAATAAATCGTTGTTGTCTTCTAGACGTAAAAAGATTATTTAAATTTAGTTAATTAACTAACATAGGTTTAGGTAAATACCTAATTGTAAACATTTTTAGTTTTTTTTTTTATAAAAGACATGTTAAGATTGTTTATATTTAGTTAACTACTTAAACAGATGGAGTATAGGCGTCTACTAACAGGCGACGCATGTCTGTCAACACATATGACATATAGATCTGATGTAGGTCGCCACAGAATAATTTTCAAATAGTCTCGACCAATCAGAACGCAGTACCCCGTTACCCCGTACGTCGGCAAGTGGACAGAATTGTTTTGGTGCGCTAGTTCAAGCATGAGGCGTCTAGTGGCTGTAAGGTCGTTGCTTTAGTAGATAAGTCTGGAACCACTGATGAGATTTTGAAACAACCTACAGTTTTGCTGAGCGTACCTACCTATGGGTAACGCAAAGCTATAAATTCGATAAGAATAAGGTAAGAATATCGAAAATCTTTTAAAATTAATATTATATTTTGTGGTAAAGGCCAGAGGCCTTTACCACAAAATATATGGGTACTGAAGTCAATCCACATACAAAGCGCGCCCGAGCAACGCACACATAGACACCGCTCACGGACACTATATCTCGGCTGAAACGCTTATTAGTGTGCATCCACCGAGCGTAGCTATAAAAATTGAAGTAACTAGAGATTGTCTTCTGTACCAATCTATTTTGTGCCTATACTGTCCCATTGCTGGGCAAAAAGCTCCATTCCTTCCATTGTTCCCGGCTCTGAGCCACTTCTTGCCAATTCTTAAAGAAGACATCTAAGTCGTCATCTCCTTGGTATCCCGAAGCCTCGTCGTGCGATTTCAGGGCGCCAACATTGTGTAACTGGCCCTACGCTCGATGTAACAAACATGTCCAGCTCAATCTTTGTATCATCATCATTTCAGCCGAAAGACGTCCACTGTTGGACATAGGCCTTCCCAAGTGCCGCCACAATGAACAGTCCTGTGCGTCTCGCATCCATCGGATTCCCGCAACCCTTACCAGGTCATCGGCCCGCCTTGTAGGAGGCCTTCCAACGCTACGTCTTTCGGTACGTGCTCACCATTCCAGAATCTTTCGGCCCCAACGGCCATCCGTTCTGCGAGCAATGTGCCTTGGCCACTGCCACTTAATTTTGGCAATTCTTCGTGCTATGTCGGTAACCTTGGTTCCTCTGCGGATACCCTCATTGTATATATTGAAGGTAATTTAAGAATCCTTTATCAAAAAGGCTCTAGAACCATCGACACAAAGGTGTGATGAACCTCTGTTGTGTAAAGACGTTACAGTATATAGGGGCATTGAATATGATAATTTTTCTCATGCATAAAAAATGTAGGAGAACGCTAACTTCGCAATATTTTGCCATTTTTATTAAACACCATAACCTTCAATGTGTGCTTCAAAAAATATTGGATCCTTCTTGTTATCTGGATCAATATTTAAATGGTGTGGTGGAAAGGTTTGAACTTATTTAGTTGGAGAAGGGTCTTACCAAAATAACTGTGGACAAAAGTAAGGAAGAGAGACAAATAGAATTGGGTATCAATATCTGGGTTGGTTTCCTGTCATACTGGATGTAGCTGAATTCAGAACATGTACCTACTGCCAATATGACCTCTAATCCCATACAAGCCATAAATATTATTTCCTTAATTAAAGGTCAAAACAGTGGTGATCAGAGCAGTGGTGGCCGAGTAACGGCCCCGACTAACGAGTTGTAGGTCGCGGGTTGATACCCTGCCACGTTACTTTGTGTAATTTATTCCATCACCACGCGGGCCCAGTGCAGGTAGGAGCATGTCACAAACATTCACCAACCTGTACGGGGCCTGCGTGGTGAATTACGGCCCATTCCCTCTCCTAGAAAAGAGACTTGAGTCTCAGCAGTGGAACCATTAAAATGCTGAATATGCATTTTATGTTAGGTCAAAACAAAAAAAGGAATAAAAAAAGAAAGCTCCATATACAGTCCATCTAGTTTCCAACGTTATTAATCATAGGTTAATGTACAGAAGTTTGAACTGGTTGATCAATTAGTTTGTACCAGACTCTAGTTAGTTCCACGTTAGTAGGTGCAAGCCTGGTTAGCAACTTGTGCACTCGATTGGAGATTGAAGTGAGGTTTAAAATTTGGTCAATCGCTTGCTACATTGTTTGCTAATATACCTACGTACTTAGAGAACGTTTTTGTACATTGTAAAAATGCCGAAAGTTTTTCCTTCAAACATACAATTCGGAACTACTACTAATCTAATTTTTGTCAATTTTAATATTCATTTTTATTATATTTTAACTTCACTTAATTATTATTAGTTTGATTGTGATAATAATCGTCTTGTACGACCTTTTGTATATAAAATATATTGTAAAACTCTGATTCCTGATGTATAATGTTCTGGATTATTAATAAACGAAACTAAACTACTTGAAGTCTTTTCAACCTTAGTTTGGTTTTTGTCAGAATTGTTATTTGTTCTCTTAATGATTTGATACCTATATTAATGCTAAAATTAGCATATATATGTATTTCATCAATACAAGCTTTTATTTACTTTCACCTGTCCCGATGTTTGTCTGTAATCAAACCTTGTAAATTAAATTTGACCCACTTCCCGGTTACCGATTGAGCTGAAATTTTGCATGCACCTGTAAATCAGGTGACAATGCAAAATTATTATGACAAAGAGCTGATCTGATGATTCGTCTTGACGAGTATTAATTATATAAGTATACCGAGCTATAAAAGCTTGCATAAAAAAAAATATTTTCATTAAAAATAACATATTTTATTTTTCAGATTAAGTCAGAAGAGAGGCCCGGGTGTCGCCACTGTGCGGAACGCCCGGAGGACACGGTGGAGCACACAGTCGAAGTGTGCCCTACCAGGGCGGAGCATCGCTAATGTACGGAGTAATGCTAGCAAAGGAGGAGGCAGACCGCATCAGGCAACGGCGCCCACGCCGCCGCCGCCGGGATTCCGATCCCGATTTCCGGCCACCGTAGACGCGGGCTCGCGAACCGATTGTCCGGTAACTGTCCGGACCGAGCCCAAGACGTCGACGGCACGCACTGTTCCCGCGCGCCTCAAGGAGTTGTCAGCAACAGGAGGGGCTCATTTAGTAGAGAAGAGCCGAGAATTCCAGCCCAGCTGGGTCGAAGGCTACTGGGGCCAGGGTTATCTCAAAAGAAGCTCGAGCCCTGGTATGAAGAGGCTAGAAGGAACAGGGTGGGTTTTCAGTCAGTAAGAGTCTGACACTATCTCCCACTCCACCCAAGAGCGGGGGTTGTCATAAGATGATTTTTGCTGACCGAAAAAAAAAATTGTTCGTCGATTCAGTAAGATGCGGCTTTGTAAGAAGTAATTTTTTTATTGATATGAACTAGTTCTTGACTGCGATCCCACCTGATAGTAAGCAGTGATGCAATCTTTGATGTTGCGGCGCACTAGTGTTTTAAAAAGTTTATAAAATATAGATACCTGATAACTTGTTTTTTTTTGTAACATGATAATATGATAGTATTTATTTACCAAAAACAACCCTTCAATTAATTTAATTAAAACTAACTTACCAAAAATCCTTAAAGAACTAAAAAAAAGCAATTTAAAGGAAGGCGTCGAAAAATTCCTCCACATCGCTGTCGACTGGTAATGAACCCAAAAGACTGGCGGGATTGCCACGCTGAATGGCAATGTCTTGTTTTGATTTGAAAAGATACAGAATGTCAAGTTTAAATATGACAATCGACAATGAATAGAAAACGTTAGAGTAAGATAAATATATGAACTGCAAGCTCCAGTGACACTCTTTATGACGAAGAATGATTGATCTTTCTTTTTTTTGGTTCTTTGTCACGAGTGGCAGACAAGCGAAAGTATTACTGTACAATGAAACGTTGTATTGTTTCTGGACATATCTACTTACGCTAATATTATAAAAAGGTAAAATTTGTTTTTATGTTTTTTGTTTGTAGGTATCTCTGGAAGTACTGGTCCGATAGCAATTTTTTTAACCGACTTCTAAAAAAGGAAGAAGTTCTCAATTTTAATGTTTGTATGTTTTTTTTAATGTTTGTTCGCGCATAACTTCGTCTTCGTCGCTTGCCAACCGATTTGTAAAATTATTTTGTTGGAAAGGGGATACTTCCCAAATGGTCCCATTGTCACCAAGTTGGGATCTGATGATGGAATCTTGGCGAAATCGAGGGAACTCCTCAATTAAATTCAATTTTTTAGTGTAGTCGGTTATTTTTTTTTTATAAAAAGGTTTTTTGTAATAAGTTGTGTATAATTATTTCACCAATAGAAAGGTGCTTTAGTTCTAAGTGACATAGGCTATATTTCGAATAATAGGTATTTGTGTATATCTAAGTAAGCCTTGGCTTATACACACGATTCAATAACAACTGCTACGAACTTTTTTTGAAATGCTACAAAAATATGCAATTACAGAAATGTAGGTACAGGTTGCAAAAATACAAGTAGGCCTGATACGCTGAGTAAATCGACTATAAAAATCTGGAACAATGTTGTTTGTTTCGTGCAATTTGCTTGAATACCTTTCACTAAATTCCACGGTACGTTTGTGATTGTGAATCGGTTATTGGAATGTTGAGCATTTCTTTTATCACTGAGATTGTTTTATTGAACTACTACTAGTTTTTACCCACGGCTTCGCTCCCGTCGACTGACTACTATATTCTAACTTTACCCTACTCTATCTTACTTTCATTCAACATAATAACCGGTCAACTTCATGATTTCAAATTGTCAAATTTTCAACCATACTTAGCTATAGACAATATTATGTTTAGCTGTCAGTTGCGTTTTGTTATATCACGTTTTATGTTTTGTACGTTGTTATTCTATGTTATTCTCCTGGTTCTAAGTAACCTCCCCATAAATTTTCAGCCAAATCGGTTCAGCCGTTCTTGAGTTATAAATAGTGTAACTAACACGACTTTCTTTTACATATATAGAAGATTTCTAAATACCTGTTGAGCTCGCTTGCTCTCCTTCTTTGGTGGAGGCGGCAGTAGTTCCAAATGCTTGGGTCTCTCTTCACGACCACCCACGGCACCCTCCTCCACAATCGCCTTGGTAGTAGACGAAACCGCCCCCTCAGAGGCACCGCACTCGGAAGCCGCTTCTGTTGATCAGACATCACTAACTTCTAGTAACAATTCCTGGAAACGGATTCCATTTTCCGAAACCTGCCGTGCATAAACACGTCATAATAATTGATTAAACAAACGGCAAACGGGTTATATGAAATATTATTTCGTTAGCGGTTACGTTTATTGAACCATAATTATTAAACATTATGTTTACTGGAAGATACATTTTCTGCATAGCTCTGAGTCAATATTTTTTTCTTGGCACTGTGGCACGACACGCTACTGTGTGTCTGCAAGTGCCACTTGTTTGCATGCAACGACAATGTGAGTTAAAAAACAATGAGACGAATTTTTAAGATGCTTGCATGAAACCACAAATTATGTGCATCGAATGAAACGACACGGTTGTCATAGAATCGTAAAAGTAGATTCACACGATGAAGTTGTTAGACAAAACAGCGTGAAGCTAAATAATCTGTGGAAATTAAAAGAAAAAATATCTTTGTTAGCGCATTGGAGATGGGGCAAAATGTGTAAAGTCTATAAACTGCGGCCACCGCAGACGCGGGCTTGCAGAAGGCGAGTAATAGGTAGCTTGCTGTCAGACCGTCCGGTAACTGTCCGGACCGAGCCCAAGTCGTCGACGGCGCGCACTGTTCCCGCGCGCCTCTAGGAGTTGTCGGAGTGATCAGAGTCTACTGGGGCCAGGGTTAGCTCCGTAAGGTAGCTCAGCCCCGGTATGAAAAAGCAAGAAGGAACGGGGTGGGTTTTTTAGTCAGTAAAAATCTGACACTATCTCCCGCTCCGCCCAAGGGCGGGGGATGTCATGTAGATGATTTTAACCCACCAAAAAAAAAAAAATGTCTATAAACCGCGATGACCAGTGAGAGTAAGTACAACTTTATGTAGATTAAGGTTCAGCCAGTAAAATTATGACGTTGCTCGTTAAACCAGCTGTTACCTACGCGTTACGTCGGATGTCATAAAACGATACATAAAAGCTAATTATAAGCGACCCGCAGAAACAGCGAAAGAAGAATATGTGACGTCATCTACTGTGATACAAGTGGAGCTGTCAAATTACGATTTTCTCACAAAAGCGTGACGAGGGCGCGAAAAAGATTGTGTATCCTAAAAGATTCATGAAAAAGCGCCATAACTAACGTTACGTATGTTATTATGACTCTTTTCTTTGTCTTTGTAAAACTTCCAGACGGGCATGAATTAATGAATAGTTGCGCCACATAAGACACGAGATGACAAATTTTGTAGGTAAATAAAATTATATTTAAGACCGGCCACTGGGAAATAATATAATAATGCCAACTGATGCCTTGTTGGCACAAACCTCTTGGCTTTACGACTTCCCGCTTATGAGCAACATCTCGGCGCTGCGGGATCCAAACCTAACTGTACTACTGTCTACCACATCATATTTTATTTGCTACCTCCACAAACTAAATAAAATATGGCTGCTGTACAAAATACTGCCATAACAACACATTAGGCTTACTTTAGAAATAAAATCTGAATGTTATTAAATAAAATATTTCATAAAACATCATCTTGTCTGTCAATTATGTTACTATTAAAGAAAGTTACATCTAAACACAGTAATTTACCATCCAGTAAGTACTTTATAATTTAATTCTGTTTTTCTTATAATAAGTAAATTACTGAATATAAAAGTATATAATTCCGTCTGACGTCTATAAAATTCTTATAAAATATGCACAATCACATAAATAAACAATATGGACGCGTAATTTATTTAAGAGACACATTATATTTTATTCGCTTTGCAAAAAATATGTGTACATTGGTGAAGTCGCTGACTGGCTAAAAAAATTAACTCGCCACTATTAAAATCGCGAGGCAAAAGCTTTGATTTTATAAATGAGAAGACAATATCTCGCGAGCAGCGAAAACATTAGAAGATCAACTGAGAGATGTACAGCTATAATTAAATTCTCTATTTCATGTGAGCGGCGTTGTCAAGTAAATCAAATTAATTGCACTCCAGTGTAAAGGAGCCATCTTGTCATATCGAATTGTGTAGTTGAACACTTCAGGATAAAATTATAGGGTATTTCTTTTGGTATGTCAAGATTAGATCTTGTGTTGTCGTTTGTATATCAAACCTTTGGGAGCAGCGATGTCGCTGCAACTGGCGACCGGTTCGTCCGGGGCGGTGGACGTGGAGGGAGCTGGCTGCTCCGGAGAGTTGATCTGCATCTTGTGGCACACCTCGAACGCTTGACCCACGGTGCGAACGATCCTCATTGCTTGACTCTGCGGAAAGAGATACATATTGTACTATTTTGTTCAGAGTGAGTAGTGCGAGTTTGTTTGACGTTTTGGCCAATCAGAGAGTCAAACACGTTTCGATCGCGTTCTCAAGGATCATGTATGATTAGTTTAGTTGAGTAAAGGTAGAACTAGACTGCTCACACGTGTTTCACATACAGCGATCTGAGTGAGAAACTGGACTTGTAGAGCAACACCTGAAACACGCCACGCGATGACGTTCTACGCACAAATCAGGCGTGTTACACGTGTGCGTTGATCTAATGTAGTTCTAGCATATGCAGCGTATTTTAAATTCAAGTGGCAAAAAAATTAGGTATTAAATTTTATGTTAGATTTAATATTCATCTCGAAAATTGGGGTATCCTCACCTGCTGTCACCTTGGGACTAATACGGTCAAAGACAAACGACCCCTGCTGTTCACCGAGTCTTTTGTTTATTATTTCAAGTCCCCGCTTTGTAATATTCAAAATGTATGTACGACCAAGCCTAATTTTGAACATCAAGTACCATTGGAATCGACTTGTTTAAGTACTATTTAGCAGTGTGGATGGTTTCCACTCGATAGGTAATCAAGTACCGAACGTGCGTGTTTATTGAATGAGTATTCCCCTTAAATACGTTTACACATTAAGGGAATGATACGGCTGTGATCCCGAGATTGATATTGTGTATTTTCGTTCTAATGTACACAATACACATTGTCTCATCACTTAATTAGATTGTAACGAAGAGCGAACAGATGGCTCAACGTAATGAAGAATAGGAAAAATGTCGTGTTTCTGAAAGAAAGGAAAATAATACAAGAATAGTCACTATCTTCTTAATAGGATGTTTGAATTAGATACACAAGAATAGTCACTATGTTCTTAATGGGGTACGTTTGAATTAGATACATACAACAATGCTGCCAGTTCCCTAATACACGAACTACTTCAAGGAGTTGTTTATTCTGTCGTTTTTATGATCCATTACGTTTAGCTCTCAGCCCTATCGTAGTTTGCACAGCTGTTTTTCATCGTAAATGGCAACTTGTCTGTACTTCAATTTTTGCGTCGTCGCCTACATAATCCTTCTTATTCAGAAATTTGTTTCGCAAGCTTTATAAAAACATTCAGCCATGTTTGTTTTTGTCACTAGTTTTGTTTTAATGTGGGTGTATTACGACCTTTTGCGTAAGACATGCGTCTTTTTTCTGTGTCCTTCAGTTTCCCTTCGCGTTCTAGGACTATGGGTGTCCTTTTCCGAAATTCCGAACGGTCCTAGCTAGCTCACATCGGCCTTGTTGGGCCCCTACGATTTGCTGACATCTCTTTGAGGAGCGCGTGGATCACTTCGCGTTGTTGACGACTGGGCTGGTTCGGTTAATTACCGGACGGCCGAACGGTAAGCTACCCATTGCACGACGTCCACAAGCCCGCGTCTATCGTGGAAGGTGTTCGGAGTCTGAACACGCATGCGGCCTCCTCCTTCGTTAGAATTACGATTTCGCAGAAAAGGCGACCACCTGCTATTCCTCATCGCCCCAGACCATAGCCCGAACCAGGGCCAGCGCGAGAGGTGGCTGCCGCCGATTTACACTACGAGGACTCGGCGGTGCTCCGTCCAAGCGGGGAACACCTCCACCGTAAGATCCACCGTGTCTTACGGGCGCTTAACACATGCAAGGTTCTACGTTTTTTTAGGACCATAAGAAGACAAATTATTATTGCCTTAGTATTATCTCGAAACTACAAGCATTTTCTGCAGTGAAGAATAAATCCATTTGATAGCCAATAAAATATTTTGTTTGTAGTCATTGCTTTTCTGAAACTATCTAATTCGCTGATAGTCCAAGGTTCGTCGATCTTTTTATGTTCAATAAAGTCGTGTTACTTTAGCCATAGCTTATTGAGCAATAGCAGCAGTCCCAGTGTTTACTGTATTTATATTATTTAACGAGCATAGGTCAAAGTTGTAGCGACACTACGGGGAGGTCTATTTCTAACAGTGGACGTTTTTCGGCTGAAATGATGATGATAGGTCAAAGTTTAACTCAGTGTTAAAGTAACCTAACTTTACGGTACTATGCGTACCAAATATGAATAGGAAGACCAATAACTTAGATCTGTCAAATTTTGATTGAAAAAAAAAAGCTTATTTGCATATTAATAACGGTCTTTTTTGTTTGTATTACGGAGTCTTAGTAGAATGTAGGTTAAGTAAAAACGTTATTGTTTAATCAAAATTAGTTAAATATATTACAGAGACAAAAAACGCTTTTCATTGTTATGCCGTCTTCTTTCATTTGCCACTACTCAGACAAATCACACTGTGACGCAGAGATTAGAAACAGTTTTCGTTCATGATTCGTAAATATTATTCAACATAACCTTGTTTTGCTAACCCTACTTTTCGATTTGACTACTATGATGACTTACATAGAGTAAAAATCGATCCTATTCTCATTTGGAACGCATTGTACAACATAGGAACTTTGGGTCAAAGTTTTTCCAACAAAACATTTACAAATTTTCCTTCTTTTCTTCCGCAGTGCTCTTAAAATTTTATTAACGTCAGCTACTCGTTAGACGCGTACGTGATATTCTGGTGGTTAGCAGGTCTCGCAACAATGTCGACGGTTATGTTATACAGCTGTCGTACTAGTCGACGGCAAACAATTTAATCAATGTCAAGGTATTAATAATAGAGGGTTCCACTACTACAAATTTAGTGTAGTTCAAGTTTGTCTAGGATATTACAAGTTGTGTGTCCAAACGTATTAACTAATAGTTTAGCGCCGACAGAACTGTGCCGGCAAGTTTGTGTTACTTTCCTAAGTGCTTGGTTACAAAATATGTAGGGTAGTCTTGCTAGTATTTTTATTCGGGCGAAAGAATACAAGTAGTTGGGAAGGTTTAAAGTAAATTGTGCGTTTTAGAGCGTTGAACTGTACAGCACAAACGAAATCGTCTGTAGAACTACACAATGGAAATAAAAGGGTACAACTGCGAATGATATTTTACAAAAGGGAGATAAAAGGCCCGGGCGAGGAGCAAGCGTGGGAGATGACATGTGTTTAATTAATGCTTCTCTCATTCAGCCGACGTAACGGATGGAACAGATTATTCAGGTTCAACGCTTATGTTTGAAACCAAAGAGTCGCCGAGAAATTAATGAAATTTTTTACTCGGCATCGGTGTGTATCTATCAAACCAACCGGCGGAGATATTATTCATAACCCAATCATCGAAGGTAGGCAGAAAAATATCTGCTTATCTACAATTCATATTCATGAGTAAATATTTTTTTTACAGCGGCGCCATGACAACATCCCCATATTTTCATGGAGTCACATTAAACGAATCTGAATAAATGGTTGGTTGAACAAAAATTAAATTAAAAAGACTGTACCTGTTATATATACTCGTATTTTTAGTGGGAGGAGGTATATTAGTGATATAAGTTAATTGCTGTTATTTTTTTAAACATGCCACACACTAATCACTTCGCGCAGTATTTTCTAGTAGCGTGTATTATAAATAATTTTAATTCAATTAAGAGGTACATATAGAGCTTCATTTTCTTGTATTAATTAAAAAATGTATTTTTTTTTGGTAGTTAAAATCATAATATCTAAGTAAAATAAAAGTAAACAAAAATAGTTTTTAAGTTTGTGCAACTTCTTTACTTATACGAAACGTCTTTTTGAAACGAAAGAGATAATTCCCCAAGACACAGAATTCTTGTGGTGGTACTCGTAAGGGTCGAAGCTGAATCAATAAAGAAAGATCAAATAAATCAGTCAATCGATCAAATATACTAATCTAACTATCGATTCTAAACTACAGCGAGGTGCTCATTTTAGAATTCTCTCGATATGCAGTAAGAAAAATAAGGCAAATGACAGATGTAGCCACAGCAAGATTAGTTTGCTATGCTTATTTCCACAGTATTATGTCTTATGACTTTACTGTGGGGATCTGCAGTTGATGGAAATCAATTTTTATATTACAAAAGAGAGCAATCCAGGCTATTTCCGGGCCCTCGCGACTATCTCAGAGATAAATTTAAAGAAATGGATATACTTATTTACTCTGCCATCTCTTTATGTCTTAGAAAGCATTGTATATGTCCGTAAAAACTTAGGACTCTTTAAAATTAGAAGCAATATTCACAACAAAAATACAATAAAATAGTAAACATGAAATGGTGTTACCCAAACGGAGACTAGCTACGAACTAGAAGACGAGCAAGTAATTCCTAATAAACAGCATTAGCTTTTATAACAAGCTGCCAAAGGCAGTAACAGAACTTAGTGAGGGAAAATTCAAAACTCATATCAAGCGTGACTTAACCAAAAAAACACATTACAAGGGTAAAGACTATGTTGAAGATACGCTTGTTTGGCGATAACTATCTCAGCACGTCATGTGGCCCCCTGGTAACTCATTAATATTGTGTCTATTTTAACTGCTCCAATTAAGTTTAATATATACATTTTTACTAATACATTGCTATTGCAATATTTTTTTAATTATTTAGACTTCAACTATCTTAAATTCGTTGGTAATTTACTCATAACACAAGCTCGTGCTTAGCTTGTGACTAGACGGCGTTGTGTGATAGTTGTGGAATATTATTATTATTAATATTTTTAATTATTCCGCTTGTGTGTATATTCGTTACTTGCTCACATTCGAACGGCTGAACGGATGTGAATATAATTTGGCACATGGATGTACCATGTCAGGGAACATAGGATACTTTTTATCCCAGGAGTATATGTTACTTTAGGACAATTTTCTAATTTCATGCCGGCGAATGATGGATGCTGGACGCACAGGATCGTTCATTGTGACGACACTTGGGGATCGTTCATTGTGACGACACTATGTCCAACAGTGGACGTCTATTGGCTGAAATGATGATGATGATGATGCGGGTGATACTGCTGGCAGCAGCTAGTCTTTGAGATATGTGTTCCTAGATGATCGTCATTCCCCTCAGGCGAGCTAGGAGCGGATGGTATTTAGTTCCAAACTTTGAGTGCTTCACCAACAGCTGCACTCTAATGTCGAAACACGTTGAGACGAAATGAAAACTTGTAATTGAGTTTGCTAATTTCCATTTTGCCAAAAATTTCCCATTACTGTGATATGCTCGCCATAAACAGCTTGTTTTTGTTTGGGTGTAATGTATCTTTAATATGTATGTAATTAGAAATATGTAAGTATGTTTATCAATTGTCTAGTGCTCATAATACAAGCTCTGCTTAGCTTGAGACTAGACGGTGTTGTATGATACTAAAAATATTATATATTTAAATGTATATTTCGACACACAGTGGGTTCCTACTGAGGGAAAGCGCCGTCGAGGCCGGCCTAGAAAGAGGTGGCGGGATGATTTGGACGCCTACCGCAAGGACTGGTTAGAGACGGCGCAAGAAAAGAAATTTTGGAAGGACTTGGGGGAGGCCTTTGCCCAGCAGTGGGACAGTAATGGCTAGTTAAAAAAAAAAAAATGTATATTTGTAGGATATATTCGAGACAGATGAAACAGCAAACTATCAATTTAGACTGAAAATTCAAAAATTCAAATATCTTTACGTCACACAGGCCATTAGACCTGTGAGACATATTTGAATTTTTTATTTATGAAAAAAACAGGGAAAAAAATTCGTACAAAGTAAGGGCATTTTCACCGGTACAATAATACTAACTAAAGTCAAAGCCTAACAAATCTTTTAGAATAAGAAAAATAAATTATTTTATTTTCACATAGGCCTACATGGGCACTTATAAAACGTCAGAAGCTAGCGCACGGTTCCAAATTGGTCATTTCCTATAGAGAAGAACCAGAAAGAAACTCCATGGTTACTCTTTTAAAAAAGTGGTTGTCGTTACAATATTTCCATATTACAGCAATAGTAGATAGATGCTATGTAAGAACAATGTAGACCTGTCAATATTATATCAAAAAGCAAAAAAAAAGAAACATAATAAAAAATTTAGTCTACAGTGTTCTCACACTCATATTATCAAAAAGAGGATATATAAAAAAAGCCAGAAAAATATAAATAAATACAAAATTTTTGTTAACAAAATAATTTCTAGACAAGTGATAAACGTACTTATATATTTCTAAATACATACATATTTGAGATAAATTACACCCAGACAGAACAAATGATCGTGCTCATCACACAAACATTGGTCCTGGGTGGGAATCGAACCCACGACCTCCGGCATAGCAGTCAGGGCCAGTGACTACTAGACCAACAGGCCAGTCGAATAAAATATTAGTGTGAATTAGAAGATTTTATTTGAATTTCAAAAGTGGTATCAGACTAACCCCGCGGACACATATTTCGGAAAGTTTATCGCGCATAGCTATCTAATGTTGCACATCAAATTTAGATAGCTCTATCTCGTGTATTAAATTGCGCCTGAAATTTCGGAATATCTGAACTGAATGTACTAATGAAGTGGAATCTTTATAATAAGTGTAATGGAGTGGACACTAGACAGAGTTCAGCGGCTGGCACCGCTTGGCGCGCCGCCAGGGATCCGTGCGATATGACGGTACTCCTGCATTTAGAGAAAGAGATACGACAACACTATTTGTCACGCCTCACGATTCTACATAAATTGACGCTAATATGACAGATGTACAGGGAAACAAAAAACATGCTCGTTTTTACACAAAAACTAATTAGTTTACTTTGAACGTCTAAAAAAGTTTACGAGCGATCTTGGTTCTACGGCCGAATCTCGGCACGTTGTCCTTTTATATAAAACTTCGTAAATATACCTTTGTGAGCAGAAAAAAAGAACTCGGCAAAGAAAAATAAATCTGTATCGTGAGAAGTTTTCCATGTTACCTTCAATACGCACGCACGGAGGCTGTAGAAACTCCACAGGGTCTGGAAGCCCGATAGAAACTAATAATTCAAGTACCTTAATATCCATAATAAAATAAATAGCCGTTCAAGGCCCGTTTATGTGAATAATGGCAAAGTTTGACACTGATCGATGATTGAAACGCCCAATATTTGTACGCGGATCACTGATGGATCACTAGAACGGTTATTAGCTACCTGCTCTGAAACATTAAGCTACTTTGAAGATACGTCTTAAAATATTAAGTCAAAAAGAATTTAAAAATTAAAATGTATCATAGTGTTTATTAGTTTATAACTTTAGCTTAAGGGTATGCAACTCGACACACATTTTCACTGTTTTTCATACAACCGGTCTTACCCGATTATGAAGTTATTACACATTTTTCATTAGATATTTGGAAACACAGGATCTTGATTTGAATAGAAGCCTAGATAATATCCATATCTAGGCTTCTATTGAAATCAATTTCTAAATTGGTGTAACACTAATCCATTAAAACCTCTGAAAATCTGCTATCTTGCATGAACTTTGACACTTCATAATTTACTCAAAAACCAAAAAAGTCAAAAAAGTAAAACTATAGAAGCATTGCAAATTTTATTAAGTAAGATTCTAAATGACGTCAATATTTTTCAAAATCTTTTAAGGGTTTAAAAAAAACAGGTATTTCCTGGAACGAGTTTTGTAAAATATTCGATTAAATCACGGAATTACCTAAAACTAACAGAGTTTTCAGGCGCGAGAGATAACGTCTCTCTTTTTTTGCGTTGCCTTTTCATCTAACATCGCGTTGGATTGCGTTAGATAAAGCAACAAGTTTTTAAACCAAGCTCGATGTTGACGATAAGCGAGTGGAAAAGCAGCCGCTTAAACATGTGTGTGTGATACTTAATTCTATTTGTGTAAATAATGTATCTATTATTTATTTATTGTGCACACCTACCACAGTGTTGTCTTTTTAAACTCAAAGTTTGACTGGGAGAGAATGCCTTGTTGCATTTATGTACCACTACTGTACATGAAGTTTAAACAAATAAATAAAGAAGTTGAAAATTTTGTAATTTTTTTTGAGTTAAGTGAATTTGGAAACCTCACGTCCGAGAGCTCAATTTTATGATAAGTAATTACATTTTTGTTGACCGATGTGGTTCGGACACGCAGCAGGTTTTATAACTTATATCAAATATTTATAAGAACGTATTTATGGTTTTGAGGAAAACGTCTGCGTCGCAAAACTTTCCCATGATCCTTTAAAAATTATAACTTTTGCGTGCAGAATATCAATAAAGCGGCACTGGATCGTGATCGAGCAGCTGGCGAGGGTAGCAGGAAAAAATGTCAGAAAAAAAGGAGTTATGGCGTAATAAGCGACCAGTAACACCTGCCTCACAATAAAGGTAAATTGCGGTTATAATTAAAAATGGAGGCTGTCAAACAAGACAAATTGATTC
Source organism: Mythimna lalbum (assembly GCA_949319445.1). Lineage (NCBI taxonomy): Eukaryota > Metazoa > Arthropoda > Insecta > Lepidoptera > Noctuidae > Mythimna > Mythimna lalbum. The sequence goes on from OX439344.1 coordinate 21,766,958, forward strand.
CCTAATAAAATTGCGCAGAATAAAATTAAATTCTAATTTATTAAACAGTTATTAACGACGATTCCGTCTAAACTTTTAGACAGCTGTGGCGTCTAAGATCTATTTTTAACAAAATTGGGACAAAAATTGGTGAGGCCGAGACAATGACCTTTATGCCGATCATAATTTTTGGCTACCTCATAGCCGTGTTCACGACAGTGGTTTATTTTTGCAAGCGTCGTCACTACTGTTGGAGTGAGGTCAAAGAAAACCAGTTGGTTTAGGATAAAAGCTTCCGTACGTGCCTGAGTCGAGACGGTCAAAGCTCGGTCTCAATAAAAGCGCAGCCCTGTGTTTACGATTCCTGCAGCACACCACTAATAAATTACGCCCGTTTTCATAGAGAAACAAAGCAGGGATGTGTCACTGCTAGAGGTTCTCCACTTGATTTTGTACATAGGTTTTCGCAGTGCTGTGATGACAAAAGAGTTCAAAATGTAAAGGTTTGATCACATGATATTTCGGTAATGCATGTCAAGTCAATCCATCATATTTTTTACTTTTATAATCGTTCTTCCTGTCAGAAAGCCACATTATCAAAGACCGTATATAAGACTCACAGCTTCGATTTCTAAACAACAATTCGCGAATACTCGTACAAGACGAGGCCCAAAGTTTTTACGAACAAAGTTGTAGAGTACGGCTAGTTTACCACTAAGTGTGTAGGATTCACACGCGTCACCGAAATGTCACGCAATCCCAAACATTTAGAACTTTTCTTAACTTAGATAGAATGTTATTGTTTAGATCCCTTGAATTCTTTGAAAAAGTCGCCGTGAATCTGGAACGTAAAGGGAAGAAACTCAGGTGGCTTTTAGTCAGTAAAAGTCTGACAGTCCTTTTTGCTGCTCCCAGAAGGCGTTATTCCATGATTACCCATTTAAAAGGGTGACGCAACTAATCTAATTAGCCCATTATGTCCCTCTACTAGACGTAGTTTTCTCTCACTCATTTCTACACACGATTGTCCTCGACCATTGCGAACCAGTCCCTCTCGCTCCACCCAGAGCGGAAGGAGTTATTTTGATGATTACCCACCTCAAAAAAATTTGATTCCGGCAAGATTGTATAGAATATCAAAGCATCGGTACATGAGTCAACATCAACCGTTACCTTTTTAATATATTAGTATATCTAATCTAATATTTAATATATGTAAATATATTAGTTTTAGTAGATATATGCAAAATCCGTAACACGTGGCTAGTATATTTATGTAAAGATTCTAAGAACAAACATAACTGTATTGTGAACAATCACGAAGTTATAAGCTTGTTATGTCAGCAAAAATACATAGTCATCCAGGCGACTGAGGGGTTGTTTTGCACTTGCAAACCCACTAGCTGTTTGCTGGCGCCTAATACCCACTATGACCTGGTGGTCTCCAACTTGTGACCTTTTTAAATATATTTGGGAAAAATTACAACATGGTGAATGTTGATGGTAAAAAAACTATTGGAATCGATTCAGTTACTGATTCTGAACAAAATATATTCAGATTTCGCATATCCTATCTATATATATAAAAATCAATGCCACTTTTCGTTGTTGTTTTATAACTCAAGAACGGGCTCACCTATCCAAACCAAATTTTTAGGCTTTGTTCGGACTATTTAGTAGATGGTTTATGTGAAGTTTGGTAGGGTAGAGTAGGGTATAGTAGGGTAGAGTAGGGTAGAGTAGGGTGGAGTAGGGTAGAGTAGGGTATAGTAGGGTAGAGTAGGGTAGAGTAGGGTATAGTAGGGTAGAGTAGGGTATAGTAGGGTAGAGTAGGGTAGAGTAGGGTATAGTAGGGTAGAGTAGGGTAGAGTAGGGTATAGTAGGGTAGAGTAGGGAAGAGTAAGGTAGATTAGGGTAGAATAGGGTAGAATAGGGTAGATTAGGGTAGAGTAGGGTATAGAAGGTTATAGTAGGGTAGAATAGGGTAGATTAGGGTAGAGTAGGGTAGAGAAGGTTATAGTAGGGTAGAGTAGGGAAAAGCGGGAGCGAAGCCGTGTGGGCAAAAGCAAGTACTATACTAAAAATAATGTTGTATTTCGCTCAACAGTGGACGTCTTTTGGCCGAAATAATGATGACAATGATGATGAGCTGACGTCAAAGGGCTACGTACACAGCAGTTCTAGTAATATTGTTTGCATTATATAATATATTATTTTTATCACGGTAAACTTCGCAATAAAATTTATTAACGTGTCGTTCAACATTATTTTTTAACGTCATATTCTACGCAAATAATGTTTTTTGCTATGAGCCAAAAAATGACTGATCTCATTTCGCTTGATCTTCTTGATATGATATATTTGAAAACTGAATTTAGTAAATTCGTTCTTTTATCTGAATAGTTCATAGATATTACCTACTCGCATTTTGCTAGCGACTTCGGTAAAATATTTACATAAAAACTTTAACATCCCTAAAATTGTATTTTGAGGGTAGTTTAAAAAACCTAATAGTCTTTATCAGCATTTTGAATAGATTTTGTGACAAGTTTTAAGTTTATTAAACTAAGAAAAAATATTCTCCCATAGGTACAACTTTTAACACCCATTTAGGGGTGTTACAAGTTGTATAATAGGGGTATATAGGCATTTAATAGGAGTAGTTTTTAAAAGCGAATAATGAGAGACGTTTTTATTTACTTGGGTAACTATTTATATTTGACAAGTATAGGGGGAAAAGGAATAAAATTTGGCATACAAACGTATTTCCCTATTTAATTGTAAACCCCTTTAAAAAATGTTTTTTTTAAAACGCCTTCTTGTTATCAATCGAATCACATAAAGAAGTCTTGTGCAAAATTTTAGATTCCTAGACTCGGTAGTTTTGGCTGTGCGTTGATAATATCCTTTTATATTTATAGATAAAATTATTTCAGGCATATAATTTATAAATGACTCCATTAAAATTGGCTGAACATTAAACAAGAGATGATAAAGTGTGTAAATGTAAACACTAAAATTGCCCTATTGTTTCTAACAATAATTTAGCATGAATTGTTTGGTAAACATCATTATTACGAGAATGTAATGTAATGTTTACAATTTATTACCAAGCTCACACGAGAGAGCGTCTATGTAGTTTTAATGAGTGAGTGGTGAACTGTGACCGAGTGAAGGATAACGGCGTTCAGTAGACCGATAGAGCATTTCGATATTTTATGACGTCATTAATATATAGTAGGCCGAGATGAGACTGACTCAGGACCGAAAGTGATGACGTAAGAGCGAGGCCCTATACTCACTGCGGTCCAAGATAGAGCTAGAGGGTTGATTAAATAGATTACATCCATTAGGGACGAGGAAGAGTAATAGATGTGACATTCTATAAGACTACGTTTTTTTTTAAATTAGCCTCTTCTTTTATTTTTAATGTAGAGAACACGAACTGAAACATTGATTAGGTACTCTCGGTTATCCGCTCATAATCCAACACAACTATTTTTTTTTGTAAGTCTGCGACGGATTACAAGATACTCGTTTTCAAAAGTTTCGGATTACGAGGGTTCGATGGCAGTACTCCGATCCGACACCGCCTTTTAAATCTTCGGATTACCGTGGATCAATTACTGTATAGGTATATATTTATACCGCATCATGAAGTACTAGTTTTTTCTTTGGTATAATTATTATTACAATTAGCAAATCTCCGTACGTTGTATACTTCATTTCACTCCATTAGCACTTGTATGTTGAATTGTTGATTTAGAACGTAAACTAAACGCACCGAGAGAATTAATGATAGCGTGAGACCATGTTTTAGTAACTATTCCGGCGCGTAATTCACACGTTGGCGGCGGCAGTTCCAAAATATCTGCCGTGCTGACATTACTAGCTTACTAAACTTTTCTAAATATTAAATGGAACCGACGACGGAAGTATTGCCCTTGACGTAAGTCCACGCCACGGCGAAATAATACATAGATAAATGTCACTGGAGAATTCGATTTATAAGGAATCGGTGCTTCCGAGAGCGGCAGTCCTTGGCCGCGCCGGCGGACGCTATCAAAATAAACATCAAACAGTAGCGCCGGCACAGCACAGGCACCGCCCGCCCGCCGCCCGCTATTGTTACAGCTTTTGCATGTTACACCACCGCCGCGTGTTTCTTGGCCATCAACATAAGTGTACCAATTAGTCTGTGTTGACGTAATTGCACTGTTTGTTCCTCCAATAAACTATTCCTAGTTAACTATCATCCGCACAACAGACCACTGTTCAACTTCGTGAAGTCATCGCACATTTCGAGTTAACAACCGACTTGACAAGCAGACGTCTTTACACAGTTTTTACCAAAATCAAAATGCAACGGAAAGTTTTCGTATTACTTGATTTTGACATATGACGTTATAAATAAACCGAATTAATTTTCTCAGATGGTGAGTTCCAGTTAATAATCAAAACTAAACCATATTTCAATAAGATAGACGTATGTCATTTTTGGCTTCTACAAACAAACATGTTTTTTAAATTAACTCAATCAAAGGAAATTTCACATACCTCTAGATCAGAGTCTAGCCCGTCTAAACTTGAAGAATGTTGTTCAGATCTTAGTGATAGTCTATTGGGTCTTCTGGAGAGACTATTGACACCCATTAGTTTATTAGACCGGCCCAAGGTCGCGCTGCCACCGCTGATGATTTCAGGTTCACGAAACGACAGTTTCTTCCTAGGTCTTTCACCAACATCCTGAATTTGGACGTCTGGATTCAGTCTTTCAGTAACGGGTATCACAAGACGTGACTGCACACAAACCTCTTCTGCCGACTCAAATTGCCGGTGCAGTGGTGAAGAGTCTTTCGGAAAACTCCCAATGTGGTAGTCCTCTAACTCCTTCTCATATCTCTTATTAGCTCCCACTGATAATGGTCTAGGTCTCAGACCACCCGTGTATGCGTTGCGAGAGTGAGCATCTTCTATTCTACTTCTGTGTTTGTTTTTTCGAACTTCACTAAACTCTGGCTCAGATCGACTGGGTTTGAGTCTGTCGTGATTCTTCTTGTCTTTGGGCTCTTGTTTGGGTAACTTTGGTCGTTGCTGCTGCTGCGGCTCATGCTTCGATTTCAGTGCACCTCCCAACGAGAAGAGAGTGCTTCGCGCTTTCAGTAACACTTCAGTTGGCAAGTTTTTCAATGGGTGTTCATTTTTCCTTTGTTTACTATGGTCCCTGTGGTTAGACATTGTAACTGAATCACTATTAATCGGGCACACGTTGTATTTCTTTTAATCACGATACACACACATTTTTTATCATAATGCGCGCGTCCGTGCGCCTTGGTACGAAACAACTGAAGTGGCGAAGGCATGGCTTGCGCGTGCGTCGCGCGTCGCTCCAACTACCACAAATAAACATATTCGCGTGTTTCTAAGCGCTAAACTCCTCAACGCGAGAGTGATCGGGAAAACTCATGTTTGATAACACTTGACATTTCCAAGAAGTTTTTATTTTCTTTCATTCCACACTCGTATTTAAATTAGAAGGAAAAATATAAATCACGGTTCTAAATTGTGAAGTGGCAGGTTACGACGTAAGGAATGGACCTGATAAAATTTATAAAGACTTTAGTTCGGCACAACTTGTTATTAATAGCAGCACCATATTATTTTATTACTCTCTAGCTACTTTATCGTTGGCAAATGTTATTCGACGGAGTGTTAATGTAATGTTTGACAAATGGTGTATTGAAAATCGATGAAGCGAGACCGCGGTGAAGTTATTCATTTTATGAACGTATTTGCGTCCGTTATTGAGCTTACTGGAAAGTTTGTAATTCTTCTAAATGTAGGCATTAAGAAAACTTTCCCTCCCTCAACATTCTTCTCATCATTTATCAAACAGATTTAGTGGATCCGAGAGGTAAGGGCTATTTCTTAGAACTCAGGTTACTTTATCAATTCGACGTCTTACAAAGAGAATTGACATGATTTCGTTTACATTCAAAGTGGATTCATAAATTAGAAGGGAGCTTTAGATGAAGGGGGGACGTGAAAGGCTTCGGGTTGCTGTTCCGGGGATCAAACATGGAGCGTAAAGCGTAACATTATTAAACGCGTTTGTTTGCATTTGCACAGCTCTAGAAGCACACGTGCGAGTTTATGTGTAGTGTTACACTTACTGAATGTATAACTGAGACATAATCGTAATGCGGTCTATAATAAAATGTTCTCAATCAATGGCGTAATTAAAAAGCGGCCGCAAACGATTCCGCGCTAACAACTCGGTTACTTCTTGAATATTTATGGGCTTCGGGAGCGAGTGATCGGCGACGGTAATTGATTATAAAAGTCGAGAAGCGGTGGACGCGAAGATTTATTCTCACTATAAAACGATGGTTTACGTACAACATCCAAAATTAGATAGGTAATGCCAGCAATAAGCAATTACAATTGGCAAAGTCGTCATCTTTGTGAAGTGCGATGTAATTATAATAAAAGATTTACTTTATAAATTATTTTTGGTAATTGCCTCAGTAAAGTACGTTGTGTTTGTACTGATTAACGAGCTTGGGCCAAATTTACGGCAGTATTCTCCCTCGTGTCACTAGCATGACAGTTCTTACGTACATCAAATGCTGGTCCAACACTTTCCCACTGACAGCTTTATGGGTTGTGGTATTTAATAGATTGGTCTAGTGTCAGCAAATACTCTATATAAGTATGAGAGGTCTATTCCTGACTTGTGCAATATTTTTAGCTTCTTTCCATTTTAAATTCCCATAGTACCCTAGAGTTTGTATTAGTACAAGAGATGGCTAGGCGTCGGGAGTCACAGTGTGATCTTCGGCAACCGTAGGCGCAGGTTTATGGACGACGAGCAATGGTATGCTCGCTGTCCGGTCGTCCGGTATGGACAGAGCTAAAGTTGTCGCCGGCGCGTAATGTGCCACGCGTGCTTCAAAGAGATGTCAGTATAACCGAAGGCCAAGAGCAATGCCCTCTAGAGCCACGGGATTTTTTTTTAAAGAAAAGCTTGTGGTCCTAGATCTCAAAAGGCAACTAAACGATCATAGGTTCTACTGCTGAGTGAAGGTCTCCCGCTTCCTTTTCCACACAGCAATGGCTGAGGACAAACGTCCTCAGCCATTGCAGCCCAGTCCCTCCGGTACGAGTAAATTTCATCTCTCCACCACGTTTAGTAGGACTGGTAGGTTATAGTGTAAAATAGTGGATATTTACGGAAGGTGGGTAGAAGAACAAGAAGTTTATTTGTAACAAGCTTTTTTGTTAGCTAGCTTTTATAGCTCAGTATACCTATATAATTAATATTCATCAAGACGTATCATACGAGCCAAAACTCTATGGGGTTGTGTCGATTAACTACCAAGTTTCTATAGTCACCTTCCGGTTCCATTATTGGATCAGCTCCATGTCATCATAATTTTGCATTGTCATCTGATTTACACATGCATGCAAAATTTCAGCTCAATCGGTAAATAGGAAGCAGTTAAATTTAATTTGCAAGACTTGATTACAGACAAACATTGGGGTAGGTGAAACTAAATAATAGCTTGTAACTAGTTGACTCGTCGAACTTCGTACCGCCTAACAGTCGATTAATGTAGTATATTATATCTTTCGATATAGTCAACCGATTGCGATAACACAAAGCTCAAGTAATACAGCAAGTTACACACAATTTTAATTTATAGAAATTATCTACATCGATTTCATACACTTTATGTGATGCGCGCACACCTAAAAACTTCTATAGATGTAAAAATTGTGATTTCTTTTTATCACTAAATGTTTTGCTGTAAGAAAATTCAACTTTAAGTTATGGAATTTTGTGCTTTTGTGTTTATTTATTTTTAATTTTATGTTAATGTTTTGAATGTTATTTTTTTATATATTTTTTTTATAGAGACACAATAGTAAGACAATAGATGCGCGGCCACCGGGTGTCGCTTGGGGATTCATGAATTAATAATGGTACCTAAAATAAATGAATTTTATTTATTTATTTTTTTATTAAGTTAAGCTCGCCTATGTAAAATTTTTTTACGGTTAAAAAAAATCATCTAATGACAACCCCCACTCTTGGGTGGAGCGGGAGATAGTGTCAGACTCTTACTGACTAAAAATCGTTCCTTCTAGCCTCTTCATACCGGGGCTCGAGCTTCCTTTCGGATAACCCTGGCACCAGTAGGCTTCGACCCAGTTAGACTCCTTGAGGCGCGTGGGAACAGTGCAGACAGTTACTGGACGGTCGGACAGCGAGCTACCGATGGCTCGCCGTCCGCGAGCCCGCGTCTACGGTGGCCGGAAATCGGGATCCGGCGGGATTCCGGCGGCGGCGACGAGTGCGCCGTTGCCTGATGCGGTCGGCCTCCTCCTTTGCTAGCATTACTGCTTCGCAGAAGGAGGCGACCGACTGCCATTCCTCCTCGCTCCGGACCATGGCCTCAAACAAGGAGCGGCGCGAGAGGTCTCCGCCACCGATCGCCCCCACGAGGGCACGACGATGCTCCGCCCAGGCAGAGCACACCTCGACTGTGTGCTCCACCGTGTCCTCTGGGCGTTCAGCACAGTGGCGACACCCGGGCGTCTCTTCCGCTTTAATTCGGTACAGGAACCTACCGAACGTGCCATTTCTGGTGAGGACCTGCGTCATGCGGAAGGTAAGGACGCCGTGAGGTCTTTCCAGTCACGCCTCAAAGAGGAAACTTACCGGCTTATGTAACATCAAAAACACTTCTGCCTGGCCACCTTCAGGCTGGTACACTCGAAACGAAAACTTCAAAAGGTTTGGTTTTTCACCGCGCTACAAGATACAAGCGATTTTTTTTTAAGTGATCAGTCATATATGACCGCGATGTTTCCTACATGAACCCTGTAATCCACATAATACATTGTAACTATTCATAGTTTTCAGTTAAAAATTACAGAATTAAAGAAGGTACCTACTTAGATTCCTCAATATTCTTAGTAAATGATAGTAAGTCGAGGTGTTGGGTTTATTTGATAGATTTAAGGAAAGAAAATAAACAGAAGCTTCTCTAGATCAAATATATATCGCGGCGTTGTGTATTGTTTGTTCACACGTGTGAGCCAGACTTTTGATGCAGAGATTTTTACGTCATTACACTATTATTTATTATGGAAGGTCGGAGCTAATTTTGTTTTTGTAAAAATAGATATTTAGGCAGGTGTAGTTTAAACCCTTTGAAAGCCAACCGCAGCGCATGGGAAGTATCCTCTCTAAGTCATGCCATTTATTTGCTACTAGCTTTTTCCCGAGGCTTCGGCCGCGTACATAAAATATAGAAAGAAAAAAGAAAAATAATGTATTTGGTACAGCACAAAGCTCAAACACAACAGTATACAAAAAATAAAATAAAAATACAGCAGTTGTGTGCCTCATGCCTGCACCAAAATAGGTCCACTAGAATGCTAGACAACTAGTGCCTGACGCTGGTTTTCAACTGAACCTATATAGCTTATGTCATTCAGGAATAAAGTAACTTACTAACGGTTAAAGAATTTTAGCTATCAGAGCAGTTTTTCCAGATTACCTCTTACAAACAAAAAAAAAACAATTTTACCTCTTTTTAATGTTAAAAAGAGGTAAAATTGTTTTTATATATTTTTTTATATTTTATATATTTTTAGTAGATGTAGATTGAATACCTACAAGATGCTAATGAATGAATACTAAAAAGATCAAGGTTAATTTTGGTTATTTTCAATTTAATTAGCGCCCAACCCGAGATGGATGTTTTCATACAACCGCTCTTAGATTACGTGATTATGACGTAATTACAAATCTTTCTACAGATATTTTGAAAACACAGATCTCTTATGAATACTATCTAAGTTTCTATTGAAATCAAAATATACATTTGTGTAAAACTAATCCAAACTTCTAAAATTTACTATTTTGCGTAAACTTTGGACCTTCAGAATGTAATCATAAAATAGAAAGTAATGAAAATGTATTAATAGAAACCTTGCACATTTGAAAGCGTTTTATCTATACTTATAATAAATCTGTAGAGAGGTCAATTCTGTACATGAAATATATTTCCAAAATAACTACCAGGGGGTGATTAGTGATCGATACTGATGCCAAAAATGTAAACAGTAAAATTTTTGTCTGTCTGTCTGTCTGTCTGTCTGTCTGTCTGTCTGTATGTTCTTTATAGAAACAAAAACTACTCGATGGATTTTAACGAAACTTGGTACAATCATTCTTCATACTCCTGGGCAGGTTATAGTGTACTTTTCATCACGCTACAATCAATAGGAGCAGAGCAGTGAAGGGAAATGTTGGGGAAACGGGAGAAATTACTCCATTTTTTAAGCTTCCGTCGCGTTTGCAGCCTTAATGGTTAAAGCTACACAGAAATCATGTATAACGGAAATGTTCTCCTTAAAATTATATAAAAAATATCCCACGACAGCATGTCTATCTTTTATGGTTGACTCACAATAACACGTGTAACTCCCGATAGCTTAGCAGTTCGGAGCTTTCTGTTTATTTTTGTCTACTCTTACGTTTATAACACTCTCACTCATCCCTAATTAAAAAAAGTTAAAATTATTATCTATTCAATAAAAAAAGAATCATAGAAATCGGTATAGAAACACCAAAGTTATACATAAAATACGCTAATAAGCCATCGCGCGTGAATACTGAATCATGCTATAAGGATTATTTTTGTGTAACGGTCGCCGCGCTCGACGCGGCTCGCGGCGGCAATTTTTGGCTGTTGATGCGAATAGACCTTATTGACATTGACAGACAATAATTGATTTTAACAAACCGTGCTTATCAGCGCGACTTTTAGTCTACTCTAACGTTTAATAATTTATTTTTAGATTTCTTTGGTTGTTATTTTATAAAATAGGTTAGTTATTTTGGTAGTTTTTAAATATTTCTTAGTATTAGCTTAATTATAAATTAAACTTTGTTTTAAATTTATTTAGCTGTAGTTTTAAATAGGTAAGTACCTAGGTACCAAATAGGTTATTTCATTCTATTAGACGTAGTTTAGGTACCTACTTATACTTATAATAAATCTGTAGAAGTGAAAATTCTGTACATTGAAAATATAAAAAAATAAACGGCAGGGGGTGTTACTAGACCGACACCGAACCCAAAAATGTGATTAATTTTTTTTTGTCTATCTGTCTGTTTAGGCATCACGCAAAAACTACTGGTCCGATTACGATGAAACTTGGTATAATTATTCTTTAATATCCTGGGCACCACACTGGGTACTTTTTATCCCGGAAAAGTATATACAATAAAAACAAACTTAATTTTGCGGTTCGATCCCTAGACCCGATTACTGTACCAACCGCAAATAATAAGTTGGTCATAGGTTACGTCACCCGCTGTGGAGTTCACTAAGGGGCGCTGCACATGGCTAAGATACTATAATATTTGGGTAAATAATATGTAGTTCCGTTTTCTAAACGTTTCGTAAATGGCGTTGGCGTCGAGTTTGGGAACACTTTTTGGGATTAAAGAAAGGATTGCATGCATTTTCCTATAACCCATTTATTAATTACATCTAAGGTGTGTGCACACTGTCACGCGCGTAAGTGGAAGGGAGAGATCTGGAACGTCTCGAATCGTCTCGCGCATCACGTTGTTTTCCAGTCCCCGGGCTCTTAGAATTTGACATCGGACGTTTCAAATCTTTGATTTTGACGATCCCGTTGTCGCTGGCATAAGCAACAGGATCCGCGTACGAAGTCGCTGGCAGAAGCTAGTTTTTCCAATAAACTTTGAAGGTTTTTAAAAATAAAACATATTATCTTGGAACAATTTTGTGAAATATTGAGTAACAGAATTAGTAGCCAAGTTGCTAATCTGCAATAGTTAACGCTAGTAGAAAGCTTCAAATGTACGGGAATGACGTCATCTCAACGCTCAGTCACGTGATCAGAACAAAAGAATTGCCGTCGAGGTCAACTCGAAGCGTTTTACGCAAGCGAAACGGTTGTAACTTGGCTAGGGGAGGCAGTTTTTTTCGCGTTGCGTCTTTATCAAAAATTGCGTCGGATGAAATAAGTTGCTTTTAAACCATGCTTATATTGACGACAGGCGAATTAGAAAGAATGACATACGGAGAGGACGAACCTTTGTTTTTCAGTAGGACAGTGACAGGGCTTTTATTGTCCAAAAAAAGTGCTTAAGAGCAGTGTTCGGGATTGGTCCATTAGAATCGTGCAGACCCATTTTTAAAGAGAATAAACTTTTAACACTTGCATGCTTATACATACTAGAGATGGGCTTATTTGTAAAAAAACATCCTGCTCTGTTTAATAAGGCAGATAGCGAAAATCTTTATAAGATAGGTAAAAAGTCTAGAGATCCAACTAAATTAGCAATGCCTAGGCGAGGGACAGCATTTTGCCACAAAAACGCAAGTCGTATGGCAATTAAAATATTTAATAGGATACCCAAGCAAATCAGAGAATTGCCAATGAATCTTTTCCAAAAAGAGCTGAAAACGTGGCTCAGGAACAAATGTTTCTATACGGTAAATGAATTTTTAGACTGTTATATTGATAAAAAGGTACATTAAATAATTTGAAATGAAATAAAATTTAACATTTTGTATTATTTTAGTTTTTGACATTTGTAGTTATTTTTTATTATTAATTTAGGTTATGACATTGGTATATTTTAGTTTATGACATATTGTATCTTTTAGTGTTGACATCTTTTATTTCTTAATTTTATAATTTGCAATTAACTTTTTGCTAATTTATCAATGTGTAACTTAAAAATGTGACATTTTGTATTGTAATTTAATGTAATTTTCCATTTTGATGAAATAATTGAGAGTCAAGCCCATTCATAATTAATTTGCATGCTGAATATGAGGCGGAATATGAAGAAACATTATTTTAATTTAAGACCTGTACCTGAAACCATATTTCAAGCAAATAAATGATATTATTATTATTATTATTATTATTATTATATTATTATTATTATTATTATTTATTATTAATAATAATATTAGAAAGCTACATTTTCGCTGTTTTTTTTTTTAATTTGATCATAATCAAAAGGAACCAAAAGTTTTTAAGTAGGCATTTTTACGGTCAGCTCGACCCAGTACGAAAATAAAAGATTAAAACCTTTTATTCTGTATCAAAATTAATTCTTGCAAACAATGTATCATATTTTAATTTTAACCAATTTTAATAAAGTCTGTTCTGTTTTAATCAGTGATCGAACGAATTTCAAGCCTGAATAATTTTTTGAAACTGTATATACCCTTATAAATGTCGTGGGTAGTTAATCAAAAAGAATGATTGTAGTGACGTCATCGAAGGGAACGTAAAATTTAAATTATGAGCCTTAATTCGGTCATACTGTATTTTATGTATTGTTATCGCTAGTTTTGCTCATGACTTCTTTCGCATGACTGTATTATACGTACTTAGAGATCTTTGAATTAACATACCAAAGAAACTGATGGACATGGTAGAGGTCCTGGTGGACCGCCATGTAGGTACATGCGGTGCCGTTGTACGTCAAATTTTCGTGCTCGAGGGAAAAGGTACTTGTAAGGTTAGCAACGATTTTGAACAAGGTACAAGAATGTGTTTTTATTTTCCAGAACATCTCTTAAAAAACACTGAAGGTTTAACCGTAACTTAAACCCAAGACACGTAAACTCCAAATTGTTTGACACTCGTACTACGCGATCCGATTTTAAAATTAAGATGACTAATGAAAAAGGTACCGGAGCAAAGAAGTTTTGTTACGAACGTTACCGATCGAAAAAAAAAAGAAAAAGCCATGAATTACGTCGAAAGTCTAATTACTAGGTATTTCTAACGTACCTTTTGAATAATTTTCTTTATATCTTTTTCTGGTTAGCTTTATTCGAGCCATATGTCAGTGTCAGCTTTGGCAGGGATTTAGCAGCATTACGTTTCGTGTAAGTATATTTCCGTCTAATGTGTGGAAAAGGAAGAGATAATTATGTGATGCCTAGATTACCATTTCGAATAAATAAATTATACTAAATCCTCAGTACCTAACTGAGGACTTTGTATAAATTACCGGTATACGTTACGTATAGATACATAAAGGTGCGTCCAGATGTGGCGAACGCGTCGCCTCGCGAGTCATTCGCGAGCCGCTTGCGCACTAGTACTACGCACGTGCATTTCATGTTCGTACGAAGCGCGCGCTGCGAAGGGGATTCCTACGAACGATCCGCGCGATAAATGCACACGCGTAGTTCGCAAGCGGCTCGCGAGTGGCTCGCGAGCGGCGCATTCACCAGCGGGTCTAAGAAAGCCGTTTTAGTAGAATCATAATATGAATCATTAATTAGCATTCGATATTCTATTCTCTAATTCGAGCAGATCATCACATCTGAATTGCCAATGTTCAAATTGATAGTGTCACTCATACTGACTCATACTGACACTCATACTGACTAAAAAACCCACCCTATTCCTTCTTGCCTTTCGTACCAGGGCCGAGGTTCCCTTTCGGATAACCCTGGCCCCAGTAGGCTTCTTGCGTAACTTCTTGAGGCGCGCGGGTACAGTGCGCGCCGTCGACGGTGACCACAACAGTGACGACGACAACAATGCTCCAGAGGTGACCGAGGTAGAGGTGAGAGTGGCAGTGCCCCAGGACCGACGGCTTGCCAGGGAAAGCCTTGGTCCTGGCCATGGAGGCTCTTGGGCCTCGACTAAGAGGGCTCTTCAGCGCATGTATGGAGAGGGGCCAGTTCCCACTTCGCTGGAAGATGGGGAAACTAGTCCTCATCGTGAAGCCAGGGCGCCCTGCGGACTCTCCGTCCGCGTACCGGCCCATTGTGCTGCCCGACGAGTGGGCAAGCTCTTTGAAAGAGTTATTGCAAACCGCTTCGCCGCGCGCCTAACACGGGTGGGGCCGGACTTGTCGGACGGACAGTTCGGCTTTCGCAGGGCGCGCTCTACGGTGGACGGGTGCGAGCCCTCACGACAGGGGTTGCGGTGTCCTGGGGCAGGAGCGTCGTGGCAGTGTCCTTGGACATTGCCAACGCCTTTAACTCCCTGCCCTGGAGTACGATCCGGAGGGCACTCCGCGCACCACCGGGTGCCCGAATACCTTTGTCGACTGGTCGAGGCCTACCTGTCAGACAGGTACATTATCTACCCCGGTCACCAGGGAGACTGGAAACGTCGAGAGAGGTCGTGCGGTGTTCCGCAGGGGTTGGTACTGGGACCACCCTTGTGGAACATCGGCTACGACTACGGGTCAGCGTGGCTTGCTACGCAGACGACACTCTGGTTCAAGCGCAGGGAGAGTCGCACCAGGCGGCGGTCGCTCTAGCGATACGCGGGGTTGCGATAGTCGTTGGTAGGATTCGAGGTGGCGCTGCACAAATCCGAGGCTATGTTTTTTCACGGCCCTCGGAATGCACCACCATCAGACTCCCAACTTACGGTAGGAGGAGTCGGCATCGGCGTCGGGTCGACGATGAAGTACCTGGGACTCGTTCTCGACAGCCGATGGAATTTCGGAGAACATTTCCGACGTTTGGCTCCCAAACTCAACCGGGCTGGGGCTGCTCTCAAGCGGCTCCTGCCCAACCTCGGGGGTCCAGACGCCGCCTGCGCGGAGGCTCTACGCGGGGATCATTCGTTTCAAGGCCCTCTACGGGGCGCCGGTGTGGGCGCCGTCGCTGCAAAAGCGACCACCTGCCAGAGGGTCATGGCAATACGGATGGTGCGGGGTTACCGCACGATCTCCCGCGAAGCGGCGAGCCTTCTGGTTGGCCTACCACCGCGGGATCTCTTGCACACATGCACGATATGCGCGTGGAGATGCAAGGCAGGGGTGAAAGTCCACTGCCGCGACAGGTCGAGGTATAGCGGACAGAGCCCCGGCGGGATCTCACGGTGAAATGACGTCAGCGACTATCGCAACCCAGTGCTGGGCACGCCACAATTATAGAGGTAAGTACTCTTTGAGGCGTGGCTGGAAAGACCTCACGACGTCCTTACCTTCCGCATGATGCAGGTCCTCACCGGACATGGCAAGTTCGGGAGGTTCCTGCATCGGATTCAAGCGGAAGAGACGCCCGGGCGCCACCACTATGCGGAACGCCCGGAGGACACGGTGGAACACACAGTCGAGGTGGGCTTAGGCGGAGCACCGCCATGCCCTCGTGGGGGCGATCGGCGGCGGAGACCTCTCGCGCCGGGCCTTGGCTCTGGCCATGCTCTGGAGCGAGGATGAGTGGCAGGCGGTCGTCTCCTTCTGCGAAGCAGTAATGCTAGCAAAGGAGGAGGCCGACCGCTTCAGGCAACGGCGCCCTCGCCGCCGCCGCCGGGATTCCAATCCCGATTTCCAGCCACCGTAGACGCGGGTCATGGGTAGCTCGCTGTCCGATCATTCAGTAACTGTCCGGACTGAGTCAAGACTCAAGCAGTTGTCAGCAACAGGACTCAGCTGGGTCGAAGCCTACCGGGGTCGGGGTTATCCGAAAGGAAACTAGAGCCCTGGTATGAAGGCTAGGAGGAACGGTGCGGGGTTCTTAGTCAGTAAGAGTCTGACACTATCTCCCGCTCCACCCAAGAGCGGGTTTTGTCATAAGATGATTGTCCCCGTCGACAAAAAAAAAACCATGAGATCCCGCCGGAACTCTGTCCGACCTGTCGTGACAGCGGACTTTAGCACCGGCATCGCATTTCCTCGCGACAATCGTGCATGTATGCCGTCTACGTGGCAGACCACGCTGACCTCGTCAGGGAGGTCACCGCGCAGCACGTATTTGTACCCGATATTTCACAAGGGTGGTCCTAGTATCGATCCCTGCAGCACACCGCACGCCACCTCTCGGCGTTTCCACTCTTCCTAGTGACCAGGGTGGACTATTTAGCTGTACGACAGGTAGGCCTCAACCACTTCACAGAGGTATGAATTGCCATTGTGGCCTTTCTAGGTGTCCAATGTTCCGCAATATGATGCGAAACACTGTCTTATTGTCAAAAGTCCCACGTCATGTGTGAATGCTTTGTAATCTATATATATAAAAATCAATGCCACTTTTCGTTGTTATATTATAACTCAAGAACGGGCTCACCTATCCAAACCAAATTTTTAGGCTTTGTTCGGATTATTTAGTAGATGGTTTATGTAAAGTTTGGTAGGGTAGAGTAGGGTATAGTAGGGTAGAGTAGGGTAGAGTAGGGTAGAGTAGGGTAGAGTAGGGTAGAGTAGGGTAGAGTAGGGTAGAGTAGGGTAGAGTAGTGTAGAGTAGAGTAGTGTAGTGTAGTTTAGAGTAGAGTAGTGTAGAGTAGAGTAGTGTAGGGTAGAGTAGGGTAAAGTACTGTAGAGTAGGGTAGAGCAGGGTAAAGTAGGGTAGAGTAGGGTATAATAGGGTAGAGTAGGGAAGAGCGGGAGCGAAGCCGTGCGGGCAAAAGCTAGTATAGTATAAAGGTAAGTTGCGTGACATTGCGCATCGTTCTAGCATCACGTAGATTGAGCGTTGCGCGTTATGTAAGTGGACAATATGTCTCCTAATGTATTTGAGGTTTTACTGACATTTTCGCACAACCCATGGCCCCAATAGACTTCGACTCTGTTAGGTTCCTACGGTTTGCTGACATCTCTTTGAGGCGCACATTGGAACTCGAGCTCGGTCCAGATGGTTACCGGACGACCGGACGACGAAAAAACCATTAATCGCCGTCCGCAAGTACATCAGGTACCTACAGAAAACTTCATGTTAGCATGACTAGCTCTTCATTAGTTTTTATTCATACTTTATCACATGTATGTGCCTTTTACCTTTATGAAACATAGCAAACTAACGGCGACGTCGGAACAAGGCGGTCGGAAGTACAAACATGTGACGTCACAAAGGAAAATTAATTTTACCCTGAAGATGACGGAATTCATGCAATATTGCATTATTTACATGATGCATTTGCACTATGAGATCTTATAATACGTTGTTTATATGTATCTCAAAATGGTCGAAGGAAAATGAAATTTTATCAGCAACTACGATGGTCCAAAAGTCTGAAACGATGATTGCCGAATGTTGCCGAATTGTTACGAGACCAAATTCAATGGTTAATTTTCATTTTATCTAAGTGCAAGGTTTGGTTAAGCATAGTTATTTGACTTCATGACTGACATATCAGCGCACAGCTGGTACTACTTGGACTAGGAGCGTGAACTTATGCACAAGGTTTCCTACTATGATGTAGGCGAGTAGTAAGAATTCTTTTTTGTTTTATATTCAATCCATAAGAGGATAAAACGGAGGTTTGAAGTTTGTATAGATAATCCTATTTTCACGCGAGAAACCGACTTTTGATTGCTGGCAGAAGTAGACCCGCCTACTTGGGCTCTCAATGTATGGAAACGGTTTCCACATTCGTATTCATTTATTGCACTTCAAAGTGACTTAAAGATATAATTTTAAAACTTATAACGAACTACGTAGCAAACTGAAACAAACTATAATAATACATTTCAATACTCAGAAAGTTACTCTTATTGCACTGCACTTGTTACCAAACTGTGACATTTTGATTAACATTACGCACTAGTGCTATAATATAGTTAAAACCTTTTTGTTCAACCTCTTTGTTCGCAAAACAAATTTTGAGTTCTAAAAAATTTATGGTATAAGTGTGCTAATAATACTCATTTATTTCATACGATTTTGACCATTTTAACTAGTACAAACGTAAAAAAAAACATTTATGTAATTATTTACTATGTTTGCTGGACATAAGCATCCCCCAAGTGTCGCTTCAACGAGCAATCCTGTGCGTCTCGCATCCACCACATTGCCGCGAATCTCACCAGGTCGTCGGCCCACCTGTTTGGTTGCTCTCCTTCTTCCTTCTGCCCCGTCGTGTCCCGGCATGTAGTCTGGTGAAGCCGTATGGTTAAGGATGGGTCTGAGCAGTTGTGTTGCGTTGTACACCGGGTATGATACACCAGTTGCTGTTGTGTCGGAGGTTTGATCACGGAGGGTAACAGGATCCGAAGCACAGTGCTCCGCTGGCCGACCGCAGATAGTTGGGGGTCCAAGTAGTGTGCCAGCCACACACGAAAGGCTGCCCCGCCATCTGTGTAAAATCCCAGGGTAGCTTCATTGTGCCGGTTGGCGACCGGGCGAGAGGACCCGATGGCAATCTCTGGGGGGGTTCGGGCATCCCCGTAGTCTCCAGATCAACCCTCCATTAGCGCAGCAACTCCGTTGGGTTTGACATCGCATCATCTCGCTCAACTGCCATCTTCCACCAACCCTAATCACTCCAAATTTTGTACATAATGAAAGGTAAAAAGAAAAGTAAATTTGTACAGCGGATGCACGTCCTCTCATTCCATGTGCACCTCTCAAACATACGAGGACTGCACTCCAATCTCGATTCAGTCCACCACCACCTCGAGACTGACAAGCCCCACTTACTTTTCTTGACGGAGACGCAGATCAGATGTTCGTCTGATGCGGCGTAAGTCGACTACCCGGGATACTCATTTGAGCACCATGTCCTGCAGCATGCCGGGGTCTGTGTATACGTCCGCAATGACATCTGCTGCCTGCGCCTTCGTCACCTTGTAGACCTCAATTTCTCAATCCTATGGTTACTGGTGGACACAGGTGCGGATAAAATTGTCTACACTTGTGTTTATCGGTCGCACTGCGGCGACTAGGACGCGACTCGTCTGTTTGAGCACCTCAGTGAGGCCGCCGACGAGGCTCTGCATCAGCACCCTGATGCGCAGTTTGTTGCTCTGGGGGATTTCAGCGCCTGTCACGAAGACTGGCTTTTCCCATACCAGAGGACCGACCACGCTGGGAGAGAAACGCGTAACTTTGCAGTTTCGATGGGCCTCTCCCAGATGGTAAAGCAAGCCACAAGAGTGCCTGATGTAGTTGGTCATACTGCCAATTGTCTGGACTTACTGCTGACCACCGATACGGACAGATGTATCGTAACGGTTTCCTCACCACTTGGAACTTCAGATCACTGTCTGGTGAAGTCTGTATCGTCCTTCTCCCCACCTGACCGCGACACACGTGGTGAACGGCGAATGTGGCGTTACAAGTCAGCAGATTGGCATGAGATGCGACACTTTTTTGCGTCTTATCTTTGGCAGCAGCTCTGCTTCTCTTCTGAAAATTCGACGAGCTGTGCGGATGCTGTAACCGATGTGATACGTATATCTATGGAGTATTTTATCCCTGTGTGTGCCCATCGGTGGCTCAGCTCACCCGTGGTTCAACGCCAATTGCGTTCAGGCTGAAGAGCGTAAGCATTCGTTTCTCGCCTGGGTTGATACTCGTGACCGCAAAGCTCCGGATCTGAATTCAATGAAGAGAGCCTACAACCATGCTGCCAAGTCCTACAAAAAAGCACTAAAGAAGGCACGCTTCGACCGCATAACCCATATTGGCACAAAGCTCTCTGCGCAGCCGTCCGTAGCAGAGCATTCTGGTCCCTTGCCAAGTCGGTTGAGGCGAACTTCTGTCGGCCCACATTGCCTTTGCTGGTAAAGCCTGATGAAACACTAGCTCATACAGCAAGAGAGAAAGCAGGTCTCTTTGCATCTCTCTTTGCCCATAATTCTCGTCTTGACACTAGCAATGCTACTCCACCGACTCTACCTCATTGTGACTCTTCAATGTCTGAGGTTCACATAAGGAACAGAGAAGTTCTGAGAGAGCTGCGTCGTCTAGACGTGAATAAAGCTAGTAGACCAAATGGCATACCAGCGATTGTTCTCAAGGCTTGTGCACCCGAGTTCTCTCCTGTGTTGACGCGCTTGTATCGCCTCTCATTTGGGACTGGTATAGTGCCCAAGTCCTGGAAGCTTGCCAATGTGCAACCCGTGGCCAAAAAGGGTAGTCGTGCCGATCCTGCCAACTATCGGCCGATTTCGGTAACCTCCATACTCTGTAAGATTATGGAGCGTGTATTGAACTCGCGCCTCATGGCATACCCGGCAGATCTCCTCAGTGACCGACAGTACGGGTTTCGCCGCAATCGGTCTACTGGGGACCTACTAGTGTATTCCACCCACTTGTGGGGTGAGGCCCTCGAGAGGAATGGGGAAGCGATTGCCGTTCCTTAGACGTCTCGAAGGCTTTCGACAGGGTATGGCACGCTAGCCTTTTGAGTAAGCTTCCAGCGTACGGCATTTTTTCTGGTTTGATTAACTGGGTAAAAGACTTCCTGAGTGAACGATCCCTCCGAGTTGTTGTCGACGGATGCTCATCAGAGCCCATGACGACTGATGCCGGAGTTCCTCAGGGGTCAGTTCTCTCTGCAACTCTTTTTCTGCTGCATATCAATGATCTGCTGGTGCCCGGTATCTATGGGTATGTATGCAGATGATAGCACAGTTGTAGAGAGATATCTGCCCGGTGCTCGGGCTAGTAAGGAACTAATCCGGTCCGAAAGAGAGGCTATAGTAGAGCGTACTAATATCTCGCTTCAGGCAGTCTCCAAGTGGGGCGAAGCCAATCTAGTGGGATTCAACGCCGCCAAAATAAGTGTGTCTGTTCACCGCTAAAAGGAGACCGTTCACCTTAGCTCCTGCTTTCCGGAATGTATCCCTGGAGTGTACCGACCGTCTTCAGCTTTTGGGAGTTGAAATTTCCTCAGACCTGAATTTAGGGCGGTTCATTGAGTCCAAAGCCAAGGTAGCTGCCAGAAAACTAGGTTTTCTTGCAAAGGTCCGGCGGTACTTCGCACCGGGACAGTTTTTAATGATATACAAAGCACAGGTCCGTTCGTGTGTGGAATACTGCAGCCACATATGGGCTGGTGCTGCAAAATGCCATCTGGCAGCTTTGGACTCGGTAGAAAGGCGTGTGAAGAGGCTAATTGGTGATCCAGATTTGGTTAAGTCCAACCTTCAAAGTCTTGAGCATAGGCGTAGGGTAGCTAGTCTTTCGGTGTTTTACAGGATCATTTTGGAAAGTGTGCGCAGGAATTGCATGACATGATTCTGCCATATCAATTCTACCATCGAACAACCCGCCGTTCCGCGAATATCCACCCTTACGTTGTTGAAACCTCTACGGTCCGGACTAAGCGTTTCGCCTCGTCGTTTATACCGCGTACGTCGAAGGACTGGAATAATTTGCCTGCTGCGGTCTTACCGTCCGATTATAATTTGGGTGTCTTCAAGGCTAGAGTGAATAAGCTTTTAATAAATTAGTGCGCCTAACAATCAGAGATTGCATCACTGCTTACCATCAGGCGGGATCGTAGTCTTGCACTAGTTTCTAAAAATTAAAAGAAATCGTTGTGGGAGGCCTTCTAACGTTGCTTTTTCCAGTGTGCTGTCGCCACTCTAGAACCTTTGAACCCCATCGACCATCCGTTCTACGCGCAATGTGTCCTGCCCACTGCCAAGTTTGGCGATTCTTCGGGTAATGTTAGCGATCTTGGTTCTCCTACGGTAATCTTTATTCTTGATGCGACAACGCAAGAAAACTCTGAGCATAGCCCTTACCATTGCCCTTTGGGTGACGGTAAGCTTTCTGATGAGACCATGTTTTACCTTTTTTTCATACTGATTTCCAAAAATAATGCCTACTCATAAAGTATAGATCTACATCAGTACAATATTGAGATTTCATTGGCAAGGGACCGCTTCTGAAGAGGTTAATTTTATTGCTCGGATTTTCGGAAGCCATAATTTTTCTTTCAAATGAAACGGTCTCGCAAACACTTAACCCTCTTCCTGATTCAATACGAGACCTCTGAGTACCTCACCTTTGCGAAAAGTAAGATTTGTGTCTTTGAAAATCTTTCGCTAAAGGTAGGGGAAAATGGTTACCATTCGTGTACACTTTTTACATTTTTATTTTTTACTCTATGAATAATTGCCAATTGAATAGAGCAGTGGTGGCCGAGTGGTAATGGCTCAGACTTAAAAGTTGTAGGTCGCGGGTTCAAACCCTGCCAGGCGCATTACTTTGTGTATTTCATTTCATTACCACTGCTCTAAAATCAGTGAAGAAAAACATCGTGAGGAAACCGGCATGGCCTAGAACCAAAAATTCGAACACATGATATTCACCAACCCGCACTGGGCCCGCGTGGTGGATGACGGCCCATTCCTTCTCCTAGAGAGAAGGCCAATCAGGAAACTCAGGCCTTCTCTCCTAGCAGTGGGAACATTAAAAAGACTGATGATGATGAATTCCCAAAATTGTTTAAGAATGTACCTTAGTGCAACAAATATAGCTATCGAAGTTAGTTACAAAACAGTCTGAATTTTTTTGTATCAAAAGGTTAATTCATTAAACCCCAAGCGACCGCCGGCGATCGCGCACCTATTGTCTTTCTATTGTGTCTCTATTCTATTTATCTATATTTATCACGATCAAAGAGTTAAAAGAGTTACCCTATAGTAATTTTTCTACGACAACATATTTGTACGAGCGCTTATCATCACATGTACTTTCGTACAGCAGGTGGAATACTTTCATACGTCATGGGATAGATTCATAAGGGTAATTAAAAGCACTAATAAACTCGTAACTTACTTAAATAACAAAGAATATCTACTTAGCATAAAACTAACTTATAGATATGAATTAATAATAAAATGATTGATATAAATGTTTACGTGATGAGCATGATCATTTGTTCTGTGTCTGGGTGTAATTTATCTATAATATGTACGAGTATGTATTTAAAAATGTATGAGTATGTTTATCAGTGGTCTAGTACCCATAACAGAAGCTCTGCTTAGCTTGGGACTAGACGGCGTTGTGTGATAGTTGTGGAATATTATTATTATTATATTCTTTGTGCAGCTTACAAAGCGTGGCGCCACTGGCGCCGTAGCAACATGGTGGTCAGTATGACAAGTCCACAAGCGAATACGTGTTTGAATGCCGTTTAGTTTTTTTATTATTATACATATAAACGAAGGGTGACCACTTTCCCCTATCCACTTCAACAGCTGGGCACAAAATTAGTTCCTTCCTTAATGTCTACACCGTTTTATTACGTACGGAGATATTCGTAATTTTGTTGCTACACCCGGTGTATTATAATGTTTTGTTACTGTAATTTGTACCTTCAAAATTCCAGAAAGGAGTATACCTTTTGTTGAGAGAAAAAACGCCTACAAATATCTTTGTTCACAATTTAAAACAGTATTTGCTGAATTATCGTCATTGTGTTGATGTAGCTAGTGAGACTTTCCTGTTGTCATCATCATCTTCAGCCCGACTTTGCCCACAGCTGGGCATAATTCTCTGTTGTTGTGCCTATCTCCTTCATCCTATGCTAGTCTCATCCAGGTTCTACCTGCGAAGGCACCAATATCGTCTGTCCATCTTGCTGCCGGACGATCAATATTCATTCTACCACTTTTCTTTATACCCTGTTTATTCGGGTTTCATATTCATGACTCAATTATTAACATTATGTGGAAAGTTATTTATGCCTATGATATTGCAATTAAATCGGCAGGTTGGTTTTACTTAGAGAGTATATCATAAGAAATAAGTAAAGAAGATGGGAGATGAGGAAGAAAATATACATATAATCTTCTCTCAAATCTCTCAAAAACATTTTTGGCTTTAAACTCCACCTTGAAATATCTCTGGGTTATCATTAAGTAACACATCAATTATTATGATAGAAAAATACGTGGGCGCTAAATTATTAACATACGCCACGGGCTGACGTGGCGAAAGGCCTGATTCATTACATATATTTTATTAGTTTTTTTGGAACCAAGTTATGTGGGATCGTTTTGTACGCCTAGCACAACGTCTTAATACCAGGCACGAAAGGAGACAAGAAGTTCGCTTCATGTCCAGTATTATGACGTTGTGTTGGGCATACCTAAACGTTCACACATAACTTGGCTGATTCACGACTTAATTCGGTCCGTACATATTGGAGGGCGTGTAACGAAACCATAGCGCGATTCAATTCGACGCCAACGCCATCTAGGGAACAAAGGGTAAAACTTATTTTTTCTCGTTATTAAACAGTAAATTGTAAAAACAAATATTGTAATCCAGTTCAAAAAAATCCGTTTACATTGATTATGTAATTTTTTTTAAAGTCGGTACTCTTTATGCTTTAAATTTCAGCAAAATCGAAACGAGGTTCACAACAAACCCATAGCGACTTTTAATGTTTCTACTACTGCTCTCTAGTTTAATAAGAGGAATCTATTTTTAAATCTAAATAAACCGACTTTACTAAGTACAAAAAAAAATCACTAAAACGATCAAAATAACTTTAATTTCGGAAGTCGGTGTTTCCGGTATTATGTTTTTGTTATTTAACACCGGCTTCCGAAATTAAAATTATTTTGATTGTTTTACTGTTTTTTGTAGCACGTAATAAAGACGGCTATTTATTTTATGCAAAAAAAAAATTGTTCCACACTTTATTTTTAGCTAGAATATCTTTTTCTCATGACGATTACAAGCCCAAAAACTGCTAGGATATATGTTTTTATTATGAAGTTCCCATGTCTACCTTCCAAGTTCCGTCTCCATCATCAGATCAGTTCGATAGTACCATTTTCATCATAACTATTCAGAACCATTTATTTATTTAGTTTTAACTACATAGTTGCTTAACAGATAGTTAAGGAACTATTTAGTTAAAACTTTATTATTTTTTGTGTATGTATTAGTTATTTGTGATATCTATGTAAGGGTGAAGTTTCGTAAGCTATTTCTGGTATTCTTCACCAGTTTCACACTTCCACTTAGTTATAGCCAAAAAGACGCTGCACAGCGTTTCGGCGTACCTTCAGGATATGCTGTGACTGTTAAAGGCACCAACTATTGTGTTATAGACACTGTGTGTGTGTGTGTGTGTGTGTTGTTGTGTTGTATTGTGTTGTAGTCACTGTTAAAGATTAGAGGTGTTATGGATTGCGTAAAGTATCTACCATCAAAGACACTTTAGCCTGACCACCACCAGTTAATTTTTGCTTGCACTCGAAACAAAAACTTCAAAAGGTTTGGTTTGAAGCCATTTAGCAGGATTCAAGTGATTTTTTTTTAAGTAATCAGGCACAAATGACTGCGATAGTACCTACACCACAAGAGTTATAGATTATGGTGATCATGCAGGTTCCATGGTAAGGAATTAAATGGAATTGTCACTATTTAGGGTTCCAGATCCACTTAATTAGGGCGATATTAGGTATCTGTGCGCAAAAAGCGCATCAGTGCTTGTATGTCGAGATTGTCACAATTTGTGGTAATTGAGGTAACTTAACAGTAAGTGCACGCTTGGACAGCCGATGATGGATACCATCCATCAGAGATGCGGTTTTCTTAATGTGGCCCTAAGAATGACCTGTGGTCATCGCTCTACACAGAGCCATTTCTGTTTATCATCAAGGTGAAAGGATTAGTCAGCTAGGTTTGCGTTACCAAGTGCTAGCTGACCAGGATGTTCCAGATGTCCAGACGCCTCCTGGTGGAGGCTCTACTCGGGGATCGTTCGGTCCATGGGCCTCTACGGGGCGCCGGTGTGGGCGCCGTCGCTGCCAAAGCGACCGGCGTCCATACTGAACGCCTGACAGAGAGTCATGGCAATACGGATGGTGCGGGGTTACCGCACGATCTCCCGCGAAGCGGCGAGCCTTCTAGCTGGCCTATCATCGTGGGATCTGGAGGCAACAGTCCTTGCACACATGCACGACATGCGCGTGGAGATGCAACGCCGGGGTGAAAGTCCACTGCCGCGACATGTCAAGGCATGATGGACAGAGCTCCGGCGGGATCTCATGGTGAAATGGCGTCCGCGACTACCGCAACTCAGTGCTGGGCACGCCACGATTATGGCTGTAAGTCCCCTCTTTAATGCGTGGCTGGACGGAAGGAAGGACGGAAGGAGGAAGACCTCACGGCGTCCTTACCTACCGCATGACGCAGGTTCTCACGGGACATGGCACGTTCGGGAGGTACCTGTTTCAGATTAAGTCGGAAGAGACGCCCGGGTGTCACCACTGTGTACAAAGCCTGGAGGACACGTTGGAGCAAACAGTCGAAGTGTGCCCTGCCTGGGCGGAGCATCGCCGTGCCCTCGTTGGGGCGATCGGCGGCAGAGACCACTCGCGCTGGGCCCTGATCGAAGCCATGGTCCGGAGAGAGGAGGATTGGCAGGCGGTCGCCTCCTTCTGCGAAGCAGTAATGCTAGTATAGGAGGAAGTCGACCGCATCAGGCTACGGCGCCCTCGCCGCCGCCGCCGGGATTCCGATCCCGATTTCCGGCCACCGTAGACGCGGGCTCGCGGACGTCGAGCCAAGGATAGCTCGCTGTCCGATCGTCCGGTAATGGACCGAGCCCAAGACGTCGACGGCGCGCACTGTTCCCGCGCGCCTCAGGGAGTTGTTAGCAGCAGGAGGGGCTCAGCTGGGTCGAAGCCTACTGGGGACAGGGTTGTCCGAAAGGGAGTTCGTGCCCCGGTATGAAGGCTAGATAGAAGGTTTTAAGTCAGTAAGAGTCTCTCCACCCAAGAGCGGGTTTTGTCATAAGATGATTTTCCCCAAAGAAAAAAAAAATAAGGATGTTCCGGATGATTTCTCAGTATCTAGGTAATAAACATGATGGTTTGGTATATTTTCTATACCTACACAAACGGTCACATTGTTATTTTTATTCCTCAAAAAAATTAAATCTGGTGATTGAAAATCACCCCTGACTTAGATAATTCCAGACTGAGTAAGTGACATAGAAATGGACACGGAAGTTAAATAATTGTCAAATTTTATGATGGACGTGAATCCGTCATAATAGACAGCTACTGAGAAGGAAACCTTCATTTTAGTCCGTTACCGATTAAAGTCCATTAGTATAAGTGTACCGTTGGCTCCGTGGAGTGGTAATTTCCACATATTGTACGGCCGAGTGATACGCAGCTGCGGTTTATAGCTGGGCCCGTTTACGAGCCGGTGGGATCTTAATAAACAGCACGCTTGCCTCGAGACCACTCTCGAAGGCGGCTAAGGTCCGCTCTCTGGTCGTTAAGCCACCTTTACTTCCCTCTCCAGATCGTACGTTTTAAAGTGGTTCATCTAGAATGGAAGAAAAAACGTGTTGCGCCGACCCCGAATAAAACGGGACAAGGGCAGGAAGATGATGATGATGATGAGGATGATGATCTAGTAGTTTCTTTTTCTTGTGGCAAGTGGCAACACTACAGCTAACAGCCGATTTAAATTATGGCGCAAAGTCCAAAAGCCATGCCATAAAATTATATAAAAAAAAACTGATTTAAATTAGTCCTTGTCATTTTAAATTTAAATAATAATTTTCTAGCTCGAAGAGTCGCCAAACTTAAGTGGCAATGGGCAGGGCACATTGCACGCAGAACAGATGGTCGATGGGGACGAAAGGTTCTGGAGTGGCGACCACGTACCAGAAGACGCAGCGTTGGAAGGCCTCCAACAAGGTGGACCGAAGACCTGGTCAGGGTCGCGGGAATCCGACGGATGCGTGACGCACAGGACCGGTCGTTGTGGCGACGCTTGGGGGAGGCCTATGTCCAGCAGTGGACGTCTTTCGGCTGATATGATGATGATGATAATTTTCTATGTTTATAAAGCCAATTTCCAAATACTCATTAAGTACCTAAATAGGGTATTTCGTGTTAAAATCGTGCAATAAAGTGTAATTAATTGCGAAATTTCGACCAAACTTTGTGACAGTTAGAATAGAGGTTACCGGTACGAGTGATTTTTGCATTGTCATCTTGATATCAGGTAAAAATACTACATTTGACTTGTTATTATGTAGTTTGTGATCTATTATTATACTCACAATCTCTTTTCTTTTATTCGGCTGCATATTGTGGAATGACAATTGAAACGTAAACATAACCTTAGTTAGTTGGTGACAGAACTTAGTTTTCTAGAGTTTGTTTTCTTTTATCTAACTATCTTTTAAACTTCTATCACAACCTTTCTAGTCTATTCTATTTTCTTTTCAATTCTTTCTAATCATGCCTACGACTCGAAACGTCTATACTCGTCAGGAGGAGTCCAAATATTGGTCAGAAAAAGTAAAGTTTGAGAGCATCGACACGAAAAGAAGAAGAAGAAGGAGTTCAAACTCAGTCTGGCTTTGAGCGAATTAAAGTTGTCAAAAGAGTACTGTGACCAGCTGAATAAGGAAATAGATGACAGTGAAAAGATCCTATTTGAACCTCATGATGAGAATAATAGAAAGTAAAAAAATTTAATGGCTCAGTTATGCATACAATTAACTGAGGCTTTTTTGACGAAACCCGCTCTTGGGTGGAGCGGGAGACAGTGTCAGACTCTTACTGACTGACTAAAAACCCCGTGCCGTTCCTTCTAGCCTTCATACCGGGGCACGAGCTCCCTTTCGGACAACCCTGTCCCCAGTAGGCTTCGACCCAGCTGGTCCCCACACACGGCGGCGAGGGCGCCTTTGCCTGATGCGGTCGGCCTCCTCCTTTGCAAGCATTACTGCTTCGCAGAAGGAAGCGACCGCCTGCCATTCCTCCTCGCTCCGGACCATGGCCTCAACCAGGGCCCGGCGCGAGAGGTCCCCGCCGCCGATCGCCCCCACGAGGGCATGGCGATGCTCCGCCCAGGCAGGGCACACCTCGACGGTGTGCTCTACCGTGTCCTCCGGGCGTTGCGCACAGTGGCGACACCCGGGCGTCTCTTCCGCTTGAATCCGATGCAGGAACCTCTCGAAATTGCCATGTCCGGTGAGGACCTGCGTCATGCGGAAGGTAAGGACGCCGTGAGGTCTTTCCAGCCACGCCTCAAAGAGGGGACTTACCGCCATAATCGTGGCGTGCCCAAATTAACTGAGGCTATAGAAAGCCGGTATAGAGTCCAACTTGCTCTGGACGGGTCAAGCCAATGTAGCGCAGCATAGCACGCAAACCAAAATTAGCACATGATTATTGTGACTGTGAGGGAGGACTATAATGATTGCTTTTGTTTTCTTTTTCCTCTCAGTAATTGTAACGTATGTCTGGCGATTTGAGTATTTTCTGCAGCCTATGTCCTTTGTTTGGTATTCATCGTTAAGTCGTTGAGCTCCTTAGTAGTCCTGAGTTGAGCTTTGCGAATACTGACAAATGCTTGCACTGACTGGACTGGTCCACTCCAATTGGTATGGTTCTTTCTTCAAAAGACCATCTCAAACAAATCTGCATGGTTCTCATGTGATTTGACTATTAAATATTTACTGTATGGACTTTAAAAGAGATTTTGACCCCTGAGTTTCGTTTGGTGTTTCTTCTCAAGGTAGTCAGATAGGAAACACCGGCTTCATCTAGTTTAAACTGATGAAAAAAAATTAACGTGAAAAGTGTTTTTTAAAACCTATTTGCAAAAAATATCATTTATTATCATCATCATCATAAAGCGCCTCACCATCAACGATTACATCACAGCCTACCATCAGGTGGGATCGAAGTCAAGCACTATTTATATCAATTAAAAAAAAAAAAACAAATTTATCAAGGAAGACAGCGACGAGGCGTTATCTAAAGAGCAGTCATTAAGTTTTTGACGGTAATTGTGGGATAACTCTTCTTGGTGAATATTGAATGTTAAAAAGTCCACGAATCGATATTGTCGCTAATACCAAAAAAATAAAATAGATTGCCTACTCTCTTCTCATGATTCATTTGTCTATAATTTATTTGTTATTTAAGTGACAATATCATATTTTCTATTGTGATATTTTATAGCCTTATTTCAAACAGTAAAATATACTTAATAGTCCTCTAAATTACGAGTAAACCTTTTAAAATTATGAATGAATGAGAAATATTTTCTCAAGAGAAGAGGGTGCGAACGAATCTTTGATATTTTTTAATCTTTCGCAAATTAGGAATTCCTCTCCATTTTGAATTGAAGTTGAGCCATTTATTAAGTGCTGATCATTAGGCGGGAAGCCAATTTGGAGGTCTTATTGTTATGAAACACTTTCTGCTTTCGATAAATTGCCATTCTTAAGATTTTTTATTTAAATAAAATTGTTAGCCACTGCCTTTAAATAGGGTCTTAAACTCATTTGTTAGGTTCTGGAGTGGGTAAACTATGGAGAGTACAGCGTTGGTAAATGTTGTTTTCAATACATTTGCTCATAAAGTGACTCTTATGGCACTGCACTTAGGTATATAATGACACTTATTACATAACTGTGACATTTTGATTACCATTACGCACTAATGCGGTATGTGGTTAAAATCTTTTTGTTCAACCTCTCCCCCGCCATAATTTTATCGTATCAGGATGAAAAAAAATGGGTGTGCATTTGAAAACAGATTTTTACCGCCACAAAAGTTTACTAGTATTACAGTTATTTTCTTCACAAGTGTGTTAAAAAACGTCGTATGATACCCGTGAGTAATGACTACCATTTTCGGCTCTCTTAAGACCCTCGCCGTGGCTCGGGTCTAAATACCAACTCGACGGTAATCACTAACATACCACACTTATATCATAATGTACTTGTGGTACTGTTGGTGGTGTACAACTAGCAGTCAACGACATTGATGGTACTAACCTTACGGTTGCTCTTAAAGACGTTGCACTTGAAGACGTTGGTGGCTCCATCTCTAGCGATGTAAGAGAAGATCTTCAGATCAGAGCTGTCATGCGAGACGTAGAAGATGCGGTAGATGGGATGATGCATTATCTCAGCAGCTTCCGTGG
Source organism: Mythimna lalbum (assembly GCA_949319445.1). Taxonomy (NCBI): domain Eukaryota; kingdom Metazoa; phylum Arthropoda; class Insecta; order Lepidoptera; family Noctuidae; genus Mythimna; species Mythimna lalbum. Next base: position 21,798,646 of record OX439344.1, read on the forward strand.
TCGTACTCGACTTGCTGCCGCGACCAAACAGCTTACTGGAACTCTTCTGCAACAAAATATAATTATTGTGTGTTATTATTTGTTTGGCTCACGTTTGACCACTAGCTCACTTATAGCAAGCTATGATGGGTGCGACAATGGCGTACGCTTGTCTCGTAACCTCTCAAATCTGGACTTAACGACCTCCAGAGTTTCAGGTTATAACTATCAGGAAATTCATTACGGGATTGCGCTTCTTAGGTGTACGACTATCTAAGTATTTACAAAACGTTTTGTATGGAAGAAGTAATGCCTTACGTCTTGTAAAAATCCACCGTAGGCGCGGGCTTGCGGACGGCGAGCAGTGGGTAGCTCGCTGTCTGACCGTCCAGTAACTGTCCGGACCGAGCCCAAGTCGTCGACGGTGCGCACTGTTCCTCGCCTCAAGGAGATGTCAGCAGCAGCAGGGACCCAGCTTTTTTTTTGTGTGGGAATCATCCAATGACTTCTCCCGCTCTGGGTGGAGCGAGAGAGCGTGTCAGACTTTTACTGAGTATAACCACACCTGATTCCTTCAGATGCCCTCTGCGTACTAGGGCTACGGGTTTCCTTTTCAGAAATTCCCCGCGGTCCTAGCTAGCGAGCATCGACCCTACTGGGTCCCTACGTTTTGCTGACATCTCCTTGAGAAGCGCGTGGGTCGCACGCGCTGTTGACGACTGGGCTCGGTCCGGTTGATTACCGGACGGCCGGACGGCGGGCTACCTTGCTCGACGTCCGCAAGCCCGCGTCTACCGTGGCTGGTAGTCGGGGTCTGAATTTTAGCGGCTGGGGCGTGAGGACCTTCGCTCCCTCACGCGTGCCGCCTCCTCCTTTGCTAGCATTACTGCTTCGCAAAAAGAGACGACCGCCTGCCACTCCTCCTCGCTCCAGACCATAGCCAGGACCAGGGCCCGGTGCGACAGGTCGTTGCCACCGATTGCCTCCACGAGGACACGGCGGTGCTCTCCCCAAGCGGGGCACACCTCTACCGTGTGCTCCACCGTGCCTTTCGGGCAGTCCACACAATGGTGACACCCGGACGTTTCTTCCGCCTGAATCCGATGCAGGATCCTCCCGAACTTGCCATGTCCGGTGAGGACCTGCGTCATGCGGAAAGTGAGTAGGCCGTGTTGCCGCTCCAGCCACTCCTTAAAGAGGAGACTTACCGCCACGATCACAGCGTGCCCAGCACTGGGTTGCGATAATCGCTGTCGCCATTTTGCCATGAGATCTCACCGGAACTCTGTCCGCCATACCGTGACTTGCCGCGGCAGCGGAGTTTCGCCCCGGCGTTGCATCTCCACGTGCAAATCGTGCATGAGTGCAAAGACTGTTGCCTCCAGATCCCATGGTGGCAGGCCAGCAAGGAGCCTCGCCACTTCGCGAGAAACCGTGCGGTATCCCCGCACCATCCGGATGGCCATGACCCTCTGGCAGGCGTGCAGCATGGCCGCCGGTCGCTTTTGCTGCGACGGTGCCCACACCGCCACATCGGCGCCCCGTAAAGGGCCATGGACCGAACGATCCCCGCGTAGAGCCTCCGGCAGGAGGCGTCTGGGCTCCCAAGGTTGGGCAGGAGCCGCTTGAGAGCAGCCCCAGTCCGGTTGAGTTTGGGAGTTAGACGTCTTAAGTGCTCAACGAAGTTCCACCGACTGTCGAGGACGAGTCCCAGGTACTTCATCGTCGACCCGACGTCGATGCAAACCCCTCCTACCGTTATTTGGGAACCCGGTGGTGGCGCGTTCCGAGGACCGTGAAAACTCTGCACTCTGCACAAGTCCGAGGCCATCGGACTTGTGCAATGCCACTTCGAGTCCCAACTCTTGGATCCTCTCAACGACTGTCGCAACCCCGCATGTCGCTAGTTTGGCCGCCGCCGCTTGGTGCGACTCTCCCTAAGCCTGGACCAGCGTGTCGTCTGCGTAACAAACCACGCTGACCCCGTCGGGGAGGTCGCTGCGTAGCACCCGTGGTCGTACCCGATTTTCCACAAGGGTGGTCCTAGTACAGGCCCCTGCGGAACACCGAACGACATCTCTCGCCGTTTCCACTCTCCCTCGTGACCAGGCTAGATGATGAACCTGTCCTTCAGGTAGGCCTCGAATTCGATCACAAGTCGGAGGTAGTCGGGCAACCGGTGATACCGGAGTGCCCTCCTAATACAACTCCAGGGCAGGGAGTTAAAGGCGTTGGTGATGTTCAAGGACACCACCACGACGACCCTGCCTCGGGATACTGCATCCCCTGTCGAGCAGGGACCCAGCTGGATCGAAGCCTACTGGGTCGAGAGTTAGTCCGAAAGGTGGCTCAGCCCCCGGTACGAAGGGCAGCGAAAGTTCAGGAGTGGGTATTTAGTCAGTAAAAATCTGACACTATCTTCCACTTCGCCCATGAGCGGTTGTCATAAGAAGATTTTCTCAACTCGAAATAAATATAAAACTTGTAAAAAAAACGTTTTGCATTCAAAATTCCACGCAATTGATAAGTATCAGTAAAGTTTATTTGCAATGTGTAGCAACGGTTGTGGAATTTCTGCGGAATTTAGTTCATAATTCTACTTGAAATTCAGAGAGGTGTATTTTGAATTCTAGTATTATTTCTGCTGCTTCTAACATACCTCATCGTTATATATTTTATGAATTTCAGAATGTTATGATTCCACGTATATTTTAGAATGCTGACCAGAATATATCAAGTATATTTCAATGCATTTAAAACGCTGTATAATATAGATAATAAGGACTAAAACTAAACCTTACTCAGCGACCAGTATACACTGCATGTTATTTTATTATATCTCATGAATAAAGAGAAAAAAAAACTTAAAATACTTGAAAGGTCTAGTTTTAAAGTACATTGAAAACTGAAATATTACTCGTAAAAAGGAGCCAAAAGAAAAAGTAATTCACATAATTAAGAGTGGACCAACCAAGCAAGATAATTCTTTGGGGCCAACAATGGATCGATGCGACAATAGACGCGGAGCGCGGCGGCGGCTGCAAGACAGCAGGTTGACAGCCGTCCATTATATCCAACATGATTTACGAGCCCCGAGAAAAAATCAGTGTCACCGGTTACTCCCGCCTAACAGATAATTTAGTAATATGTGGTGATATCAGCCTATATGTCATGTGCAGAACGATACCATTTTTTCAAATTTTATGGTGTTGCTTATTTATTAGTCCTAAATCCAATAACAGAATACCAGCGCTACGTTATTTATCTTTATAGATATCGCAGCATATGCTGAGTTAGGTGCCTTTTTGACCTTGCACAAATTTTAATCTTTTGTTTTTACAGGTACCTACTAAATTGTATGGTATTTTCTGTATTGTACCGTATTTCTACTGCTTTTTAATATGTGTGAGGTTCGAATAAACGTTTTTCTTTCTTTCTTTCTTTAATAAGTAGGTACATTTAGAAATTCTAATTGAACCTTGGATTTAAAACAGCTTTCAATATTTTTTGTACAGTAAGCATTGTTTATTCAATAGCTACAGAAAAAATCCCGCCGAGAATTCCAACAATAGTGACCTAATTAGAAAATGACTCGATTAACGCGAACAAAACGGGCGATTCAGAAGAAAATTCTTCCAATCTTAAATCCGCCAAACAAGCAAACGAATTCGAAGAAGAACATGTGAAACACGCATTATAGTACGATTCCATTTCTGATTTGAACTAACATTTTTCTTCGAGATGCTACGAAGAATATAAAAATCATACTGAGATATTTCCTCAAACTTTGTGCGAAATTGTACTTAGGATTTATGGACTACGAAGATGAATATTGGTGGACGGATGTAATAGAATCATATAAAAAGGGTCTATGATGATAAAAAATATAAAATGATAACTTAATCAGAAAGAATAGCGTCTAGAAATCTGAAAACAGTAGCGGTTCCTTTTTCGGACAAATCTTTCACAATTCAAGCAGTTCGTTTGTGAAATGCATTACCTACTCAAAGACATTAAATATAATCTCTTTGGCATTATCTATAGAATTAAGGCGTGCTCAAACGATAAAACAATGCTTCAAAAAGTTGAAAAATCATTAACTTTTTTTTGTTTCATTCTTAGTTATATATTTGATATCTATAAATATAAAAATGAATCCATAATTCCCTTGGTCACGCCATCACGCGTGAACGGCTGGACCGATTTCGCTAATTCTTTTTTGTTGTGTTTGTTATTGTGAGGAAAATGTAAATTAAGGTAGTGTAGGGTAGAGTAAGGTGGAGTAGGGTAGTGTAGGGTAGAGTAAGGTAGGGAAGTGCAGTATAGATTAGGGTAGATCAGGGTAGAGTAGGGTATAGTAGGTTGGAGTAGGGAATCCGCGCGGGCAAAAGCTAGTTTATTAATATTTCATTTAGTAGATATTGTATTTATCTACGTATTTTATATTATTACCTATATCGTAGTTATTATTATTTCTGATGTTTATACCTATATATCCAAAGGTTGGCTGTAAGAGATTGCCCAGTTCTATAAGATCGACCATTATACCTACACCTGTTTTCATAAATGTTAGTCCTGTTTTTAAAAGGTGTTCAATAAAGAATATAATAAATAGATAATAAAATCGCAAATGTCGTCCCTGAATCGATTACATTTTAGGTGCATACAAATTCTTTTCATATAACAGCCGGTACTGCAGATGATATTGTCGCGAAATAAATCAAACTTTTTAACTCAGTCGTGGAAGTTTTAAATTTCACTTGAGGTCGCGTTCAAGCGAGCAGATGTATATTATCAGCATTTCATGAATAAAAAGGCATTGAGACAAGTATTGAATAATATTTTTGAAAGATAATTTTTTTGCGGCTCTTTTATGATTTCTTGGAAAGAGGATAACTTTTCGATTGTTATATTTATACTCACTGTAATTTATTTAATAGCATTATTTGTGATCCCGGTCAGTCCAGCCCAGCTTGCTATTCTCAGCGATCTACATTTGTTAATATAATTATGTTAACACCCTCACCGTAAATGTAACTTTAAGTGGGGTTAAAACATTCCGCGGGCGGCTGGGATCACATTTAGCAGCAATACGGGTCGTTCATTTAATAAATATGACCCACTTTGCATGCATTATCATAGTTGCTATTGTACCGTATCATTTGTCTGATGTTAGGCACTTTGCGTCCTTGCCAATAAGTTTCAGAGATCGTTTGGACCCTCTAGCTCGACCATCTTTAAGGTCGTTGTGACCTTAACCAAGTTCATGCCTGTATATTTGATTCGTAGGTTATTATTCAGTTCTGAGTTTTTTGTCAAACCTTCATTAGGAACAGCATATTTTTAAAGGTACATAGAATGTTAAACAATGAAAAAAAACGACAAAAATGGCAATACTGATCACGCAAATGAATAAACAAATATACCTTTTACTATATAAATGCGTTTAAAAATAGTCAGAAATAGTCGGTTCTTTTTTCTTTCTTTCATACTTTTTTATCAATTTCCCTCTGTAATTTTTTTTTTGAGGCTTCAGATCCTATTTTAAGCAGTTGAAAATAAGATTTGGACTCACCTTGGTCTTCCTGCCGGTGATGTTGGTCCTCGTCGTGACCCGGACGCCGTCGGTCGACACGTCCACAGTCACCTTGCGTTTCTTCACACCCCGCGCCTTGAACTCATACTGCGGAATAAAACTTTCATTAGATGAAGACAAAACAAAGGGATCAAGGAAAGGGGCTAAATCACCGTCTTTACCAATTATGGGTCTTGGGATCAATTTCCGTGGCTGATTTCCGGTGGGTCTAAATCGACCCTTTGGTTGAGCGGGAAATCTTCCTGGTATAAATGACTAAGAGTGTGATGTTATCGCATCATCAATAAGCCTTGTTACATAGCTATTCTCTTAGTTTTTTTTTTCATAGAAAATCATCAAGTGACTTCTCTGTGAGAGAAAGAAGGAGCCACAGACAGGGCACAATTTGTCTAAGGAGTGGCAAATCGGGCATTTGCCCAGAGTGGCTTGGCCCTGTAGGAACATTTTGCTGACATCTCTTTGAAGCGTGTGTGGAATACAACACGCCGTCGACTCAGGCCGTTCCTTCTCTGGGTACATGGACCGCGCGCCTCAAGGAGTTGTCAGCAACAGCAGCCCTGCTGGGTCGAAGCCTTCTGGGGCCAGGGTTAGTTTCGAAAGATTGCTTAACCGCAGTACAAAATGCAACAAAGGTACAGGAGTGGTTCTTTAGTCAGTAAAAGTCTGACACTATCTCCCGCTCCACCTGAGAGCGGAGGATGTCATTAGATGATTTTCCCAACGGAAAAAAAAGGGTACGTGGAAAACCTTCGAACTTCCCTTTGCTCGCCGTCCTCAAGTCCCACTCGTAAACACCATGGGCTCTACATAATTTGGCCGGGATGTGAGGCTTGTCTTTGCTTCACGGTTTCGGCCACCTCCTTGGCTCACAATACTACTTCGCAAAGGTGGTGACCTCTTCCTATTCCCTCTCGTTCTGTGCTGTTGTGTTCTATGACCTGCACCAGATTCGGGGCGAAAACAATCGTGTCCGATGACGACTTTTAATTTTGTTTTGAAGGGTGGTAATCATCCAATAACTCCTCGCGCTTTGGGCGCGCGCAAGGGTTTGTCAGAATTTAACTAACTAAAACCACACCTGTGTCCTTCAGTTACCTTTTGCGTTCTAGACTTACGGGTTTCCTTTTTAAAAATTCCCCGCGGTTCATCGGGCCAACCCTCCTACGGTTTGCTGACAACTCTTTGAGGAGCGCGTGGATTACTACGCGCTGTTCACGACGGGCTTGGTCCAGTCAATTACCAGACGGCCGGACGACCAGCATCAGGTGGAGAGTGAGGATGCCATAGCCTATGTAATCACTCCTTAAAAAGGGGCCTTACTGCTGCTATAGTGGTGTGCCCTACACAATAACTCTCTATCTTTTAAAATGTCGAAAATCGAAGTTATTCTTTCGTACTTGCAGTAGATATTTACAACCAAGGCATAACAAGATTATGTATTACTTTCAAAAGCTCTTTTTTCGCTTCCGCATTGACAGTTTGTGTTTTGTCATCACTCGGGTTTGATCTTAAATCAAACCACACTTCGTCGAATTCAAAGCTGATTTAAATCTTCATCCATATTAAAATGAATTCTAAAGATGGTTGAGTATTAAATTCTTCCGCTAGCGGTTATTTAAAGCTGCTATTTCGATGCGAATTTTCACGAAGCCGTCATCTGACGCCGTAGATACCAAAAATAACTAATCCCGCAACGGATCTCCGCCTCACTTAAACCAACTTTAGAGTTTCTTGGAACTTTGAAGTGGAATACCTCGAAAATACGAGTAGCTATAATTAAAATAATCATCGACATTTCCGCCGCGCACCTGAAGCCCTACCACGAGCTCTTAACGCGATCCATTTAACGACCTAAACTAAATTGTTAAAGGGATGGAGCTATATATATGTATGTAGCGACATCTGTGTCGTCACATAGGAACTACGAAGAAAATACGAAATCCTGCATCGCGCAATCAAAGTTCTCCGCGCGATTTGAACATATATGACAGCCCGACAACAATTATCGGGCAGTAGCCCACCAGACTATAACACCTGTCTGGTCGGGGGATCCTCCCTTTTCAACGGAGGTTTGTGGGACTTTACTCTCTGTTCCGCCTAACTCCAAATGTATAAGATATTGTTAATATATCGTTAGTGTTCCTCATAATAATAAATCGTAGCCAGATCATAAAATTGGTCACTTTCATGATATGGTTAACTAAAACAGGCCAGATCATCATTTGGTTTTAAGTCAATCCTCGTTTGGCCATATTATAAAGGTATTCATGTAGGATTTCTATGATATTATAAATTCTAAAGAAAGTAGGCCAAACGAGGATTGAAATATCATCAAACTTTAACATTTAAAATGATCTGGCCAGTTCTACTTGGCCATATCATGGAGTGATCAATTTCTAAGATCAGGCCACGGCATATATTGTATATATTATATACTTATATATAATATAAGGTGGTAGATAGCGTAGCTAGCCTTTTAGTATTGTACATTTTGGACAGTGTGCACAGGAATTACATGACTTGATTCCGCCATCACCTTTCTATCACCGGACAACCCAACGTACGACGAGTGTCCATCTTTAAGTTGTTAGCGCTTCTACGGTTCGGACTAAGCGTTTCACTTTGTCATTTCCACCGCGTACATCAAAAGATTGGAACCATTTGCCTGCAACAGTCGTCTCGTGCGATTTAGGTGTCTTCCAGGCTGGAGTGAATGGGATCTTTATAAACTAGTGCGATTCGCAATAGCAATCAACGATTGTATAACTGCGCTACTATCTGGAAGATCACAGTCTAGCACTAGCTTATATCATTAAAAAAAACTTGGGCAAGTACGAAACGGACCCGCGCACTGAGGGTTCCGTGCAAACTACAATTCCCGAATGGAGTATCGAAGTACCTGTGTATAAAACCTTGCTTTGTGCAAATTTTCAAGATTCTGGGAAAACGGGAAGTACCAAAATATACGTCTTTTTGCGACATATACGGCCGTATATTTTTTATTCGTTATCTTAGAAGTTTGATTTTTTTACAGCGTGAAGGAACCTCAAACCTGGGTACATGGTTACAATGTCAACTCAACACCTCCACGCGTTCTCGTGATAAAGGGTCTTGATAGACAGACAGACAAACAGACAGACGATCGGACATCAAAGTGATCCTATAAGGATCCCGGTTTCTCCTTTTGAGGTAGGTACGGGAACCATAAAAATATAGAAGGTGTGTAGCTCCATCCCTCTTTCTCGCGCCCCTGACATTTCAACACGTCATGATAAGGCCCTTGTCACTGAACAATGTACAGGAAGCACCTTATTACTTAGGGGCATGCCTCATAATTAGGAAAGGTTGAAGCGAATACTTAGGCATACGAGAGATAATTAGCAAAGAGGCTCTTGTTAAGAGGTCTGAAGGTCTACATATATGCTCAATAATATCACTCTAGTGTGATGTGAATTACGTCTTTGTATTCTGAAGTTATTATTAAGGCGTTTTTTTTTTTCTGTCGACGGGGAAAATCATCATTGACGAAACCCGCTCTTGGGTGGAGTGGGAGACAGTGTCAGAGTCTTACTGACTAAAAACCCCGCGCCGTTCCTTCTAGCCTTCATACCAGGGCTTTAGTTTCCTTTCGGATAACCCCGACCCCGGTAAGCTTCGACCCAGATGGGCCGTCCTGTTGCTGACAACTCCTTGAGGCACGCAGGAACAGTGCGCGCCGTCGACGCCTTGGCTCGGTCCGGACAGTTACCGGACTATCGGACAGCGAGCTACCCATGGCTCGCCGTCCGCGAGCCCGCGTCTACGGTGGCCGGAAATCGGGATCGGAATCCCGGCGGCGGCGGCGGGGGCGCCGTTGCCTGATACGGTCTGCCTCCTCCCTTGCTAGCATTACTGCTTCGCAGAAGGAGGTGGCCGCCTGCCACTCCTCCTCGCTCCGGACCATGGCCTGAACCAAGGCCCGGCGCGAGAGGTCTCCGCCGCCGATCGCCCCCACGAGGGCACGGCGTTGCTCCGCCCAAGCAGGGCACACCTCAACTGTGTGCTCCACCGTGTCCTCCGGGCGTTCCGCACAGTGGCGGCACCCGGGCGTCTCTTCCGCTCGAATCCGATGCAGGAACCTCCCGAACTTGCCATGTCCGGTGAGGACCTGCGTCATGCGGAAGGTAAGGACGCCGTGAGGTCTTTCCAGCCACGCCTCAAAGAGGGGACTTACCGCCATAATTGTGGCGTGCCCAGCACTGGGTTGCGATAGTCGCTGACGCCATTTCACCGTGAGATCCCGCCGGAGCTCTGTCCGCCATACCTCGACCTGTCGTGGTAGTGGACTTTCACCCCGGCGTTGCATCTCGACGCGCTTATCGTGCATGTGTGCAAGGACTGTTGCCTCCAGATCCCACGGTGGTAGGCCAGCCAGAAGGCTCGCCGCTTCGCGGGAGATCGTGCGGTAACCCCGCACCAATTATTAAGGCGTATAGTCCCATTAAAATCCAGCCGGAGTTAAATGAACTCATCCTCGTACTGCCCTGCGCCCACACAGACAATATTTCACAATTTCTTTGTGAAATATTGATTGATTTAATTATACTATTCCGAAGACAACTTAACCAGCCATTTTTTCATGTAAACATATTTCTAACGATCAAAGAGAACTGAAATAAGCAGGGAGAACAAGCATAAAATATTGAGTTGCAATTTTTTTTTTTGCAAATGTCATACAAAAAAAAACATATGTTGATAATGTTGTTCATGAATCTATAATAATATTTTTTTTTTCAAACCTATTGATCAAGCCGGCCGTTACCGAGGAGTAGGCTTAAGAAAGCCATTGTTTTATGGCACTGCTCGGGAGGTAGGGCGTTAATAAGTCTGTCCAGTACATTTATATTAATCGATATCGTGTTAAGAAAGTATTATACACGGAAATATACAAGCGCGGAAACGTACAACACGGTCGGAAATATACAACACGGTCTACTATGGAACGGAAATATACAACACGGTCTACTATGTCCACTAGAGCATGTCAACAGCTTACCATACATAAACATGAGCATTGACTCATAATATTCAACGCAAAGACATACAAATTAAGAAGAAAAGTAAGTATAAACGAGTAGAGTATAAAATGGAATTACTGGGGATCAAAAAATTCATCCACGTCGATGTCAACGGGAACTGTATCCAGAACACTGGCATCATTGCCACGTTGAATGGCAATGCTGATTCAATGGCCTAAAACTATGCCCACTCTCCGGTCACGTGAAGAGTCAAAGATCGACACACACTTGTAACACGCCTGATTTATACGTAGAGCGATGTTTGTCGCGTGGGTACGCCTGATGTAGTGTAGCTCTACAAGTCTAGTTTCCATATAAAATCTTTTAAGACCGGTGCGCCCAGATCAGACGTGTAAGCAATGTAGTTCTGCCTTTATGTTGTTTAGTAGTTTAGCTGTATGTATAATAGATAATTAGATATAATTCGTTAAATATTTGTAAGGATGTAAATTACCTTCGTCGAACCATGCAAAGATAAATTATACGACTATCACGTTCTCATCATAATCATTGAATGATGTTGGATGTTGTGTAGTAGACTACTTTACCCGTCGCCATAAGGTATAAAGGCTATAAATCGAAGTGGTCTTTATTGAATAGAAAGATGCACAAAGAAATAAAATTTATGACCGAGAATCAACTGGTAGGTAGTATTCAAACCACTATAAAGTAAACGAATATTTAGGAAGTCTATGACTTAATCGAATCAACATTTTACGAGGAATGACTACCGTTTTTATGATTCCAGCGGCTGACGTCATGGAGGGAAATTACGACCCGTATTCCAATCTTATAATTACTTTGAGCGTTGATGAGTTGATCGATAGACTCCGTTTTATATGTATTTTTATCTCTAAGTCTCTCAGTATGCTAAACTAAATGTACAGACATGTAAATGTCTCGAACTGTTGAGCTAGTTGTCGAGTGTTTGTTGTTAGCAATTGTTGTCGAGTTAGCTTCAACTGCGCTGTAGCCAGAGTTACAGAATACAGTTGAAATAGTTTTAGCTGCAATATTGTTCGGCTCTATAAAACTGTGTTTGTTGTTGCTGACTTTGATTAATTGTTACAGCAGTTTATAATACAAAAACCGCTATGTTTATCTTGAAATATGTAGGTACACAATTCACTGAAAGAATTAGAAAAAGAAACAGCGAAAGAAAAGATAGATATTGTGTTCCTTAAGTGTAAGAGGAAACGAGAAAATATTGTCTTGAATGGCTTTTTAACCGCGAAATATGAAAGAAGGGTAGCAGTTTGCGGGTACTTATGAATAAATATGTATATGCCTGCACAGGTGCCGCTCATAACGGTGTCATCACGATTTTTTCAGCGGTTTATAAACATGTTCATTTATATTCAGTTGCGGAACCCTCCCGATGGTAGTATGGTTTCGTGGCCTACCTCATACATCACTCACAAGACTCTGGTGCGAAGATAATGTGTCTTTACCTTTCAATATACTCGTGAAATGTTTCAAGACTGAAAACGAAATATTGGTGTACTTTAACAAACTTTCAACGAGCCACTGAGAATTTTCCAGCGAAACATTTTTAGAAAACAAATCCTTTTACTCTCGAAGCCACTTTCAGGTTTATTTTGCGGTAAATCCGGTTTTTCACAGACGATAAAACAGAGCCCGCTGATAATATAACTCATATTTTTGAACTGAAATGGAGTGTGTTGAAACGGGTAATTACTGATATATTACTAAGACAATTATGGCCACGGTTTAGGTAGACCTCACAGCTATTAAAAGGTTGTACAATATAAACTGTGGTTGATTCGTTATAGCGTAGCGTGGTGTCTCCTTTCTTGGGTGCTGAAGCGTGAGAAATTACGTTCGCTAATGGCTGCGGCCTTCTCCTTATTTACATTTCCATTGAATAAAATTGTCATGTAAATACACATTATTGACCGCTATTGCTATATTAAGTCGCAACAATTTCAAGTGTTCAAGGAAGAATTGCCAAACTTAAGAGGCAATGGGCAGGGCACATTGCTCGCTGAACAGATGGCCGTTGGAGCCAAAAGGTTTTGGAGTGGCGACCGCGTACTGGAAGACGCAGCGTCGGAAGGCCTGGAGGTGGACAGATGACCTGGTGAAGGTTGCGGGAATCCGATTGATGCGGGACGCACAGGATCAATCATTGTGGCGACACTTGGGGGAGGCCTATGTCCAACAGTGGACGTTTGTCGGCTAAAATGATGATGATGATGATGAATTTCAAGTGTATGATGATGATGACACAAGGACGGGTATAAACATGGGCTGTGTTTAAGGTTTCCTTCCGTGATCGCATCAGAAATGAACATATTCGCAATTCCGCAGGAGACCCTAGGTTAGAAAACAACATAGTCTGAAGAATCGCCAAAATTAAGTGGCAGGGCTGGGCATATCGGTCACAGAACAGATAGTTGATAGGGTTCGAAAGGTTCTACTAGAGCTGCAACCACGTAGGAAGATCAAGCGTTGGAAGGTCTCCCCACAAGATCGATGATTCAGTGAAGGTTGCGGGATTCCGAAGGATGCGGGACGCACAGGACCAGTCGTGGTGACACCTGAGGAGGCTAAAATGATGGTGATGATGACAACGCCCATCTGCTTATGAAAATAGTCATATTGACAAATGATAATCTTTAGTCATTCAAAAACTATTCTAGTTTAAAAACTAGTTTAGTTTGAACAATTTTATTTTCTCGATCTAAAGTTTCGACAGACTTTCATTCGTTTTGTTTTAAGTTCAGGGGATGGTCATGAAAACGGAATTGCAAAAACTGTTTGGAGAATCTCAGTACAAGTTTGCTCGTCTCGGATATTTACAAGTTATCAGTTCTTTTTTCGCGTTTCGTTCACCAAACCAGTGCAGTGGTCTGACTCGTAAAGTGAATTTTTGAAACGAAATTCAAGACCTATAAAATTTTTAAGTGATTGCTAGAAATTTTTTGGATTTTTATTTTGTATGCTTATTACTTTTATTAGTTGTTTCTTATTTCTTTGAACACTTATAAAGACCAGATACGACGAACTTTTAATTTTGAGGAAATTTAAACAAAGTAGCAATATTCGACATACCGTTACTTCAAAATATAATATCCTAATTATAACAAAGGAAACACAATAAACAAGAATACTTAACATTTCAAAATAGAGGCCCAACAACAGAAAGTTGAGAAGTAATAATAAAGTTATGAATTGTTCAAACCATTACACCTACTTATGAAGAAATGAGAACGCAATATTAAGAACACTTTTTTTGGAGTAGAAATATGTAACTTAAGTGGGACGAAACGGGAAACCAATTGTGGAACAAGGGGCGACAAATTACACAAGTGTAGGGAGAAAATTCTGCTGCCAATGTAAGTGTACTCGGCCTATTTCTACACGAGGAGAATGCTAAAATGTACCACCATACTTGTCACACAAGGCCAAATAAATGTAAAACGTGTACAGCGAACGCGGAAATGTAAGGAAATAAGATATTAAATGAGCTTAAATTGACACTAAGTATAAAATATCTGAGAACTTGCAGAGTTCCTTGGTAGATACATGTAATGATGCGTCCAGATCTGGCGAATGCGCCGCTCGCGAGCCGTTCGCGGGCCGCTCGCTGGACGCACTATAAGATGTCAGTTTTAAGCTGTCAGGGCCTGCACTCACTTGAGACAAGCCGACTTAGACACACCTGTCTATGACGTTGCAGACTGGTCTACGACATCTGCGACAACACTGTTTTGTCTACAACACGGGGCGCTAGAACGTCGCCGGGAGTCCGATCCCGATTTCCTGCCACCGTAGACGCGCGCTCGCGGAATTCGAGCCATGGGCAGCTTGCTGTCCGACCGTCCGGTAACTGTCCGGAGCGAGCCCAAGACGTCGACGGCGCGCACTGTTCCCGCGCGCCTCAAAGAGTTGTCAGCAACAGGAGTGACAAAGCTGAGTCGAAGCCTACTGGGGCCAGGGTTATACGAAAGGGAAGCTCGAGCCCCGGTATGAAGGCTAGAAGGAACGGGGTGGGTTTTTAGTCAGTACGAGTCTGACACTATCTCCCGCGTAAGCGCAAGCGCAAGAGTGGGGGTTGTCATTGCATGATTTTTGCCCACAGTAAAAAACAAAAATAATAAAAATAAAATTTATATAAAAAACGGGCGTAAGGATTGTTGATAAAATATCGAGTTTTCAGGCGGTAAGTATCTTTATTTTTAGCATTGCCTCTTCATCAAACAACGAGTTGAATTGCGTTAGATGAAGCAGCAAGTTTTTAAACTATGCTCGATGTTGACAAATTTCTATTAAGTAAAGATTTTCATACATAATTTTACATGTCTCCAGCATATTATAACTCTCTGGTTTCCGATTTTCTTGTACCACGGACAAGCTTAGGAAGGATTCACTCAGTCCCGCAAGGATTATGTTACAAATCGCTCTGTCTGCACAAATTATTTTTTGAGCTCAGCACAAAAATACGCTTGCTCATTTTTTACCTGACTGCCCTAGAAATAAAATAAATCTGTATTTTTTTTACATTTTAGTCAATTAATTTAATTCTTTATTGTACACAACTTATCAAATAAGTGGATAACAAAGTTCATGTACATAGGCGAGTGTACAATTTGAAAATTAGAAATATTATGAATAAAATAATAAGACCTAAGTACATAAATACTCGTACACACATACTGTATAATATTATAGATATATATATACTATGTCATTGTGAAAGGAAATGCTCTTTAATTTTCCTCTTCAAAACATCTAAAGACGGGCTGTCACGTAGGGAGTGCGGAAGGGAGTTCCACAGACGCACTGCAGTGACTGTGAAGGAACCATCATAACGACTAGAAGGGTGAACGTTTGTGAAACGTTTTAGTTAGCAATTCGCACTGGACTTCCTTGGTGGATTACGGACCATTCCTACTCCTAGAGATGATGAGACCTGAGGTTCAACAATGCACAACAGTTTGAACAATCTCACTGCGCACACGTGTGATACACACGTCGATCTGGGCGCGTCGGTCCCCGTACATTTTATATGGAAACTAGATTTGTAGAGCTACACTTGATCCACGCCACGCGACGAAACGCGAGGTCGTTCTACGTACAAATCAGGCGTGTTACACGTGTGCGTTGGTCTAATTTAGTTCTAGCTTAATGCTTATTATACTAGACTTTAGTTAAAGGATAATTATCAATTTCTAAGATCGGCTTTGTGCCTTTAGAATCTCTCAAACGTTTCACTATTCCCAGTCAAAGACACGATGGGAATTCGAAACAGTCTCTCACAGTGAAATTCGTAGTAGATGATAATGATAATAATATAATCGTTGGAATAACTTAATAATATATTGAAATTAAATTTCTCAACTCGAGAGTTTGGAAGTTTCCTATGGTCTTAGAATAAAGGTGTGTATATTATATTACTAGCTTTCCGCCCGCGGCTTCGCACGCGTGGACTACAGTTTATATCGCGCGGATAGAGACCCGTGCTCAGCAGTGGAATTATAGGTAGCCTAAGTGTTATTCCAGTGTCTTTTCTACCTACCTACCAAATTTGATCGAAATCCGTTCAGTACTTTTTGTGTGAAAGCGTAACAGACAGACAGACAGACAAACAGAGTTACTTTCGCATTTATAATATTAGTAGGGATGACTATTATTCTATAACTTCATTTTCTGTAGTTTCCATGAATTGATGATTTGATTGTATTATTTTAATTAATGTGTACAATTACTGTAAGTACTCAAAAAAACGCCACTACAAAAAAAGCTCTTGTGTCTGATGAAGCTTGAAGTCGCTTCAAGCGTCTACTGGGGATCTACTAGCGCATGTCACCCACTTATGGGGCGAGGCCCTCGAGAAGAATGGGGAAGCGATTGCGGTCTCTTTGGACGTCTCAAAGGCCTTCGACAGGGTATGGCATCCTAGTCTCTTAAGTAAGCTTCCGGCATATGGCATATCCCATGGTCTGATTAACTGGATAAAAGACTTCCTGAGAGAACGGTCTCTTCGTGTTGTTGTCGATGGATGCTCATCAGAGCCCATGTCGACTAATGCCGGAGTTCCTCAGGGGTCAGTTCTCTCTGCAACTCTTTTCCTGTTGCATATTAATGACCTGCTGATGCCCGGTATCTATGGGTATGCAGATGATAGCACAGTTGTAGAGATATACCTGCCAGGTACTCGGACTAGTAAGGAACAAATCCGGTCCGAACGAGAGGCTATGGTAGAGCGTGTGAATATCTCACTTCAGGCAGTCTCCGAGTGGGGCGAAACCAATCTGGTGGGATTCAACGCCGCCAAAACACAGGCGTGTCTGTTCACCGCCAAAAGAAGCCCGTTCACCTCGGCTCCTACTTTTCAGAATGTATGTCATTTATACCGCGTACATCGAAGGACTGGAACAATTTGCCTGCTGCGGTCTTCCCGTCCGATTACAATCTGAGCGTCTTCAAAGCTAGAGTGAATAGGCTCTTAATAAACTAGTGCGCCCCACCATCAACGATTGCATCACCGCTTACCATCAGGTGGGATTGCAGTCAAGTACTAGTTTATATCAGATAAAAAAAAGCGTTTTTTTGTAGCGGCACCGCCGCACACGAGCCACAAAAAAAGGTCGCCTCAAAATGAAGCTTGAAGCGGCGTTTTTTTAAAGCCAGTGTACGGGGACAGTTAATAATGTTTTATATTGTGTACGAATCATATGTATTTTTTTTTACACATAATAAAACAATGCCTAACAAAGCACGTTTTCGTCTGTCTGTTTGAGATAAACTCAAAAACAGCATAGAAATCCCATGTTTTGCCAGTTTCCATCATATTTCCACCAATAGATAGAATGGCAAGACGATGATTTAAATATTTATCATATATAGGCCTGTTGGTTTAGTGGTTAGTGGCCCTGATTGCTAAGCCGGAGGTCGTGGGTACGATTCCCACCCAGAGCAAATGTATGATAAGCACGATCATTTGCTCTCTGTCTGGGTGTAATTTATCTATAATATGGTTGTATTTATAAATACAAACGCAAGCTTAGTTTAGCTTAGGACTAGATGGCGTTGTGTCATAGTTGTAAAATATTATTATATTAATGTAGAGAAAAGTCGAAAATTTGGAATCATTATATAATTATAGGTGCCCTCTATACTTCTCTGGAAAAAAAATGTGTCATTTACTTAACATTTGCTAATTAAATATATAAAGGAGAAGTTCTCTTATCTTGAAGCTTTAAGAGGGTACCTAAGTAGTTTACGAGCAATGAAATTAAAACGGTTTCAATGGATTGTCCGTTTTGAAAGGTTAACTAGCCTTACCATGACGTATTAAAAGGTCAGTCGTACGAACGAGAACAAGGGACGGTGCTTTACACCCTATGTAGCTCCATCCCTTTAACAGTTCAGTTTAGGTCGTAAAATGGATCGAGTTCAAGTCGCAACGCACAGTGGAGGATGTCCACAACTTTTGGGTAGAATACGTCAGGATACGAGCTGCTACTGAGAGGTGCTGATGAATACTTTCAAAATTAATTTGAGTAATCTTGGTTTTATCTAGAGTATACTGTCCGAACTAGTAAGGTTTTAGAGCCCTAATAGTTAATAAGGTTCAAGATAGCTTTACTTGTATTAGGTTACGATGGGGATGGCTTGGTTTTACTGTGATCAAAAGTCCCTAAATTTTTAAAAGACTTAAAAAAAAGTCGAGAGTTTCTAGTGGTAAAGCGCCAACACTGAGCTGTTTGAAATGTACGCAAGAATTAACTTGCGACGTTAAAGTTGCGTCTGCGCGGCGCCAACGTTGCGCAGACGTAGGAGAAGCGCCAACGCTCGTACAAAACCAGCGGGATAGCGGCCTGAGGCGGTTATCACACTGCCACGCACCACGCAGCGTTACGCGTGAAAACGCGCCTACGCCTGTACTTGTGGGAGTGCAGACCTGCATTATCGTGCGGATTTTTTAAACACTCACGCGCGTAGTTGCGTTTTTTAAATTCTCGCAGGCCTGCACACATTTCAAACAAAATCACGCACGGTACTACGAAACTCAGTTTGGCATGCATACCTTGCGTGTCGACCCGCACCCACGCGCATGAGTGCATGTTTCGCCGCATGTAGGCGCGTGATCTGCATGAACGCGTGTGGATGCATTTTCGGTGTGTTGGACTGTGCGTGCTTTCTATACAAACGGACATACTTACAAGCCACGTTAAGACACGCAGTTACGCACTACGCTGCGGGGTGCGTGGCAGTGTGATAACCGCTTAAGAGCTCGTGAGCATTTGTACTTCATTAAAATGTGCAAGTCCAAATACTGAAGAGATACGAGGGCGTGTCAGACTTTTACTGACTGACTGACCTATGGCGCTCAAACTGGTTTTTGGCTTACCTACATCCAAAGTTATAACTCGAGATTTACCAACGTTGTGTGTAGGTGATAAACTTGGAGTTAAATGACGGATCGCATTCGTAATGTAACACTTCACTGCGTTCCAACAGATCGATGATGTGGTTTAGAAGGTTACCCAGTTTCAATAGGTCATAGTTGGACATGTCTGCCATATACCGACGTCCTGAAATCGTACAACGCGACTGTGTAATCGGCAGAAGTTGAGAAGAATGGAAGGAATGAAGGCTATGTTTCCTAGTAGAAAAGTACAGGCTAGATATAATAATATTTAATATCGGCCAGCCTATTATCTAAAAGAATAAAACCCTGTCTTAATAGAGGTACCAACCAACTGTAGCTAGGTGAAAAGAGAGACAGGTACAGAAGTCAATCTACATACAAAGTGAGCTCGAGCAACGTACGCATAGACCGCTCACGAGCACGATATCTCGGACACGTCAGGACCAGTGCGAGCGCGAGGCCGTCCGCTTGAGACACGCACTGTGAACTTTTTAGTGCGAAAATGAAGTAAAAAAAATGTTATATTCAGTGAACAGTTACTTAAATACATTAAACAATAAGTTGACGGTATTTGGTTGTATTTCGATGGTTAATGTTTACGCCCTGGTTCCCGGCCTCGCGCCGTGATAGCGAACATGACTTTGTGGCTATCTAATATTTTAAATGTTAGGTATATGCGGTATTTATTGTGGTAGGTACTTTGCAAATCTTGTTTTCAAGATCTAATTACAAACAGAAGGAACTGCTTGGCGAGTCGGTCGCCCACGTAGCCACGCCTTCTGCACCGCTGACGCGCGTAAGTCGCGCGACTGAACGGCAACCCGAGCGCGACCGCCGACGGTAGGTATGAAAGGTGAAGTACATACATGAGATTGACTTCTGTACTATATGTTTTGTGGCTAGCCGTTGAGCCAAGCAAATTCTGTAGCATAAGCCTACGCTCATAAAGGCTCTATTTTCTTGTTCCTAAACAATGTAAAATTACCAACTAAGTTTAGCTTAATCAATTTTATGGGCAAGCGGTGGGTACTAGCGTCTTATTCTGCTTTGTTAAGTATCCCACAAGGGGCAATTAGGCTGTACGAAATTAGACCAAAGTAATCTCTTGTAACAGATCGATATGGATTCTGTGAGTCTTTGATTCTCACTGGGATTTAATTAGCGTTGACATGGCGCTAAGATTAACTTCTTTTTACAAGCTTTTATTTAATTTCACCTGTTTCGATGTTTGTCAGTAATCAAATCTTGCAAATTAAATTTGACTTCCTGGTTACCGATTGAGCTGAAATTTTGCTTGTGTAGCGACCTCTATGACGTCACATAAGAGCTACGAAGGAAATATAAAATCCTGCATCGCGCAATCAAAGTTCTCCGCGCGATTTGAACATATACGACAGCCCGACATCAACTATCGGGCAGGCGCCCACCAGACTATAGGATCTGTCTGGTCTGAGGATCCTCCCTTTTCAACGGAGGTATGTGGGACTTTACTCTCTGTTCCGCATACCTCCAAACTGGTGACCCTCGACAAAGAACTTTAGCGTAGCCTTCGTGCCGCTACTACTTCGTGACGTCATCATCACTTCCTCAAGCTTTCGAGCAACGAGCCATACAGCCAGTACCCACGGCTAAGGGTATCCTGACCACCAGTATGCCTACCTGGTCATACCTGGTCATCACCTCAGACGCATCAGCAACCTTGGCTTAGCACACCGCACCTTCGGCCAGTCATATGAAGAGCCATGAAGAACCTCTCCTGGTCGACGCCAGCAATCAAGCCCTACGTCGCACAAGCACCGCTCCGACTAACTGGAGCCAGCAGCAGTACTCAGACTCACTGGAGCCTGCAGCATCGTCCCGACTCACTGGGACAGCACCACCCCAACTCACTGGGGCATCATCCCGACCCACTGGGACAGCACCACCCCGACTTACTGGGGCAATATCCCGACTCACTGGGACATCATCACCCCGACTCACTGGGGCATCACCGCAGACAGTTCCGACGCACCGTGAACTATGCGGCATCGGTTCCGACTCACTAGAACCAACCTACCACTGGCCTGGCACGCAGCAAGAAACCATCGATCTCCGATCTCCGGAGGGGAGTGATGTAGCGACATCTATGACGCCACATAAGAGCTACGAAGAAAATACGAAATCCTGCATCGCGCAATCAAAGTTCTCCGCGCGTTTTGAACATATACCACAGCCCGACATCAACTACCGGGCAGTAGCCCACCAGACTGTAACTTCTGTCTGGTCGCAGGATCCTCCCTTTTCAACGGAGGTTTGTGGGACTTTACTCTCTGTTCCGCATACCTCCAAACATGCATGTATAAATCAGATGACAATGCTAAATTATTATGACATGGAACTGCTCTGATGATGGAACCGAAAGGTGGCTATAGGAACTTTGTAGTTAAAAGGCACAATCCCATCGATTTTGGGCTCGTATGATTCGTCTTGACGAGTGTTAATTATATAGGTATACTTACTGAGCTATAAAAGCTTGCTATGAAAAAATAATTTTCATTAAAAGCTTGTTTTACTGGCTAGCTTCTGCCTATGGATTCACTCGCGTAGAAGTAAGTTTCTCCGCCTCGTTACTTTCTCTTAGTTGGATGAATTTTGAGAAATCCCTTCTTATTCTTTTTGGTTTTTGGTATATTTGTTACGAATAGAATTTATTCGATACAGGCGCCGGCGCCTCCGGAGACTCCGGAGTCTTAAGGCTATTTTTCACCCTCCTATCCCTACCTATTCTATTATACATTTTCTAATAAATTACTTAATTCTTTTTTAAATTATAGGTAGGTAATGGTTTTGTTGACGTACCAATACATATTTGTAGAAGTCAGAGATTAGTTAGGTGCAATGCTTACTCAATCCAAAATGTGCTTGGGCCAATAGTTATAGTGATTTACTTGGTACCACTGGTACTGACTCACATTCATCTCCAACTCGGGTTTAGTTACCTCCTTTTAACCCTGTTCATCTGGTAAGAGTACTCACTCTCATCTCCACCTCGGATTTAGTTTCTTCCTTCAAACCCCTGTTCATCTGGTAAGAGTATTTACTCATCTTCTCCTCGGGTTTTTAATTAACTCCTTTAAACTTCTTTTCATCTGGTAAGAGTACTCACTCACACTCATCTCTTGCTCGGTTGTTTAGTTACCTCTTTGAAACCCCTATTCATCTGGTAGGTAAGTGTGTGTAATAATAGGCAACAATCCCAAGAATCTATCCTCTGAGGATAAATGTAATAAAGAAATATTTACTATAGATCGGTATTGTAAAGGCATACTCACACGAACTCGACGCATCGCAGCGACGATCTCAACCCGGCTGGTCGGGCGCGGCACGTCCATTGTCCCGATGTACTGCAACAAAATAAAACTTATTAAATTCGATTCAAAGAAAGAAGCTCACTAGGTATTGTATCCCAGAACGTAGATAATATTACTTTCAAAGTATAAGTATAAGTACTTTATTGAACTTAGATTTCTAAAATACATAAAATATAAAGCATTGTTTGGAATTAATTTGTAGTCAAGTCCTAATTAATATTTAAACTAACAATATATTATTGCCTGTGCCTCTTTTTATTATTTTAAATCAAATGTTGTATTTTTAATATTTGAAATTAATTTAATTTGTATTTTTTACGTAGTTTAATTTACGTTTAATATTAAGTAAGTAATGATAAATTGTACAAGCTGTCTATATTTTTAATTGATACAACAATTGGTCAGATTTAAAGTACCTACTTATTGTACAATTACCCAAATGTACTTTTTACAAATAAGTCGTTGCAGTGTTCCTAATTATCTACATCTGCACTAATATAATAAAGAGGTCAAGTTTATCTTTTTTTATGTTTTTGTTATAAATTTTTTCACCGATAATAAGCTGCTAGTTTTATTATTATTGCTGAGTAACATAGGCTATATTTTATGTACGCGGGCAAAGCCGCGGGCAAATTAAGCTAAATTAAAATAAATAAACACAGTATTTTAAAATATTTCACACGCTTATAAAATACATTGCTCAATATTAGCGTGGCGCTTTAAGTACATTCTTCCTGTTGATATCGACAGCAGTTTATAGAAGAATGACAAAGCAGTACAAGTTCCTCTGAATACATAAACAAAAGTAAAAAAACACAAACAAATAGTTTTAGCTTTCAAACTAAATTTATTGAACAAAACATACAAATGCACCTGGGAAACGCTACGTCTGAATATCACTTAAATCTTTTATCTCATAATGATTTCGCGTCACGTGCTATCGACGCGCGTCGACGTCGCGTGTGAAGGGAGCATTATAATAAGATTATATCAGTGTCAAAGTCCCTAACTAATTTATTTAAATCGAATCCTGAATACTGAGATGAGATGCATTTAATACTGAAACTTCTCCATCCTCCTCATATATATCTCAAATTGAATACGTAATTTGCAATAAAAATAGAAAAGGGTACGGTTCATACTCATCCGATTTTTTTTTTACTTGGTCGAATGTGATTGTCCCGAATTTAATCCTAGTTAAGGCCGAAGAAGGGATATAATATTTTTACTTCAGAAAATATGATTTTATTGGAACAAGGCGGAATATATCAATTCTAACTAATATTCTAAATGCGGAAGAAACTGTATGTGTATTGACATGCCTGTTGGTCTAGTGGTCAGTGGCCCTGACTGCTACGCCGGAGGTCGTGGGTCCAATTCACACACAAAACAAATGTCGTGGAATGAGCAGGATTATCTGTTCTGTGCCTGGGTGTAATTTACCTATAATATGTAGGATCCTATGTACTTAAAATATACAAGTATGTTTATCAGTATTCTTTTACTCATACCACAAGCACTGCTTAGATAGCGTTTTGTGAAAGTTGTAGAATATTATCTATTATTAGGAATGGCAAACCATAAATTTTGTTCAAAAAATCTCTACCTTTTCACATCTGTCTATTATTTTATTTTATTATTTATTGACATAGGCCTGCCCCAAGCATCGCCACCACGAACGGCCCTGAGCGTCTCGCATCCATTGGATTCCCGCATCCTTTACCAGGTCATCGGTCCACGTTGCAGGAGGCTTTCCGACGCTGCGTCTTTCGGTACGAGGTGGCTACTCCAGAACCTTTCAGCGACAATTCACTATGTATTCATTTTCAATGTTTGATTATTTATGTAAATAACGCCTTAATTCGCCTGTATACATTAAAACATCAATGATTAATGAGGGGTGGATTAAAGTTGTCGGTACATTAAGCACCACACATAAAATAATATGTCAGAGGGTGAATCGTATTTCTGTTCACACTGTTATTACGAACAGAATAAAAACTGGCTAAGTGCGAGTCGGACTCGCACGTGAAAGGTTCTGTACTACAATATAGAGAGAGTATTGCGAAGTACGGCAAAAAACGCTTTAGTTAGAAAAGTATGGTGTCAGTATGATGCCCAGGATATTAAAGAATAAATATAACAAGTTTCATCATAATTGAACCGGCAGTTTTTGCGTGATGCCTGAACAAACAGACAGACAGACAGACAAAATTTTTTTTAAATCTCATTTTTGGGTTCGGTGTCCGTCTAGTAACACCCCCTGACATTAATTCTACAGTTCTACAGATTTATTATAAGTACAGATGACATAGAGCTGACCTGATGAGGGAACTGGAAGGTGGCTGTAGAAACTTCGTAGTTAAACGACACAACCCCTTCGAGCTTGGGCTCATATGATTCGTCTTGACGATTATTATTTATATAGCTATAGGTACAGCTATAAAAGTTTGCGATGAAAAAATGATTTTTATTAAAAAATGTTTGTTTTTATGTGTTTCTTGTTTGTAGGAGGTAATCTCTGAAAGTACTGTTCCGATTGCTAAAAATTTTGCACCGTTAGAAACCTGCTTTGTTTCTGAGGGACATAGGCTATATTTTATGAAAGCGGGCATAATCGTGGGTAAAAGCTAGTGTCAGATAAAAAGTAAGAAATATCCCCAGGAAAACTACGACGATAAAAGTGATAATTTTATTAAAAACGCTGCATCGTTTGAGAGCCGAGATAGAATTAAGACCCAATTACACTGCCTTAAGACTCCAATAGACTGCGCAGTAAGAAGTCCACGACTCAAGCTTTAGTTAATTGCCAGAATTATCAGATTGCTGTAAACCTATCTGCTGGACTTGATGCAGAAGCTGTTAATCTGTTAATAGCTTAACAAAAGCTGTTTCAATTGTTTTGATGAATTTAATTAAAGTATCAACGAATAATGAAATAAAGGTTTTATTTTTAGCTGGGGAATCATTTTATTATATCTCTCGAACTCGGACGGAGCGAGAGGGTTTATAGAGAATTTATTACTCTACTATTTACGTCACAAATGCAAGTTCAATTTACATAAAGCATAGAAAAAGAGATATTTGTGAAAATTGATTTTTGCGACTTTTGACAATGAGTGTAATGTTTATTGTAACGTTTGAGGGTTTTCTTTAGGTGGGAAATCATCCAATGAGGTCTTCCGTTCTAGGGCGAAGCGCAAGGGCGTGTCAGACTTTACTGACAAAAACCCACTCCTGTTCCATCTCCCACTCCTGTTCCATCTTTGCCTTCGTTTCAGGGCCCCGGGGTTCACTTTTACAGAACCCATGAATAAAATAAAATAAAAAAAGATTGTCGAATAAAATAAAAAGTGTCGTTGCAAAATTTGCAATGTAGTAGAAAAGAAGAACATCATTAAGAGGTTCCTTTTCCACTCGCCTATCGTCAACATCGAAAATGCTTTAAAAGCTTGTTACTTCATCTAACGCAATCCAACGCGATGTTTGACGAAAAGGCAACGCAAAAAAAGAGAGATAACGCCTGAAAACTCTGTTAGTATTCGGCAATTCCGAGATTTACTCGAATATTTCACAAAACTTGCTCCAGGAAATAGCTGTTTTTTTAAACCCTTAAAAGTTTTTGAAAAAATTTGTCGTCTTTAAGAATCTTAATGAAATTTGCAAGGCTTCTATAGTTTTACTTTTTTGACTTTTCTAATTTTTGGGCAAATTATGAAGTGTCAAAGTTCATACAAAATAGGAGATTTTCAGAGGCCTTTACTGGTTTAGTTATATACAAATTTAGAAATTAATTTCAATAAAAGCCAATTTCAATTTTAATATTCACAAGATACTGTGTTTCCAAAATATCGAATGAAAAATGTGTAATAACGTCATAATCGGTTATGAGCGGTTGTATGAAAAACAGTGAAAATGTGAGTCATGATGCACCACCTTAAGCCCGGGTCTTGGAAGTAGAAGTAAGAAGTGAACTGCATTGAAATATTTAGATTCTAAACTGTTGTACTTACAATTTTTTCTGCTACCTAGTTGTGAAAATATTCTGGGCACCTCGTCTACCCGCCTCGGGGTTGCATCGTCGAGCTTGACCTCTTTGGCATCAGTTACTACCTTTGTGAGGAAAGCCTTTGACGAGACGAGGCTAGAGAGTAACCCAAATGACTTTCAATCAAAATGGGGCTAGTAATTGCGATAACTACTCCGCTACTCCGATATCTGACCCATCTTGTTAATTTGTTGTTTGAGTTTAACTTTGTTCGTTAACTTGAAAATTGCTTTCACTAGCGTGATGCACATTTATCGATAACGTCATATGAATACTGATGTTACGTAGTCTTTAGCTTTACCGTAGGGGCCCAGCAGGGTCGAAGTCTACTGGGGCCAAGGGTCTGCTTCTGAAAGGAGAACCAGCTCAGGTATGAAAGGCATCAGGAACAGGAGTAGGTTGTTAGTCAGTATAAGTCTGACACACCCTCTCGCTCCGCCCATGAGCAGGGGATGTCATTGGTTGATTTTCACACTGAAAAAAAAGTATCTAATAGTCTAACTTTAGAATCATTCGATGCTTCGTAATATTAAGTATCAATAGAATAATGGAGCTTACCGCACGAGACGTTTTGAAATATCGGAAAAGTAAATAAATTTCTAAATTCAGCCTTTGTTGAGTACAAATTAATTTGTTTCTCAACGAAATATAGAATTCTGTTAAAATAAACAATAGGTACGGAGTGGCAGATCTGCTGCCAAACTCAATAAGTGTTCGTGGGTTAGTAGCTTACGTCAAATAAGTACGTGTAAATGTCTTTAACGTAAGCCATGAGCCACCTACTGGGTATCACGATTCACGCCAGTTCCTGCTAATTGTTCGACGCACAACGTAGCTTTGAAAGTAATCTACTGTTAATCTTTCGTTTGAAATCTTAAGCTTTGACAGAATTAAAGTCAAGATGAAAGGTAAATATGTATAACTAGAGTCTGTCTAAAAAGTCAAACGACTTCGGTAATTATTAGGATTTAATGAAATCTGATGTAGTCAACACTGGCTCAATAATCAATGTTGATTAAGAGATATTGTTCATTGTTTCCTAACAGAAGAACCCTCCAAAAAATTTCGAATATACAATGCGTTCCAAATGAGAATAGGATTGATGGCCATGTTGTGACGTCACGATTTACTGTCAAATAGAGGAAAGAAATTTTTAAACTTTAATTAGTTTACGAAAAATTAAATTAATTTACGAACTTTGAACGAACATTGTTTGATCAGAATCCAGTTTTTCAATTTTACTCATCACCGAGTACTTCAATTTTGACTAAATTTCTGCGATTTGACAGAACGACGTCACGTCAAAACATCGCAATCGATCCTATTCTCATTTGAAACGCATAGTAAGTATTTTTTAAATGATTAAATATTATACAAAATTCCTAAGTCGCCCGCGTACATAAAATATAACCTATGCTACTCAGTAATAAAGCAGCTTTCTATCGGTGAAAAAATTTTAGTAATCGGATCAGCGGTGCTATTCTCTAAGAAAACAGCCTTGAGCGCAGCGCTGGCCGCAGCGACGAGTCGAGAGCGTTGTATATTGAATTAGTAACCCAATGTATAGGTGCACTGGATTGTTAATCCAGTGTAACTTATTTGGATTTCGTCACTGAGGCCAGCGCTGCGCTTAAGGCTATTTTCTTAGAGAATAGCACCCCAGTACTTCTAGAGCCTCCTACAAACAAATAAACAAACTATCTCTTTATTATATTAGTGTAGATTATGAAAAAAAACCTATCATACGGCATTAAGTACTAAGTCAGAGTCATCATCATCATCATTTCAGCCGACAGACGTCCACTGTTGGACATAGGCCTCCCCCAAGTTTCGCCACAATGATTGATCCTGTGCGTCTCGCATCCATCGGATTCCCGCAACCTTCACCAGGTCATCGGTCCACAAAGAAAGTAAAGAAAAAAGTGAAGAAGGTAAGTCAGAGTATTACCTTAAAATAGTAAAATTATTTTCCGTCTTAATTTCAGCTTAAAAGTTAAATCTCCATAAAAACTGCATAATTCATTACCTACGTTGGCACCTAACGTCGGACTTTCCTCGTCTACATTTCAACTAAATAATTCCGGAGGTGACAATTTGTCTTTTTGGCCCGCTAATTTGCTTCTTTACGAACAAGATAAAAGAAAACAATTATTTTTCGGTAACATTACGGCGTTTTTTACGAGCGCCTGGATAATTTGTGGTAGCAAAAAGTCGAGTGTAATCGCTAACGCATAATAAGTATTAGGCGCGGTCGTGTTGACACCGAGTAATGTTTTAGTATTATTAAAAAAAGCAAATTTAAAGATGATTAATAAGAGATATAATCACATAATTTATTAATCTCGCACTTAAACTTTAGTGTGAGAAGTGATATGAATAACAAGGGAGTTAGTGATAGCGTGACGAGCGACAGGACAGAATGGAAGAAAAAAACGTGTTGCGCCGACCCCAAATAAAACGGGACAAGGGCAGGAAGATGATGATTAAACTTTAGTGTGTTTCAGTTCGAGTATTTTTTACAGAAAATGTATCAAATCAAGTTTGTTGTTACTTTAAATTATCCACGTTCATATTATTAGAAATTACAGTTATTACCAAAATATACTAATAGATTTCATAAGTAATTATATGAAAATATGACATGAAAATATTGACTGGCCTGTTGGTCTAGTGGTTAGTGGCCCTGACTGCTATGCCGGAGGTCGTGGGTTCTATTCCCACCCAGAACAAAGGTTTGTGTGATGGGCATGATCATTTGTTCTGTCTCTGGGTGTAATTTATCCATAACATATAATATGTATTTAAAAATATATAAGTATGTTTATCAGTTGTCTAGTTCTCAATACATAAGCTCTGCTTAGCTTGAGACTAGACAGCGTTGTGCGATAGTCGTGGAACATTATTATAGTATTAGAGATTTTTATCTCCCCACGCTCCAAGGTAGATCAGAAACCCTCGTAAAGGAAACAAATTTGCGCTTCAAGAGTCACCGCGCCACATCAGCAATTCCCCTCGATTTCCGCTGAGAGGAAGTCGCGCTATAATGTAGTTGTGTCGATTTGACTTGGAGAAGATTGCATACTTTGTAATCGTAGAATTTTACTATCTATTTTGTAATTTATACATTTCTCTTTAAGCGAGAAATAAGAAACCGCACTCATCGTTTTCGTGCATTCCAGAACCCTGGATAACCCATGGTCTCAGTAGACTTCAGCCTTGCTGGGCTCCTTCGATTTTGCTGACATCTCTTTGAGGTGTGTATTTTGTCAATATTCTCGTTGTCATTCACTTAATTTATATTAGAGGTTGTTATTACTGATGAACCAGTTAATTTAAATAAAATGGACTTCAATTATATGGACATGACTTTTTCTTGTACCTAATTAAACAGTTATGTCCTATAATTTAACTTATGTATCTACCAATACTGTAGAACCTTAGTAACCTGTGTTAGCTAACCTGTAAACTTTAGTGCGCACACGTGATCCACGTACGACGATTTGGGCGCGTCGGTTTCCATACATTTCATGCTACTGCACTAGCTCTACAAGTCTAGTTTCCATAAAATACTAAGTTTACATGTGGGCCCAGTCTCGGCCAATCACGTAGCGTACCATTTTATCCATACCATTTTTTTAACGTAGCATTTTATGGAAACTAGACTTGTAGAGCTACGCTAGATCTACGCCACGCGATGTCGTACTACGTACAAATCAAGCGTGGTCCACGTGTGGGTCGGTCTAATGTAGTTCTAACTTTAATACAACAAGGGATTGTCTACCCTTGTCAACCTTTGGGTTTAAAAAGTCTGCACTGGTTGGAGGGCAATGAAGTTCCCTACCAGTAATTTTTTTGGAAAATAATATTACGTTAATGTCATACATAAAGGTGACAGTTTTTATGAATAT
This sequence comes from Mythimna lalbum, assembly GCA_949319445.1. Lineage (NCBI taxonomy): Eukaryota > Metazoa > Arthropoda > Insecta > Lepidoptera > Noctuidae > Mythimna > Mythimna lalbum. Next base: position 21,828,985 of record OX439344.1, read on the forward strand.
AATAGGTATATGATTGTATGGATTGCGTCGCGGGAATCCGAAGGGTGCGAGACTTACAGGACAAGTCGTTAAGGTGACACTTGGGAGAGGCTTATGTCCAATAGTGGACGTCTTTTGGCTGAAATGAATGACTGAATGTAAAGAATTAACAAATAGATAGAATAGAGGTAGATACTGGTCAAGTGCGAGCCTATCAATAATAATAAAAAATCGCCTTTATATATGCCAGAGGTAAATGTAGGTACTTAACTATACATAATTATTTTACTGACGTAGCCAAGTACCTACATAGATGTGAGAGATTCCTTACAAGTGTTACCTTAATCTTTGGCGTAACAAGGGTTAATAAAGGTTAGTTGTGGGTTTACCTAGACAACCCTTAGATTGCTTACTTTAAGGTAAAATTCGCACCTAAGTACAAAAGTACTTACCTGACAGTTTAATTTATACCTTCGGTAGAGCAGCAAGTTTTACACTCCGAAGCCCTAGCTGACGTCATATCGAAGCTGTCTAGACTAAGGCTGCCAACAGACGGACTGCATTATTATTATGCAATCGGATTTGACTTGGCGCTGTTGATGCCACACATCAAACCTAGGAGCTCAGTGTAAGATTTGATCTTAAAAAACCTCAAAATAAAGATGACAATGATCGCATGACGTCGATGTGAATACGACGCGACCGATGTGCGTCACTACTGGTCCCCATACAATTTCTATAAGCTAATATGAGATTACATTCCAAGCTAGGCAGCAATGAATGAATGTAGGCAGTATGACAATGTGTGGCAGTACTGCGGCGACAACACTGCTGCTTGTTGCCGAGTTCGGAATCATACCTATATGCTCCTTGACTAAGGGCACGCTAAAGCTAGAACTACATTAGACTGACGCACACATGTAACAGGCCTGATTTGTACGTAGAACGAAGTCACGTGGCGTGGATCAAGTGTGACTCTACAAGTCTAGTTTCCATATAAAATGTATGGAGACCGACGCGCCTGAACCGCCGTGTGTAGCACACGTGTGCGCAGTGTAGTTCTACCTTTACTGTATGCGATGAACAGCGTGCGTCTACACTACACGACTGTAGCCGACTGCGTAAGGTTGAAGTTACGACTGTATGCAGTTAATATTGACTTCACACGATGCGGTGACGTTGATATCATGACTGAACGAAGTAGAGCATATTTCCAACTGCATGCAGTTGAATATATCTATCGGTGGCGCGCGGTTGCTGCAATATAGTTCACAAAATAGATAGGTACAGAAGACAATCTCATGTATGTACTGTACTTTTTATATCTACGCTCCGTGGACGCACACTAATGAGCGTTTGAACCGAAACTGTTCGACAAGCGGGCCGAGGCGCTCCGAGATATCGTGTCCGTGTGCGTTGCTCGAGCGCGCTTTGTATGTAGATTGAGTTCTGTACCTATATATTTTGTGTGTAGTCTGTCTGTAGGCAGCCTTAGAGCTCCTTTATTTACATTGTGATATGTTCCAGCAACAAAGTGTTAACAACACGTTCAGAGACGGAACATCGGCGAAGTTCCGCGCTGTGCGGTCTCACGTACTAAAAGAAGAACAATAACTTTGTAACATGACTACGAAACAAAATGTAAACTAGAACAGATATGCGACATAGAAAGAAAAATGTTGTGTCTCACTTTTGTATGTGTGACATCCGCCATGTTAGTTTTAGGGTTTTTAACTGGTTGTATAGAATTTTTAGATTGACTTAGAATCTATAAGTTCAAATAAACATTATATTAAAGATAATTTATTCTTTTTTCAAAACAAGCTTTTAATGAAAATATATTTTTCATAGCTTTTATAGCTCGGTATACCTATATAATTAATACTCGTCAAGACGAATCATACGAGCCCAAACTCGATGAGGTTGTGTCGTTTAACTACGAAGTTCCTATAGCCACTTTCCGGTTCCATCAACATGATAATTTTGCATTGTCCTCTGATTTACACATGCATGCAAAATTTCTTGCAAATTTTCAGCTCAATCGGTTACTGGGAAGTGGGTCTTTGAGAACCAAGGTTACCGAAATAGCTCGAGGAATCGCCAAAATGAGCAGGGCACATTGCACGCAGAGCAGATGGTCGATGGAGACGAAAAGTTCTCTAGTGACGACCGCGTACCGGAAGAAGCAGCGTTTGCGCGACCGATGACCTGGTCAGGGTTGCGGGAATCCGATGGATGCGTGACGCACCGGACCGCTCGTTGTGGTGACGCGGGGAGGCCTATGTCCAACAGTGGGCGTCTTTCGGCTGATATGATGATGAAGGTTTTTTAGAGGTAGGCGGAACAGAGAGAAAAGTCCTGCCGACCTCCTTTGAAAAGGGAGGATCCTCCGACCAGACAGGTGTTATAGTCTGGTGGGCGACTGCCCGATAGATGGTGTCGGGCTGTCGTATATGTTCAAACCGCGCGGAGAACTTTAATTGCGCGATTCAGGATTTCGTATTTTCTTCGTAGTTGTCATGTCGTGAGTTGTGTTGTGTGGGTGACGTCATAAATGTCACTACAGTTTCTTTGCGTTATGTATTTTCTCTAATACCGCAGTAGGTGCTTATAATCTTTTTTGTATGAAATATAAGAAAACTCGCATTATTTTGTAGTTCATTAGCACAAGCTCCGCTTAGTTTGGGATTAGAATATTACATGATTATATTATTTGTGTGCCATGGTGAGCCATGGTCCAATAATATAAGTGGGAAGATTTTAAAAACTAAAAAGGTACGCACAGGTTTCCGGGCCCAATAAACTTCACCAACAAAACCGATATATTAGTTCCCCTACTTACATACAAAAATAAATATGATAAACAGACTTTGTACTCGTATCTCAATTCCCAATCAGCCATGCGCACAATCTCGTATGATCTTCTTAACTGGCGAAATTTCCGCCCGAACTAACATAGCTGGTGAACTTCATTGACAACATCCTTTATGAGCTCAATCTATGTTACAAATTAATGAAGCAAACTTTGTGGTCGCCAACCAGAGACTCCAACAAATGGTGAAATGTTCTGAAAATTCAATTGTCGAACGGTGGAAGTGAATTCTATAGTCTTTGGTTTAAACCTTATTGTTTAAGTTTAATGAGAGAACCCTATTCTCTCACGAAATTATATTAACTTTATGGTGCAACAACTCAGGTTTGATTGAAAAGTTTGTGACCTATATTAATATATCCTTTAAAATTGGTAATATACTTACTAATACCTATTATAAAAACGAAAGTGTTTGTTACGTCATCACATCTATATGGCATAGCCGATTTTGATGAAACTTGGTACACGGATAGACCATCTCCTGGAATAGGATATAGGATACTTTTTTATCCCGGAAGTATGTTCCCATGGGATAATTTTCTGCTATCACGCTAGCGAAGCCGCTGGGAGCAGCTAGTATGCTCTAAAATTGGTTACATACTGCTGCGGTCTTCCCGTCCAATTATTATTTGGGTGTCTTTAGGGCTAGAGTGGCTCCTCATAAACTAGTGCGCCTTCCATCAACTATTGCATCATTGCTTACCATCATGTCGGATCACAATCAAGCAATAATTTATATTATTTAGAATATATATACATATATATCATACTGTTGTTATAGACTAGTGCTGCCTTTAAAATTGGTAAAAATTTAAAAAAAAAAATAGTAGGATGAAAAGAAAATTAATTTACGGGTGATCTGAGGTCGGGAAGTGGATGGGTGTGCGTTTTTAAGGGTAAAAAACAGTTTATCTCGATTTCCGGCAAAACTGCTAGTTATAGCGCGTTGAAAGATTGAAATAGCAAAGTTGTTGGTAATAAAAAGATCTAGAACTTTTGAATGTACATTTCTTATTTCATGAAATTTGTTTGATATGTTGTTCGAGAGAGACAACGCAGCTTTGGAACGCGTAGGGTTTAAGTCAGTAAAGGTCTGATACTCTCTCTCGCTGCACCTAAAGCGTTAGAAGCTAAATAGCTTCAATTGTAATCCACGACCAAAAAAAGTACCTATACTAAATATACTTAGTACCCTGCATACCCTGGCAAAAAAGCCTGGCAATCACAGATGAAATGAACAATTTTCCTTTAATACGAAAGAAAAGAGAAACTCTTTATTAGACCCTAATTAAACGTTTTCACCGCCATTTTGTCCCAATTATTGTAAGTCACGAGTTATATAACTGTCCCCGCACACGGGCTTTAAAAAAAGGCCGCTTCAAGCTTCATTTTGAGGCAGCCTTTTTTTGTGGCTCGTGTGGGGCAGTGCCGCCACGAAAATACGCTTGAAGCAGCTTCAAGAGTCACCGGATACAAGAGATGACGCGCGCTTCAGCTGTTTTTAGCGACGTTTTTTTGTGGCGGCGTTTCTTTGAGGCCCGTGTGCGAGGAGAGTAAGTCGCAAATCAGTGTTAGGCTCATACTGCGCCCTCATTCGTCACAATTTGTCGTATCTAAATGTGAATTAAGCCCGAACTTCTCCACACCACGCGTGAATAATACCCCTGTTCGCAAACCCATTTATTTGGTGTTATTTCAAAACTACTATGTTAGCGAAAATATAGGTTTTACTGATGTAATTTTAGGCAATGAAGAAATACGTTTGGTTTTGTTACACCTCTTTTTATTCCTAAGCAGAATATATTTATATTGGGTTATTTCGGAGCCTGGAAGACGGTAAAAGAAAACTAAATTTTGTAGTCTATTTAGAGGTTGAACTTCCTTCCCCGGACATTGGTATTTTCAGAAATAAAGAAGTCTTCAAAAATACTTTATGTATTTCTTACTACTCATATTAATGTTACAATTACAGTGACAATGAAATTGAAATATAAAAAAAAACTGCGAAATCTCCCAAAGTTAAACATCAAAATCAAAACATTTGAAATAAACCAACAGGCTTTAATCCCTACAGGCTCTTTTGAGAACCAAGGTTACCGAAATAGCTCGAGGAATCGCTAAAATGAGCAGGGCACATTGCACGCAGAGCAGATGGTCGATGGAGACGAAAAGTTCTCTAGTGACGACCGCGTACCGGAAGAAGCAGCGTTTGCGCGACCGATGACCTGGTCAGGGTTGCGGAAATCCGATGGATGCGTGACGCACCGGACCGCTCGTTGTGGTGACGCGGGGAGGCCTATGTCCAACAGTGGGCGTCTTTCGGCTGATATGATGATGAAGCATTTTTGAACTATCCATATACCAGAGTTCTCGAGACGCCGTAAACCGTGACAAGTGGAGACGCATCGCGGGAGCCTCACTCACCAACGAAAATGCAATATCGTCAACCACGACCACTCTGTCAAGAGTCGAAAACTACGGAGAAGGAATCATCTAATAATATCTGCCATCCTTTCAGTGTCAGACTTTTACTGACTGAAACCCAATCCCAGTTTTTAGGGCCGAGTTTTCCTTTCCAAATCCAACCTAAGGCCCCAGAAGGCTGCGACCCTGCTGGGCATACGGTTTGGCGCGCGTGAACAATACGCGCAGTCTAGGGCTCGGTCCAGACGGTTACCGGACGGTCGGACTGCGAGCTAAATAAAGGTTTGTACCTACATTTTTTCAGCTTTCTATCTTTTATTCCAAGACTCTGAGTTTGTTTTGGTGTTTCTTCTCAGGGTAGTCAGCTAGGAAACACCGACATCATGTTAAAACTGACTGAAAACAAAATCGACGTATAAAAGTATTTTTTTAGAACCCATTTGCAAAATAAATATCATTTCACATTATCAAGGTTCATCTTCATCTTCCAGAACAAGTGGTGGATGCGTGACGCACAGGACAGGTCGTCGTAGACGTCTTTCGGCTGATATTATGATGATGATGATGATGTCAAAGTCAAAGTCAAAATATTTTATTTCACATAGGCCTACATGGGCACTTATAAAACGTCAGAAGCTAGTGCACGGTTCCAAATTGGTCGTTTCCTATGGAGAAGAACCGGCAAGAAACTCCATGGTTACTCTTTTAAAAAATGTGTTTATTACAATATTCATTGATTTATGTAAGAACAGTGTATACCAGTCAACACTGTACACAAAAGCACAAAATTAATCATAATAAAATAAAAAAAGTAAGTCGTAATAGAAAGTTATCTAAGTGTTTGTGGATTATACCATGTTCTCACATTCACATTCCAAAAAGAGGCTACATAAAAAAGCAGGAAAATTTTAAATAATTACAACTGTTAACATAATAAATGACTAACAAATTTAATGTAGTTGAAGTCTAAATAATAAAAATAAAAAAATAAGATATTGCAAAAGCAATGCGTTAAAAAAAGGAAAAATAAATATATATAAATTAAAACAAAGGTGGAGCAGTCAATAGACACAATATTAATGATTTACCAGGGGGCCACATGTGCAGAGGCAGTCATTGCCAAACAAGCGTGTCTTCGACATAGTCTTTAACCTTGTAATATGCTTTTTTGGTTAGGACACGCTTAATATGAGTTTTGAACTTTCCCTCACTAAGTTCAGTTACCACCTTTGGCAGCTTGTTGTAAAAGCGTATGCTGTTTACTAGGAATGACTTGCTCGTCTTAGCTAATCTCCATTTAGGTAATACAATTTCGTGTTTACTACGCGTATTTTTGTTGTGAATATCGCTTCTAATTTTAAAGAGTCCTAAGTTTTTACGAACATACAAAATGCATTCTAAGACATAAAGAGAAGGCAGAGTTAGGATGTCGATTTCTTTGAATTTATTTCTGAGGGACTCGCGAGGACCCATCTTATAAATAGCTCGGATAGTTCTCTTTTGCAATATGAAAATCGAGTCTACATCAGCTGCAGATCCCCACAGTAAAATGCCATAAGACATAATACTGTGGAAATAAGCATAGTAAACTAACCTAGCTGTGGCTACATCTGTCAATTGCCTTATTTTTCTAACTGGATATGCAGCTGAGCTTAATCTTCCCGAGAGAGTTCTAAGATGATCGTCATCTTCCTGCCCTTATCCCTTTTTTCCCTTATACGTTTTGCTCTGTGACTGGTCACATTATCACTAACTCCCTTTTCTTTCATATCACTTCACACACAATCCATCCATCTTTTCTTTGGCCTCCCTCTCTATCCATCCATCCACATGTAAACTCATAACTCTTTTAGTAATTATTTCATTCCAAGTCTGACCTCCATAGGGTGACTGAACTCCAAGGTCGCGTCCGTAGCAACGTGACGATCTTTAATTTCTGTCTACCCTTTATGAGGTATAATTTATTCATGCAGCCACCTATTATTTCTAGCTAGCTATTAATTAAATCTCGTTAAGAAACTGTAAACACAAAATATGTAGGTACAGAAGTAAATATACATACAAAGCGCGCTCGAGCAACGCACACATAGACGCCGCTCACGGACACGATATCTCGGAGCGCCTCGGCCCGCTCGTCGAACAGTTCCGGGTCAAACGCTCATTAGTGTGCGTCCACCGAGCGTAGGTATAAAAAGTGAAGCACATATATGAGATTGTCTTCTGTACCTAGCCAAAACAATCCATTTTTAGGTTCGCTTGCATTACAGATAAAAAAAACTGGCCAAGTATGAAGAGGCTAGAAGGAATGTTGTGGGTTTTTAGCCAGTAAGAGTCTGACACTATCTCCCGCTCCACCCAAGAGCGAGGGTTGTCATAAGGTGATTTTTGCCCACCGTAAAAAAAAAGTGCGAGTCTGATTTGCGCACGAAGGGTCCATACCGGAGCAAAAAACGGCAAATAAATCATCCGTTTGTTATTGTTGTTTGTTGTTATAGACTTATAGCGGCAACAAAAATACATAGTCTGTGAAAATTTCAACTGTTTGGCTGTCTCGGTTAATGAGATACAGCCTGGTGACAGACAGACGGACAGCAGAGCCTTAGCAATAGGATCTCATTTTTACCCTTCGGGTACGGAGCTCTATAAACATTGATGAAAATAAAATGTCAATTTTTTTTTTAACGCAAAAATTAATCTACTGTTCTACGTAGCAAGCAGGCTAAAGTTTTTTGTGAAACATTATATAATCGTCCTCTGCTTTCATAGTATTATATGTAAATTATTAGTTTATGTTAATATATAGTACACCACGGACTACCTGCGTATTTTTTTCTCCTTCTCTGTCAAATCCATACAAAGGTTGTCTGTAAAAATCGCTTTTAGCGATAAGACCGCCCGTTGACACACCCTATTATTTTTAATAAATTTTATTTTTAGCGTACAATAATAAAGAGTAGATATATTTATTTATCACTATGGTAATAATCTGAAAATATTTCTAAGAAATAAAGAGATGATTGAGCAGCCATGTGTTTTCCACAAGTGGTGAAAACATCTATAATCCGGAATTTGTAACCATAGCGAAGTTCTCCGCAAGCGGTTATTTAACATTTGCAATTCTAACCGAAAGAGACGCTCTGGATAAAATAAACATAAGTAAATCGCGACACAATACATGAAGAAGATGAATTGAATGGCTCTTGTTCGCTTTTTATATTGCTATACATTGTGATGTAGGCTTACCTATAGTAACGTAGGATAAACTCATGGTTCTCGAATGCAAAAGGCAACTAAAAGAACGCAGGTGTGGTTTTAGTCAGAACAATTCTGACACGCCCTTGCGCTCCATCCTAGAGCGGGAGATATTGTCAGACTCTTACCGACAAAAAAACTACCCCGTTCCTTCATGCCTTCATACCAGGAATCGAGCACCCCACTCCGCCCAAGAGCGGGGCAAATCATTAGATGATAAAAAAAATAGCTTATAATAACATAATTTATAACATCGATATTTTTTGCTAGCTTTTGCCCGCAGCTTCGCCTGCGTACAAAAAATATAGCCTTAATTTACCTATGTCACTCAGAATTAAAGCGGCTTTCTATCGGTGAAAAAATTTTAGCAACCGGACCAGTAGGTCATCATCATCATATCAGTTGAAAGACGTCCATTGCTGGACATAGGTCTCCCGCAAGCGTCGCCACAACGACCGGTCCTGTGCACCACGCATCCATCGGTTGCGTGAGGAACGAAGATCTCGTGATGAAGGTTCTGGAGTGGCGTTTCGTACCAGAAGACGCAGCATTGAAAGGCCTCCAACGAATTAGACCGCCGACCTGGTCAGGGTCGCGGGAAACCGATGGATGCGTGACCAGTAGATACTTCCAAAGATTAAACAATAAATAAATAAAAATAAAAAAAAACTTAAAAATAAAAATATAACCGACTTCATTGAAGTCGGTTATATTTTTTTTGTAAAAAGTTTTTTTTTTATTTTACACTTTTTAGTTATGGTACCACCACTAAAAAGTACCCCTCAGTCAAACTTAAATACCTTATAGTCAGAGCGCATCTCATAACGGTTCTAATAATCCCAAACACGGTTAGATTACATTAATTTACCTTTCGGCTTCATCATCAGATCAGTTCGATATATCCTCTCCCCCTCTTCTTTCAAACAGTCATTAGACTAGATGCTGGAGAGGGAAAGGATATATCGAACTGATCTGATGATGAAGCCGAAAGGTAAATCTTTCAATCAGTCATTAGAATAGATGCTGATAATCCCGGCTGTAGCATCAGGCCAGATTTATGTCAACATTGCAATGAACTTAAAATTTAGTCCTGTTTAAAATGAGCCCAAACACGACTACGGTGCTGTAATTTCAAGGTTTGTACTTTTCCTGATGCTCCTGGCTTCAGCATCAGGTCTCTATGTACTTCTGTGTTCTTTATTAGCAGTACGTTAATCCACACATCGAGCCGTTTTCAATGAGCCTAAACTCGATATATCTGCTGTTGTCGAGGACTAAGGTACTCTGCAGACTATCCTGACTGCAGCATCAGGTCATGACTTGATGATCATGAGACCAAATGTGGCAAATGCCCTATCAAACATCAAAACAATTTACTAAAACAGTCCTTGCCTGTTCGAGTAACTTCTTACTGTTAAGGAGTTGTACCTTCCATCATCAGCCCAGCTACCTGAGATGGTGACGACCATACGCAAATATACAAGATACTTCATAAAATATGCGAAAATCAATAAGTGAGCCTATAAAATTTGAAGGTTGCCCTCGATTTCTCCAAGATCCCATCATCAGATCCTAATTTGGTGATAATGGGACCACCTCAGAACTATCTACTTTCGAACAAAAAAAGAATTTTGAAAATCCGTCCATATTTGGGGGAGTATTCGACGAACAAACTAACAAAAAAAAAAAAACATACAAACAGCCGAACGTAGTACCTCCTCCTTTTTGGGAAGTCGGTAAAAACAAATTTAACTCTTTATTTTATGTACCTATTAGTGTAAATATGTGTTACTACTTACCAGATAATTTGTTAACGTAGTTTAAAACTGTAGCAGTCTATGTAACTGTCGTAAATATGCATTAATTACTAAAATTTTACTGAAACTAATTTATTTTAATGGAAGTCACTGTATGAATGCTGATTTTGAATGTCAAAGGAACTTCCCAGTCTCCACTAATTAACTAATTGCCAACTCCGGTATAAATAAGTTCATGGTACTTACTCTAATTAATAATTTTCTTATAAGAACTTTGACAACTTAGTAACAAACTTTTAGGTGTGTTACAAAATAGACGCTAAGTACGAAATAAAATACTAATTTAGATAAGTAAAAAATACTTAACTTATTTATTTATTTATTTAATGCTTTATGCACACAAAGTACAGAGGCGGACTTAATGCGACGGTCACGTGTTCAACAACCAATAGCAAACTTGCGATCTAAGTGTGCTTGGTTTGTTAGTTGTGGTGGGAGACAAGCGGCGACACTCGTAGTACAAATCAGAAAGTATATCCTTTCTAAGCTCTTTTATCTTTTCTGTGGTTTCAACCCCAGTACGGTTCGAAAATATTATTTCTAACAAGGTTATTATATTTCCGCCGTTGCGGCAGCACCAGCACAAAACGATAAGCTAAGAATATGAGATGGTGCAAGAGTATCGTCACTAGTAGCGTTCCATACTAAAGGTAAGTATTTTTTTATTGTTGATAGATTCGCGCTTGACCGCTATCTCACGTGATGGAAAACGAAGATGCAGTCGACGATGGAGCGCGCTTACCTAGAAGTAAAACGCGGGCTCGTGGACAGCGAGCCATGGGTAGCTCGCTATCCGATCGTCCGGTAACTGTCCGGACCGAGCCAAGGCGTCGACGGCGCGCACTGTTCCCGCGCGCCTCAAGGAGTTGTCAGCAACAGGAGGGGCCCATCTGGGTCGAAGCCTACCGGGGTCGGGGTTATCCGAAAGGAAACTAGAGCCCCGGTATGAAGGCTAGAAGGAACGGCGCGAAGTTTTTAGTCAGTAAGAGTCTGACACTATCACCCGCTCCACCCAAGAGCGAGGGTTGTCATAAGATGATTTTTGCTTGCACTTTGGTTTTGTCAATGATGATTTTCCCCGTCGAGAGAAAAAAGAAAAAAAAACCTAGAAGTTACCAATTCCTGACCGGTTGTGTTTTAGAAGTTTTATGTTTTAGATTGCACAGGAACGTTAGTTGTGGCGACGCTTGGCAGAGGCCTAAGTTCAACAGTGGACGTATATCGGCTGAAATGATGATGATGATAATGTTTTAGATCCGCCCTATAATTCCTATCTGTTTACCTCGGCGTTCTCATTAGGTCGTGTTGAGTTGAGAGATGAGTTGTTAGTGAACTGTTATAGACTGACTTTGTGGTTGTAGGGGAAACTTATGAGTGGCCTACAATGGTCTGTAGGTGCGTAGCGTAGACTATTTTAGATATGGGCGAAGGTGATTCAGCGAAGCCTTTTCTTTCATAAATTCGGAAACAAAACAGTCACTGTTGCACTCGCAACGCAGCATTCGATCACATCGTCGCTTACCATCAGGTTAAAAGTGATCGAAAAAGGTATCTATTATAAAAAATCCCTCATTCTTTAAGAAGTGACGGCTTGCGCGAGACCACTTTTGGGTACCGCAGGCGCGGGCTTGCGGTTGGCGAGCAATGGGAAGCTCGCTGTCCGACCGTCCGGTAACTGTCCGGACCGAGTCCAACTTGTTGACGGCGCGCATTGTTAACGCGCGCCTCATATAGTTGTCAGCAACAGCATGGGCCCAGCTGGGTCGAAGCCTACTAGGCCAGGGTTAGTTTTGAAAGATAGCTCAGTCCCGGTACGAAAGGCAACGAAGGAACAGGAGTGGGTTTTTAGTTAGTAAAAGTCTGACACTATCTTCCGCTCCGCCCAAGAGCAGAGGATGTCATTAGATGATTTTCCCACCGAAAAAAAAGAAAAAAGGCCCCTTTTGGGTGCGAGGCTTTGGACGAAGGCTCACATATCTACGCTACTGGTCTGCATGTCCAATTGACCTACATTGATCGAAACTAGCTACCCTAGCACACAAAGTAGCTGCTACCTACCAGTTGACATTATTGTGTTAACAAAGTCTAATATTGAACGGCAAATTTCCTTTTCTCGGGACCATTTGCAAACATTTTATTCAGAAGAAAGTAATTAAATAAGGCTCTATGACCGGATAAAATAATTTAAATATACACCAACTTGTTCAGAATCTCTGTGTAACTTCTTAAATCATATTTTAAAACTTCAAAGTGCGCCATCTAACTTTTGGGATTAATCTTGATTAAGTATCGTTGCTTAAGATATTGCCCTAAATATTTTTTGTTTGGACAAAATATTTTTTTCTTCTCTTTATCGTCAAAATTTTATTATGGAGTAATAAAATTATGTTTTTTTTTATAACGAACTCGCAAAGTACTGGGGCCCAAGTCTGTCAAATAAATTCGTCAATCCAACACGATCCCATTGTCATTTTGCTAAAAGTTTGTAATCTGCTAATTCATAATGATCGATCACTGATCGGTCAATGGTCTTGTAATACAAAATTTTATTATGGAGTAATAAAATTATGTTTTTTTTTTTTATAACGAATGCGCAAAGTACTGGGGCCCAAGTCTGCTATTTTCATAAATTCGTCATTCCAACACGATCCCATTGTCATTTTGCTAAAAGTTGGTAATCTGCTAATTCATAATGATCGATTACTGTTCGTTCAAAGGTCTTTTAATAGAATTGTGGTAGAATGACAATATCGAGCTTATTTAAAGCACAAACTGCGTAATGACATCTTAATGGTAGGCCCCTGATTAAAGGAACTGTCAAAATGTTTGCAGATTGTCGCACAGATATACATTTGTCATTATGTACGAGATTACTATTCTATGCCATTTTTTTCAATAGAGTGTCAGTGGTTGACCATTGGAACGTCATAATGAAGGAATTATATTAGTAGATTACCAAAACTTGTCAAAATCAACAATTATGAAATCAATGGAAGACCATTCTGACACTATTGTAATAGCAGACTTGAGGCCCAGATCTGTCCACGTTTTTCTTGGTGTTTTTCAACTTTTCAGTCACTGGCGCCACTTTCAAACTTCCCCTTATATACTCATTTCTTACTTTATCCATTCTTGTCACACCACACATCCATCTTAACATTCTCATCTCCGCTACATGCAATCTTTTTTCATCTGTCTTTTTCACAGCCCAACATTCTGATTCATACAGTACGACAGGCCTTATCATGGACTTGTAGATTTCTAGCTAGATGTTATTTAGTTATTCAGAGAATGTCCAAGACAAAGTGAGTTGGTTATACAAAGGTATCGATGCTACCTTTGTTTTCTCTGAAATCATCGAATAACTCTTTCCTCACTATGAGGCTCAGGGGAGACCATTCTACAGTCTCCTCAGGGATGTGCCCTAACAGGCGTTGCACAGAGAGGGTTCCAGAAGGGTCTATTAAGAGGTAACGGCCCCTTCTATGTGCTGATGGTGATCACCGGGGTGGTTTTAGTGAGGTAAAAATCCCACACACCCTGGACTTATCCCCAAAGTCCGGGCGCCTTTTGAAGGTTTCCCCTCGAAAACAAAAATGTGGACACGAGACTCGTCATCCCCTGGTTAGACTTTTACTGATAAAAACTGCCTGTGTTCCCCCAGTTGTATGTATATATATGCGGCTAATATGAATAGGAAAATGAGCAGGTTACTTTTATGTAAACGCGCCCCATCGTCGAGCGCAACTCCGCTTTCCATCAGGGGAGATAGCGGTCAAACGTGAACTTATCAACTTATCAAAAAAACTGGGCAAGTGCGAGTCGTACTCGTGCACTGAGGGTTCCGTGCAAACTACAATTCCCGAATGGAGTCTCGAAGTTTTTTTGTGACGTCGGTCAACACATTTACTGTTTTCAGATTTATTCGTATATCAATATGTGCTATAAGATCTTGATTTTGTGCCTTTCAGGATTCTAGGTCAATATACGTTTTTTGGCAAATAAACGGCCGTATCTTTTTTATTCGTTAACTTAGAAGTTTAATATTTTTTATCAACTTGAAGCAACTGCAGACCAGCTGAGTATATGGTTTAATTTCAACTCGATACCTCCGCGCGTTCTTGAGATAAAGGGTCCAGACAGACAGACCGACATATCTACAGACAGACATACGGACGGACAACAAAGTGATCCTATAAGGGTACTGTTGTTTCCTTTTGGGGTAAGGAACCCTAAGAGGAAGAACGATATATCCAGTTTTCATCCAGTACCATAATAATACCACTAATTTTATCATTCCCCGACCCATAACTCATTACAGCCGGAAAACTCCACACGTACATCATAAATGAAGTTAATATGCGCTCATATACGTTGATAATGCACTTTACGGAATTTAATGTAGTGTGAATCGTTCCTGGCGGTCCGAAGTGGGACGCGGCGGTATGCATGCAGTCTTGCAATAGTTTTGAGTTATTAGAACTGAGGTCACATCCCATTACTATCACGCTGAGACCCGACCGTGTTAGGTAGAGACGTGTTTACCAGTCAGGTGAGTGATCATTTTCACATTATGAGTAATGTTTTAGTCGTTAGTTTAGTTTGTATTGCAGGCAATAGCCATAGTACACACACGAGGATATATGAAGTTCTGTTTAGGGTTCCGTACCTCAAAAGGAAAAAGCTAAACACTTATTGGATCACTTTGTTGTCCGTCCGTCTGTCTGTCTGTCTGACTGTCTGACTGTCAAGACCCTTTATCTCGAGAGCACGTGGAGGTATCGAGTTGAAATTAAAACCAGGCATAAAACTTCTAAATTAACGAATAAAAAAGATACGACCGTTTATGTCGCAAAAAAAAAACGTATATTTTGATACTCTCAAAAATCGAAATTCAGGCTACTTCCCGTTGACCCAGAATCCTGAAATTTGGCATAAAACAAGGTCTTATAGCACAGGTATAGGAATAAATCTGAAAAAACGTAAATTTGTTGTACCTACTAATTGCTTTTCTTTTATGTCTTTTCCACGGTCTTTTCTTTCAAAATTCCTCTTTCTTTTCTTTGGCCTACCTCTCCTTATTAAGTTATCCACATTTATATATTTTTTTGTATCTAACATGCGTTGCACCCCTCCTTTTAACAAGATTCTCTTGTGACTTTTTAAACACTGGCGTCATTTAAATCTATCCAACGACGTCGACGATAAAAATATTTCTTCTTTTCTAATAATGGACTAATCGCACTAAAAATACTAGTCGTCGTCGTACTAAAAATATTATTTCCGAGTCAACAATTTTCTTTACGTGGACATAAAAGGCTGCCGACAAAGTGTGCGCTTTTAAATACAAAATTAAAAAAAAAAAACGGTGTTGGATATCATGAGGCAACTGGAGCGTGTAATCACGTTCGGAGCTACACTCCCAAGTCCTCGAGTGGACAGCAGACTCTCATCGTTGCGGAAATCAGGTTAAAAGCTTGAAAGCAAAATTATATCACATTAATATGAAATTTGTGAGTGTTATATGTGTATGTCCTTTACCTTTTCAGGCTCGAACGGCTGAATGGATTTCAATGATACTTGGTTCACGGGTAGACTAGGTTATGTCCTGGTGTAGCAAATAAGTATTTTATGAAGTAGCTTTTACCCGCGGCTTCGACCGCGTTTATTAACATACTTTACTCTTTCTCCCCCTATGTTCGTCTGTCGTTAGCCTATGTCCGTCTCCAGGGTCCCAACTATCTCTGTACCAAAATTCATCTAAATCGGTTTTGCCATTTAGGCGTGAAGACGTAACAAACAAATAAAGAAACAAACTCACTTTAATTTTTATAATATTAGTAAGGATATGACTTTGGAATAATTTTCTACTACGAGTATCACGCGAGGGAACCGGCGGTAATAACTAGTGGCTTAATATAGTCGATATTTTTTCTAGATTACTAAGTTATATGATTTTTTTTATGTTAGGCAAAAATCATCTAATAACAACCCCCGCTCTTGGGTGGAGCGGGAGATAGTGTCAGACTCTTACTGACTAAAAACCCACCCCGTTTCTTCTAGCCTCTTCATACCGGGGCTCGAGTTTCCTTTCGGATAACCCTGGCCCCAGTAGGCTTCGACCCAGCTGCGCCCCTCCTGTTGCTGACAACACCTTGAAGCGCGCGGGAACAGTGCGCGCCGTCTTGGGCTCGGTCCGGACTGTTACCGGTTGGTCGGACAGCGAGCTACCCGTGGCTCGTCGTCCGCGAGCCCGCGTCTACGGTGGCCGGAAATCAGGATCGGAATCCCGGCGGCGGCGGCGAGGGCGCCGTTGCCAGATGCGGTCGGCCTCCTCCAAGTTATATGATTGCTTGTTGAGTGCTAGTTTTATTGGTGACACCTTCGAGTAAATTAGATAATAAAACTTATATTACGGATGAGCTTATGGTGATATCGTAAGCGCCTCGGTTAGTGTCGATCTCACGACCTTCTGCTGCCAGAGCGAAACTTTAAAATTGAGCTGTGGCAACTTTACGGAATGAGTTTCTGAGTAAATACAATTATTGCCAAAAGGAATCTGTTGTCCATCGTGTTTACACAAGCTAAAGCAAGCAAGAAATCGTTCGGAAGAGTTACTGAGACCCAAGAAATCAAAGAACGTGGAAGATACAATGATGGGCTTAGTCAGTAAAAGTATGACACACTCTTTCGCTTCACACTAGAGTGGGAGAAGTCACTTGATGATTTCTCACCTAAAACAAGCTTTTAATGAAAATCATTTTTCATAGTAAGCTTTTATAGCACGGTATACCTCGTCAAGTCGAATCATACGAGCCCAAACTCGATGCGGTTGTGTCGTTTAGCTACCAAGTTCCTATAGCCACCTTCCGGTTTCATCATCAGGTCAGCTCTTTATCATAATAATTTTTCATTGTCATCTGATTTACACATGCAAGCAAAATTTCAGCTCAATCGGTAACCGGGAAGTGGGTCTAATTTAATTTGCAAGATTTGATTAAGTACAGACAAACATCGCGACAGGTGAAACTAAATAAAAGCTTGTAAAAATAGGTACGACTTTTGATCTCAAACCGCTTTCATTATGACCTTGCTTTTATTAAACAACCCAAGAATCACTAGAACACCTTCACCTTATCAAAATAGGCACTATTATAGCCTCGGAGATGCTATCTTATAAATAACTTAAATACCATTTCATTTACATACTAAACTTAAATCTAGGTTAAATAAATATCCTTTTTCATGAAGCTACCAAAATAGCGAAGCGTAGTTGGGTTTTTTTAGACAGATTGGTCTTGATAAATGTCTGGGCTGTATACTTACGTATAGCTAAAGTCCACATTCTGCGGTGTAGGCTGTAGGATGGTGAACCGGTCCCGTCAAGGACGATACTAGTCACGAAAGGAGCTAAATCCCGCTCTAGACAAAACGATACTGTCGGCTTCTCGACACACCGTACTATTGCCCGGTATCAATGTAATTTAATTCACTACAACATCACCTAGGCTCGTAAGTACGTTAACCTATTTCGCTCGATCAAGCATACGAGTATCTATGTTAGATTTTAGGTATGTGGTCAAACAACTAAACCTAACATTGCTTCAAGCTGTTGTGTAACCGTATTTAAGCATTCGAGCCAGCTCACTATCGCTAAACAAACAGCGTTTTGCATTTGCCGAATAAAAATCCTCATATACCTTTCCATTTTCAGTCGCAAGCTGAATAAATTCTTGAGGCCACTCTACTATTGTCCCTTTGTCTGCGGTGAACGCGCCGCTCGACTCGTGTGAACGTAATCGACAGTGAAATTGTACAGGCCACAGCTTCGGATGAATTGAATGCTTTCGTTGTCACTTATTTCTTACTCTCGGCACGCCTGACTTCCAATAAATACAGGTGTCCCCGCTGTGCCTTCAAACGTATTCGCGTTGTACAAACACGCTCCTTAAGTATTTATGTGGCAAAATACAATCTCAACATGCCGAACGTGTTTATCGAGTTCATTGTAATTGTTTACAAGGAACCTTGGCACAAAATACAATAAAAGAACACGGACGAAGGACGTAATTGCTGACACTGTCCGCATTTAAACAAAAGGTTTACAAGATCTGTCGAGAATCCGTAAAATGTACCCGAGTCTCAACGGTCGATGTTCTTTTTCACGAAAGTTGTACGGTAGTAAGTCTGTAATTGTCTCCGGAAAATAATCGGGCTGTAAAGTTTCATTGAGTTAAATCGCGTAAAAGACTTTAACACTCCTAAATCGTGACGAATTTTATAAGTTGCGATAAGATTCGTTCGAACAGAAAATGTCGTACAAACGCATATTTGCTCCAACGTTGACACACGAAAGAATGATGATGCGAGTCTATTATTCTCTCTAGTAAATATGTTTCTCTTTTATACAAGGAGTGTCTTGGAGGATGTTCAAAGGACGCATGCATAATTTAGAGTACATTAGGGTTTCATCTTTCAGATTGCAATGAATACCTGCGAGAAAAACGGATGTAAAGGCGGGTCGTAGGTACACAGCCTATTTATGTACAGGCTGTGGGTTACGTGAGAGGTACAGTGGCACAAGCCAAGGCCTCACGAAAGTCGAAACTATGTTTGTTTAACCCTCAGAATGGGAAATGAAACACACCTACGCGCCGCCATTGCTTACCAGAGCTTTCATTCAAAGAGAGAATACTTTAGAAATCCAATTACGTACTCCGTCTATCTTTATAATTTATGTCGGGTGGTCTTTTGGGTGATTAAACATTTTTCCGAGCAATTTAGATTCTGTGTTGGCAATTTCAAGTACCTTTGAGTATCAGCGAATTTACGAAAGTTCCGCTCAATGAGTAAATGGGATATGAACGAATATAATAGCTAAGTGAAATGAGATTTTAGTATTATCTTCTGAATATTAAACTTAATTCCAGGAAGTAATATTTATTCTCATATTTAACATTGTAAAAGGGTAGTAAACACTCCCTAGAATACAAAGTATTGTTCAGAATCAAATAACTTTGTTGAACGACTTAAAAGTTACGGTACTATGTACAAACAAACGTTCCTATTATTTATGCGAGACTGGATGATAAATATTTATTAAAATTCTTTCGAAAGTAACATATCGCCGAGTTCGAAGTATTTTTAATTAAAAGCTTAATGAGGAGAACATCGCCCATTACGAAGACAAGTCGGACTGAACAAATGTTCATTCCGAATTGACGAAATGTTGACTGAGTTGTAAAAGCTTGCTATGAAAAAATGATTTTCATTATAAGCTTGTTCATATAATCACTCTTACGTCATTATGACGTTATTACACATCTTTCTCTAGATTTTTCGGAAACATAGATATTTTATTGACATTATCTAAGTTTTTATTGAAACAAAATATGCATTTGTGTAAAGCTAATCTACTAAAGATAATTCGCTTGAACTTTGGCTCGTCATAATGTACTCATGGATTGAAAAATATAATTATAAAAGCCTTGCACATTTAATTGGATTAATATTTTTTTTATCCAAAAACCTTATGATAAACGAATGATGGAGTTACCGAATACCAAAAGAGCGTTTAGGTGTTGCCTCTTCAACAAACAGTGCGTTGAATGAACCAACAAGATTTTAAACCATGCTCAAGTTGACGATAGGAAAGGCCTTTTTTAAATGAACCTCTTATTAAAAACTCTTCTCTCACTAGATGGCGCTGAACTCAGCATTTTTATTTTATTTAGTTTTTATTGTATGATAGTATTATTAAGTCAAAGAAATTGTATTTGCTAAAATTAAACATTCCGTTTTACTGATTTTAATTAATTTATTGGCTTAAAATTCATCTAGTTCTGAGTGTTCATGTCTCTAACTAAAGTATTTTAGTGTAGCGCTATGAAAAAAATAAAATGAAGGTTGAATTCAGCGCCAACAAGCAAAAAACCTTTTAGGTGAATCTTATACTCTTCCGCAGCACTCAATGAGTATCTTCTCAGTGGTGAGCTTCACTGTGTGGTTGTGGTCGAGTCCTGCGAGAGAGGCGGTGGTCTCTCTCGCGATACGACGCCATGCAGCTCTGTGTTTGGCGACTTAATGAGTATGCATTGCACATAAAATGAGTGCAAAGTTTTCTTCTCACATATTAATATTAAAAGTTGACTGATTTGTAGAGAATGTCTTGTTGATAAGAGTCCGTCTATGTACAATCACTGTAAGCACATAACGTTTGAATAAATAAATAAATTTATGCGAGACCAACACATAAAATTGAGTTTTACTTTTAATAAAAATGCAATTTCTGATATTTTTGTCTCTGCTTGTTACGGCTAATCTCCAAAACGACTATACCGATTTTAATGGATTTATCAATTTTGAGATTAGGTAGTAATTGAGTCTACTTTTCATTTTACTGAGAGAACAGGACATCAAGCTACAAACCACAGGAGGATGATTTTTTAAATCCAAGCGTAAGTCTCATTCATCTGGCCTAGTTTTCGTACCTTTTTATTTTGTGTCGTAAGCCACTGGACGCAAATGAGTGCCTTTGATACAAAGGTAATCGGAGAAAACTAATGGAAAATAAAACAAATTGTAAAGAAAAAACTAGGCTAGATGAAAGAGATTTTCTCTCAGTTTCAATGAATCACAAGGGACTCGAGAGTGGAACCGTAATCAAAAACGTAGATAGGGAATAAATAGCTATAAATACTCGTAGATATCGAAACATTTTGACTCTGGGTAAACACCATAATAAACGAGCACTTTTCCGCACACTCTGCTTAATCGTGTTAGAATATTACAAGAGGATCATAACCCTTTTAAAGCTTCCGATTTTATTATCGAGTCTTTAAATCTTTCGCTTTCCCCACGGGTCCATATTTTCATTAGATAAGCAAAGCAATTATTTTCATCTTTATCTTAATATACAGATATAAAATTGGTTGTTTTTTCGTGTAACGTACATGGGAGGTATTTTCTTTACTTATTAATCCGATTGTAAAAGAGTAATTTTGATACAAATGGCAAAATCATTGCATTCAGGACGTAGGCGACATCGATTCGAAACCTAGAAGTTGCAATGACAATTGCCAACACGTCAAATATCTATAATCTATAATTAAAATAAATCTGTAGAAGCTTTTATTTGTGCGCAAATCATGTAAAATGTACGAAATCGATGTAGGTAAGTTTAATATTAAAATTGTGTGTACCTTGATATTTTACTTAAGCTTTACTTCATTGCAATCGGTTGACTTTGCCAAAACATATACGACGTTTATTGACTGTTAGGCGGTACGAAGTTTGCTGGGTGAGCATGTTATGAATAATTTCATAAAATATGACATTTGATAACTGAAAAATTACTAGCATAACATACTAGCATAGTTGTACTTATAATGTTCGTACTGTTGGGACTCAGGCCTCCTCTTTAAGAGAGGGAAAGGGCCGTAATCCATCACGCGGGCCCAGTGCGGATCGGTGGATGTCACTTGTATTCGAATTTTTGGTCTAAGACACGCCGGTTTCCTCACGATGTTTTCCTTCACCGTTTGGAGAGCAATGGTGATGAAATAAATTACACAAAGTAATGCGCCTGGACTGGGTTTAGTTACAACTTGTAAGTGAGTGCCATTACTTCTACAACCCCTCTACAACGGCTCTCGAAAAATGACGAGCGGATTTTTTTTCTGCACATTGGTGTGAGTGGTCACTTGACGAGCCTGGTATACGTATAAATATAAAAATAGTGGCTGGGGCTGGCCGCTGCACTTTTTTGTGCTAGTAAGAAACACACAGTGCTAGCGTAAAAGTGGTAGGGGTTTTTTTATGGTGGGAAAATCATCTAATGACAACCCCCGCTCTCGGGCGGAACGGGAGAGAGTGTCACTTTTACTGACTAAAAACCCATCCGTTCCTTCGTGCCTTCATATTGAGGTTGACCTACTGACAACTCCTTGAGGCGCGCGGAAACAGTGCGCCCCGTCGACGATTTGGGCTCGGTCCGGACAGTTACTGGACGGTCGGACAGCGAGAACAGCAGTAGGAGTAGGACTGTGTTTTCGAGAAAATCTTTTGCTGACAGAAAGAAAGCTACACTACCATTTGTAACTGAAGGCTTTTTATCCCGAAATAATGCGATGTTCCTGTGGGATATGCGAGTGAGTCGCAGGAAAAACATAGTTGAGTTACAAGTATAACTTCGTACTGTTACTGTTCCGTTTTATTTCAACATCGCAAGTGTCAGTTGCATGTTACAGAAAATGACAGCTTGATTTACGCCATAGCATTGCATCGTAAGTATTTAACATTGGTTTTAGTATATGCGAAACCCGAAACACGTGTCTAGTACTTTTATATAAAGAACCTATATACAAAGTTTCGTGAAAAATCACAAAGTTAAAAGCTGGTTATGTCAATAAAAATACACGTCTTTGTCCGGCACTGCCGTGCCCCCAGATAGTCACCGGGCCATCCAGGCGACTGAGGGGTTTTTTGCACTTGCACCCAGCTGTTTGCTAGCGCGTAATGCCCGTTCACATAGAACCACACTGTTCATACGTGGGCCTCACACGCTGAACTAGGCGCATCGGGCTCCAATTGTCCATACATTTTATATGGAAACTAGACTTGTAGAGCTACACTTGATCATGCCACGCATGCGACGTCATTCTACGTACAAATCAGGAGTGTTACACTAGTGCGTCGGTCTAATGTAGTTCTAGCTCTATGCTGACTCTACTTAATTCATTTTGAGAGTAGTGAAACTACTTTTGTAAGGGATCTAAATTTTCGCAGGTTTACGCAGCAGCTTAAATGCCTCACAGAACTTCTTTTTCCAATAAAATGAAGACTCCGTTGTATAACAAGCGCGGGTGATGATTAGACAACAGTACGTTTAAGTTTTTCTAGGTTACATGTTCAACGCTCAACGCAGCCATTACAAATCTTTGACGGAGGTTATAATCCGATGCCAGTATAACTGAATTGCTCAGTACCTAACTAGTCACAACCAGAACTGCTGACTCATCGCTGAGTGCAACCAACTGCGGACAAACCGACCCGTCGTCTTACTAATCTACCACCAAATCAGTGGCGTAGCTAGTCTTACAGGGCCACTGTTTATTAATAAAATTGGGGGCCTCTTTTCTATCCGATTACGACAAAAACTAAAATAGGTATATTGTTTTTGAATTGTCGCGGTAGGCTCGATGATGGGACTAACTAAGTTCATTTTAATTCCTAGTTTTGTGTCCATACTGGCAGAAGTATGCGCGAGATCTTAAACTTGGGAACCTCTTTCTTTAGGGCAAAAATCATTTAGATGACATCCCTCGCCCTTGGGCGGAGCGGGAGATAGTGTCAGATTTTATGTGTTATTTATTTTATTTCAGGCTAAAAATCCCACTCCGTTGCTTCGTTGCCTTTCATATCTGGGCTGAGCTTTCCTTTCAGAAATAGATCCTTGGCCCCAGTAGGCATCGACCCTGCTGAGCCTGTACGGTTGCTGACAACTCCTTGAGGCATACGGGAACAGTACGCACCGTCGACGACTTGGACTCGGTCCGGACGGTTACCGGACGGTCAGACAGCAGCTACCCATTGCTCGCCGTCCGTAAGCCCGCGTCCTTCCGGCGGCACGGCGCTGAGGCGTGAGCGCTGTTGCCTTATGCGGTCGGCCTCTTCCTTTGCTATCATTACTGCTTCGTAGAAGGATGCGACCGCCTGCCACTCCTCCTCGCTCCGGACCATGGCGTTTACCAAGGCTCGGCGCGAGGGATCGCCACCGCCGATCACCTCTACAAGGACAAGGCGATGCTCTGTCCAAGCGGGGCACACCTCTACCGTGTGCTCCAGCGTGTCCTCCGGGCGGTTCACACAGTGGTGACACCCGAGCGTCACTTTCGCACAAATCTGGTGCAGGTACTAGCTCCCGTACTTACTATGTCCGGTGAGAACTTTCTTTACGCAGAAGAGGATTTACCGCCATAAAACATGGGTGCCTCTGCAATAATTCGGTTCGGATGGGCACCATCATATACGTATGGGAAGAGCGTATTCAAAAGCGGTAGTATCCTGACCGGGATAGAGTAAGTTTTCGTTAAAGATGAGTTCGTTTACTAAAATATTCTGGATTAAGATAAATTAATTTTTCATAATGATTTAATAAACAGAATTTATTAAAGTGAGCTGTATATTATCATATCGCATTAATCTATTACGAGCCTTTCATTAAGAAGAATTTGTAATTGATGACAAAATTTTAAGATTTTAATATTAATGTAAAAACAGTTTGCGATTACTTATTTATTTTCGAATCCTATTTTCTTTATTTCTTTCCTTTATGCTACTGGAGGCCCCGTATTGTTGAGACTACAGACTAGAGATGTGCCCTTGCCGGCAATATTGCCGTGAAGTGGGAATATTGGTGGGAATATTACCGGGAATATTGTCTGATGTATGAATATTGGTGGCAATATTGCCAGAAATATTCCTAGATTTCCGGCAACGGCACATCTCTACTACAGACATAGCGGTAGCTACGCCCATGCAACAAATACTCCAGTGTTTTACGCGCAACTTAACTTCGATTCGCAACTAAGCGTTAACGGTAAATCCGATAGGAAACAATGTTGCGAATTGTATTTCACAGCCGATTGCTTTATTTTCACGGTCATCATAAATACGACGCTATTGGAAGGACGTGTAGATGAAACACTGCACAGACTCCGGTGACGCTTTGTAGCGGTTACGCGTTCAGCCACTATGTTTCTCCGCACGTGCATAGTGACTGGTGTCCCCAGCCATCGGGCTGACCTGATTTCCTTTTGGCGTGCCTTAAATAACAAGTATTGACTCTAATAGAACTGTAGTCAGTACAAAGTTCACTGAAACTAAAATGTATAAGTATATGAACGTGATCGGAGTCTTCAAGGAATGTTTGTTGACAAACGAAATGCATTGTTTGATCTTTATAATGCCATTGGATCCTCTTTCTCGTAAAGGCTATGGGTACTTATGTTTAATGGAGCTGACAGTAATCGATGTACAGTGTGTCATGTTCGGGAACACGTACGGTTGAACACGATAAGTGAGTCGAACTCCTCATGGCATAAGTTCGTGACTTGCAACTCAAAAGGCTCTAAACGTAATGATTCTATCTGTGAATCTGTGCTAAAGTTCAAACGTATAGGATCGATTACGTAATATTTCTGTAATGTATGTCAATCGCGCTAATATTAGGTAAAAATTTGATGTGTACATTTGTCTATTACTTTTTCACGCTCTAGTGATTAAACGGATTTAAAGAAAATTAAGTACAAGACCGAAACTGAGAGGAAACCGGCCATGTCCTGTAACCAAAAATTCGAAGGCATGTGAATGTGATATTCACCAACCCGCACTGGGTCTGCGTGGTGAATTAGGGCCCAATCCCTCTCCTAGAGAGGAGGTCTGAGTCCCAGTAGTGGGAACATTACAACATCCGAGTCACAAGACAAGATAAACAAAATTGTAGACTACGGCTACTGGAAAGTCACGACTTCTTTTAGTAGAGCCCAAGATGGTCTACGTTTGGGCTTGCGAACCACGAGCAATGGGTAGAGCGCCATCCGATGAGGACCAGGCCCGGGTATAAGGCACGTTGTCTTCCACGCACGCCTTAAAGAGATGTAAGCAAGATTTACGGGTCCCGTTAGGCTTGAAACCTGCTACAGCTGCGAGATTGTTCGAAAGAGTTACCATGACCCTGGGCTGCTTAGGGAAACCGCAGGAACTTAAATGGATTATAGTCGGTAAAAGTCTGATACTCCCTCTCGCCCTTCCCTATCTTATCTCGGGACTCAGATAAAAGGGTGTTTACGCTTCGATAAGTTTAGTGAATCGTGGCTGAGTAATGGGTCACATTACCGAAGCCAGGCCGTGTATTCTGAGAAACAAACGTGTTTAATTAGAACAGCATCATGTTTCAGTCGATGTGGTTTTAAGGTTTATTTGTATCACTCGGTAGGTTTATCCTGAAAATGTTCGATTTTCGACGGTTGTCAAGGAACATTTCTGTACCTCTAAATATACAGCGTTATTTTTAGTTTAATGCGAAACCTTAATATAATTTGTTCAGAATATGGATTCCAATTTCGCAACGTTGGAAGGCCTCCAACAAGGTGGTCTGATGCCCTGGTGAAGGTTGCGGGAAGCCGATGGATGCGAGACGCGCAGGAGCGTTCGTTGTGGCGACGCTTGGGGGAGGCCTATGTCCAGCAGTGGACGTGTATCGTCTGAAATGATGATGATGATGATGGATTCCAATAGTTTATTTTTACCGACTTCCCAAAAAGGAGGAGGTACTACGTTCGGCTGTTTGTATGTTTTTTTTTTTTTTTTTTTTTTTTGTATGTTTGTTCGTCGAATACTCCGCCAAATGTGGACGGATTTTCAAAATTCTTTTTTTGTTCGAAAGTAGATAGTTCTGAGGTGGTCCCATTATCACCAAATTAGGATCTGATGATGGGATCTTGGAGAAATCGAGGGCAACCTTCAAATTTTATAGGCTCACTTATTGATTTTCGCATATTTTATGAAGTATCTTGTGTGTTTGCGTATGGTTGTCACCATCTCAGGTAGCTGGGCTGATGATGGAAGGTACAACTCCTTAACAGTAAGAAGTTACTCGAACAGGCAAGGACTGTTTTAGTAAATTGTTTTGATGTTTGATAGGGCATTTGCCACATTTGGTCTCATGATCATCAAGTCATGACCTGATGCTGCAGTCAGGATAGTCTGCAGAGTACCTAAGTCCTCGACAACAAACAGCAGATATATCGAGTTTAGGCTCATTGAAAACGGCTCGATGTGTGGATAAACGTACTGCTAATAAAGAACACCGAAGAACATAGAAACCTGATGCTGAAGCCAGGAGCATCAGAAAAAGTACAAACCTTGAAATTACAGCACCGTAGTCGTGTTTGGGCTCATTTTAAACAGGACTAAATTTTAAATTCATTGCAATGTTGACATAAATCTGGCCTGATGCTACAGCCGGGATTATCAGCATCTAGTCTAATCACTGATTGAAAGATTTACCTTTCGGCTTCATCATCAGATCAGTTCGATATATCCTTTCCCTCTCCAGCATCTAGTCTAATGACTGTTTGAAAGAAGAGGGGGAGAGGATATATCGAACTGATCTGATGATGAAGCCGAAAGGTAAATTAATGTAATCTAACCGTGTTTGGGATTATTAGAACCGTTATGAGATGCGCTCTGACTATAAGGTATTTAAGTTTGACTGAGGGGTACTTTTTAGTGGTGGTACCATAACTAAAAAGTGTAAAATAAAAAAAACTTTTTACAAAAAAAATATAACCGACTTCAATGATAAAAAACACTGAAAAGTATCAAATAACTCTAATTTTGGAAGTCGGTGTTAAATAACGAAGAGACTAAACTATTATAGAAACACCGACTTCCAAAATTAGAGTTATTTGATACTTTTCAGTGTTTTTTATCATTGAAGTCGGTTATATTTTTTTTGTAAAAAGTTTTTTATTTATTTATTTTTATTTTATAATGTATAGGCTCACGTTTGACCACTATCTCACCTGATGGTAAGCGATGATATGGCCGACGATGGAACACGTATGTGTGTTATATATCAATATATCATGTATAGTCAAGACTGCGCACTGTTCGGACATATGACCGAAGCCCTGACAAAGGCTAACTGAAGGAACACTGGGTTTTAAATCGTAAAAGTCTTACACTCCTCACTAGACCTAAACAATGATTTCTCACGTAAACAAGCTTATAATGAAAATATTTTTTTCATAGCAAGCTTTTATAGTTCGGTATACCTACATATATAGCTAATTAATACTCGTCAAGACGAATCATACGAGCCCAAACTCGATGAGGTTGTGTCGTTTAGCTACCAAGTTCCTATAGCTCCCTTAAGGTTCCATGATCAGATCAGCTCCTTGTCATAATAATTTGGCATTGTCATCTGATTAACATGTGTTAATCAGATGACATGCAAAATTTCAGCTCAATCGGTAACTGGGAAGTGGGTCTAATTTCATTTGCAAGATTTGATGACAGACAAACATCGGGACAGGCGAAACTAAATAAAAGCTTGTAAAAAGATAGGTATTGCTTGTATCTAAATTCTGTAAAAAGGAAAATCAATGTTTGTTTTAGGTGCCAATAGCTGTGCCTTCACATTTAAGTGAAAACAGCTTTAAGTGATATTTACTCAGGGAGAGAAAAAAGTTTGCCGAGTGATTCTCGGTTGAGAATTGGCAAGCTCCCCTTTTTTCAAGTCACCTCCAGCAATTATTTGTAAGGAAATACTGTTTAGGTACGAAGTTGAAAGTAACGTTTCTGAGATTTCTTATAAAATAGGGGAGAACCGAGTATTTGTAAAGTCAACTAATCTACCAACTTCAAAAAAGGTGTCCTATTTTTTTTTCCACAACCATCTTACAACGCCGTCTAGTCCCAAAATAAACAGAGCTTGTGTATCTTATATATATTTTTAAATATATACATGTTATAAATAAATTACACCCAGACACAGAACAAATGATCATGCTCATCACACAAACATTTGTCCTGAGTGGGAATCGAACCCACGACCTCCGGCATAGCAGTCAGGGTCATTAACCACTAGACAAACCGGTCAGTCTTTATCCTTGTGTATTAAAAATAAAGTCCCTTACCACGTCTGTCTGTTTGTTTGTGATAAACTCGAAAACTATCTACTGAACAGTGCGCACACGAATTTTACTAAAAGACAGAATGATTCATGGGGAAAGTTTTAAATGCATAATATGAATATATAATATTCCAATATTCCACAGCTATCACACAACGCCATCTAGCCCCATGCTAAGCAGAGCTTGTGTTACGGGTACTAGATAACTGATAAACATACTTATATATTTCTAAATACATACATTTTATAGATAAATTACACCCAGACACAGAACAAATGATAATGCTCATCACATAAACATTTGTCCTGGGTGGGAATCGAACCCACGACCTCCGGCATAGCAGTCAGGGCCACTAACCACTAGACCAACAGGCCAGTCATATGAATATTATAATACAGTCAATATGAATATTATAATACAGAAAAACTGTTAATTTCAAAGATTTGTAACACCCGTGCGAAGCTATTTCGGGTCGCTAGTTAAAGTAATCATTACTGGTGGTCAGAACTGAGAAGATCTGACACTAATGTGTATTGTGCTACCCAGTAACTGGGTATCGGTAAGTCAGATAAGCAGTCGGTCCACGTAAGATATGGGTATTGTTGCATCCATTTAAAACGGAAACCAACCGTAATTTAGTTGGGAAAAAACTAGACAGATTGATTGGTACAGGTATCGGCATGGATCTTGAGCGCTCGGCGTCAGAGTGGGGATCGCTTTGCGCATTCTATACATTGGCAAGCCAATCTTCGTCGTTGTTAGATACATGCAGCAAGCGCAGGGAACGAATCACGAGTGACGTCTTAGATGACACGATAGCGCGGCAAGCCAATCACTGACACTCCCCGCCCCCGCGTCTCACTTCATACTACTAAATAGGCTCTTGAAGCCATCGCTCATGATCCGTGCCGGTATCTATACATAAACTTGTATTCATATTTGTATCGTGTGATGACGTCATAAATAATTCATGTGACGTGCCATTGCAGTGGCGGTGCAATAAAATGATAGCCAGGTTAATGTTTGTGACAGAAATGCTGGCACGGCATGCGGCAGAGTAGACGTGATGTTGCTGCAAATGACGCCCCCACTCTGAACTACATGCAGTATAGGCGGGGCAGTCAGTTCAATGACCAATAGACTAAAAAAAGGCTTTTTCCTAGAATTGATTCTAGGAAAAAGTATTTTGTTTCCATAGAAAAAAACTGGGCAAGTGCGAGTCGGACTCGCGCACTGAGGGTTCCGTGCAAACTACAATTCCCGAATGGAGTCTCGAAGATTTTTCCGAATTGCAAAATTATTATTTTTTTTGTTTGTTTTCAGATTTATTCCTATACCTGTGCTATAAGACCTTGTTTTGTGCCAAATTTCAGGATTCTGAGTCAACGGGAAGTACCCCATGAATTTCGATCTGTGAGAGTATCAAAATAATAAGTTTTTACGACGCAAACGGCCATATCTTTTTTATTCGTTAACTTAGAAGTTTGGTTTTTTCACAGTTTTAAGGGACCGCAGACATATGAGTATATAGTTTTAATTTCAACCCGATACCTCTACGCGTTCTTGAGATAAAGGGTCTTGACAGATAGACAGACAGAGGGACGGACAACAAAGTGATCCGTTTTGTCCTCTTGAGGGACGAAACCCTAAAAACAGGTTCTGCAAAACTGTGTTTGGGCTTGATATAATCTACGCTAAGTTGCAGGACAAGATATGTATTTACCGACGTGATGAAATATGTTGACCAGGTTAAGGAAATAGTAATAATCTGCTTTTGTATTAGAGGATTTTTTATTATTTTTAGTACATTGCGAAAACTGAATATAGTTCAGATTCAATTTATTTTTAGTATGATCTGGTCGATGATGGAGCACGGTTATCCAGACGTAACCTGCTCAGTCTTGACTTAAAGAATCCTAGAGGTTCCTATCAGGAAACACAGACTCCGGCAAGGATTTCTACGAACGATAAAGATGACGCACAATAAATGCATCCCCAAAACAGCCAAGTATCTAGCTTTCTATTGGAGAAATAATTTTTAAAAGCTGTTCATTTTCTGCAAACTTATGAAACCTCCTTATAAAATTAGTTGTGTATGATGTTTAATAACTGTACAATATCTTGATGTGTAAATAATAATAAATTGCAATAGTTTATAGCCAAAGATAAATCAACCGGTAAAGTGAAAATCTATAAGGTAGTGTAACTCGAGAGAGTAGTTGTCTTATTATTATTAGAAAATATCAGATTTACAACCTGATTAATTAACTGTAAAGATATAGTTTGTCAGGATAATACTAACGCAGGTAATTAATGTTGGAAGTTACTTATTATGTTGAATGTGAAGTTTATATTTAGACATGGATATTACTAGCTGCTGCCACGGTAGGGTTAATCAAAATCCATTCAGTCGTTTTTACGTGAACGAGTAACTAAGATATATGCATCCATATATCCGTACACCCATACATCTATACATTCATACATCCATTCATCCATACATCCACACATCCATATATCCACACCTCCATACATGCATTTATAATTTTAGTAGGATGTTGTTCGATACCATCAAACGCAAGACGACATCGCGGCAGATCAAGACGAAAGTCGAGAGATGAACTGGACTTTTCCGGAGAAATCCTTCGCCCAGCTGTGGGCTAATTATATTAGATATATGATGTAAAAATTTAACTACTTCTTGCTACAAATATCTTTATTAAACACAGTAGTAAGTACTACCACGAGCTCTTGACGTGCGATCCATTTTATGACCTAAACTGAACTGTTAAACCCTAAACAGCTCCATTCCTATAAGCTTCTGTGAACGAAGTGCATAAAAGTTACATTGTGAACCATGTGGGGTTTCTCAAACCCCAAGAATGTTCACGGCAAGGAATGTATATTTGTAGTTTGTTTTAAGTAAAAATATTGTTTTTCGTTTATTTAAGGGTAACGATAAAACCAAATCAAATAAAATAATAAAGTTAGTCTTTATCAAAACCTTCTCGCGAACGAAGACGCTGGCAATGTACTAGTATTTGTATATTTTTCATAAACGTCCTCAGCTAAGCCGACTGCTACAAGTAGAACATATTGAGAAAATTGTGCAACATATAAGTACCTATGTATGTTCTTAAAGAAATGTGTCACCAACACTTGCTTTATTTGCGAGAAGCTCTTGCGTATTATACTGTATATCACTTGGAAGCGAACATTTTCATTTACCAAAAATATGCCTTGCATTGGTTTTGCCCTCTATGATGTCTATATTTCTACTAACTAGGTTCTGCCATCAGCTTCGTTTGCGTAGGTAGTATTATGTCCCACTGCTGGGCGAAAGTCTTCCTGTCCCTTTTCCACACACGTCTGTCTTCAGCTTATCTACACACCTTCGCTTTGGTCTGCCGCGATTTTACCTTACGTTTAATGTCACTGTGAAAGTGGAAAATTATCCCAAAAGAATCATAATAATCATAATCATAATTATAATCGTTTATTTGCTAATATGGGTAATTACCTAAAGATATTAAGAATAAAAAATGATATATGACCCTTCAACTGTATAAGCATGAACGAGAAACAACTACAGACACGCGTATATATAAAATTACGCTTTTATAAAATTAGTTTGGTAGAGTTCAGTTGTAACTCTGTCTTACCTGATGGATAGGAATGACGTACCTAATCAACAATGAAACACGCATGCCAAGTAGTAACCTAGTCATTCCACCAAAGACCTTAAGGTTTTAATCACGGAGTTTTAATTATCAGGAAAGTTCCGCTCCTTAGCTGTACGTATAATAAATGTGTTGCCAAAACGTGTTGAGCGTAAGGATGTCTTTGATTCATTTATTTTTTACATTTGTATGTACCATCGCGGTAATTTCTGCCTGATCAATAATAAAAAAAATTGTTTGAATCGTGCGACGCGGCGCCAAACCAAACCCGTGGAGTTTTATTTTCGAGTGCAAGCAAAAATATATAAATTTTATAAATAGGAATAAAGAATGATTTTTTTTTATTTTCTTATTCTGGATAGGTTTGCGTTTGACCACTAACTATCACATCTGATGGTAAGCGATGATGTGGCTGACGACGGAACACGCTTGCCTAGAAGCAATCTATTCACTCTTAACTTAAATACTCCTTAGTTGCAGCTATCAGGAAACCCAGACTCTGGCAGGAAATTCCACTCCTTAGCTGTACGCATTATGAATGTGTTCCCAAAACGAATTCCAAGGAACTTGTAATCAATTTGAAGAGTTCAAAACCGGGATCAATGAAGTGCTTATAAATAATGATATAACAAGTAGCGAAGTGCCTACTAGGGCTAAGTTAGCCAAGTGACCTTCTAAGAACAAATCCTTCCCTCAAGGGGATTAGACAAGACCTTTACTACATTGTAAGCTTGGGTACACAAGACAACACTGTTAACTAAGCTTTCCAACATAAGACGATTAATTTTAATAACAAAGCTGCCCCAAGTAGGGACCTAAAGTTTCACAGTGCTGTTGCGTCTTCAAGTTTAAATAGACCTGCAACTGCTGAATTCATTCAATTTGCATGAGTTGTGGCGAAACTATTGAAATATGCTCCGACCTTAAATATTTAATATTGCTCGGGCAGATTTTCGCTGTCTTGGAGAAGTTTTTATTTTGCACAAATTGGAATATTGAATACATCTTTGATGATAGTATTTATTACATCTTTTTATTGTGTTTCTGTTGTGTTGTGCTTTTACGATTTTGTCCGCGTAAAAGTAGGTTTCCCCATGCAAACTTTGTACCCCCGTTTCATCCTCTCTTAGTGCAAACATGATAAAAGGAAACCTCGAGCAAATTTTCACGCTCTTAGTCCCAATCATCGGTCCCAGTAGTTTCGGCTGTGCGTTGATATGTCAGTCAGTCAGTCAGTTTCTCTTTTATATATACAGCGTGGCGATTAGGTTATCACATTAATTGAAGCCACATACTCTTTATTAGGTATTTTATCATATTCGGTTAAAATAATTTAATAATAAACAATATTATACCCGTGGGAGATTTTTTTCCGTTTTAATATTTCTCAACATCGTGTATTGCATGAACTTAATCAGCTGACCAATAAAAGTAGGTCAAAGACCCGAGGTTGGTGAAGATACCTAGTTCACAACTTCAAACGTTGCCATTCCGTATTACCTACAAGCTCTAAACTATCATTTTACAAACTGTTTACATTTGAATTGTTTATGTTTCTTCTAATCATTACTACAAACGTAAACAATTCAAGCGAAAAATGTCCTTATGACTAATAACTGAAGGTGATTTTTGTGTGCTAAATTAAAAGATGTAAATGGACCGCATGGGAGGTATGAAAAAATATGCAACAATATTCTTACAATTGACGACTTAAGGTTTAAATCTCTATGCGCGATATCTTTGGTGTGTCCTATGAATGAGTCTAGTCCGCCGCCAGCCCAAAATACTTGAGGGATAGTTGACGAGTAAACTATCTGCGCGCCGGCCCTTCGTAGATATTATTGTTATTTTGTGGAAATTGTTTTGTGTTCGTTTTATTTTTGTAAAATAAAGTAGATTAATAATACGATAGTATTATTAGTTGCACATTGTACTACATTAGTGAAAATAGTGTGTGTGCTAGAAGTCATCATCATCATCATTTCAGCCGACAGACGTCCACTATTGGACATAGGCCTCCCCTAAGTGTCGCCACAATGATCGATCCTGTGCGTCCTGTGCTGTGTGTACTAGAAGTACCTACTTAGATTTTTTTTAAATAGTGTAGATTTTAAAATTTAATTTGTGATTGTTTCATAAAACAATATCTTAAAATACCTATGTTGTCAAAATGTTAATGTAGGTACTATCGCACCACGCGCGCGGGCCTACATCCACAAGTAGGTATTCATTCATAACTCGCGTACGCGTAGGTACGGCGCGTACTCGCCAGCACCGCGGCGTTGCCGCTTTTAGAGGTCAGTAAACTGTTATTATAAAGGATGTTTTATTTTTTACCAATTATAATGCTAATTATTTTGTTTGAAAAATTCATTTTTTTAATTTTAGTAAAATTGTTTATTTTATTATTTTAACGGAATAATAACAACTTGTAATGCCTGCTGCATCATTTAATGTGATAACCTAATCGCCACGCTGTATAGATTTTATCAACTGTTTTTTTTGTACTTCTTTTCCTATTACTCTTACACATAGTGACTACATCTCTTTTTTTTCAACTCTCCTTTCGCTGGTATGCTGAAAGAGATTTCTGTAAACATAAGCATCACTTTTGTACTTATTTGTGTTTCCTTCGTTTTGCCTTTTATTTGTTATGATTTTATTTTTATAACGATTACTGTACCAACCGCAAATAATAAGTTGGTCGTAGGTTAGTCACCCGCTGTGGAGTTTACTAAGGGGCGCTGCACATGGCTAAGATACTATAATATTTGGGTAAATAATATGTAGTTTCCGTTTTCTAAACGTTTCGTAAATGGCGTTGGCGTCGTGGTACGCGCGTAAGTGGAAGGGAGAGATCTGGAACGTCTCGAATCGTCTCGCTCATCACGTTGTTTCCAGTCCCCGGGCTCTTAGAATTCGACATCAGACGTTTCAGATCTTTGATTTTGACGACCCCGTTGTCGCTGGCATAAGCAACAGGATCCGCGTACGAAGTCGCTGGCAGAAGCTAGTTTTTATAATATATGTATTACTAGCAACCCGCCCCGGCTTCGCTCTGGTGCAATATTATACATATAAACCTTCCTCTTGAATCACTCTATCTATTAAAAAAACCGCATCAAAATCCGTTGCGTAGTTTTAAAGATTTAAGCGTACATAGGGATATAGGGACAGAAAAAGCGACTTTGTTTTATACTATGTAGTGATTTTATTATTTTGTAAGATTTATGTAATCACCAAACAGACATTACCCGAAAAATTAACGCGTTGGGTGCATCGAGTTTTGGATAGTCATTCTTCTCGAATAAGCGACAGGTTATGTTTTTATTAAGAATATTTTATTTTATTTAAGCCTAGATTTTTTGCGTATTTTGTCTATGGTTACCTTCGAATAATAATAATATTTTATGAGTGTGCACATGACTGGTTAAATAAATAAATCGTTCATAAGAACTCATAAAACTTCGACTAGCATCGCTCTCTCGTAAAATAACGGCACTTATTCGAGAGTTCCTACACACAACAATGTTTAATGACAGACAATTAAACACAATGTCATAAAACAACTGCGAACAAAATATATTTCTATAATTCACTGAATTAATTGTGACACGCGTTTCATCGTTGTTACTGAGGTGTGAAAATGCCAGTAATTAAACATCTTTACGGTTTACGAACGTATACGGAAAATTTGTAAAGCCGGGTACTCACCTACGAGCCGTAACTGTAACCGTTGCAGATACAGTAACCACTTTATTGGCAATATTTCTGTCATAAATGGTTACACGGTTACAACAAGCGTCTTTATACTTACGAGCGAACTGCGACCTTCAAAAACCGACAAGTTTCGGCTCGCTGCGACTGGCTCGCGTCGAACCACAACGGGCTTGCGAACTATGTAGGTACTCGCTTATAAAATTTGGTTGCTGTATCTGCAACAGTTACAGTTACGGCTCGTAGGTGAGTACCCTGCTTGAGAGCGACATCACGCGTAATTATTGAGACAAGTCTCAAATAAGCAGCTTTTCTGTGCCTCGTTAATCAGGATTTTCGTGCTGACTTCGCCCAATTTCAAAGCCTGTACAGGTGGATCAACTGTCACAAACTTTACGATGACACATATTAATTATACAAGTTAACGTAACGTACAGACATGCGTTCTGAGGCCTTACTATGACGTGTTAAGGCCCAAGCGTTCGAGCAGTGACATAAAACAGTGACTTTCTGAGTCCTACTCCTCGGTAACGGTCAGGTTTGAAAAGAATATAATTGTTTATTATAGATTTAGCAACTATTGATTTTTTCGTGCAATCAATACTTTGGTCTAAAAAAGAATATTTAGCAATTTCGCCTATAAATAAAAATTGGTGGTTAAATATTCTTCAAAGTGAACATAAGTAAATCAATCAACATTTCGCAAAAAAAAAATTAAAGGTCAGTGGGGCTCTATCCGGGTGCAGCTGCCCGAAATTAAATGCACGGATACTCGTGCTGCCGCCTAGGCGTGTATGAGTGTTGTGTCCATTTAATTCCGGCCAGCTGTTTAAGGGACTATAAGCCTTAAGAGCTTGTGGTAGGGCCACATATAGATCATTAATGTCGAATGTCTCAGTTATGCTCGGAATGCTGTGCCTTAGGGAACTAGTTAGTACATGTATGACTTTGTAACTAAACTCGTAGATTAGTTACAAACAATTTACAATTTCAACAAAACTGTTCACTTCCTCAATTAAATCGGAGTTGTAGATCAAACAAGCGAGCTACGAGAACTGAGCATTGTTTGTATTATCGTCTAAAGGATTAGGCGCTCGTTTGAGACAGTTCAGTGCAAGATTATGAAGATCTACTGGTATTGTTGTGAGAGAGCAGTGGTGGCCGAGTGGTATTGGCTGCGACTTACTGGTTGTAGGTCGAGGGTTCTAACACTAACAGGCGCATTACTTTGTGTAATTTATTTCATTACCACTGCTCACAGCAATATTTGATACCTACTGATATATATTTTTGATCACTCCTGATAAAATGGTGAAGATACAAATTTTTTCCTATCATGTTACCCTATTTTAAAGCACAAAATATAATTTGAATAGTGTCGACCTTTGTCTGTAATGAATAATACAAAATTTTAAGTTGAAATTATTTTTATTTTGTACTGTTAACGCATGGTGTGCGTAAACAGTAGCGAAAACACAATACAAAAATAATAAAAAAATTGTTATCTGTCGGCTCAAGTTTACTAAATAGGTACTTATATGTTTCTGTTTTCTTAAACTTATTCGGAAACAGAGAGTAGAAAGGGGATAATCATCAATCAGTAAAATCTTATTATTTTATAAATAAGTAACAAGTTACGATGTTTTTCTATAACATCAACCACATTTTTTTTTATTGGAAATCATCCAATGACTTCTGCTGCTTTAGGTTGGAGCGGGAGTGTATGTCAAACTTTTACTGACCAAATCCCACTCTTATGTTATTTATCTGCCTTGCGTTTCAGTACCCCGAGTTTTCCCTTCAGAAGTGAACGCGTGGGCCCAGCAGGCTTCGGCCCTGCTCGGCCCAGTTTGTTTTATTAAGTACATGACATATTTTGACCAACATCATCATCACCTGTTGGACATAGGCCTCCCCCAAGTGTCGCCATAAATACCGGCCCTATGCGTCTCGCATTCATCGGATTCCCGCGTTCTCATACCCCACCCCCTCCCTTCCTGTCCCCCTATACTTTATTTTGATACTTATTCGAAATAAATGGGTCATCGGATGGTACCTACATTAGGTACAGGCTACTACTTTATTCATAATTAAAAAGGATTCATAATTAAAAAGGTGAAACTTACGTTCAAGGAGACGTTTACAATATTAATGGGTCCCAAAATAGCATTGCCCGAATTTTAATCAACATGCCATTTTCAATTTCACTTAATTAACTGGATTTTTAATTTGTCCTATCGTCTGATGTTTAAATAAATACGTGTTTTTTTGGCATGCTATCTCTTCATGTGAGAACCTAATGATTACATCATCGGATGATGATGATTGGTATTTATAACAAAACATTACTGCTATAAGTACACTTTATTTATCATCAATTCGCTAACCTACGAGGGTTTTAAACAAAG
Source organism: Mythimna lalbum (assembly GCA_949319445.1). Classification (NCBI taxonomy): domain Eukaryota; kingdom Metazoa; phylum Arthropoda; class Insecta; order Lepidoptera; family Noctuidae; genus Mythimna; species Mythimna lalbum. Next base: position 21,867,835 of record OX439344.1, read on the forward strand.
AAAATATTTATTTCATACCAAGATTGTATAGCTCGGTATACCTATTGAATTAAAATAATTGTCAAGACGAATCATACGAGCCCAAACTCTATGGGGTTGTGTCGTTTAACTACCAAGTTCCTATAGCCACCTTCCGGCTCCATCATCAGATCAGCTCCTTGTCACAATAATTTTGCATTGTCATCTGATTTACATAAGCATGCAAAATTTCAGCTCAATCAGTAACCGGGAAGTGGGTCAAATTTAATTTACAAGATTTGATGACAGAAAAACATCGGGACAGGTGAAACTAAATAAAAGCTTGTAAAAACTGCACTTTAGCATGAAAACCTGTCAAACTTTGAAACCTAAGAACTAAATACTGAATTCAGAAAAAGCTTAATGTATCAAGTCCAAGATATATCAAAAAACAACAGTCGTATTTTAGTTATGCAGTACATTACCCCCGATACCAAAATTACTGAGCATTTCCATATTTCCCGATGCAATGTTGACAAAAGTGACTTTTACCGACGACCAACTGAATTTTTAATACTCGTTGCTTGCCCCGGCACCGTTCATTATTCATCTGAACTTATTTCCGGTCAACTGCAGTTTGCATTATAAAAAATTCCAGAGCAAATAACACCTCACTAAAGAGTTTTTAATATACACATTCCTGTTCAGTACGGAAACGGAATTATTAATGCATGCTTCCGATAATGCAGTCGGGGCTCGTAGCAAATTTCTTTGCTAACACAATTAGATTGCATTTAAAAGGACGGAAAATGCTCTTATTAAATTCCATCGCCTTGGAGTGTAATTAAATTTCATTTAGATTAACAAGGTCACCCATTATCATCTTCCTGGCCTTGTCTCGTGTAATTTGAGGTCGTTGCAACACGTTTTTCTTCTATTCTATCTAGTGACCCGTCTTGCTATCACTAACTTCCTTTTCTTTCACATAACTCTTCACACAACCCATACATCTTTTTTTTTGGCCTCGCTCTCCCTCTCTATCCTTCTTACATGTATACTCAGAAATCTTTTGGCAACATGCGTCTCATCCCTCCTGTTCAAATGACTATATCAAGACAAACGATTTCCTTTCAACTTTTCAGTCACTTTTTGAAAGGCACGAAGGAACGGGGTGGATTTTTTAGTCAGTAAGAGTCTGACACTATCTCCCGCTCCGCCCAAGGGCGGGGGATGTCATTTAGATGATTTTTACCCATCAAAAAACAGGCTCATCCACATGTGTACTCTTATTTTTTTAGTAACATATATCTGTTTCTTCCCTCCTCTTTACATTAGCAAAACTTTACATTAACAAAATAATAAAAATATATATCGTAGTAAAAATGGTATTCTGAATGCAAAGGTTTTATTTGCCATTCACACTTACTAAAAGTCCTTCTTTGAAGGAATCAGAAAAGTGTTGGATCGCTCCTCAGTCCCCCGAGGGTGATTGTGCTATCCACCTTTTACAGCTTCATCCCTCCCTCGCTACGCTACAGTAATAGTTTAAGTCTTCAGACTGCAACTTTAAATCCCCGTTTTTGAGGTGGACTTTATAATTTTTAGTCTTTTATCTTTTTTTTAGGTTTATTCAGAACAAAATCTAGTATCTTTTTTAGCTTAGTTTTTGATGGAAGTATTATAGCTTTTTGTTTCACCAGATTTGAAATGGAAATGGGGCTACGAAGATTGGCTATTACTACGACGGAACGTCATCATGTACTGGACACTATCTCGTTACTTCTAACATATTTTAAAAGGCAATGGGCAAGGAATATTATTCGGATCCCAGAAGATAGACCGATGATCTGTTGAGGTTTCGGGTTCGGCGGAAACCGATGGATGCAAGACGCACACGACAGGTCCTTGTGGCGACATTTGGGGGAGACCTGTGTCCAGCAGTGGACCTCTTTCAGTTGAAATTATGATAATGATCTTAAAAGCCTGCATTTTGTAGTTTGAAAAGCGCCTTATGCCACAAAATAATTAAATTTCCAAATGTTTGTTTCGTTTGTACACAGTTTATTATCTCGTGTAGCATACACTCTAAATTCTAAATTTATGAACAGCACAGAATAGTATAATTTCATAGATTTATTCCCAACTAGGTCTGCGGTTGTAAGTGTTCACATATTAATTCTAAGCACGTATGCCATGACTCGGCGGAAATTAAACTACAGGAGTTGCCACCGTCTGGAAGCGAGCTTGAGACATGGAAGACAATTTCAAATACAAACACGGATTCGATAGTTCTTTTCCAAAATGGTGCAATGTGTAATGCCATATATGGTGGCTACATGCCTGTAGAAAAGATAAAGCTGAGTTTTTTTTTTTTATAAAAAGTATGTATGTACCTATGGCATGGCAATGTATTACTGGTTAATAAAAAAAAATTTTATCATCATCTTCCTGCCCTTGTCCCGTTTTATTTGGGGTCGGTGCAACAAGTTCTTTTTCTTCCATTACGTCTTGTCACTCGTCATTTCTCTTTTTTTATTCATATTACTTCTCATACATTCATCTGTTCATTAAACTCTGTCTCTCTCTGTCATTTTAGTAACATGAATAAATGTTGCGCAGACGCAACGTTAACCTTGGGTTCAGTGGATGTAACGCTTGTTCTAGTGAATTTCTATCGTTTTAGAGGCCAACGATCGTAAAACGCCAGAGCAGCAGTGAGACACCCATCAACACGCATTGGGCCCGCGTGGTGGATTACGGCCCATTCCCTCTCTTAGAGAGTAGGCCTTTTTTTTTTTTTTTTTTTTTCTCGACGGGGAAAATCATCTTTGACGAAACCCGCTCTTGGGTGGAGCGGGAGACAGTGTCAGACTCTTACTGACTAAAAACCCCGCGCCGTTCCTTCTAGCCTTCATACCGGGGCACAAGCTCCCTTTCGGACAACCCTGTCCCCAGTAGGCTTCGACCCAGCTGGGCCCCTCCTGCTGCTGACAACTCCTTGAGGCGCGCGGGAACAGTGCGCGCCGTCGACGTCTTAGACTCGGTCCATTACCGGACCATCGGACAGCGAGCTACCCATAGCTCGCCGTCCGCGAGCCTGCGTCTACGGTGGCCGGAAATCGGGATCGGAAACCCGGCGACGGCGGCGAGGGCGCCGTTGCCTGATGCGGTCGGCCTCCTCCTTTGCAAGCATTACTGCTTCGCAGAAGGAGGCGACCGCCTGCCATTCCTCCTCGCTCCGGACCATGGCCTCGACCAGGGCCCGGCGCGAGAGGTCTCCGCCGCCGATCGCCCCCACGAGGGCACGGCGATGCTCCGCCCAGGCAGGGCACACCTCGACGGTGTGCTCCGAGACCCAGCAGTGGGAACATTAAAAAAGCTGATGATGATGATGACTTCACTCTGGACATCTATCAGCAAAGTTGAAGTTTACATTCCTTATGAAGGAAGCTGATTCACCGAATTGCAGAGAATGTAAACAGATTGAGGACGTGCAACATTTGCTGATGGATTGTGTCCGTAACAGTTGTGAGAGAGGTAGACACTTTTGAGGGAATGAAACATCGTAGAATTAATTCAGTCAATTTCATCTCGACCAACTTCAGAAGCTGCCAAAAAGTTATGCCGTTTAATAATGTCCCTTCCCTTCATCTGTGACTTCCATCTTTATTTATATACCTTAAAATATAATGTACTTTTTATTTAAATGACATTTATTATGCAAATTGAATGATTTTAATTTGCAAAAAGGTTTAAAAAACACTTCCACGTACCTAAATTTTCTCCTCTGTTTAAACTAGATGAGGTTGATGATTCTTAGCTGACTACCCTGAGAAGAAACACCGAAACCAACTCAGGGGTAATTTTAGTTTACCTATATAGATTATAAGTGATCATGTTATGCGATGTTAAAGGGCTAGCATATTTAGTTAGATAAAAAAAAATATATATACAGTTATAAGACTCTCTAAAGTTAGAAGTTGTCCCTACATTTTCCCTAGAAATAAATTAGACCACCGCACACGTGTAACACGCCTGTTTTGTACGTAGAACCACATCGCGTGGCGTGGATCTAAAGTCTAGTTTCCGTATGGAGCGACCGATGCGCCCATATCGGCGAGTGTGAAGCACGTGTGAGCAGCGTTCCCAAATGACACGTACGAGGAAAACCGTGGTTGAATAAAAAGACAAAAGACAGTTTTATTCGATTCTGATTGTTTTGCTTTTATGCTTTTCTGTAGGTTCCAGAAGTACTGATCGAAAAAATAAAATCTCTTTGGTCGTTTTATGCTACCAATTTTAAATCGACCAAAAGGACCATCATTCAGGGTCTACGAATTCCCTTGGGTCGTCCGAAACGGGACCCAGGGGAGTTCCTTTACGGACGACCTAAGGTATAGAACGGACATAAGAGTGGGTTTTAGTTAGTTAAAGTCTGACACGCCCTTCTGCTCCGACCCAGAGCGGGATAAGTTATTGGATGATTTCCAACCTAAAAGACACCCTGTCTTGTGTGTGAGTTCAAAGGTTTGTGAACGCATCCACGATCTAGGAGTAACACCTAATGTGGGACATCATTACCCATCTAAAAAGCATCCCATCATCATCATTGTCATGATTTCAGCCGAAAGACGTCCACGGTTGCACATGTCTTCCACAAAAATTGCCACAACGAATGGCCCTGTGTGTCTCGCATCCATTGCATTCCCGCGACTCTCTCCAAGTCATCGGTCCATCTTGTGGGAGGCCTTCTAATGCTGCGAATTCCGGTGTAGTTCCCACTTTCGACCCCACTGACCTTCCGTTCTACTAGCAATGTTTTCTGCCCACTGCCACTTAAGTTTGGCTATTCTTCAGGCTATGTCAGCAACCTTGGAAATTCAAAGAATCTACGAACTCAGATTTTAGTTCACGAGAAACTCTTTTTATAAATGCATCGCATATTTTTTTACTGTTTACCTATCTATGACGCGAGTGATGTTGGCAAAGCCGATCGTGCTATCGTTAACACAATAAATCTGATCCTCTTGTTATGCAGGACGCCAGCGCCAGAATATTTCGTTGCCCCTTCAAAAACATGGTTCTTATTGTACTCTGTCCCATTTACATTCAGGCCGTAAACTCAACAAACGCCAGAGTTGATAGGTTCCCATTGCTTATATAAATCTTTAAATTATTCAATGAGATTAAGCTCATCGATTTCCGACACTTTTTGATGCTGAAGGCGGAATATTTAGTAACGAACACGGAACCAGCTTATTGGAGTCAAACTGCCGTTTACATTTTCTGTACCTGAATAGTACTAATCAACGGAGGTTTTTTAAGTACACTCTATTACTTATTTATATTTAAATATAATTTATATCGCTTAAATAAAATGAATATAGTCTGTCTAAAAAGTCAAACGACTTGGGAATTTTGTATAATATTTAATAATTGAAAAAATAATATCTGATACTTTTTTAAGGCCCTTCTATTTGTAAACAATGAACAAGATCTTTTATTCAACCTTGGTTATTGAACCAGTGTTGACTACATGAGATTTCATGTTGCCCTAATAATAATATGCAAGTCGATTGACTTTTTAGACAGACTCTACAATAAAATTCAAAGGTATGAGAATAAAGGATGCTTTTATTCCCAGCAACAGGACTAGGAATATTATAGGGTGATTAAGCTAGAAACACTTTACACCGGCGCACACGCGTAACACGCCTGATTTGTACGTAGAACGACATTGCGTGTCGTGGGTCAAGTGTAGCTCTACAGGTCTAGTTACCATAAAAAAATTATGGACACCGATGCGCCCAGATCGGCGTGTGTGTCTCACGTGTACGCAGTCTAATTCTAGCTCTATTCTTACGTATTTAACTCTTTGCAGTCTAAGCTTTAGAAGTTGCTTTAGCTCCAAAGGGCAAAAAAAAAACATATAGAATCGCTCCGATGTCCGTCTGTCTGTTTACCAAGGCTTAGTTTTTCTATGGGCGCGTGGATGCCTCCTCGCTTCTCAAGATGAAATAAATAAATATTAAATATGTAAAAAGGGCTAAGGTTCTTTCTTTAAACCTGCGAAGAAATCAAATTCCCAAGTCGAAGCAACTAAAAGATATAGTCGATGTAAAGATAAAATTACCTTATATATTTTGACACTCACAAGGTAATCAAAACCTATAGAATGTTCATCAATCTCAGAGTTCAAAAGGTCAGTTCATTCCTTCTCTTTGAGCTTTTTTATTCTGTCTTTCCTAGTCCTGAAACGGCTCCATCTGTATCCATCATGCATTGCAAGGTGTCAAGTACATAATTGAATTTCGATAGTCCGCAATACAAGCCATTAATTTTATATTTGGGCCACCAATTGCTATTCCGTACTTACTTGCAGTTTGGGAATTGACCATGACGTACATATATCGATTCATGAGAGAATATTTACTTAACTGCAAAGATATGTTTTTTCTGCAATGCTTATATTTTCGTTAGAGTAATGTTCGGTGCTTTTCTTGTTTATAAACAGAATGCTAACTTGTCCAGTTGGTTTATCACACGGAACTCTCTGTGTGCGAGTCTGACTCGCACTTGACCGGTTTTTATCAAGACAAATCAAGCCTCTCTTGGAGTGTTCATACTAACTACATCCCGGTAAGCTTGAAAATTTAGAACACTCTCAGAAGACAGCAGAAGGAAGATTGTTCCAGTCCTTCGACGTACGCGGTATAAACGACGAGGTGAAACGCTTAGTCCGGACCGAAGAGGTTTCAACAACGTATGGTTGGATTGGACACTCGGAGTCTGCCAGCGAGCAATGGAACGAAGTATTCTAGGGATCAAAAGAACCGATCGCAAAAGGAACAGTATACTTCGTTCCAAAACACAAATCGCAGACATAGGTAACTCAGCCGCCAAACTAAAGTGGAACTGGGCAGGTCACATCTGCCGCATGTCGCAACAGAATTGGGCGAAAGCAACTACTGACTTGATTCCAAACAGCAGGAGCCGGCGGCGCGGTAGGCCCAGAAGTAGATGGCGTGACAATTTGGACTCCCACCTTAAGGATTGGCCAGAAGTGGCTAAGGACAGAAAATAATGGAATAACGGAAGGGAGGCCTTTGCCCTGCAGTGGGACACAACGGGCTCATAATAATAATAAAATATTTAAAAATTTTGGTTGGATATTCGTCGTACGTCAGGTTGTCCGATGGTAGAATTGAGATGGCAGAATCTAGTCATGCAATTCCTGCGCACACTCTCCAAAATGCATTCTGTAAAACACCGAAACGCTGGTTGTTACTCTACGTCTGTGCTCAAGGGTTTGAAGGTTGGACTTAACCAAATCTAGATCACCAATTAGAGGCTAATTCGCATGTCTTTTCTTAGTGTCATGGCGTTTGACTCTATCGAAATTGAGAAAGCATTCTTTAAAATTACACAGAATATACCTAGTCCAACAAAAAGCTAACAATTACGATACGAAGAGCCTCCTACGTATCTATTTTAAATGACAGTTTAATTTTTCAGGGAAGGTTGCTTGAAGAAAGGTGATCCATTAAGCGTTAGGGTCTTCAGCTCCACAATAGGACTTTGAAATCTATCTGTAATGTACGTAAAAGGCCTTTTTGTCCGTGTGTCCGACAAGAAATACATGTAATCGGACTTCCGGACACAACCAAGTCACAACCGCTTCGCTTGCGTCAACCACTTCAAGTTAGCCACGCCCCAATTCTTTTGTTCTGACCACGTGACTGAACGTTGAGATGGCGTCATTTCCGTAAATTTGAAGTATTCTACTAGCGTTAACGATTGCAAATTATCAACTGGGCTAAGGTTACTAGTAATTGAAGAAGCGCACGTTTAAAAACCTTTGGTATGGTTTTGCTTTATGTGGTGACTGTGTATGTAGGTCAAGTCAGTTAAATAAATTAAAAAATCCGATTCTGATTTAGAGGATTTTACAACTTTCAATATATTTCTGAATATCTTCTGCCAGCGGTTTCGTCCGCGTGTATGTGGATAAACAGCCTATATCGCTCAGTAATAAAATAGCATAACCCAAATAGCAAATTAACGCTATTAATAATAAATTTACCACAACTGGATATCAATACCCGGTATCTACTAATTAATAAACATTGCCATCAAGCAAAGCTTAATTGAACTTTTCCCATTAAAATTATGTCAGTAATAATCCGTGTGATTTCAAGATTTTAATTGAATGCGGGGTGCGAACCACCCCAGCCCGCATATGGACACAGTGCCCTGCTCCTGAGCCCACTCCATCCGGCTATAATAGTTTTGGTTTACCGAGATTTATTTTTTAATACAATGTTCTATTATAAATATTGTTCAGTTATGAGGCCGTTGGCGACGGCCCCCGATTTAGGAGTTGTGTAGGTCGTGAGTTTAAACGTGGTTTAAACCCAGTCTAGTTTCGCATTACTCTGTGTAATTTATTTCATCATTACCGCTCTCAAAATAATGAATGAAAACATGGTTAGAAAACCCTAGGATCAAAAATTCGAACACGTGTGACATTCATCAAACCGCACTGGGCCCGCGTGGTGCGGCCCATTCCCTCTCCTAGAGAGACCTCTCCTTAAGAGTGGGAATATTTAACGCTGATTATGCTACTATTACGATTTTTTTTTAATAGAATACCTATTTTTATATCTTACAACGTATCCTCTAAGCTTGAAAAATATTTGAATACAGGCTTTTTTAAATTTTCAATTCATATTTTTAAATTATCTCCGAAATAAATTTAAATACGTTGATAATATCACGTCCTACCGCTCCACCCATAGCGACAGAAGCCACCAGATGATCTCTTGTAATAACAAAAAAAAAAAGTTGCAAATATTTTCTATCATGTTATGAGTTACATATATTCACAAAGAGCGCGAAGGAAAAAGATCTGAAAAGCTCTCGCTACACCACCGAGCTTTTGTAAATCATATATTTGCATGCAGCTTGTATTCATGAACTTTTAAAAGCTCCGACGAGGAGTATTCTTAAGCTGGAAGTTTAAAAAATAAACATCGTTGAGTTTTGAGGCACTATAAAAAAACAGAGTAATGTTAAAAGTTAGTACATGGTACCATTAAAAGCGCCAAAAAACACTATTGATCGGTTTTCTACTTTGTTGTTAAAACAATAATAATTATCATTATAATGATAATGGTATCACCTCTCATTATAGAAACCTAAAGGGCCTCTGCGAGTTGGCTTCGGCCCCTTGTACGCCTCCCAAAGGTCCAGGACCTCAGGGTCCTGATATAAATAAACAAATGAATAATAATAATAATAGAACATTTTGAAACAATCTGATAACTCAATAACTGAAATGAGAATCTCATCATTCATTTGTCAGATTTTTTTTCTTGATCTCTATTTATATATTAGAACCTTTGTCTTAATGTAGATAAAACAGAATGTATGTGAACCGCTTATTCAAGTAGTTTTTGCTACAGAGCTAAGAAGTGTCGCATTCAGGCAGTCTGCAGTTTTTACAGCCATTTTACGAAAAGTCTTTTAACAGCAAGCTGTGGTAAAAATGCGGAACTCCAGTAGAGTTCCCGATAATGGCGTATAGTCTCTTAAGGTGGTGCATCTCGACACACATTTACACTGTTTATCATACAACAGCTCATAGCCGATTATGACGTTATTACACATTTTTTTATCAGATATTTTGGAAACACAGTAGGTATCTTGTGGATATTATCTAGGCTTCTATTGAAATCAATTTCTAAATTTGTGTAAAACTAATCCAGTAAAGACCTCTGAAAAACTCCTATTTTGTATGAACTTTGACACTTCATAATTTGCCTAAACATTAAAAAAATGTAAATCTCGGAATTACCGAATACTAACAGAGTTTTCAGGCGTTATCTCTCTTTTTTTGCGTTGCCTTTTCGTCAAACATCGCGTTCGATTGCGTTAGATGGAGTAACAAGCTTTTAAAACATTTTCGATGTTTACGATAGGCGAGTGGAAAAGGACCCTTTTAAACATCTGGCCGAAGTTAAATGGACACACACAAGGTACTCGTACTACCGTCTGCACCTTTTGAAACATTTTTTTTTTTGCGAAATATTAATTGGTTTACATATAGTATGTAGGTAGTTATTTTCACGTTCATTCTAAAGAACACCTAACCAGCCATTTTTTTTGTGTCAACATATTTCTAAAGATCAAAGCCGTTTGAAAGAAGTATGGAAACAAGCAAAAAAAATTCCATGTTGTTAAAAATATTTTTTATGGCAAAAATATTAGTCATACGATAAAATCTGTTGATAATTTTATATTTATGAATTTATAATAAATATTTTTTTTTCTAATTTATTTACTCAGCTGTTACCGAGGACTTTTTGGAATAAGGAGGAGGCTTCAAAAAGGAACTATTTACGGTACTAAATGGGAGCAAGGGTCGTAAGGATCATGACACACGGTGACGACGACTTACGACAGGATAAATTGTCGGGAATCGTGGTGATACGTCAGAAAAGACTTTTTGGATCCCTTTAGCTGTGACGTCACCTATTCCAATTTTAAATCGTCCTCGAACTCCGATTGAAAGTTCGAACTATTCCTGTCAGCGGATATATCGGCGTTTGTTCGTTCATGCAGGTCACGTACGAAAAGATTGACATTAGTTGATAAGGAATTTCTCACGTTTCTAGCGTTGAAAATTATATTGGCTTAAACTTGCAGATATTCGTAAAATCATAGTAAATTGGTTCAAACTACTAAGAAATCTTAATAAGGGAATATTATGATTTCTGTTAGAGAGCAGTGGTGGCCGAGTGGTAATGGCTCCGACTACGAATTGCAGGTTCAAACCTTGCCAGGCGCATTACTTTGTGTAATTTATTTCATTACCACTGCTCTCAAAACGGTGAAGGAAAATATTGCGAGGAAACTGGCATGTCCTAGAACCAAAAATTCGAAGACATGTGACATTCACCAACCCGTCCTGGGCCCGCGTGGTGGATTACGGCCCATTCCCTCTCCTAGAGAGGAGACCTGAGTCCCAGCAGTGGAAAAATTAAAAGGGCTGATGGTGATGATTTCTGTGATACTAAGGCCTACTGTGTACGGACGGGTGCCGCTTCGACTGACAAATTTATAAAGCTATAGCTTTATAAATTCTTATTCGTTAAAGCGGTAGTGTCGTGTCATCGTGTCGTTGCCGCTTCGTCGCCACAATTTCATAGTTTTGTGTGTAAGATTCACGCAATACGTACACCAAGCGTATGATCGGGCAGCCATGGGTAGCTCGCTGTCCGACCGTCCGGTAACTATCCGGACCGAGCTCAAGACGTCGATGGCGCCCACTGTTCCCGCGCGCGTCAATGAGTTGTCAGCAACAGGAGGGGCCCAGCTGGGTCGAAGCCTACTGGGGCCTAGGGTTATCCGAAAGGAAACTCGAGCCCCGGTATGAAGAGACTAGAAGGAACGAGGTGGGTTTTTAGTCAGTAAGAGTCTCACACTATCTCCCGCTCCACCCAAGAAGGGGGTTGACATTGGATGATTTTGGCCCACCATAAAAAAAGCGTATAATGACGAATACGCGTCTATGAAGCTACGCGTCGGTGGATAGTAGGCCTTATACACTACTTAATCCCACGTTTTGTTAATAAACACTATGTTGAATAATGCTAGCTTCTGCCAACGGCTTCGCCCGCGTGTAGTAGAAATTTTTCCCAAGGTAACATATTCCCCCGATAAATAAATTCCTCCGTGCAAATTCCTTTTCTACGTGTTAAATTCCTTTTGCAGTTTCAGCGTGAAAGAGTAACCAATATATGAAATATTTTACTTACAAACTTTCGCTTTTATAATATTAGTGTGACATTTAAATAGAAAATTGAATTTCTTTTAAAATATGTTGCTGGGTGTATAAATATATGTACCATAATTGGACATAGTCATGAATAAGCTTTACTTTATAATTAAGCTCGATCTTGACCACTATCACACGTATGATGGTAAGCTATTATGTGGTATGCTATCCACATAGCATTTTTAGCATATACAATTTTCAGTAAATCCCTAGCTTTTTTCAAACTATGTACGATATGGTATACGGAATTTGACATTACAGTAACAAGTGCCTATCAACCCAGTTACTGGCTAACACAAGACTGCTTGATAAGATTTGTGTATTTTTCTGGCTTCTGCCCATCGTAATGGCTGTTAAAAATTTACAAATGATTGCTGGGAAAATAGCTCAGAGTGCTCCATTAATCCGTCGTGTTTTGTACTATTTTCTTTCTTTATTTCCTTATTTTATTTCTTTCTCTTTCTTTCCTTCCTTTTTTTTATTTCACTCGTCCGTAGATTTATATCGGCACCCTTGCGTATCTTTAAAGATCGACACCTTTTTTAATTATCAAATTAGTTAATTAGTACTCCTTCAGTTCCTTTTCCCACGGTAACTCGATCAACGACTCAGAACATCGACCTTTGCGTTTATGATTATTAAGCCGTGAGTTCATGTCCGTATGTCTGTTTTATAAATTATTTGGTTTGCCATCTCCGATTTACAGCATTATTGTGGTTACATCACTAGATGGAACTTCGTCTGAATTAAATGATGCATTCAATCAATTCTCGGCTCGAAGTTCGTCCATTCGTTCCAATATTGCGGCTAGCTCCGTGCGATGTAATGTGTGTTTAGATCAGTTTATAGTAAAAGGTTATTAGACCAGTGCTGAAGCCGTTGAAAATGGTAAAAAGTGAAATAAAATCATAGTAGGATGAAACCTATTGGAAAAGGAAGAGAATATAACAAAAATAAAAGGAAAAATAAATTACGGGCGATCTGAGGTCAGGAAATGGATGGGTGTGCGTTTTTAAGGGTAAAAAACAGTTTATCTCGATTTCCGACAAAACTACAAGTCCTATATAAAAAAGATAAATTGCAAAGTGGTAGATAATAAAAAGATCTACAACTTTTGTATTTTCACTTTTTTCACATAACCTCAAAATGTATGTGAAAAATTCAAATAACTAAGTTTTTGGTTTTTTAACTTTTACAAAAATTATTCTTTTTCGACGAAATTTTATGACAACTTACGTTTTTATGTCCCAAACACACTGTATTTTTTTTTGATTATAATATTTATTTTTTCACCTTTATTTTGACTTAATATCGAAAAAGTACCCTAATTTTCAATCGAAAAAAATACACGTCAAAATATCTCCTTTTTTTGAAAATTCTCTAGGGTTTTTGTTCGTTAAAATCTCTAGTTTTTGATGGTGTAAAAAAATATCATTATTATGGTCTAATTTATCATAAAAACCAAAAAACTCTAATCCAAAAATCTTTTTCATAGTCATTACCTTTACTATTAACTGATTTGATTGTTGATTATAGTAGTATATTTGAGATCAGATTTTTTTTAATGAACGTAACATGCAATTTAATGATTTTCGAGTAATTAAAGTGTGAATTTTATTAAATAACTCAAAATTGTATATAGGTAATGATTATGAAAAAGAATTTTTGGGTTCGAGTTTTTTGGTTTTTATGATAAATTAGACCATAATAATGATATTTTTTTACATCATCAAAAACTAGAGATTTTAACAAACAAAAACCCTAGAGAATTTAAAAAAAGGAGATATTTTGACGTGAGATTTTTCGATTGAAAATTAGGGTTCTTTTTCGATATTAAGTCAAAATGAAGGTGAAAAAATAAATATTATAATAAAAAAAAAAAAAAGTGTGTTTGGGACATAAAAACGTAAGTTGTCATAAAATTTCTTCGAAAAAGAATAATTTTTGTAAAAGATAAAAATAAAAAACCAAAAACTTAGTTATTTGAATTTTTCACATACATTTTGAGGTTATGTGAAAAAAGTGTAAATACAAAAGTTGTAGATCTTTTTATTATCTACAACTTTGCAATTTATCTTTTTTACATAGGACTTGTAGTTTTGTCGGAAATCGAGATAAACTGTTTTTTACCCTTAAAAACGCACATCCATCCATTTCCCGACCTCAGATCGCCCGTAATTTATTTTTCCTTTCATTTTTGTTATATTATCTTTCTTTTCCAGTAGGTTTCATCTTACTATGATTTTATTTCGTTTCAAAAATGATCGACCCTGGTCTATATTTCCAGTCTAGCTATTGCTGGACTAGGAATAGCGAACCTTTTTTGAATACATTTTCCATTTTTTTATGTATTTGTTGGTCTAAATATAATAACAGGTACCTACGTTATGTGATAAAAAAATAAGGTGGTCATTTATTACGTGCCGGCCAAAGAATCTTGACTTGGTTTGCAATAGTGAATTTGTAAAACGTTGTATACAATGTTTTGTTTATCATATTAAATAAAAGAAAATTCTGTACATCTTACACTAACGTCTCCAAAATATTTGGTCACGTGCCACTATGACAGTATGACACAATTGACGCTTTGAGCGTCAAAGACATTTCCAACAACTTAACTAGATTTAACACCCTAAAAAATTATATTTACTTACTAGGCCCAAACATTTTAGACATACAAGATATTCCACAAATAGGTAATTCAGAAAAATAAACATCTAAAATAATTCGATTTTAAGAAAATGATTTGATCTATAAATAAACTTGTTATTTGTTAAGCAAAATGTTCTTATATCGAAAAGAAATATAAATACAGTGTGACTTTTTCAAGTTGGCGTGGCATAGCAGATCTGAAATTAAGAGGAATAGCCAAAAATACTTATAGGAGGGCCGGATTTTGATCAATTACTAAAACTGAGCCGTTGTTTTATTGGTTACTCAATACTTCTAGCCAGAAATCGTGCATGCGAAAAAATAACTCCTACTATATCAAATAGTGTCGCTAATCTGGATAAAATTCTGAGGAGTCAAACTTAACGAAAGATCTAAGTTTTTAGTAAAGTAATTTCAACATTTTCATCATACTTGTGTTAAGTACTTTTTTATGTTCAATTCTTTATAACTATTTTCATTTTTAACCACAAACTGATTATTGCATAATAAACTTCTACACTAATATTATAAAGAGTTTACCTCTCACCTCATCACCTCATTTTTAAGCTTGTTTTTTTGTTTGTGTGGAGGTAATCTTTGCAAGTACTGATCCGATTGCGAAAATTTTTATACCGATAGAAAGATGCTTTATTCGTGAGCGACACAGCCTTTTATGTACTTATACGGGTGAAGCCGCGGGCAAAAGCTAGTTGAAATATAATTTTGCGAAGTTGACAGCGTAGACCGGCGACGAGCTGCGACTCGTGGAAATCTTATAGGCACACAGGAAGGCCTACGTCCAGCAGTGGACGAAATGATGACGATGATGGAGTTGCCTCCACGGTGGTGTGTGTGTTGAATTGAAATATATTTAAATACATAATTAAACATCATTTCGAGCACGATACGATCAATTGTAAAGAGAATATTGTTATAAAAATCGAACGATTTCCTTTTGTTCTCCGTAAATCATTACGTCTTAGAATTTAGCTCTTCTTGGCAACGATATAATAATTACATCATCATCAAATATGTCATCATTATCATCATCTTCCTGCCCTTGTCCCGTTTTAATTATTAACTATCCCAAAATTACAATTGATTCTTGGCCAGGAATATTGAATTATTGATATTAAAAAAATCCCATAATCCTGTTTTATTTTTCAACAAAATTAGGATGAATGCGTATTTTGCAGCTATATTCTCAGATTTGGTTAACGCTTATTCGAAAAAATCACCTTGTTAATCAATGCGCTAGCAACATGAAAATAATTAAATAAACAAAAATAAATAAATCGCAACTCGCATGCAAGACATAGTTTAATTAGCGGCAAAATAATTTATAATTAGAGGACAGCTTCCCACCCGAACACATTTGTTAACATCTTTCCGAACATATAAGTTTCGTACTAAACCCTTGTTTGAAACAACACCCTCGGGGATCCCACGCATATACGCCTATACTACTAAGTCTCTCAGATAAATACTGGTTACAACTTTAACTATACTGGTTTTAAATCTCCCTCGGGACTTTCAAGTAACTAACAAAATCTGGTCAACATTTTTATTTATTTCGTCTTGACTGAACTGTTTACGACTTTGCGCTAAATATTAAATAAGGAGTGATCCTTCAAGAAATCTAGTTATAAAAAAAAATAAGAACTTTCAAAATTCCCTAAATCATACCTTTTATTGAGAACTATGAACTTTTTATCATGTAGCGGCGTTTCAACATATATTATTCCAAAGTACTGCAAAGTTTTATGAAATAAAAAATTGAATGGATTGTCAGCATAAAATGTGCAGAGCATAATGAATAATACCTTTGGTATTCATTGAATAGCATAAAAAGCATCCCGAGAAGAGTTGTGCCGTTGCCGGCAATATGGCAATATTGCTGGCAATATTGCCACTAACATTCATACTTCGGGAAATATTCCCACTTCACGGCAATATTGCCGGCAACGGCACATCACTATTCCCGAGAGTAAAATAAAAAAAATAAAATCAGCATTCGCTAGGCAGAACTTATACTACCTTACCTCCCACCAACCGCAGCACTTAAATCAAAACGAGTGTTACCTGAGAAGAGAAAAATATGAGTTAATCGATGAGGTATTTGGTTTACAGTTAGGATTTTTACAAAGGATACATCTGAGTGTGTAAAAGACAGAAATATGGTGTAAGTGAAACGGGCGACCGTAAATTGTGCTTGAGTGCGAGGAACGAGGAGGGCTTCGACCACGCAGCCTCATTTGCCCGCGGGCTCTCACAAAGCGCTCTGACTCACCAGCCTGAAATTTATTCGTGCCCGAGCGGCTCTTTCTAACACGCTTTTATTAGCTTCACCTGTGTGTTTGTTTGTTTGCTTGTAACCAACGCCTTTGAACTCGATTTTGCCCAACTTTGGGCGATCAGATTTTCTTTAAACTTTTTACAAACTTTTATTTAGTTTCACCTGTCCCGATGTATGTCAGTAATCAAATCTTGAAAATTAAATTTGACCCTCTTCCAGGTTACCGATTGACCTCAAATTTTGCTTACACGTGTAAATCAGATGACAATGTAAAATTATTATGATATGGAAATGATCCGATGACTGAACCCGAAGATGACTATAGGAACTTGGTACTTAAACGACACAACCCCATCTAGTTTGGGCTCGTATGATACGTCTTGTCGATTATTCATTATATAGGTATACCGAGCTACAAAAGCTTGCTATGAAAAAAATTATGTTCATTAAAAGCTTGTTAACTGTGTTTACAATAAGCCTAGTCAAATATCCGGATACCAGAAAATAAAGAAAAAAAAATCCTTTCCCATCATCCGTCCTGATCAGCTGCAATTCTAAATTCAATTAAGACTTCTTAACGAGTTTGTGGTTTCGATCGAGCGAATCTCATTAATGTTCAGAACACAAATATTTAGGCAAGTAGAAAGCTAAGTAGGTAAGACGTTTGACAAAATGTCGCCACTTGGGCCGAGAGGGTACTTGCGACGTGTAAACGGATTACAAGGGTTCGCAAACCCCTTGTTAAAATCAAAGTGTTGACTGGAAAGCTAATGGGTGTCAGAAACGTGCGACGCCGGCGTTCCCGAAGCTGACGCTGTAGTGCTTCCCGACGACACTAAACTAGTACGAACTAGCTTTACTAAAACTAATAATAATAATAATAATATTCCACAACTATCACACAACGCTGTCTGGTTTTTTCCCTGAAACCCATAATAAAAGTTTAATCTTAGCTTGGGTGTCAGAGGTACTTAATAACTGTGTGTTAATTTTACAATTTTCTACAGGTATGTATTGCAAACCACGTATGAATACTATCTATAATGTACAATTGTAAACTTGGAAATAAAGATTTATTATATTATATTATTATAGTTGGTTCCATAAAATCTACAATCGAGAAAAAAAAAAGTTAGTCCCAAGCTAAGCAGAGCTTGTGTTATGAGTACTAGACAACTGATAAACATAATTCTATATATCTAAACACATACATAATATAGATAAATTACACCCTGACACAGAACTAATGATCATGCTCAAAGCCTAATGGGGCTAGGGTTATCCAAAAGGGAGCTCGATCGCCGGTATGAAGGCTAGAAGGAATGGGGTTTTTAGTCAGTAAGAGTTTGACATTATCTCCCGCTCCGCCCAAGAGCCGAGGTTTTTGCCCACCATAAAAAAAATGCTCATCAGAAAAAAATAAATTGTCCCGGGTGGGAATTGAACCCATGACCTCCGGCATAGCAGTCAGGGACACTAACCACTAGACCAACAGGCCAGTCATCAACTAATATTAGCATGTTTAAAAAAATTATAATATTAGTATGTAGAACTTTTAATTAGCACTTTCTTTGGCCTTGCTAACAAAAAAGAAACTTGTCCTAGGCCAAAAAAAGCTCTCTATTGTTATAAATGGTCCCGACCAAGCATCTGCGAGAATTGCCTTAGGCGTTAGCTTAAGCTGTACCAGCCAGTTTCTCATTACGCAAACCTAACGCTCAAGTTGTCTCATTGCAACTATGTTTAAAGGTATGCCAGCCTAATTGGACTAGAGCAACATGGAAAAGTATCTATCTATATTACAGAAGGAGAAACTGACTCACTGACATTTTTTATTTATTTATTTCTACAAATTTAAAATGACTTTACATTATATCGACATACAGCCGCAAATTAGTTCTAGGAACGTAAAATTTTGTACAACGGTGCATTTTGAAAAAAAATGGGCAAGTGCATGGAGGGCTCACGCGTTGAAGGTTCCGAACAAACTTTCCTATGTAGGCTAATAGTTCAATTTTCGAATGGAGTCTCAAAATTTTTTTTCGAATCTCAAAACTTTTTGGGGGTATTGGTAGTCCAATAAAAAAAACCCGTTTTCAGATTTATTCCTATATCAGTGCTTTAACCTTGCTTTATGTCAAGTTTCAGGATTATATGTCATCGGAAAGTACCTACCCTTTGAATTGAGTGTCACACAGTTATTTTTCAAAACAACCCTTTTGAAACGATTTACGGGGTGTTAAAGGTTGTATGGCAGAATCATATTTCTTGAGTAAATAAACTTGAAACTTGGCATAAATTGTAATCAAAATGAATAATAAATATCAGCTATGTTATTAATAACACAGTTCTAATTCTTAAGAATGAGTTTTTTAAAACTACCCTCACATTACGGACTAATGGGTGTTAAAGTATTAAGAAAACATTCTTGCGAACGAAGTCGCTGGTATTTACCAGCTAGTTACTAATAATAACGTATAGTCGGCTCTAAATACAGATACAAAAGACCGTTTTTACCTCTTGAGACCATGATTAATATCAATTTTATATTCAGAACTTATGACCGTAATATTGAGTAACTAAGTAACTATAGACCGATACTCAATTAGAAATAAAATTAGACTATTAGCGAGCGTTCAATTTAAACGTTTCATGTCGGAGCGCTGCTGCAAGTTTGTGGGAGCCGGCCGGTTGCAGTACCTTAGCAGTCCGGCAATCATCATCATCATCAGCCTTTTTAATGTTCCCACTGCTGGGAGTCTGGCCTCCTCAGAAAACAGCTTTCTATCGGTGAAAAATGTTACCAATTGGACCAGTACTTTCAGAGATTATCTCGTAAAAACAAAACAAGCTTTTCATGAAAATCGTTTTTTCATAGCAAGGTTTTATAGCTCGATATACCTATCTTAATAAATACTCGTCAAGATGAATCATACGAGCCCAAACTCGATGGGGTTGTGTCGTTTAACTACCAAGTCCCTACAGCCACCTTCCGGTACCATCAGATCAGCTCCATGTCATAATAATTTTGCATTGTCATCTGATTTACACATGCATGAAAAATTTTAGCTCAATCGGTAACCGGGAAGTGGATCATTAACTTACAAGATTTGATAACAGACAAACATCGGGACAGTTGAAACTAAATAAAAACTTATAAAAACCAACTTTACCTCTGTAAAATATTAGTGTACTTAATAATATTAGTGTAGAAGTGTAAATAGAGTACCTACAGACAGTTAGCTCATTCCCAAAGAACTTAACAGTGTTTCACTTAGTTCAGCTTACTTTATTTCACTTTGGAAGTCTATTTCAAAGTAAGTGCCAACTGCGATTACGCCGATCCAGTGTCTCCGCTGAATAGTTTTTAATGAATGAGCTTGAACACAAAGCCTGGAAGCGTTCGCGGTCCTAATTCTAATTTAGACTGCACCAGATAAGAGTTCTTACTGACTTCAATTTGGAGCGAATGCAGATTCGGGCGCTTTATTAAGGTGAACGTGGATCTTCAAATGAAACCGCAGGAAAAGTTCAAAATGAATTTCTTTATCCTAGTCTTATTGAAAGGTGAATTTCTTTTTATCAGTTATCAGTTGCGAGCAATGGTGGCCAAGTGGTAATGGCTTCAACTTACTAGTTGTAGGTCACGGGTTCAAACCCTGCCAGGCGCATCACTTTGTGTAATTTATTTCATTACCACTGCTCTCAAAAGGGTGAAGAAAAACCATCTTGAGAAAATGCATGTCACGGCATGTCGAGCAACGCACACATAGACACCGCTCACGGACACGATATCTCGGAGCGCCTCGGCCCACTCGTCGAACAGTTCCGGCTCAAAAGCTCATTAGTGTGCATCCACCGAGTGTAGCTATAAAAAGTGAGGTACATACATGAGATTGTCTTCTGTACCTATCTATTTTGTGGCGGTGTTTTAACGAATTTTTTCCTTCGTCCGCGTCGCCTGCAAACCGAGCTCGCTGTGGTAATTTTAATTTTCTACAAGCACCTTTCTATTCAGTTAGAGTAATGTAATTGTCACCAGATCGTGGGGCCTCGGGCTGATTGTTTCACTGTTGGAAACAACTGAGTCGGCTTAATTTGTTGGCTGTTTACTAATAAGCACATCGTTTAACTATGTTTTTAAAATAATATAAGTATGTTTATCAGTTCTGTAGTACCTATAACTGCTTGCATACTGCGTGGGTTGTGAGGTTCCATTCCAGACATTTTAAATATTAATCTTTATTGATTAATTTGTATCTGAAAAAACACTAATTTTAAATTTTTACTAATACTTTTATATGGATTTATTGTGGTCTGAAATAAAAGTTATTAATAATACAACAAGCTCTGCTTAGCTTGGGACTAGACCGCGTTTGTGATAGTGGTGGAATATTACTATTTATTTTTTTGTTAAACAATTTATGTATACACAATAACAAATTACTGACATCAAAAATAAAAGTCAAGAAACTAAATAGTCTAGTTAATACCCAAGATTATATCACACTTCTATTAGGCCTTTAATCTCAAAACTGTTAGTGGTATGAAACCGCTCGTTACCTCGAATCTTACGAAGGTACGAGCCCCTTTAGCTACACCTAAATGCTTTATCAAAACATGAAAAACATTTCCATTTCAAACCTGTAAGTTGTAGTGAAGTATATGCGAGAATGGCGTCTCAGCTAAAAGCCGGGCACTTTGGAGTCTTCGGCTTATATGAAAGTAATAAATGAGCGTTGGCACGAGATAGTCCGCCATCGAATTGGATTTTGAATTGAAGTGACAGCATGATGAAGGAAGGGTCCGGTTTAGTTACGTTAGGGTGAAACCGCCACCACCTACAAACATTTTATACTATCGAATTTCTAAGATAGCAAAACAATAAACATATAAACACATCTATATGTGTATGTATACAAGCTTTTAATGAAAATTATTTTTTCATAACATGCTTGTATAGCACAGTCATCATTTCAGACGATACACGTTCACTGTTGGACATAGGCCTCCCCCATACGTCACCACAACGAACGTTCATGTGCGTCTCACATCCATCGGTTTTCCGCAACCTTCACCAGGTCATCAGTCCTATCATCATCATCACATAGCACGGCATACCTATATAATTAATACTCGTCCAAACAAATAAGGCCCACGGCTGTGTCATTTAACTACCCAGTTCCTTTAACCACCTTCCAGTTCCATCATCAGATTAGCTCTTTGTCATAATAATTTTGCATTGTCATCTGATTTATACATGCGTGCAAAATTTTCGCTCAATCGGTAACCGGGAAGTGGGTCAAATTTAATTTACAAGATTTGATTACAGACAAACATCAGGACAGGGGAAACTAAAAGCTTGTAATAAAACAAAGTCGTGTTAGTTACACTATTTATAACTCAGGAACGGCTGAACCGATTTAGCTGAAAATTGGTAGGGAGGTAGCTTAGAACCAGGAGACGGACATAGATTATTCGGAAATCTTCTTGAAAATCTCTAATCTGTTTTTGCCGCCGCCATAGAGTGGGAGAAAATATTGGAAACCCAACTGAAAAGAAAAAAATCTGTCCACCTACACTAATTTATAAAGAGGTAAAGGTATTTTTTTGTTTGTAGGAGATAATCTCTGGAAGTGAGTACTGATCCGATTGCTAAAATTTTTTCACCGATAGAAAGCTGCTTTATTCCCAAGTGACATAGGCTATATTTTATGTACGCGGACGCTGCCACGGGCAAGACCTAGTATAAAATACATTTTATGATCACTACGTCAGTTTTCCTGGCACCCACAGGGTTATTTATACGCGCCAAACTTTTTGCTGTAAAAAAACTGTGCAAAAATAAATAGTTGGAGTATGTCAGAGCTGGGATAACGTAAACAAGGGAATAGCCGGTCGCCAACATTTTAATTTGAACCTAAACATTCACTGTCCTTATTTTGATATACATTTGGTGTAATTTCCCAAGAGATAATTTGTACATATTAATGTCAGCTAGGTTTTCTAACTGTAAGAATTTCATGGTGCCTTATATTAATAATATTTTTATTCTTCTTGACAATTCTATCAGTACTCAAATATTAATAAAAATATTACGCTATCAAAACTCTTAAATAATGAGTATGTATTTTACTATTAGTGTTAAAAAAATAAACTGAAAATTTAAAATATCAAATGCACACAACGTGCAATGGTTGGTAAAAAAAGTCCCATATAACAAAAACCGAACAATCGCTAAACTTGAGAGTCTGGACAGGGCACATTGCTCGTAAAACAGATGATTGACGGGGCCGAAAGGTTCTGGAGTGGCGTCCACGCACCGGAAGACGCAGCGTTAGAAGGTGTAATGTGGATCGACGGCTTTCTGTGGGTCGCGGGAATACGCGGGATGCGAGACGCACAGGACCGGTCATGGTTGCGACAGTTGGGGAAGGGATTGTAGCAGTGGACGTCTTTTGGTTGAAATGACGATGACGATGGCATATTAAAGGTAGCCTTATGTCAAAGTCAAAATATTTTATTTCACATAGGCCTACATGGGCACTTATAAAACGTCACAAGCTAGTGCACGGTTCCAAATTGGTCGTTTCCTATGGAGAAGAACCGGCAAGAAACTCCATGGTTACTCTTTGTTTCAACGATGTACTTACCTCTTTTTTTTTTCAATTAATGTAATTAATGGGGCTCTACCACTTACTGATCTTATTTGTGTAATTAAAAGTAAAATAAACGAAATCTCAAAATTAAAAAAATTGAATTGAAATTGTGCACAAGCGGTAATGATTACATAATTCAATCAATTATTCATAACAATTGCTACTCGAAAATACTAAACGCAGTATTTTTCCATTGTTTTTCATTCATATAATCAACAGCCTGTACAATATGTCCATAAATTGAGTGACGATCTGGGTTATAAACTAACGCTAATAACTTTGCTGTTTATGAATATTATTTATTGAGAGACCTTTTCTATGGCTTACCCTTTAAGTATTTGTACTAATTAAAAATTTGTGGTGTATTGTGTGTTGTCTAGTTGGATGTAACTAAGTAGCTGCCAGTATTTTACAAGGACTCTATCTGACCTCTACTACCCAGTAACTGGGTTTCACGATAACCCCTTGGCAAGGCTGGTGTTAGATTTTCTAGTATCTGACCACACGTGTCAACTGTCCGGGCCAAACGGGGTGTTTCCTAGTTCCTTCGTTGCCTTTCATTTCCAGGCCGGGTTTTCCTTACAGAAGCGAACTCATGGCCCCAGTAGGCTTCGACCCTGCTGGGTCCCTGCGGTTTGCTGACATCTCCTTGAGGCGCGCGTGTAACACTACGCGCTGTCGACGACTCGGACTTGGTCCGGACGGTTACTGGACGGTCGGACGGCGAACTAACCATTGCTCGACGTCCGCAAGCCCACACCTATGGTGCGTGAGAGCAGTGAATTTGCGCGTGCGGCCGCCTCCTTTGCTAGCATTACTGCTTCATAATGTGGCGACCTCCTGCCACTCATCTTCTCTTTGGACTATGGCATATACGGCCCAACGGGTTAATGTGCTATCCAAGTCACTGAGGAGTATCGGCGTGCAATGGCTCACCCATCGACGGGCCGACCTCGTCAATTGTAGCTTAACCTCGAAAAAATTATAATGCCTTAGAAAAAGCTGCCTTTTTAAAATAGACAGACCCAAAGTTCTCTGTTAAAAACTTTCGATTAAT
The DNA here is from genome assembly GCA_949319445.1 of Mythimna lalbum. Taxonomy (NCBI): domain Eukaryota; kingdom Metazoa; phylum Arthropoda; class Insecta; order Lepidoptera; family Noctuidae; genus Mythimna; species Mythimna lalbum. The sequence continues at coordinate 21,892,296 of OX439344.1, forward strand.
CTGTAGGATAAACTTATAATCTGTTTAAAAAATATTGTTTTCAAGACTTGAGTAACAAAATCTCTTTAGTGATAAAGTTTTATTTTTCTTTTAGGCATATTTTAGTAGTAGAATACTCTTAGTCTTATATAATGTTTGGAATATTTAACATTGGTTTCGGTACTCCTGAAACAAGGCTACTAAACTTTTCATACACTTACCTAAATATTCTCGATTTTTTTGGTAGGCAAGAATCATCCAATGACAACCCAAGCTCTTGGGTGGAGCGGGAGATAGTGTCAAACCATAACTGACTAAAAACCTACCCCGTGCCTTCTAGCCTTCGAGCACCCTTTCGGATAACCCTGGCCCCCGTAGGCTTCGACCCAGCTGGGCCCCTTCTGTTGCTGACAACTCCTTGAGGCGCGCGGGAACATTGCGCGCCGTCGACGTCTTGGGCTCGGTCCGGACAGTTACCGGACATTTTCGATAGTATAATACATATTTTTACTTATTCTATACCAAGGTGTATAATTAGGTTAGGAGATCATCATTATTGATAGGCTCACGTTTGATCATTACTTCACGTGATGGTGAGCGATAATGTGGTCGAGGATGGAGCACGCTTGCTTAGAAGTAACGTATTCACTATTAAGGTTAAGGTACAATTACTACACTGTGCACACGTGTGCCAAGTACACCGACCTGGACGCTTCGGTCTCTATACATTTTACATGGCAACTAGTCTTGTAGAGCTACACTAGATCCACGCCACGCGGCGCAACGCTACGTCTTTCTACTACTACCTACTACGTTCTAGCTTTAAGTTGTAGCTATCAGAAAACACGGAATGTGGCAGAGAATTCTATTTCTTAGCTGTACGTATGCTTAATAAATGTGTTCCCGAAACATTTTGTTAATGTGTAGGGGATGACCACAATGTCACGGTGAACGGTAGCGCAGCGCTGTACGTCTAATGGGCTGAAGATGAAACGTGCCCGGCGTAATTAAATTGTGCAAGTTCGACGTACACTCTGCGATATGTAAACGATAGAAAACCGACAGGCTAGCAACTTTGCGTCGATGCTTTTAAAACTTTGCGCTCAAACTCTGTTCGATACAATAATTACGATCGAACGTGTTTTGCTGATCTAGCTACACAATTACGCTGAGCTAAGTGCAGGGCGACATCAGTACCCCTATAGCCAAGTTGATAATCTGCAATAGTTAACGCTAGTAAAAAGCTTCAAAAGTACGGGAACGACGTCGTCTGAACGCTCCGTCACGTTGGTTGGCAGAGCAAAAGAATTGGCGGCAAGGTCAACTCGAAGCGAAACGGTTGTAACTTGGCTAGGGGGGCAGTAAATATTCGGACAGCAAACCGGGTGCTTTCGTACTTATTAGCATATCATATAATTTAGCGTAACTTAGTAACATAATTATCGTGTTAAAAATAAATCTTTAAAGTACGAGTATGTATTTAATTTAATAGCATAGCAGTCCATACCACTTCGGTCGCGGCTGCAACAAAACTTCGCGACACAACCTCATTTAAAAACAACTATGTTGCGAGTGGGAAGGGCACAGAAAACAGAGTAATAGATTACGCAAATAAACTCATTAGATGCCCAACTCAAGACCTCTTTCAGCTCTCCAAAGTCCTTACTGTTAGACAGCACTTCATATTACAAACAGTTGTCAGAAGATATGGACAGCTGTACTACGATCCAAATTGTGCCACTGTATTGCGTCGTGCGGACAGAATCTGTGCTACAAAACGTTGCAGCACTGTAGCTGTGAGTTGCAGTTTTAGATGCTTTAATTCTAGGCTCTTTAATAGAATAAATAAGGTTAAAAATGTATACCCTTTCACGAAGCATGTTGTTAAAAATAAATTAACCGATCGGTTAACATCAAAATCTTGTGATGAAAGTGAAAAAATTATTAAAATTTAACATCAAAAAGTATTACTACACACTCTTATTACATACGAGGGAGGTCTGTAAAAAGAGTGTGTAGTAATATTTACTCCACACCCTCACTACATACTCACTAAACAACACCCACTACTTTAAGTTAGAATAAGTAAATATTGCATAAGATAAGGAACTAAGTACTGCTGTTCTTATGTTTCTAGAGGTGGGCGTTGATAGCTACGCCTCAGTTTCAAACTATTGCGGCTACATCGCGTATAAATAACTTGTTGAAGGTATTTCTAGTTTCAAATAAAGATTTTTATTATTATTTATATTAATAATCGGTTTAAGTTTCATTATGTTCTAATTGTTGTTTAAGTCTTACCGTGTGTTTATTAATTACTAGCTGACTCCCCGCACATGAACCATATGGCACAGCCAAGCCACAAACGCCGCCACGAGAAGCTAGAAGCTGCCACAAGCCTGTGGTCGTGTGGTCTCTTGTGGTCGGCGGCTGTTACTTTTTGTTAACCCATACGCGCAGTATCAATATATACTCTGACGAAGAAGCTTTAAATACGCGAGTGGCGTGCGGTGGCGATTTGTACCTTGCTTAGTGGCCAGTCCGGGCCACAAGAAGCGAGCAGTGGCGTGTGCCGGGCACCGGCGTCTACCGTGTGCGCCGTGTCCATATAAAATCTATGAAAAGTACAGGAAATGTGCCAGTGATGGCGTTTTGTGCTTGGGGTCGGTGGCTTGTGTGCGGCGACCCTAACACTCAATTAATGTAGTGATACCTTTTAGCTAACGACGGAATGATTGAGACCAATGTATTTGACAGTTGCTGTCATTTCTCGATATATTTGAATATATTGTTTTTTTTTTTTACGTGATACATTCCAATATTTCTTATAATAGTTATTCTGCTGTTCGGGGTGGAGATGAATCCAAAAAAAAAACTTTTTACAAAAAAAATATAACCGACTTCAATGTTAAAAAAACACTGAAAAGTACCAAATAACTTTAATTTTGGAAGTCGGTGTTTCTATAATAGTTTAGTCTCTTCGTTATTTAACACCGACTTCCAAAATTAAAGTTATTTGGTACTTTTCAGTGTTTTTTTAACATTGAAGTCGGTTATATTTTTTTTGTAAAAAGTTTTTTTTATTTTACACTTTTTAGTTATAGTACCACCACTAAAAAGTAACCCTCAGTCAAACTTAAATACCTTATAGTCAGAGCGCATCTCATAACGGTTCTAATAATCCCAAACACCGTTAGATCCAGTTCGATATATCCTCTTCTTTCAATCAGTCATTAGACTAGATGCTGATAATCCCGGCTGCAGCATCAGGCCAGACTTATGTCAACATTGCATTGAACTTAAAATTTAGTCCTGTTTAAAATGAGCCCAAACACGACTACGGTGCTGTAATTTCACGGTTTGTACTTTTTCTGATGCTCCTGGCTTCAGCATCAGGTCTCTATGTACTTCGGTGTTCTTTATTAGCAGTACGTTTATCCACACATCGAGCCCTTTTCAATGAGTCTAAACTCGATATATCTGCTGTTAGTTGTCGAGGACTTAGGTACTCTGCAGACTATCCTGACTGCAGCATCAGGTCATGACTTGATCAACAAAACAATTTACTAAAACAGTATCAAACATCAAAACAATTTACTAAAACAATCCTTGCCTGTTCGACTAACTTCTTACTGTTAAGGAGTTGTACCTTCCATCATCAGCTCAGCTACCTGAGATGGTAACGACCATACGTAAATACACAAGGTACTTCATAAAATATGCGAAAATCAATAAGTGAGCCTATAAAATTTGAGGGTTGCCCTCAATTTCTTCAAGATTCCATCATCAGATCCTAATTTGGTGACAATGGGACCACCTCAGAACTATCTACTTTCGAACAAAAAAAGAATTTTGAAAATCCGTTCACATTTGGCGGAGTATTGGCCGAACAAACATACAAAAAAAAAAAAAAAAAAAAAAAAAAAAAACATACAAACAGCCGAACGTAGTACCTCCTCCTTTTTGGGAAGTCGGTAAAAAGCAATGATCATTGAAATCGGTCCAGCCGTTCTTGAGTTATAAATAGTTTAACAAATACGACTTTTTTATGTATAATTATGGATTTAAATACGTTACAGTTTTATTTTCAGAAAATACCTACTAATAAAAGATTATAATAAAAAAATTGCACTCCTTGACAATATTATGAATTCCTTTTTAGGGTTCCGTACCCAAAAGGATAAAATGAGACTCTATTAGCCTAGCCCATCTGTCTGTCAGTCTGTCACTAGATTGTATCTCATGAACCGTGATATTTTTACAGATGATGTATTTTTGTTGCCGCTACAACAATAACTAGAAAAAACATAATAAAATAAATATTTAAAGGTCCCATACAACAAACATGATTTTTTTCTTCGTTTTTTGCTGTACGGACTATACGGAACTCTATGCGCGAGTACCACTCGCACTTGAGCAGTTTTTTAAAGTAATTTAAATATTAGCCTCGTTCAGGCTCGGTTACGTCTAAACTTATTAAATTAATATTACTTTGCTTATTGTTGGCATCTGTTGAATTTTCCGCTAAAAGATAATAATAACTGTGGCCCAAAACACTTACTTTCAGCAAGGGAAGCATTTTTTTTCGGTAAGTATAATACCTAATGTGTTTATTTCGCTTATTACACCGACTCTCTTTGAACTGTTTCCGCCCTTTGCTACGCCATTTTCTTATTCTCGACTATAGGAAAATTCTGGATGGTATGAAATCTATACTCCTTCTGTTTAGGTAGTTGACTAAATGTAAACAATCTTGATATGGCTTTTAATCCTTACTAATATTATAAAAGCGAAAGTGAGTTTGTTTATTTGTTTGTTACATCTTCACGCCTAAATGGTAAAACCGATTTTGATGAAACTTGGTACACGGATAGACCATGTCATCTATCATGCGGGCGAAGCTGAGAGCAGCTAGTTTAAATTAAATCGTATAAAAGACATACATTACCTAACATCGGTTTAGGTGAATACCTACCTAATTGTAAAAGTTTTTAGATACAAATTTTAGATTTTTTTTAGATAATATCCAAGTTAAGATTGTTTACATTTAGCTAGCTACCTAAACAAATGAAGTATAAAATGTGTATAGAAATTCACGCAGAGTAGCTTTTTACCTAAGCATCTTCTTGCCCTCATCCTGTGTTAGTTAGGGTCGGTGCTGCATGTCTATTTTGCTCTATTTTCCATTGAATATATCCACTCCTCTTTTCTTTGAACTCAGTCTTCCTTTTCTTTTATTTTTCACTACATAGTATAAAACAAAGTCGTTTTTTCTGTCCCTATATCCCTATGTACGCTTAAATTTTCAAAACTACGCAACGGATTTTGATGCTGTTTTTTTGAATAGATAGAGTGATTCAAGAGGACAGTTTATAATATGTATAATAATATCCATTAACTAGTCGAGAAATACTGTTACCCGAGCGAAGTCGGGGCGGGTCGCTAGTATATCATAAAGATATCCACAAGTGACTTTCAGACGTTAAAAAAAGCATTAGTAGTTTAGAAGTAGGTATGCGGAACTGGATACCGCAAACTTCCATTGAAAATTATAATTAATTTTGATTCTCCGACCAGACGAGAGTTGTGTCTGGTCTCGGCAACTACCCAATAGTAGGTAAGAATCGGACAGTTGTATATAATTTTATTCTTATCGTGTAGCAGTTCCTTTCTTTTTTTTGCTACTTCAATGCCCCTACATCAAAAAGGGAGGATCCTTCTAACAGACGTCGCTACAGTAGATTTGGAATTTTAAATCAAACAGTTTTCGTTAGTAATGTGTTATTTTTTCTACGGGAAGACAAAAATCTATCCTATGTACTTACACCCAAGGATTAGTATTCTACAGTTAAGAAATTGCTTGAAGTTAGAACTGCCAACAAACAACAACCACCTAGCGTCGAGCGTTACTTGAGCATTTTCTCAAGTAACGTGTGTTACTCCACTAGAATGGGATTTGTAATTAAGAATTCTAACCTTGAGTACCTAATTACTTATTTATAAATACGAGGGTAAGTCACCGCACTGGGTGAAAGGCCCACGAAACTACCTCTTCACTCCTGTGTAGTGCAGGAGCCACTGGTTTTTAGATATTAACAAATTGATAGTAAACGAGCAGATTTAGCAGAAGGTAAAGAAAATATTATTTTCTCTCCTTGCTGTTCCGTAGTCGGAGGTTTCCCACGAGGGTTATAGTCGTAGCTCGTAGTCGGCTTTATAATGATCCCACTGTTGGGACTCAGGCCTCCTTTCAAGGAGAGAGATTGGGCCGTAATCCACCACGCGGGCCCAGTGCTGACTGGTGCATGTCACGTGTCTTCGAATTTTTAGTTCTAGGACATGTCGATTTCCTCACAAAGTTTTCCGCCACCGTTTTGAGAGCACTGGTTATGAAATAAATTACACAAAGTAATGCGCCTGACTGGGTTTGAACCCGCGACCTACAATTCGTAAGTCGCGGCCGTTACCACTCGGCCACCACTGCTCTCTCGTCCAAGGGTTGTCTTAGGGATAAATTACGACGTCCAACACAGATAAAGATTTTTTCACAGATGGTGGTCGCGATCTTTTTCAATTCCTCGAACTGCGTTAGTCGCGAACTAATAGATTTGTTTGGAACACAAAACTTTGTTCCAACTTATGAAATAAAGTAATTCGTAACAACAGCCTTCTTTTCTGTTCCACACCAATTTATACCACACTAGTGATCCGTCCCGGCTTCGCATCGGCAATAAATATAGCTTATGTTACTTAGGGTGAATGTAGCTTTCCAATGGTGAAATAAATTTTTAAATCGGCAAAGTATTTTTTGACGGCCGGATGGCGGGCTACCCGGTGCTCGTTGTCCGAAAGCCCACGCCTAAGGTGGCTGGAAATCGGAGTCGGGATTTTGGCGTTTCCACACGCATGCGTCCGCCTTCTTCGCTAGAGATACTGCTTCGCAAAAGGAGGCATCCGCCAGCCATTCTTCCTCGCTCCCGGCTATGGCTAGCAGATTGACATATACCTACTTATTTTCTTAGAAGTTACATGATATGTAATAACCAGTACTTCCTATCCGATCAACTAAACCGATCAACTGGTTGATCAGAATGGAACTCGGTGAAGGATTTATTTCCAATCTAATCAACTTTGAAACGGATCAACTGTTTTCTTTCTCAACGGTTCAACTTTTTAGTTGGTCCGATAGGAATATTTTACTTTATTTAAATTTGTTCTATCTGCTCAACTGTGGTACTAAACTAAAATTGATTTTTTTTTAATATATTAATATTAGGCACTTGTGAAATTTTTTATGAGTGCAAAAACACTATAGTTAAAAACACTTGTGAATTTTTTTATGAGTGGAAAAATACTATAGGTAAAAACACTTGTGAAATTTTGTACGGATGGAAATACACTATAGGCCAGTCAAAATCGACACCAAAAATCACAAAGTCGCAAGTATCTATATTTTTTTATATGTTGTTAGGTTCCTTGAAAGTAGTTTACACTCAAGTTTGCGACCCTGGAAACCCTGTGCTACTCCCTTGGTACTCGAAAAACTGCGAAATTTTTGCTTTTTTTTCCAAAAATCTACCGAAAAAAAGCGTTGTTCATGTATAATTGCTGATAACGTAATAAAGTTAATTAAATATACTATAATTTGAATTTAACTTCAGCACTCTAGGTCTATTAGTTGCAGAGATACAGCTTGTGCATTTTTTTTGAAAGGTGAAAATTTTGTGTTTGCGACATATTCAAAGACACGTAAGCTAATAGTAGAAAAGTATGAGACAAGAATTAGGATGTAGGCTTCATAGTTTCTTCAAAAATAACAAAAATAGTAAAATATCGTGTTGCTTCGTTAGGGTAGATTTTTGGAAGAAACTAAAAAAAGTGCCAAAGTTTCGTAGTTTTTCGAGCACCATAGGAATAGCACAGGGCTTTCAGGGTTGTAAACTTGGGTGTAAACTACTATCAACGGATCTAACTACACACAAAAAAAAAATTGTAGTTTCATGCGCGTTTGCGGTGTTTCTGCTTTTTTGTGTCGATATTGACTGGACTACTATAGTTAAAAACACTTGTGATAATTTGAAAAATTTAATTTAAAATGATGGATGAATGTGAAAAGAACGGCGGCAAAGATTTTCTACTTGAAAATTTTCAATACACAAAAGTCCGGAAATATAAAAAAGGAGCATGGTACTTTAGGTGCATCAATTATAAGAAACTGAAATACAAAGGAAACATAACTATAAAAGTAAGTTTTCACAAGTGTTTTTACCTCGAGTGGTTTTCCACCCTTAAGTTTCACAAGTGTTTTTACCTCGAGTGGTTTTCCACCCTTAAGAAATTTCACAAGTGTTTTTACCTCGAGTGGTTTTCCACCCTTAAGAAATTTCACAAGTGTTTTGCCACTCTAAAAAAAAATAAGTTGATCGGACTGGAAGTACAGAAAAGTGATCCGATCGATTTCCATTCTGATCAACCAGTTGATCGGTTTAGTTGATCGGATAGGAAGTGCAGAAGGTGATCCGATCGAGTTCCATTCTGATCAACCAGTTGATCGGTTTAGTTGATCGGATAGGAAGTACTGATTTTGAACTCTCATTTCTAAAAACTTAGATATAGACACCGATTTGTTTGTAGATACTCCACACGAGTAAGTGTCGCCGCACATAGAGCACATGCCACGGCCACAAACGCCGCCACACGAAGCTAAAAGCGGCCACAATCCACTTGTGGCCAGTGGCTGCTACTTTTGTAACCCATGTGCGCAGTAGTATAATGGACTCTGTCGAAGAAAGTCTAAATGCAGCAGTGGTGTGAGACAGCGTTTTGTATCAGCGTTAAGTGGCCAGTGCGGGCTACAAGGAGCGAGCAGCGGCGTTTTATAGCGTGTGGCGGCTTCCGGCGTCAACCGTGTGCGGCGAGTCCATAGAAAATAATGATATTCCACAACTATCACACAACACCGCCTAGTCCCAAGCTAAGCAGAGCTTATGTTATGGGTACTAGACAACTGATAAACATACTTATATATTTCTAAATACATACATATTATAGATAAATTAGACCCAGGCACAGACCAAATGATCATGCTCATCACATAAACATTTGTCCTGGGTGGGAATCGAACCCATGACTTCCAGCATAGCAGTCAGGGCCACTAACCACTAGACCAACAGGTCAGTCAAAATGTATGAAACCTTTAGTAAATATAGCGGTAGCGGTGTATTGTGGTTGAGCCCGGTAACTCGTGTGCGGCGACCCTTACAAGTACCGCCGAAAGCTGTTTGTACGTAGGACTAAGGTCTAAGAGAATATATAACACTTCTGTGTAGATATAAGATAAAATTTGTAAACTTAAAACTACGTAATTTTAATTAGATATAAGATAAAATTTATGTTTTGTGTACTCCATTGTAATATTAATGGTTGTTAGAACATTATTTTACTCGCTTATTTCTATCTCAGTTACTTTGGCTTTCAGGCTAATTGGGTATTATGTGGTGGAATTTTATTGTTATCGGACTTAAACAACACTAGAAAATTCCAATATTCTTGTGTACTATTGGCTTGAACATGGTTATTAATAATCTACACTAATGTAATAAGTTTTTTTTTTGTTTGTATGGGGTAATCTCTGGCAGTTATTGTTTCGATTGCTACAATTTTTTCACCGATAGAAAGCTGCTTTATTCCTGATTAAGAGGGTCCTTCTCCACTCGCTTATCGTAAACATCGAAAATGGTTTAAAAGCTTGTTACTTCATTTAATGCAATCCAACGCGATGTTTGACGAAAAGACAACGCAAAAAAGAGATAACGTCTGGAAACTCTGTTAGTATTCGGTAATTCCGAGATTTACTCGAAAATTTCACAAAACTTGCTCCAGGAAATAGCTGTTTTTTTTAAGCCCTTAAAAGTTTTTGGAAAAAGTTGTCGTCATTTAGAATCTTAATAAAATTTGCAAGGTCTCTAGAGGATTACTTTTTTGACTTTTTTAATTTTTAGGTAAATTATGAAGTGTCAAAGTTCATACAAAATAGGAAATTTTTAGAGGTTTTTACTGGATTAGTTTTACACAAATTTAGAAATTGGCTTTTTTAGAAACCTAGATAATATCAACAAGATACTGTGTTTCCAAAATATCTAATGAAAAATGTGTAATAACGTCATAATCAGTTATGAACGGTTGTATGAAAAACAGTGAAAATGGGAGTCGTGATGCACCATCTTAACAGGCTATTTTATGCACGTGGGTGAAGCCGTGGGCAAAACTAGTAATTTAATTAGGCCTTTATCATTGTTTTTCAAGGTTTCCAAACTACAGCCTGCAACAAAGTAATGCCTAGGCAACTGCTCTACTAACTTATCCATATAATGTTCTTTTTTATTTATATAATTTTTTCATCTAGTCCTTATTGTCCCTCTGCTGAGCAAAGTAATCCCCAGGTCCTTCCAAACTTTCTTCTCCCTTTTTTTATAAACATTGATTAAATAGTTTAAAAGATTAGGAATTGCCGCCAGTGAAATTAACTTTAATTTAATTCGGGTTCCAAATCTGCTAAAATCTTTCGGACTCAAATAAACACTACGTTCATAAATTAATAGAGGAAGAAGACGAAAGCAATATCAAGTCCATTTACATCCCCGTAGACCCGAAACGATGTAATCGTTCGTAAGTATAATTAAACTAGGGCCGCTTTTTTCATTAACACTTACATTAATTGAAATAAATGAACATTTTCTAAAGATTGTATAATTAAAGCGAAAGGCAATTTACGATTTTATACAGTTACAATTAATTATATTGTCTAAGAAATTCGATTTAGTATTAAAAGACATTTTAAGAGGGCCCTTCTTCAGTCTCAACGTGAGCATGGTTTAAATGCTTGTTGTTTCATCCAACGCAATGTTTGATAAATTGGTAACGCGAAAAAAGAAAAATAACGCCTGATAACTCTGTTGGCATTCGGTAATTTTGCCATTCACTCGAATATTTCAGAAAACTTGTTTCAAGAAATACGTGTTTTGTTAAAAAAAAATTCATGATTCATAATTTTGATTGTGTAAGGTTTCTATTGTTGCATTGTGTTTTTTTTATTATTAGTACATTAATGGATTAGTCTTACATAAATTTATGATTTGATCTCTATAGAAACCTAGATAATACCCACAAGATTTGCATTTCCAAAATATTAAAAGAATGATGTGTAACATATAACGACATAGTGACGTAACAACGATTGTATAAAAATGTACCTCGAGAAGGACGCTCTTAAACACTGAAATCTCCGATTGTAACTAAACGACTCGTATATTTCAACATTTATTTCAGTTGGTTACGAGAAATTAATTGTTTTCATAGTAAATAGTGAGTAAAGTTCTATAATATAATATTTACTTGTACAATGAAAAGATGAAATAATGTTTGTTGGTTGCCTGAAGGGTTACCTTTGAACGACCTACAAATGTTAATTATTACTGCTTTCCGTTGGTGTATTTGTTTAAGACATCTTGTGACGTGTTTGTACAATGTAAACACGTAAATGGTACGAGTACCTACATCTCTGAAATGAGCTTTAACATAAGTTTAACATCATTAGTTTTAGTAGGTATGTGCAAAACCGGAAACATGTGTTATTTTATGTAAAGAATCTATGTACAAATTTTCTTAGCCGTATCATGAAAAATGACAAAGTTACATGCTCGTTGTGTTACCTGGTTCTCCGCACACATACATGGTTACCGGGCCATTAGAACGACTGAGGGGTGGTTTTGCTACCGCACCTAGCTTGTGCACTGGCGTCTTATGCCCACTATGACCTTCCTCGACCTGTGTTAGTATCTTGTGAGCTTTTTTAATTATTTTTGGGGAAAAATCTAAAATTGTGTAAAAAATATTATTGGAATCGATTCATAAATTGATTCTGAATTAACTATATTCAGGTTTTGAATCTATATACCAAAAATAACATACAATATTATTTTAACTTTTTTTTAAAGAAATTATTTTCTGCCATATTTCTTTTTACGTAAGAAATCATGGCTCTTCTTGCGTGTGCGAGTGAAGAGAGAGGAAATATCAGACTTTTACTGGCTAAAACCTTCTTGTATACCTTCAATTGCCCATTGCGGTCAAGGCTGTATTGTAACTCTTTCTTTGTTGACAGCATCTGTGGCATTTAAACAATGCTTTAGTACAAAAATAAGTAACTGTTGATATACAATCATTAAGTTAAATCGTGAGCTTTGTGTTTTCTTACAGTCGCAGCCAGAGCCGCAGTAAATCAATTAGAAAATTAATTAAATCGAAGCAAGATTTCAATTCAAACAATTCCGATATTAATTACTTACTTGAAGAGGGAATTGTTTATTTCTCAATTCCTACTTATAAAATACTTAACAAACTAAATATTCTATATAACCCGACAAAACGTTGTTCTGCCATATAAATTATTAAAGGAAAAAATAAGGGGTTCGTGTAGGAGAGTAAAAAATTACTTATTCTCGGACCTATCAAACAGACACCACGTTTTCATAAAAATCGGCCAAGTCGTTTAGGAGAGGTTAACACAAACACTGTGACACGATATTTTTATACAGGTAGATACCATTCGAGACGGTGCGAGAGAAGAATGTCTGGAAGGACTTGGGGGAAGCCTTTGCCCAGCAGTGGGACAGTAATGGCTGGGAAATAAAAACATATTAGATAATACCGTACAACAAAAAAAGAAACTTAATTAGGTACACATTCCTACGTGTACCCATAAAACTGATAACAGAGTTGCTTAAAAAGGGAGTTAGTTTAAATAAAGAAAAGTCATTGAAAATAGACGGCTCACGTATTTGAGTGTATTGTGAATGTTTTGCTTGTAAAGTGTTAGCAGGAATATAAGGCCTCGTTTACGGAGAAGCGGGGAGACGCGCGTCGCGTTTGTGTGTAGCACGGCCCGCACTAAATGCTAAGAAATGGCGTTGTATGGGAGTGTTAATCGAAAAGCGATTTTTCATCGTTCACTGAAAAAAATAATGATTGATTTTACTAAATTCCGCGTAAATTTTCGTAAATTTTATCAAATCCGCGGGTTAATACGGTCCTACACACAGAATTGTTGATTTTACCAAATAGAACTGGTTGATTATGTAAATCAACAAAGTGGATTTTGTTAAATTCACTCTTGTTATAGTAAAATTAGCCATGAAAAGGGTTGACTGTGGCAGCTCATTACTCAACCTATGCTACTTTAGTACATTCAACAATTCTTTTTTTTCAGTGTTTGCTTGATATGCTGGTGGTGTACGCGAATGGCACCACCACGTCGCACGCAACGTCGCATCCTTTCACGCGGCGGCACACGCCGCTTTGGGCCTACGGCGTGGTTTTTCACGCGTTTTACGCACATACCACGCGCCACTGCACGCGCGGCTACTTTGTAAACAGTGAAACCGCTCGACGCGCCGTAAGAAGCCACGCTGCACGCGACACGCGACACCACGCGTCTCCGTAAACGAACACTTTAGGTAAACTAGAGGCTCAAGAACTACCAAGGACGAAAGGAGCCGAAGAGGTTCTTAAAAGAGAAAGGTATTCGATAATTCAGAGGCGACGTGCCGTATCAGAGAACAGGATAACATCTAGAGAGCTTTTTAATTTGAATCCGGGAAATTTGGGACATGTCGCTACAAGAGGCAGAAAATTTTAATTCACTGTGTATTTCTAAATAAGAGATCGTTTTTTTTGTGATACTTTTTTCGGGCTATTGAGACCGCAGAATTGAACAGCGGTTTTTTGTTATGTTGCTTTTGTGTCGTTATTTTTCTTCTGTCGTTATCCTTGACAGTGTTTACTCTTTAACGATAATATACATATTTATTTATTTATTTACTTTAACATAATCACATTACTTAAATACATATAATTATGTAGACATTCCATTTAGTGATGTCTTCTAAATACCCAAGCGTCGAGCAGTGCTATTTAAAACCAGTGACTTTCTTTTTACTCCTCGGTAACAGCCTGGTTTATTAAGCTTTCTTTTTTTTTCAAACCAATATTTGAAAAATTGATATGTTTATTGTAGATTCATGAACAACATTATCAACTATTGATTTTTTCATGCGATTAATACTTTTGTCCAAAAAAAATATTTAGAAATTTTACAAGTTTTCCCTACTCCTTCGAAACGGCTTGAATCTTTAGAAAATACCTACTTCACACATAAAAACTGGTGATTAAATATTCTTCAAAGTGAACATAGCTTAAGTGAATCAATATTTCGCAAAGAAAATTGAATTTAAAGGTCAGCGTCGCTCTATCCGGGCGCAGCTGGCCGCAATTAAATGCACAGGTACTCGTACGTACGAATGTTGTGTACTTGTGTACCATTTTATTCTGGCCAGATTCAAGGGACTATAAGCCTCAAGGCTTACCTTCAAAGGTACCTTCAAAGGTACTGTGAGGAAGCTGTACCTCTTTGGGTTCAAATCCTTTGAACACTTAGCGTAATTACTTATAAGTAAATTGAAGTTAAGTATATAAAACCTAAAACCTATAAACCCTATTTGAACTACGACTCAAATGAGTGTGCAAATCCAAGCCTAATTATCTTGTAAGTGCCTTTCAGCATGAAACCTTCACAGTACCTGGGTACTTTTTAGAGTTCCGCACCTCAAAAAGAAAAAATCGGAACCCTTATAGGATCACTTTGTGGTCCGTCTGTCGATCTGTCAAGACCCTTTATCTTAAGAACAGAAACCGTGTAGGTATCGAGTTGAAATTATATCCCTATACTCAGGTCTACGGTCGTTTGAAAATTTGGAAAAATCAAACTTTTGAACTAACTAAAATAAAGATACGGCTGTTTATGTCGCAAAAAACGTATATTTCGTCACTCTCAACGAAATCAAAATCCATACGGTAGGTACTTCCCATTGGACTAGAACCCTGAAAGTCATGAATCAAGGTCTTGTAACATGAGTATAAGAATAAATCTAAAAACTGAACATTTGTACTTAGGTATATCACTAAAAAAAAGTAAGTATTTACTTTTTTCTATTCAGAACAATCTTCGAGACTAGATTCGTGAATTTAACTATTTAAATAAATTGGTTTGTACGGAACACTCAGTGTGCGTGTCAGACTCGCTCTTGCCCAGTTTTTTTTAATACTACTCAGAAATTCTGGCTATCACAAATTATGTACATAAATAGGGTATTATATCATTACCATTTTACCGAGGTTTCATAGATACAAAATCAACATTAATTAAAGTTGATGAACAAAAATGTTTATGTAACGTACCTACGTGCCTACTTTAGGAAGCAATATATTTGCCAATAACCGAAGCTGACCTAGTAATGGGATAGATAATATTAATTTATGGTAATCTTTGTAAATTGTGTGCTCTGGTCAGCGAGACCCTTTGTGGGCGGTTCAAACAGCTTTTGAGAAGATATTGTTTTAAAATATTGAACTTTGTTAGCGATAAGGAAAACTCATTGAGCCCGGCTGATGAGACGATATACGTATTCGTGTTTTTAATTATTTTTTTATACGACCGCCCTAAATAAGGAGATTTATTACATTTTCTTTTCGTCTTTAGATTATTTGAATTCGCGTTGATGTAATTTTTACATTACATGGTGTTTATTATTATAATGAGGAGCAGTGGGGGCTCAGTGAAAAAAGTATCTACTTACGAGTTGTAGACCGTGGGTTCAAAGCCAGCCAGGCGCATTACTCTGTGGTAATTTATGTTATCACTACTGCTCTCAAAACGATGAAGGAAAACATCGTGAGGAAACCAGCGTGAACAAAAACTAAAGATAAGAAGACATGTGATAGGTATCTACCAATCTGCACTGGGCTCGAGTGGTTGATTACCGTCCGTTCCCTCTACTAGAGAGGAGGCCTTGGTCCCTATAGTGGGAACATTCAAAGGCTGATTATGCTATTATATGGATTTATCAGATTTTCTATCGCTATATTTTGGTGTATTTTCACGTAGTTACCAGGTATATCTTCTATTAAAATGTTCATAAATATTAATGACTAGCTTTTGCTCACGGCTTCGCCTGCGTACATAAAATATAGCCTGCGTCATTCAGGAGCAGCAGCTTTCTGTCGTTGAAATAATTTCAGCAAGCGGACCAGTACTTGACTACTACCTACAAACAAAAAAAAAAAAACAATAAAAAAACTTTACCTCTTTATTATAATACGAGTACCTATTAGTGTAGATAGTGAATTCGATTTGAGCAATGAGCATGTTAACCCTTCAGATACCGTCTATTAGAGACACAATAGTAAGACAATAGATGCGCGGCCACCGGTGGTCGCTTGGGGATTCATGAATTAAAAAACACTAACTAGGCTTTGGCCAAGTTTTCTACTTTTTATTTACGATTGCAGCTCCAAAGCTCGTGAGGTAAAAACAATCACGCAAGTACCCAGAAAAACCGTGTGGGCTAAAAAAATATTTGTATAAAGCCAATTCCATTCCCGCACCTCTCCACCTCGATGGAATGATTTATTTTGAAGCTAACAACACAATAGTTCACAACAGCTCTTGAAATTGAATCGTTTGTTTACAGTTTTAATGATTCAAGTGTTCAGTTTAAAAATTTTCAGCTTAGTTTTAAAGTACTCGTACAAATAGATTAATCTTGCAATCATTTGTTAACTTATTCATCAGATTCTTTTTGAGTTTAACTAGGAATTCTAGAACATAATTATAACATTCTAAAACATACATTCGCTGTACCTCGAAAAGCACGTAAAGCCAACAAAATGACAACGAAAAAAGCTATTGGTTGTCATTTGATTATTTGATTCTTTATGCACACAAAATTACAGATTCGGACTTAAATCCTACGAATTATCTACCAGTTAGATTTTTTATGATACAGTGATAATTTAATAATAATAAAGGGTATGTTAACAACAGTTAGGTACCGCAGCTCTTTTCAAAAAGTGTAAATAATAAAGGGTATGTTAACAACAGTTAGGTACCGCAGCTATTTTCAAAAAGTGTAAATAATAAAGGGTATGTTAACAACAGTTAGGTACCGCAACTCTTTTAAAAAAGTGTAAATAATAAAGGGTATGTTAACAACAGTTAGGTACCGCAGCTCTTTTCAAAAAGTGTAAATAATAAAGGGTATGTTAACAACAGTTAGGTACCGCAGCTCTTTTCAAAAAGTGTAAATAATAAAGGGTATGTTAACAACAGTTAGGTACCGCAGCTCTTTTCAAAAAGTGTAAATAATAAAGGGTATGTTAACAACAGTTAGGTACCGCAGCTCTTTTCAAAAAGTGTAAATAATAAAGGGTATGTTAACAACAGTTAGGTACCGCAGCACTTTTCAAAAAGTGTAAATAATAAAGGGTATGTTAACAACAGTTAGGTACCGCAGCTCTTTTCAAAAAGTGTAAATAAGCATTGACAAAAGGGAATCAACGATTGTAACCACGCAACATATTCACAACAAAATAAGCCAATAAATAAATAAGAACCGAGATCCCTTGTTTTTAAATCAACAGAACAGAATGTTATTGAATTCGTAACATGAATAAATGTACAAACGAGAGTTCCCTAGAAATCGGAAATAGACATCTATTGAGTGTACCGGGAATAAGTAGTATTTGTAATGCGCCGCGAACTGCGAACTGTTCAGCATTTAAATGCGAAGATCGCGAAGCATTCCGACGTCCTTCGTAGTGTTGAGCCCTGGTAGACCATTTGCTCGAGTGCTCAGTATTCTGGTCTCGCCTCGCCTGCACGTAATCCTGTATCGAAAGGATGTTTCGCATTGACGCCGCTAAAATTAACTAGATACTCTACGTGATAGTTATTGGACTTATTGGATTATCCGGCTCGAAGGACCATGTAGAAGGTAGTGCTTGGTGTTATGGTAACCTAGCACACTTTTCCTGTATCGATTATAGGTTACAGTTTGTAAGGTCGATGTTAACGTCTCGAAGTGTAAGGAAAATAGTTATATTGTATTAAATCACGAAGCATTAATCATTAAGAATTTGTAGTTGATTTTTGTCCCGTTTTACTGTGATATGCCACCCGTGAGAGTATAATAACTCACAAAAGACGAAAGAAGAGGTTTCAAAGTGAAAAGAAATGGTGAAAGACGAAAACTGCAAAGAAAAAGTGTTTTTATTTTAACTAAAAACTGCAAAGGTCATTAAGAGATTCACGTTCTAAAGAACAAGATGCTAAAGCTCCTAAACAAGTACCAGATAGCTTTTGCCCGTGGCTTCGCCCGCGTAAATAAATTATGGCCTATGCCACAGAGATAATATTTATTTACTTGGAATAAGTTGAAGATAAAACTAGTTATAACATGTCAAAAATTGCTTCAAATCATTTAATATTAGTACATTTTTACTATCATCATCATCAGCGTTTTTAATGTTCCAGGCCTCCTCTCTAGGAGAGGGAATGGGCCGAATCCACCTCGCAGGCCCAGTGCGGGTTGGTCAATGTCATATGTCTTCGAATTTTTGGTTCTAGGACATGCCGGTTTCCTCACGATGTTTTCCTTCACCGTTTTGAGAGTGCCGAGTGGTAATGGCTCCAACTTACGAGTTGTAGGTCGTGGGTTCAAACCCTGCTAGGCGCATTACTTTGTGTAATTTATTTCATTACCACTGCTCTAAAAAAAAATATGTAAATTAGAGCTTGATTGCAATACCACCTTACAGTAAGTAGTAGTAATGCAATCGTTGATGGTGAGGCGCGCTAATTTACTAAGAGCTTATTCACTGTCAAATTTGAATTGTTATGGAAACTAAAATATAGTCATGCAATTGACATTTCGTATGCCAAACCTGCAGTATTTTAACTGACAACTCTTCCATAATAATGTCGAAAATATATCACAAACTCACAACAATATAATCCATTTAAAGAATGCGCTACATTTGAGACCCGACCTCGAGTGCTCTTTACAATAATCTTTCTAACAGTATGCAAAGCTGGTTGATCGTAGACTGCACCTACTTTAATTTACTCGAGTGTTGTTCGTTTCAGATTTATGTTGGTGTATTTTACGAACTAACATAGTCCTTAGCACTGATTTTGTGAACCGTAGTATAGATTTATAATTTTAAAACATAGCTGGAAATAAATACTTTAGAATTGAATTAAAACAAGTTTTTAATGAAAACATTTTTTCATAGCAAGCTTTTATAGCACGGTATAATAATTATATAATTAATACTCGTCAAGACAAATCACTTGAGACTTGGGCGGTGCTGCAGTCTCTCCAACGGTGCCAAATTGACTATCGGTACATCGAGGTGCTGCAGTGTTTGTACGAAAACGCCACTATGTCAGTCCGACTACAGGACCAGATCTCGAAACCTATCCTTTTGCAGCGGGGTGTGAGGCAGGGAGACGTCATTTCTCCGAAACTGTTCACCGCCGCAATGGAAGATGTCTTCAAGGTTCTGGACTGGAATGGACTAGGCATTCATTTCAATGGCGAGTACATCACTCACCTTCGATTTGCTGACGACATAGTAGTCATGTCTGAGACTATGGAGGAGCTCAGCACAATGCTCAATGACCTCAGTAGAGCTTCCGAAAGAGTGGGTCTTAAAATGAACATGGATAAAACCAAAATCATGATTAAAAACCATGTAGCGCCCACTCCTATCAAGATCGGAGACTCTACACTCGAAGTTGTGGAAGATTACGTCTACCTCGGACAGACAGTCCAGTTAGGTAGGTCGAACTTCGAGAAAGAGGTCAACTGTCGAATCCAACTCGGCTGGGCGGCGTTCGGGAAGCTACGCGGTGTCTTCTCGTCCAACATACCGCAGTGTCTCAAGACGAAAGTCTATGATCAGTGCGTGTTGCCAGTGATGACATATGGCTCCGAAACGTGGTCGCTCACAATGGGCCTCATCAGAAGGCTTAAAGTCACCCAAAGGGCAATGGAAAAGGCTATGCTCGGGGTTACCTTGCGTGATCGAATCAAAAATGAAGACATCCGCAGGAGAACTAAGGTTGCCGACATAGTGCAAAGAATTGCCAAACTTAAGTGGGAATGGGCAGGGCACATTGCTCGCAGAACAGATGGCCGTTGGGGCCGAAAGGTTCTGGAGTGGCGACGCGTACCGGAAGACGCAACGTTGGAAGGCCTCCAACAAGGTGATCTGATGACCTGGTGAAGGTTGCGGGAAGCCGATGGATGCGAGACGCGCAGGAGCGTTCGTTGTGGCGACGCTTGGGGGAGGCCTATGTCCAGCAGTGGACGTGTATCGGCTGAAATGATGATGATGAAGACAAATCATACGAGCCCAAACTCGATAGGGTTGGGTCGTTTCACTGCTGAGTTCCTAAGCCACTTCTCGGTTCCATCATCAGATCAGCTTCATGTCATAATAATTTAGCATTGTCATCTGATTTATGTACTGATCTGATATACATATTTTGTGAGTCGTGAGTCGCAGAATTTCGGCCGCGTAATTTCTACTGCGGCAGATAGCTCATTTTGCGTCACCGTGTGAATGAAAAAGGACTTTTGTACGAAACCAAATGCAGCAGAAATTACGCGACCGAACTTTCTGCGACTCACGACTCATAAAGTTAAGTTCGTTTGGCCTCACCCTTAGGGGGTGGATTTTGAACAATCCGTTCTTAACGGATGTCTAAACTCTATAAGAAACTAACCTGCCAAATTTTAAGTTTGTAGGTGTTATAGTTTCTGAGATTTGGTGATTAATCTGTGAGTGGTGTTTCGCTTTTATATCGACTTTTGTATATCATTATTACTAATAGAATTTCCTTTTGTCTAGCCCCTCCATGCCTGTTGAGTGAGACAAAGCGACGTGCATGTCATGTGCAATTCTAGTTATTTAGTCAAATTAAAGGGCAGTTCCACTGCAGTCATGATTGCTTGAAGAGATGCGTGACACACACAGCATTATAATGTACATTCGATGTTTTAAAACGATTAATACATAGATTTATTGCACGTTCGATCGATTCGGGCTAAGACAATGTGAGAACATACATTCTGGTATTCTTATTACGATTTATTTTTGTTTCCGCGGCTTGGGTGTTCTGGCCTATTTCGCAGAAACGATGCGTTTTTGCTACATGACTGAGTGGTCTAAATCTGTGATTTGTGTTTTGGAACGTAGGTACCTAAGTATAGTACTGTTTATGTATAGCTTTTTAAACACTGTCCCACACTAGGAATTACTGCTATATCATGAATATATTCACAAACATGTAAACTACACAAGACACCCAGACCCGAAACGCCTAGCTGTGTAATATTTGTTCTGTGCGGAAAATGAACGCACGATACGAAGCGTGGCAGCCAATCTCTCAACCACTACGCTAACAATGCCGTCGAAATTAAAAGAATACTAGCTTTTGCCCGCGCAGCTTTGCTTCCGCTCTTCCTTACTATACCCTACCCTATCATACTCTACCCTACTCTACCCTACTCTACCTTACTCTACCCTACTCTACCCTACTCTACCCTACTCTACCCTTCTCTATCCTACTCTACCCTACTCTACCCTACTCTACCATACTCTACCCTACTCTACCCTACCAAACATCACATAAACCATCGATTAAATAGTCCGAACAAAGCCTTAACATCTGGTTTGGATAGGTGGGTCCGTTCTTGAATTATAAAATTACAACGAATAGTGGCATTGATTTTTATATATACAGATTTGTTCGTTTGGACGTTAGTGTAAACATATTAACAAAAAACTATTTACATCTCTATTCTACCTAGTACCTATTAGTCATGGTACTTGCAACATTTTTGCAAAAAAAGTTCTGCAAATAGATTCCAGATGACACAGAACCCAGGTGTACGACTTACGTAATTATTTACTACTGTTATGGCGATTTATTTGATTGTAATGGCCGCGGAAGCAGGTGCAACTTGCAGCTAGACAATTATAGTGGTGTTCCTAAGATGGCATTTTGATATGCCGATTGTTGAGGTAATTGCGAGTTGATGACTCATTCAGAGAATATTTTCTGCTGCAGTCTTTGTGTCTGGTATCTACAACATAGTTGGTAATTGATTAACTAGCTTATGCCTGCGGCTTCGTCTGCGTGAATGTCGGTTTCTCCATACAAACTTTGGAACCCCTCCCCCTGTTACATTCCCTTAGAGGGTGAATTTCGGAAAATCCGTTCTTGGCGAATTTTAAGTTTGTAGATGTTGGTTAGTTTCTGAGATTTCGCGATTAATCAGTGAGTGGTACTTTCTTTTATACATATAACAATAGATTTAACGTATATTTTCAGGTATGAATTAACCCATAGAAACATTATTTAATTATACCTATTAATATTTTACAACATAAAAGATAAATTTAATTAATTAGATTTTATAAAATCACATTAATAAAATTATAAAGATAAAGATATATTTATTGTATAAAATTATTAAAAATTTATTGAATTACATTAATAAAATTATCTAGCACTTTGTGTAATTTAATATTCTATTTATTTATCATAAATATTTTATACATTTTTAAATATTTACTTTAAAATATTATTAAAATTATATTATTCACCAAAAAAAAAAACGAGTTACATAATATACTATGTCATAAAACAGCCAATGACACAGTTAATGGTCATTAGTTATTCTGCACCATAAAAGCTCTCGTGATGCGAAGGCCGTTAAACTTAGTCAACATTGTCATGCACAACACGCATTCTTTGTCCGTTTTGATATTAGCGATTGACTTCCTCTTGACTATTGCTATTATTATTTTATTTGGCAACAAGTTAGTATGCAAAGATTATCTGTAGGTGACTACTATCCTTGGTTTTAGCACCTATAGATAAATACATCTACTAAAAAAATATGATAAATAATAAAAAAAAATGTGACAGATACTATTTTGGTACACAATAAAGTTTATTCACTTACTCGAAAATCCGTTCTTATCCCCATCGCTTTTAGATACACAATTTACTGTTTTCCGCCCCTGTGTGCACGAATTAAAACAGCTATAATTTATTACTTTTATCGCATCAGGCTGGGCGCTAAGCAATCCTCACGAGTCGTGTGTCTATTGTTTCAATTTATATATATAACTAGTGCTTGACTGTGATCCCACCTGATGTTAAGCACCGATGCAATCGTTGATGGTGAGGCGCACTAGTTTATCTTTCTTACTAACCTGCTATAATATCATAAAAAGTATGAAAGTTTGTGAGGAGGTATATATTCCTTATATATAGATATATTCCTTCATTTGATCTTGGCTTTCTAAGGCCACGGTAACACTGTTGAACATTCGATTTCCACTGTTGATTTAGCCCTACCCTTTGACAATCAATCATTTACCATTAGGGCTATCATGGATCAACACACTGGGCCAACATTCGCCTCGACAAGGTTAAGCTACATACCAACAATGTCGGTCAACACTCCACGATTCAACTGGAGAGCTATTGTCAGGGTAAAACAATTTTTTTTTTCATAGCAAGCCTTTAATTTCGGTATACCTATATAATTAATACTCGTCAAGACGTATCATACGAGCCCAAACAACATCTTGTTTGGGCTCGTATGATACGTCTTGACTCGGCAACTCGGCAGTTAAACGACACAACCCCATCGGGTTGTGTCGTTTAACTGCCGAGTTCCTATGGATACCTTCATCAGATCATCTCCATGTCAAAATATTTTTGTATTGTCATCTGATTTACACATGTGCGAGCCCCAGCATTATGCAGAGCACTGGCCGTTTAGCACTGATGTGACGCATATCCTATCTAGCTGATAGTTTTAAGTACGATATTGTTACTTGTTACATTTACCTATTTATTTTGAGGATGTGTGTCATGTTGGACGCAAATAAACTCTTTTTCTTTTTTTCTTTTCTACATGTATGCAAAATTTTAGCTCAATCGGTAACTGGGAAGTGGATCAAATTTAATTTGCAAGATTTTATTACAGATAGGTAAATATTGGGACAGGTGAAACTAAATAAAAGCTTGTAAAAAGACGACTCTCTGTATACACTTTTATGTAACTAGGTAGCCTACGGGACCAGACAATTGCTAGACAAAACAGTAATAAGCTGACTTAAACCTATTGTCTGTAACTGTTTTTAGGAGACAAAAAATAAAGAACAGAAATTGATTAAAAGAAAATGAAGATGTTTTATACAGTCATAATTTTTCATATGAAGTGATTCGCATTCAAAATTACAAGGAATAATTTAGGCTACTTTTCATATTTAGAAATACGGAATACGTCTTCGAAATGGTTGAATTAAATTTGACAAGACTTTCACTGGGATATAGTTTTTTTTTTTAATGGGATTCCATCTAATGACTTCATTAGTTCTAGGGTGAAAGGAGGAGGGTGAGTAAGACCTACCTTCTAAAACTACACCTATGGTCCTTATTTATCTAGCTAAGATTACGGGGGTCTAGCTAATATTGTAACGAGTAACTTACATTCAGTCAAAAAAGTATCGGGAATGGATGATTTGTTTATGGTTCCAAATTCAAATTTTTGTTTTTTTGTAGTTGTTAGATTGGCACAACTGTTTTCCATTTTGGCGCGGAGTTTGAGTTGCATCTGTTATTTATATTAAATACAGTGCTGGTTTTAGTAATATCATATATAGTGTGTATTGCGAATTTCATAATGGACAAAAATATCGAACAAAGAGTTTGTCTTAAATCTTGCATCGCCAATGGAATTTCGTGTTCGGAGTCACTGAAAATGTTACAGAAGGCTTACGGTGAATCGACTTTATCAAAAACTCGTGCTTATGAGTGGTTCAAAGCGTTCAAAAGCGGTCGAGATGTGATGGAAGATTTGCCTCGCTCTGGTAGGCCGTCAACGTCTGCAACTGAAGTTAACATCGCAAAAGTGAAGGAAATAGTGACTGAAAATCCCCATTCAACTCTGAGAGAGATAGCTGCCGATCTTTCTGTATCTCACGAGTCGATCCGTACCATTTTAACTAATCATTTGGGTATGAAACATGTTGCTGCTCGGCTAGTCCCAAAAGATCTGAATTTTCTCCAAAAACTCAATCGCATGAAAGTCGCTGAGGACATGCTAGACCGAGTCAGTTCGGACCCAACATTCATGAAACGCATTGTTACTGGTGACGAGACGTGGGTTTATGAGTTTGACATGCAAACTAGTCAACAAGCTTCGGAGTAGCGCCTTCCAACTGATCCGAAACCGAAAAAAACACGCCAAAGTCGATCAAAACTCAAAGTCATGTTGACTGTTTTCTTTGACTATCGCGGTGTTATGCACTCTGAATTCTTACCGGAAGGTCTAACGGTAAATAAAAAATATTATTTGAGCGTTATGCGGCGTTTAAGAGAGCAAATTCGTCGAAAAAGGCCAGATTTTTGGATTGAAAATTCTTGGATTTTGCACCACGACAATGCGCCTTCGCACAAGGCTATCATTGTGAACGAATTTTTGACCAAACACTCAACAAATACCATCCAGCAACCACCATATTCACCAGATATGGCTCCTGCTGACTTTTTTCTTTTTCCTAAACTCAAATTACCACTTCGTGGCACCCGTTTTCAATCGATAGAAGACATAAAGGAGAATTCGCGGCGAGAACTGAACTCAATTCAGGAAGCAGCGTTTAAAAAATGTTTTGATGAATGGATTATTCGTTGGCGCAAGTGTATCGTTTCTAAAGGAGCATACTTTGAAGGTGATAAAATAAATTTGGATGAATAACAGATATTTTGTGTATTATTGATCTTTTCCCGGTACTTTCTTGACAGAGTAGTAAGCTAAGTACTTTTTATTTTTATCCGGGAACGAATCAAAATTCCCGGTGAAGGGACGTCTCCGAAATAGGTAAACAGATTTATATATTGTTAAAGATTCGCTGGATTACAAGTTCTACCTTCTAAATCTTTACTTGTTTGTCGGCCAAAGATGCGTTAACTTTTTTCATAATTTTGGTCAAATTTTCGGATACTTTGATAGCTACCCGACTTCTTCTTCTTCCGTCCCTGTTCCCGTTATCTGGGGTCGGGTCTCCTCATAAATGCCACGGCCAGGTTAATCAAAAGCTAACCGAAAGTCAGCTTTTAGTATTCTAGATTGACACCAACACACACTTTTGCTCGACCCTATTGAAAAATTCAGAGTCTATCGACTCCCGCAAGTTTAGGTATCCATTGACGCGTCACCTAAATAAAAATGGTGTTTTTTTGGTAAATAGTTTTTCAAAACAAGTTGGAACTTAAGACACTAAGGATACTTTTCAATATATTTTATTTAGCTTCGCATATCAGGACAAAACGTAAAGAACAGTTAATTATTTCACAATTTCGTAAAAATAAAAAGCTTTTTAAAAACACAATTTATATCAACTGTCTGAATTGAATGGATTCGCGAACTATCTTGTATCTTGAACAGCTTGTGATCAACGGTCCCAGAAGCAAATAAAAGTAAGTGTATTTTTTGTTCTTTATTTTTAGTTTGGGGATTTTTATTCACAAGGATATGAGAGTGGC
This sequence comes from Mythimna lalbum, assembly GCA_949319445.1. NCBI lineage: Eukaryota > Metazoa > Arthropoda > Insecta > Lepidoptera > Noctuidae > Mythimna > Mythimna lalbum. Next base: position 21,918,805 of record OX439344.1, read on the forward strand.
TATTTCACATAAAATAGATCACTGTCCTACAAACTAGGAAATAATCCTATATCTTAAGGAACAGTACATTTTCAAATAGATTGGTACAGTTTCATAGATTATAAGTGCACGCAGAATGTAGTAGCATGTCAACTCATACAGCTTACCATCAGGAGGGATCGTAGTCAAGTACTAGTTTACATCAGAAAAAAAAAAAGCTGCGATTCTGGGAAAACGCGTTGCAGATTGTTCGATTTCAAGTTTCATCAAATATTGACACGGCAAAACAATAAAAGGTTTTGGTGGGTTGACATGTCACGTATCGACCAGTCCTAGTTTACACAGTTGTGCAATCAATCTGATGCTAACAATAGAATTTTAGTTTTATTCATTTTTTTAACTATCACACAACACCGTCTAGTTCCAAGCTAAGCAGAGCAAGCTCTGCTGTTAGGAGTACTATACAACTGATAAACATACCTAGGTATATATTTCTAAACACATATGTACATATTATAGAAAAATTACACCCAGACTCTGAACAAATGATTGTACTCATCACACAAACATTTATCCTGGGTGGGAATCGAACCCAGCATAGCAATCAGGGCCACTAACCACTAGACCAACAGGTCAGTCAAACCACACAGTCCCAAATTGGATAGGTAGGAGTACCTATATGATTACTGATTAGGTACCTATACAATTTAGGTTTCGGTTATTTGGCGGCTAATTGGTGGTTAGCAGATCGCATTACCGTATTTTGTCTAATTTATTTTATCACCAGTACTCTCAAAACGGTGGAGAGTACTGGTGATAAGTACATAAGTACATTCAGTACATTCAGCCGAACATAGAACCTCCTCCTTTTCGACGTCGGTTAAAAAGAAACCGAAGGCAGATGATATTCACCGGCCCATACTGGGTCCGTGCGTTGGATTACAGCCCATTTATTGCCTTTACCAAAGAGGAAGCTTGAATCCAGGGGTGAACAAAAAATTTAGCCTATATTGTCATATTAAATATAATTTCATCGTCATCGTCCGAAAGACGTTTACTGCTGGACACAGGCCTCCCCCAAGTGTTTTCATAATGACCGGTCCTGTGTGTCTAAACATTTCGAGTCAACGTGTTTGCTATCCTCTCTCACTAACTCCTCTGAAACAGCTTAACTGATTTTTATTTTAAAAAAATCCCTCCTACCCCGCCGCGCAGAATATTCGATGCCTTTTTGGATATGGGTTCACTTTCTATTCTGGCTCCGCCCCAGAGCGAGAGTAGTAATTGAATGATTTCCGAACTTAATCAAAAACTACACACTCCTTTATACATATCTTGTTGTTTTTGATTTATCTATTTTATGTTATTGTTTTTATTTTGCATTTTTTTATTGTTTTTCCTTTATTTTATTTTTTTCCTTTATTTTATTTTTTTCCTTTGTTTTATTTTTTTCCTTTGCATATTGCTGTGGAAGAGCGGAGTCTCCTAATCCTAATACAGCATTACATGTTTAAAAAGGGGTTTCAATCTACTACTAATGTAAACTATTTAGTTCAGAAATAAAGATTTTGTATTTGTATTTTTTGATGATTTAACGTTTATCGAGTCATTAGTACCTACTCTAATAAATATAATCGGTGCAGAAAATGTTCCTGAAATAATAGCTAGATAGATAAGGCTGTAGGTACGTGCAGCTCGTGGCAACAAGCTCGTGGCCACAAATCTTGTAATCCTAATGATATTCATGGGTACGCAAAAGCTTATCTATGTGGCGGCCAGGCAATGATGCGATTTACATAATATATTGAATCGCTCAATCTAGCCTGAAACCAGCTTAAATTTATTGATTTACTGACTGATGGACCTAAATAAAGTTACTACAGTCTAATTTTAGGACTGGGTTCTAAAATTAGAACACATGGCTGTTTTTAGGATGAGATTAGATTATAAATCAGAGAACTGTGGTGGCCGACTTCCGAGTTGTAGGTCGCCGGTACAAACCCTGTCAGGCGCATTACTTTGTGTAATTTATTTCCTTGCCACTGCTCTCAAAAACGGTGAAGGAAACCGGCATGTCCTAGAACCAAAAATTCGAAGACATGTGACATCTACCAACCCGCACTGTGCCAGCGTGGTGGATTACGGCTCATTCCCTCTTCTAGAGTTCATGCGTGAGTCCCAGCAGTGGAAACATTAAAAAAGGCTGATGATGATGAGATTATAAAGCTATTGCTAAAATTTTGGCCCAGTGGTAAATGTATGAGCAGGCCCAGTCGTAATTGCCCCGACTTACGGCTTTTCTACCCCAGCCAGGCGCATTACTTTATGTAGGTATTTCATCATCACTTCTCTTTAAGTCGTGAAAAAAAAATATCGTGAAGAAACTAAGTGATATCCATCAACCCGCACTGGGCCCATTCCTACTTCTTGAGGAAGGAGGCTTGAATCATAGCAGCAGGAATATGAAAAGATTATTAGGTTTATGTATGGTTAGGTTATTATCACTGCTGTTTATGCTTTACACCGCATATTTTTAATTAGAACAATAAATGGGGATCTTTCCATACCCGTTACTGATCATATTTGTGAAGTCAAAAGTAAAATAAAAACCGTAAAATTGTTCGTGAATTGATAAATTCATTCTTGAATTAATAAATTCATAGGAATTTTACTATTAGAAAATACTACGCACAGTGTTATTCCGTTTTGATCGCCATTCATTTCAAAATATGAACTGTAGCGACGTCTGGTCGAAGGATCCTCCCTTTTCGATGTAGGAGCATTAAAATCGCAAAAAAAGAACTGCTTCACGGTATCAGAACTTTCTACACGATAAGAACAAAATTAAATACAATTATCTGATTTTTACTTCTGGGCAGTTGCCGAGACCAGACACAACTCTCGTCTGGTCGGAGAATCCAAATTAATTCTAATTTTCAAGGTAGGTTTGCGGTATCCAGTTCCGCAGTCATGATGCACACCCTTAATTAAAAAGTAGTGGCTTATAGTATAATCCAAAAATTTTATGGCATTGCATTGTCGACCTTATAATGTTCCCATTGTTGGGACTCAGACTTCCTCTTTAGGAGAGGGAATTACACGCAATTAGTAAAATGGTATGTCATGTCATAATGTTCTTCAAAACAAAGAAAAATAAATCTGAATTCGTTTTATTTTTTACTGGCGACCCAGCTTTACACGGGTGCAAATTATGTACACAACCCTTCCTCACTTATCGCTCTTTCCCATCAAAATCCGTTGCCTGATTTAGGAAGAGTTAGCGAGTAAACAAAAAGACAACTCGGGATGCGACTTTGTTGTGACCTAGTTGAGATTTACAAATTATTTAAATACTCAGGAGCTGATAACACCTCAAAGAGAATCATATTTCAAACTGGGTCTATGGGAATGTTTTGCATCTTTTAGACTGTAATCAGCTGTTATTTAAAGAAAATAATATGTTATTTTTTGTTTTCGTATTTTCATATAACATAGCACAGTCGGCCTTATAATGTTCCCACTGTTGGGGCTTCCTCTCTAGGAGAGGGAATGGGCCGTAATCCATCACGCGGGCTCAGTGCGGATTGGTGGATGTCACATGTCTTCGATTTTTTTGGTTCTAGGACAGGCCGGTTTCCTCACGATGTTTTTCTTCACAGTTTCGAGAGCAGTGGTGATGAAATAAATTACACAAAGTAATGCACCTGGCAGGGTTTGAAACCGCGACCTACAACTCGTAATTCGGGAGGTGTCACCACTGCTCTTACAAAAAAACTTAACTTTGCTCGATTTGTGCATTTAGCTAGAGTCGAGTTTATTAATTTTTAAAGTCATTTAAATCTAAGTAGATCTTTGAGATTCAGTAGAACGCGGATGTTACACATTCTGTGTTTGCAATATTTGGCAGCAAATGTATCGGGTCATCATTTTCGGTAAGCTCTGCTGTGGTAGTTGAGATGTAAAACTACACCAATTATATATCACAATATGTGAATCATTAAAACAGGCACCGAACTTCGGTCAAAGAAATCCCGTCCAAAAATTGCTAAACTTTTAATTCGAATGTAGAGTAGAAGTCATTCGACATTAAAAGTGTCTTTTTTTTTTGTCGTTTATTATTCGGGGTTCCGTTACCAAATTTAATATAACCTTTTATTCAAAGAAACAGTATTCAAGAAATCGTTAAAAGTAAAGCAATTACCTCCATTGCTCAACAAAGCCGCTAAACGGAGTACTACCGAAGCAATTAGTGAGAAATCTTGACTCAAAACAGTTCACTTTTGTTCTCGTTGCCAAGGTGGGCAGCACTGTGGTTGGAAGGTCAACCAATCCCTTAACCGACCCCTTGGCTCACCTCCGGAATGTATTGATTGAATTTGACCACTACCAATTCTACAACGTACCCTCAGCGGTATCCAGTGGAATTTCAGGAATTGTTCAGATAATTTTCATCACTTTCGTTTAATTTAGGAAGAATGTTTGTATTCCAGTTTCAATTAGTGATTAATAGTAGAGGCAACACTTGAACAATACTTGTACTTGTTGAATTATCAAGAACTGTTTTTTTTTTCAAATACCTACATTGTTCGTGGGTTTATATACAGGCAGGCGCTTTACTACAGTCTCAACGGTTTAGGCGTACATTACACGGTAGGTTTTGCAGTCAGTTTTGCCGCGGTAAAATTTTTGACTAACGAAAAACCTACCGTCTAATGCGAAATGCGATGGTTCTTCTCCATAGAGATCTACGCTTTGGAACGTGCAATTTAGCTACACTTTTCTTGGACTGACCGACGTTTGACTATTCAAAAGTGCCTGCAAACGGTCTATTTGAAATAAATGCTTTGATTTTGATGATTGACGTTTTTTAGTACTTACTGATTGACGAAAACCATAATTTATGATTGATGGAATTGATTGACGCTTGCATTACCGTGTAATGGTCGCCTTACCGTTTTTTTCGCGGCACGGAGCAAACGGTATGTCAAATGACTCAATAGGTATTTTCTGTAGTTGAACAAACCCCTACCTACTGCAAGCAAAGGAAATTCAAAGGGTTTTGTTATTTGTTCCTATACAAACAAAAACTTTTTTTTTAATATAACAGAATTCGTTTCTCCCCTAGGGCAGTCGATTTAACCTTTCACAAAATACATTTATTAAAAGTCAGATAAAATATTGTTTTTGTTAAATTTTCATGATAGACCCGAGGCTGTTCATGCCATGGTTATAAAATTTTCAATCGCTTTTCATATTACTTATAAATATTTATAATACCATTTTGATGTAAAAGTTTTCTATGTTCGGCTGTTTATATTTTTAGGGTTCCGAAAATATTTGTTTTAGCGTGGTTTTTGTATTAAAAAAATTATTTTATTTGTTTTATTTTTAAAATGAATATTTAAATGGGGCTCCCATATAACAAATGTAATTTTTGCCATTTTTTCACATGTCACGTGCGCGAGTTCCACCCGCACTTTACAAGTTTTTTTAGATTACCTATTCCTTCTTTTTATGATAGAATTTTGATAAAAATCATGACTGTGAGAGACAGATTTGAAAAAATATATTAAATCTAAAACTTTTTTAAAAACATAGATCAACTTCGTAAAGAATTTATTCACATAACTAATTAATATCCGGTTTTTTTTTTTAATGTAAAATTGAGTATACTGTAGACTCCGTAGATTTATAGATTACTTTATTTATATAATTTAATTATAATGATTCAAACGATAAATACAAAAGAATTAATTTTACAATTAAATGTAATGTCAGATGTCAATAAATCACCCGCCCCTGATCGTTCCCGGTGTAAAGGTGTCCATAACACTCGCCACTTTACTTTGCTGAATAGCGATGGCCGTCCTCTGCAGCAAGAACGACCTGGACCAGGAGTCACCCGTTGCCTCACCAAACCCACGCGCCACGGCCCAAATCCCACACAAAACGCTGCACGCAAAATACTACAATTGCCCAGAGTCTCTACAGCAACAGGCACAAAATGGTAAAGCTGCTACAAGGAAACTATTTATTTATTTAAAATTCATGTACCTAGTCCGTCTATGTACCACTACTGAGTACATGGACGGACAGTATTCAGATGCAGTAATTCGAGGAAGACTCTTAGCCCCATTAATTTTTGAGTAACAATTCTTTGTTAGCTTGCCGTATGACGCATAGGTAAGTCGAACATACGCATCTATTGTTAATGCAACAAGGTATTTTCTACCAGTCAACCATTGACTATTCTAGAAGTCGACGGCGCGTACTGTTCCCGCGCGCCTCAACGAGTTGTTAGCAACAGAAAGGGGCCCAGCTAGGTCGAAGCCTACTGGACCAAGGGTTATCCGAAAAGGAGCTCGAGCCCCGGTATGAAAGCTAGAAGGAACGGGCTAAGCTAAAAACCCACTTTTTAGTCAGTAAGAGTCTGACATTATCTCCGGTCCGCCCAAGAGCAGGGGTTGTCATGGAATGATTTTCCCCATCATGAAAAAAACCTTTGACTATTATTATTACTGCCTTAGTTTTACTTTCTATTTTGATCCTTTTTATTGTACTTTTGGTATAATGTTGACTGGTCTATACGATCCTCTCACATCCATTAATATTGATATGTGGAAATCCGCAGGAGGATCAAGGTTACCGACATAGCCCGAAGAATTGGCAAACAGGGCACATTGCTCGCACAACCAATGTTTGAAAGGTTCTAGAGTAGTGACCACGTGATGGAAGACGCAGTGTTGGAAGTTTTGGAGACTGAACAAACTAATTCCATACATGGTTGTCTTTGATGTATGAGCTATAGAGTAATTTAATTACTGTTACTGTGCATGTGTCCGACGTATACTGTTCCCCGGGTTCCCCGTGTTTCTGTGTAATAATGTCGAAATACAAAATCCGATGTAATCCTTTTACTATACTTTGATATCCACTGCGCCCCATAACCCTTCATTTAACTCAAGGTGGGCCGATAACCTGGTGAAGGTCGCGGGAATCTCATTTATGCCAGATACACAGGACTGGTGGTTTTGGCGACGCTTAGGGTAGGCCTATGTCCAACAGTGGACATCTTCAAGCTGATATATATCTTTTTCCACAACTATCATGTAGAGATGATCTGGACGCGTATCACGAGAACTGGTTCGAGACGGCGCGAGAGAAGAATGTCTGGAAGGACTTGGAGGAGGCCTTTGCCCAGCAGTGGGACAGTAACGACTAGGGGAAAAAAACCTATTTATTCTATTCTAACACACTCATAAAATCCTGACTTAATTTTATGTCCATATTTATAGGTTTTATAATAAGTGTTATGGAGATGGCTGACCTCACGAGCGATGGTATTAAAAAGGTATAGTAACATCTGAACTCACGGGTTCATGTACCCTGTTAGGAACTACTGTATAATTAAACCGTTCTCAAATGGAATCTTAAAATAGCTTGGAGTGTTAATTATTAAAACAGGAATAGTAAACTTGGGAAGTACTTTGACAACCATGAAGTATAAAAATAAGCGGAAACTGTATAACATTTTATATCAACTGTAAAACTTTTATTTTTATTTTGTAAATATTGCAATAAGTTGTTTCATTTTACAAACTTTTATTTAGTTTCATCTGTCCCATGTTTCTCTGTAATCAAATCTAGTAAATTAAATTTGACCTACTTCCCGGATACCGATTGAGCTGAAATTTTGCAAGCATTTGTAAATCAGATGACAATGCAAAGTTATTATGACATGGAGCTGACTTAATGATGGAACCGGAAGGTAGCTATAGGAATTTGGTAGTTAAACGACACAACCCCATTGAGTTTGGGTTCGTTTGATTCGTCTTGACGAGTTTTAATTATAAGGTATACCGAGCTATAAGCTTGCTATGAAAAAATGATTTTTATTAAAAGCTTGTTAATTTAAGTCACTTCATGTAGCTACATGTTTATTTTTTCCCTTTAAGTTGTTGCATTGACTCTTCGTACCGCAAAACAGATGAAAGAGGTTAGAATGGCCTTGTGGGCAGGCGTGCCACAAATAAAGGAGGAGGCCGACCGCATCAGGCTACGGCGCTATCGCCGCCGCGCCGCCGGGATACCGATCCCGATTTCCGGCAATCGTAGACGCGGGCTCGCGGACGGCGAGCCAAGGGTAGCTCGCTGTCCGATCGTCCAGTAATGGACGTCGCCTCAAGGAGTTGTCAGCAGCAGGAGGGGCCCAGCTGGGTCGAAGCCAACTAGGGCCTGGGTTATCCGAAAGGGAGCTCGTGCCCCGGTATAAAGGCTAGTAGGAACGGGGTGGGTTTTTAGTCAGTAAGAGTCTGACAATATCTCTCGCTCCACCCAAGAGCAGGGGTTGTCATTAGATGATTTTTGCTCACCGAAAAAAAAAGGCGTGCCACAAAGTAAGGCAATGCACTAAAAAATAATAAACACTTCTTTGACCAACATGCATTATGTTTGTGCGGATGCAGATCAGCGTGAGAGTACAGTATTCATGGAAAACCAAACAAGCACTAAACGAGTTTGGACCCAAATTAAGCCATTGTTATGACGCAAACATCTATATAAAGCCATAAACACTGGGCCCGCGTAGTGGATTACGGCCCATTCCCTCTCCTAAAGAGGAGGCCTGGGTCCCAGCAGTGGGAAAATTTAAAAGGCCGATGGTGATGATGATGTTGAAAGCCATAAGCTTTTAAGATCTGGATTCTAATCAGTCGTGACGATTATATTATTACCTATTATTATTCATTTGATAATATCACCGTATTATTCCACGCGCATCTCAAGGAGTTGTCAGCAAAGCGTAGGGGCCCAGCAGAGTCGAAGCCTACTGGGGCCAAGGAGTTGTCAGCAAAGCGTAGGGGCCCAGCAGAGTCGAAGCCTACTGGGGCCAAGGATTTGTTTCTGAAAGGAAGATTCGGCCCCGGTACGAAAGGTAACGAAGAAATAGGTGTGGGTTTTATGTCAGTATAAGTCTGACACGCCCTCCCACTTCGCTCAGCGGGAGAAGTCACTGGATGATTTTCCCACCTAAATAATAATAATAATATTCCAGGCCTTCTAACGCTACGTCTTTCTGTACGCGGTCGCAACTCCAGAACCTTTCGTCTCCATCGACCATCTGTTCTGCGTGCCCTGTCCATTACCACTTAAGTTTAACGATTCTTTGAGCTATGTCGGTAACCTTAAATTTTTAGCTATGTCGGTAACCTTAACCTTGAATTTTTATATTAGACAATTTTAATAATTATGATAGGTATATCAAATACAATGTATATTGTTCCTGATAAATAAATAAATAAATAAAACCGTGGTTCTTCATTTCTGATGTGATCATGCAAGAAAACTCCGAGCATAGCTCTTTCCATTGCCCTTTGGGTAACTTTGAGTCTTCTTACGAGGCCCATTGTAAGCGACCACGTTTTGGGGCCATAAGTCATCACTGGCAACACGCACTGGTCATAAAAAAGTACTGAATAATATTAATATAATATGACCAAACTTAAGTGGCAATGGGCAGGGCACATTGCTCGGAGAACAGATAGCCGTTGGGGCCGAAAGGTTCTGGAATGGTGACCACGTACCGGAAAACTCAGCGTTGGAAGGCCACCTACAAGGTGGACATATGACCTGGTGAAAGTTGCGGGAATCCGATGAATGGGGGACGTACAGACATTTGAGGGAGGCCTATGTCTAAAAGTGGACTTCTATCAGTTGAAATGATGATGATGAATATTAATAGATATAATTTTAACCCTTCAGATACCGTCAATTAGAGACACAATAGTAAGACAATAGATGCGCGGCCACCGGTGGTCGCTTGGGGATTCATGAATTAAGCTCAAATAGATAGCTCAGATAGATGTTTCCTATAAACTCAATGATAGGAAACATCAATCATTATATTCATTTAAGTACATTATAATTATCATTAATGGCACTTATCAAATTTCAGTTCAATTCTGACGTAAATACATGGACAAATTAAACACCACTAATGTTATTAAGTGGACCGCAAATGAGCAAACACGTTATATTCTATACAAGCTTCGGCCGGCGGTTTCGTCTGCATGAAAGCAAAAAGTATGCCTAATTAATGCAGCATTTTGAGCAGGGGTGGCCGAGTGGTAATATCCCCGATTTACGAGTTGTAGGTCGTGGGTTCAAACCCAGCCAGGCGCATTACTTTGTGTAATTTATTTCATCACCACTACTCTCAAAACGGTGAAGGAAAACATCGTGAGGTAACTGGCATGTCCTAGAACCAAACGTTCGAAGATATGTGACATTCACCAACCCGCACTGGGCCCGCATGGTGGATTACGGCCCCTTTTCATATCCAAGAGAGCAGGCCTGAGTCCCAACAGTGGGAACATTAAAAAGGCTAAAGATGGAGGATGGATTTAATTCAGTGTATATAGCGCTGTTTTGTGCACTCTACACGCTGGTGAAAGACTGCTTACAAACAAATATGCAACTGGCACCTGCCATATTGTCTTTCCATCTCCCTAGGTTGACTGTTAGAGAATGCCTAAGGTATTAAGTCCGCCTTCTTACCATTGCATGAAGTTTAAATAAATATACAAATATTTCTTCTTTAAAATCAACTAGCGGTCCGTACCAGCTTCGCATGGGCAATAAGCCCATTACCCAAGGTGAATGTAGCTTTCAATGGTGAAAGAATTTTTGAAATCAGCACAGTAGTTTGTGAGTTTATTCATTACATACACACAAACATACAAATTTTCCATCTTTATAGTATTAGTGTAGATATAATTATTAGAGATAAACGTAATTTTAACTCGTAATTCATTTAATTACAACTCCAAACTATTCAAAAAGTATAACACCGAGAAAAGGGCGCTCGCAATTCTCTGTTCGAATTTCAAAAATACTAGTGCGGGGACGATCATACGCGACGCCATTAGTGATGCGCTCAATCGTCGACTTAACAATATATGAAAAGTTTATAAGTTGACTGACTGACTGACATATCAACGCACAGCCGAAACTAGAGGGCCTAGGAGCGTAAATTTTATCACAGAGTTTCCTTTTATGACGTAAGAGAGGATTTTTCAGAAAATCAAGTTTGTTTAAAAAACCCCTAGCCCGTGGCAGAAGCTAGTATTAGTATAGAAGTATAAAAAAAAACTCAGGCTAGCATCACTGTTGGTCGTCTCATGTTTTGTGTGTGTTAAGCACAGTGCTACAAACTTTCCCAAAGTAATTCTTTAGCCCAACGGAAAACTAGTTTTACCAACCTACGAATGTAAAACAAAAGAAGTAGGATTTATACGGGCGTAATATTACGGGTGAGCCCGACTATAATAGAAATTTATTGCTTTCTGCCTATTCTAACTTAAATAGTCCCAGATTAAATGTCTCAGATTCCTGGAGCTGACAGTAAAGTACACAGAATTCCTGTGATCTAAATCATATGCAGGATTTATACTGAGGTCCTTAAATAACTTTTTTTTTATAATGTTTAAGCTCAAGTTTGACCACTATCTCACCTGATGGTAAGCGATAATGTGGCCAACGAAACCGACTTCAATAAGTTTTTTTTTGTATAGCTGTGTATCCCACTGCAGGGCAAAGGCCTCCCCTTTCTCCTTCCAAAATTCTCTGTTTAAGGCCATCTCTGGGCAAATTTGCAAAAAAGTATTCAGTTAGAATAAAGTCTACAATCGCACGACGAATTCTGTCGTCGGCTTCACGAAGTAGATTGAGCAGTTAGTTCAAATATGTGAAAAATTTATGTAAATACATGTGATTCTAACGATTGGCGAATTGTTTGCGAACCCTCGTCCCTCGGGACTGCCAGCTAACAATGTGACGGAGAAAAATGAAAATAGTTGACACTGAATTTTCCGGCAAAATAAGAAACATCTCGTATTATTTGGCTCTCTTTGTTATCCGTGAAAGGGAATAAGAAATTGGCTTAGTATCCTCGTATGGAGACACGTTTTGTTGAACATTTATTCAGAAAATTTTCGCATTCAAAATACAGAGTAAGTACCTCAGGCATCTGAATGAAAAAAAAAATATCTTTAATAAAGAACCTGAAAAAAATGTTTTGATCAGAAAAATAAATGGTTTGTTTAGATTGAATAAAAGTATATAAATATTTTTCTCAACGATAAGTAGGTTTCATTTCTATTTCCTTGCAGGGTATTGAATTTCTCAGCGAACAGAATGTGACAGCTTTGACACCCGACATTTTACATCCAACATTGTATAGCCGGGCTTTCTGTTACCAGGTACGACACATTTTGAATTTCATAGCTTTAAAGGAATTACGTTGCCGGTCACCTAGATAGACACCATACCTTTAACGTTGCTTTAGCGTACCGGATGAAGTTGTCAAACAGAGCACCAACCATACTCGTAACATTTCTAGGATAAGTGTGTTAACGACGAACTCTTGGTTTATATATCTGACGGAATAGATAACCCTGATGCTCGACGTTAGTTCACGCTCATAAAACTGTCTATGTGTGTGCAGCAAATACAGGGTGTGTCACGTAGATAAGGGTGTATAGCGTGTAAGAAGTGTTTCCACACGGGGGTGACTGGTTAATGGGTGGGCGACCACCGGATTGTATCGACTACCCGTCCACTGTGAGGCCATCACCCCCAACTATTAATGTACGCGGGTACGGGTACACGTATCGCCCTATTGAGCTCGTTATCGATGCAATTTATTGCTCCGTCGAGTTCGGTTCTAATGCATAGTTTTTTGTCCTGGGCTATAACTTCATACTAACAACAAGTTTTCAATGAACATCATTTTGAAACTTTTATAGCTCGGTAGTTATGCCTACAATTAATACACATCATGACCATTCCAAAAAGCTCAAATATGATAGGGTTATCTAAGTTCCTATGGCCACCTTCCAGTTCACAGCTAATCAGATCAGCTCCATGTCATAATAATTTATCATTGTCATCTATCTTATACAAGAATGCAAAATTTCACTTCAATCGGTAACTGGGAAGAGGATCTTTAAATTGCAAGATTTGATTACAGACAAACAAACATCGGAACAGATCTTATTTTTTAACAAATTGAATGATGAAAGAGAGATCTTATTTTTTTTTCTAGATATAAACTTGTGCTTTTCCGCTTTTTCGTATAATAAATTGATTTAAATCAGTTTTAACGTTTTTTTTTTTTACACGAACTGTTTATTTAATTGATATAAACTAGTGCTTGTCTGCGATCCTACCTGGTGGTAAGCAGTGATGCAATCATTGATGGTAAAGCGCACTAGTTTATTAAAAGCTTATTCACTCTAGCCTTGAAGACTCCTAAATTCTAATCAGACGGGAAGACTGCAGCAGGCAAGTTGGTCCAGTCTTTCGATTTGATGTCCGCGGTATAATTGTCACTACCAATAATATGGATATTGAAATTGGTCTAAACTTAATTATTTTTATAAATGATAAATGATATTTATTTGCGGCGACGCTTAGGGGAGGCTTATGTCCAACAGAGGACTTCTTTCGGCTGATATGATGATGATGATGATATTTATTTTGCAAGTAGATTTTAAAAAAACACTTTTACATGTCAATATATATTTTTTTCGTTAGTTTAAACTAGATGAGGCCGGTTTATGAAAAGTATACAGGTAGGTTATAAAATCAGTTAAAGTCTAATACTCTCTCTCGCTCCACTAGAAGCTTTTTTTTGACTGGCCGACATTTTGACAATTCAAAAGTTTCTGACTTCTGATGATTTCCAACGAAAAAAATAATCAGCGATACACAACAACGTCCAGATTTAACTTTCCCGGAATTGTTTGTGAAACAGACAGAGCGTATCATACACCGCTACCGAGTTTTTAGAACAACCTACCAATTTAACTGCAAAAAAATGTGAATGGGCACTTCGTAAAGTCAAGCCGTCAATTCGTTTTTCCATTTCAGGTTTCGCTGAATAAACGTGGAATCAAAACCGAATGGAAAAATAGTACCGTCACCGTAACAACAGTGGTTACAAAGTTTTCTCGTCATCTAATATAAAAGTTTCAGACGCACGGACTAAGTGAAAAACTACTACGGTGGGGATTTCTCCAAGCGAGGATTTTGGGGAGTGAAAAACTTAGGCCGTAGCTCACAAAAACTGGGGATATTGAATGTCGATTACTATAGATAAATAACGATAGACAAACACAACAAGCGAACGATTTATCTATAAACGATCTCTTTATCATGAACTAGCCCTTTGCTCGCAACTTCGTTCGAGAGCATATATTTTTTTACTTTAACACCCCGTAAACCGTTTTTCGAGGGTAGTTTTGAAAAACAAATAATCGTCTTTATAATTTGTGGCAAGTTTCAAGTTTATTAAACCAAGGAACAAGGTTCTTCTACACAACCCTCAAGGAGTTGTCAGCAACAGGAGGGGCCCATCTGGGTCGAAGCCTACCGGGGTCGGGGTTATCCGAAAGGAAACTAAAGCCCCGGTATGAAGGCTAGAAGGAACGTCGCGGGGTTTTTAGTCAGTAAGAGTCTGACACTATCTCCCGCTCCGCCCAAGAGCGGGTTTTGTCAATGATGATTTTCCCCGTCGAGAAAAAAAAAACACAACGTTTAACACTCTCTAAAATAGTTTTATAGGATTTGTTTTGAAGAACAAATAATGAAAACTCTTTTTTATTTACTTTACAAACGATTTTTCCCCTTTCACCCGCTTAAAAGTTTTTTTTAAACCCATTCTGAGTGCTGTCGCCTACATCATAAAAGGAAGCTTTGTACATTTCAAGTTCCTGGTCGCAGTAGTGTCGGCTGTTAAACAGTCCGTTTCTCTTTTTTATATGCATTAGTGGCCGCTGGCAGCAGCACTAGCTGCTTTCTCTGAATTCTCCTAAGGGAACATACTGCCGGGATAAAAAGTATCCTATGTACTAATCCAGGAAATTTTCTATCCGTGCACTAAGTTTCATCGAAATTATTTTTTTAGTTTTTAGGTATGCGTATGTTAAATGATATTTATTTTACAAGTTGGTTTTTAAAAAACACTTTTACACGTCAATTTTTTTTTAGTTAGTTTAAGCTAGATGAGTTTGCCAGTGTTTCCTAGCTGACTACCCAGAGAAGAAACAACGAAACAAACTCAGGGGCTATTATTTTAAAGTCCATACAGTAAACATGTAATGGTCAATTCATATGACAATCGTGCAGATTAGTGTCTGAGTTGGTCTTTTGAAGAAAAAACCACACAAATTTGAGTGGACCTGTCCAGTCAGTGCAAGCATTTCTTAGCTCAAACTGAGGCGTTCATAATATTATTAGGATATTATAGTTGAATAATATTCTGTGACGTGTTAGCTCAAGACATTTATATTTTACTAGCTTTTGCCCGCGCGGCTTCGCTCCCGCTCGTCTCTACTCCACACTACTATACCCAACTCTACCCTACTCTATCCTACCCTACTTTACCCTACTCTACACTACTCTACCCTACTCTACCCTACTCTACCCTACTCTACCCTACTCTACCCCCTACCCTACCCTACTCTACCCTACCCTACCCTACTCTACCCTACTCTACCCTACTACTTTACCCTACTCTACCCTACCCTACCCTACTCTACCCTACTCTACCCTACACTACCCTAATTTTTTTTTCCATAAGAACCTTCTCCTCACAATAACAATCACAACAAAAAAAAATCAGCCAAATCGGTCAAGCCGTTTTCATGCCAAGTCGTGACAACGGAAAACGTGGGTCATTTTTATAATATAGAATAGAAGATATAGTCATGGTCATCCTAAAACGGAAAGGACTAGAATGCCAAACATGGAGAGTGACATCACGTAACAATGTTATAATTAACTTGCAGTTATTTCTAACATTCTCATTTAGTTCCTTGAACAAGATGTTCTCAAATAGGAAATCAATTTATACGCCTTATTCATAATAGTGATCCTGAAACGTGGGAATCTTGTGTAAAGTTGCTTGTTTAAAAAAAAAAAACACTAATCAATAAGTACCTATCTTAGCCCAATGGCCGCACGGCCGAAACTTACTGGGGCCAAGATTTGGCTTCCGAAAGGGAAAACCCAGGGTTTTTTAAAGTCTCTTATCTACTTCAAAAATTTTGGATTTTCATACCAACTTCCAACCCCCAATTAACCGCCTTAGGGGTGGAGTTTCGTAAAATCCGTTCATAGCGGATACCTACATCTTATAAGGAACCTACATGCCAAATTATAAGTTTGTAGGTGTTATAGTTTCTGAGATTTCGTGATTAATCAGTGAGTATATTGTATAAATTTAGTGTCCTGTACACCTAGCCAAGTTGTTAATCTGCAATAGTTAACGCTATCGCGCTAGTAGAAAACTTCGAATATACGGGAATGACGTCATCTCAACGCTCAATCACGTGGGCAGAACAAAAGAATTCGGGGCGAAGCGTTCGACGCAAGCGACACGGTTGTAACTTGGTTGGAACGCCAGGAAAAATAGAACACTGGTGTGGCTTTAATAAAAAACGCGCAACTGCTGCGCTACTCCCGCACTATACACGCGGCACGCTACAGATGCGCGGCACGTTACAGACGCGCGGCACGTTACAGACGCGCGGCACGCTTCAGACACGCGGCACGCTACAGACACGCAGCACGCTTCTTTGTTATTTACATGAAATATGGAATAACAAAGTAGCGCGGCGGCAGCGCTGCAGCCGAGCTTCCGTAGGCGCGGCACTTAACGGCTAATTTGAAGGCGCCCATAGTTCGTAAAATCTGACACGCCCTACTGCATTAGAGTGAGAGAGTTATTGGACGACGTCTCACCTTAAAACAAAAAAAAAACACGAAGTTAAGGTCTAAAGCTTTTCTGTTTCAATGGAAAATAATCTATGGGTAAAGGGTGGAATTAGAATCAGTGTCAGACTAACGGCGCTCACAGCGCCCCAGACGCCGCGGGGACCCCAAAACCGATTTCCGGCCACCATAGGCGCGGGCTTACGGACGGTGAGCAATGGGTAGCTCGCTGTCCGACCGTCCGGACGGAGCCCAAGTCGTCGACGGGGCGCACTGTTCCCGCGCGCCTCAAGGAGTTGTCAGCAACAGCAGTGGCCCTGCTGGGTCGAAGCCTACTGCGGCCAGGGTTAGCTCCGAAAGGTAGCTCAGCCCCGGTACGAAAGGCAACGAAGGAACAGGAGTGAGTTTTTAGTTATTGAAAGTCTGACACTATCTCCCACTCCGCCGAAGAGCGAGGTATGTCATTGGATGATTTTCCCACCGAAAAATAAAAACCAGTGTCAGACTGGACCACTTGTATTCCTTCAATTACCTTTTGCGTTCCAAAGCCATGGGAAGTCTTTCGAACAATCTTGCAAAAAAGTCCCAATAGCATAAAGCCGCGTCAAAGCTGTACAAATCTATGTTATGAAGAAATCCTTTCACTCAATGGTGAAGATCTTTTTTTATTATTTATAATTGGTTTGGGAGATTTTATCCACAATTACATTGTACGTTAAACAACATAATACATTTAACAATATTTTTATACTATGAATTAAATGGATTCGAGATTACTGCTTCGAGACAACCAAATTGTTTTGTGAGATCCGACTTAGGGTATGATAATGTCGGCTCAATAAAACAAATATTAATTTAACCTACTCAAACCACACTCTCTTTCCAATTTTTCTCGTTTTTTATGACGCCATATTTTAGTAGGGCGTGCCTTTAGTGTATCATCATCATCATAATCTTCCTGCCCTTGTCCCTTGGTAGCCTTAAGTGTATACAGTTAGGTTAAGCATAAATATTTTTTTTAATATTTAAGTTTAGTAGCCATTGTTATAAATTATTGATGCTATTATAAATTTACCAATTATGACAAATTTTGTGGGCAAAAAAGAAATTCTCGTTCAGAATTATTTTTAACACACTCCATCAAGAAAGGTTGTACATCCTCGATGTTATTATTTATATATACCTGGAGCAAATTGATGTTTCGACTTTTTTCGTCAAGAACGCAAACTTTGCCGATGGATACTTAGATAGTGCTGCCCCCAAGCCAAGTTAAAACCGTTTCGCTGGCGTGGAACGCCTCGAGTTGGCCACGCCCCTGTATCTTTTGTTCTGACCACGTAACTAAGCGTTGACATGACGTCATACACGTACATTTGAAGTTTTCTACTGGTGTTAACGATTGCAGATTATCAACTTGGCTAGGGATACAGGACACTAAATCTTTAATCTATACAATATAAAAGCGTAATAACACTCACTGATTAATCACGAAATATCAGAAACTATAACAACTACAAACTTTAAAGGCTGGTAGGTTCTTTAAAGGGTGTAGACATCCGCCACACAGTGTACACAGCCGAAAAACGGATTTTACGAGATCCGGATTTTACGAAGCCCCACTCCTAAGGGAGGGTAAAAGGGGGGGTGGAAGTTTGTATGAAATTCCTATTTTCACGTAGCCGCTGGCACGAGCTAGTTATTATTAAAGTTATAACTAATTTCGACTAACTGGAAAGGTAAATGCTGGTAGATAATTCGTTACGGTCATTTGTGCAACGAGCTTTGGAATGCAAGTAGCGTTAGCGGAATCACGAGCGGATTTAAATGTTTTAATTATGTGCGAAGAGCGGTAGTGCGTTGGTAGTAGCACAAAATAGATAGGTACAGAAGACAATCTCATGTATGTACTTCACTTTTTATACCAACGCTCGGTGAACGCACACTAATGAGCATTTGAACCGGAACTGTTCGACGGCCAAGACGCTCCGAGATATCGCGTCCGTGAGCGGTGTCTATGTGTGCGTTGTTCGAACGCGCTTTGTATGTAGATTGACTTCTGTATATTTTGTGGTAGTAGTGTTTTGACTACAACTTTTAGTACAATTATTATTTATTCACACCAACTTACAAAGTTATTACCTTCTGTTGCGGCTGAAGCTTTCTCTCTGCGTCAAGGTACGGACTAACCACCATGGGATTGTAGTTCATAAATAATTTCAGCAGTTTCTTCCCATTAATTTTCTTTTCAACACACTTGCTCATAAAGCGAGTCTTATTATTTGCCCTTAGGTATTATAATGGCACTTGTTACCAAACTGTGACATTTTGATTACCATTACGCACTAGTGCTATAATGTAGTTGAAACCATTTTGTTCAACCTCTCCCCGCCATAATTTTATTACATTTATGTCGTCGTCCCCCACGAGGAAAAAAAAATGGGCGCGCATATGAAAACAGATTTTTACCGCCACAAAACGGCTCGGGTCTAAATACCGCCTCGACGATAATCACTAACATTACACACTTATATCATAATGTACTATTACCGATTTTGGGAGCAGAATTGATGAAACCAGTTGGACTAAGTAAAATGCAAGGTCTGTCTTGTCTCTGTCTAAGCAATGTGAAAAAAATTAATCTCCCAGGGGAACGAGAGGGAGTGTCAGAGTTTTACTGACTCAAACCCACCTGTGTTCCTTCAGTTGTCTTAACTATTTCGAACATTACCGCTACCCTGGCAAAAGTCAGCCTCGTTAATGGTACAAACATTTTTTGATGACCAAACTGCCTTTTAAATCCATTATGATACCAAAAAAAACTCAAGACAGGACCACCAGCGTTCCACCTTTTCATTCTGTCCCATTTCACGCACTACGCACAGTTATTACACGAGTTGATCCTCCGTCTACGAAGTTTCTTGACAGTAATATTATTGATATTGAAGACGTAAACGGAAACATTCATACAATAGAAAGGGATTTATCGATAACTTCGGTTTGATAGCCCGCAGTATATTTTGGTCTTACGAGCAGAATTGTATCGCCATTATCAAGAGAAACTGATACGAGAATGCTTAGCAAAGTATTATATTTCTCAAGGCGGAGTCCTGAAGATGACTAAGAGCACTTTATCTCTAGCGACATTTACGTTCGGAAACTATGCCGAAAGTTTCAAGTATGTGTACTTATTTTGCGGTAAAAGGAGTTTGCTTTGTACCGGTAGTTTTGTTATGGATATTACGGAAGTCTACAGCAATATTCCTAGAGTGATTCTGATTGTACAATGAACTGATATTGACACTTTGACAGTGCCTATCATTAGTCATTACAAGCTCGGCTATTATTCATGATTAGTACTGATGTACCAGCTTAGCTATATTGAAACATATGTGGTGAACCGCATCTAATTCGCCATGCGGTTCACCAGTACTAGATAATAATATAGATACAACTCCACCTCGGTCAAATTACTGTTTACATAAAGTTTACCTATTGGTGAATAAAAGTGGATCTAAGTAGAGTTGAGAATTGTATATGAGTAAAACACAAAAATATTTTAACCTATGTCCGATATAGACTTTGAAACCATCCAGCCAATGTGCCCCAAATCGTTCTACAATAATGCGAAAAAAAAAACAATAGAAGTAAGCAGTCTAAAAGGTAAAAAGAAACGGGGTGGGTTTTTTAGTCAGTAAGAGTCTGACACTATGTTCCGCTCCACCCAATGTAATTTGGGTGATTATTACCCACCAATAAAAAAACTAAACAAAAAGCAGTCAAAAAGACTCCTTTACAAAAAATTTAACACAATGTATGTATTTCTTTTTTGGCGTAATAGCATATTCCCACTAGGTGCTCCATCAATGAAAAACTGCTTTTATTACTTGAACACAAACATTATAATCCTTCAGATAAGAGTAGCAGTATTATAATCCTTTTCCTAGATATCCTTTTGTTCACAACGCACGGTGGAGGAACAGGATTTGGTAGACTGTATTTTAATTCATGAATCCCCAAGCGACCACCGGTGGCCGCGCATCTATTGTCTTACTATTATGTCTCTAATTGACGGTATCTGAAGGGTTAAGCTACTCGTACAAGCTCTCATATATAACTTACTTATATAGAATTCATGAAAGAGGATTAGCAAAGTCTGCATCAACCGTCATATCTTTCATCAAAACTATAAGCTCTTTTCACGGTTAACATCGTGAATTTTCATTCTATAAATCTCTGCTAAATACTGAGCAATTAGCAATTAATTTTTGAACTTGAAAAACCCTGATATGATACGCGTATATATCCTCAAATTTCGCTGAAATAAAGGACCATCTTCACGAGCGAGAGACTCGCGACAATTCCGTGGTTACATCGTCGGATAGAGTCCACGAACGAACGATTATTCCGCCAGCGTATCGTCGCAACTCGTAACGTAATTGCCACGTGTCCGCGACGACTCGTTACGGAATCGTACGGTGTTGTACGGTACTTGACAGACAGGCAACGCAGAAATGATCTGTGTTTGAAAGCGCGCTCGCCGCACTCTCGCTGCAAAAGCGCGGCGGGCCCGCTGCAAGTAGCAACAGGCACGCGGCGATACGACGACGTTTCACTCGCACTCAGTTACTCATCGCATCATCGGCGCGATAATATCGCCGTGTGGAGACACGTTCTAAGTGTGAGTAGAGAAATACGTCGCACGACAATAATATCGCCGCGATTCTTTCGCTCGTGGAGATGGTCCCTAAACCGTATGATAGACTAGTAATGCAATAGTTAGGTAACGAACTTTCAATGCAGTTCTCGTAGTCTATAATTTAGCTAACATACGTGCACTGTATTTGTTCAACATACATGAAACGTGGTGGAATTACAACACCTATTATGCTGCGCTGGTCTTTCGTCATACCGGTTTGAAGGTGTCATAGCGGATATAGCTTACAATTACATTTTGCAGCTAGTATACTCGTAGATCAGTCTGATGACTGTAGTTAGTGTCAGACAAAGTGGTGATTATTCGCCCACATTTTCTAGGGCGCTTTACTTTGTAGGTATGATTTATTTCATCATCACCCCTTTAAAAAACCATACCGTAAAGTAAACCTAAAATCCGGTCCGTCCGGACCAAGCCCAAGACGTCGACGGCGCGCTCTGTTCCCGCGCGCCTCAAGGAGTTCTCAGCAACAGCAGGGGCCTAGCTGGGTCGAAGCCTACTGGGGCCAGGGTTATCCGAAAGGGAGCTCGAGCCTTGGTTTGAAGGCTAGAAGGAACGGGGTGGGTATTTAGTCAGTAAGAGTCTGACACTATCTCCCGCTCCACCCAAGAGCGGGGGTTGTCATAAGATGATTTTTGTCAGCCGTAAAAAAAAACCTAAAACAAAGATATGAAATAAATTGCACAAAGTGATGCGAAACTATCCTATATATTCCAATTTCCAAGGCATCTTCACCTTGACTCCCTCTTAAATCAATAAAGTGACAGTTTGAGCTTGTAATTTATTGATATTAATCGACTGGTTTTCCGTTATCATAGCAACTAAATTCAGTACAAGATGTTCAAATCGACATGGATGGGCCTTAAAGTTTGAGTACACCTGATATACAACATTATTTTTAATTTATGCGAAATCTGAATTTACTTTGATCAAGATCAGTAACTGAACGGATTTCAATAGTTTTTGAACCATGTTATATTTTTTCCTAACTTTATATTGAAGTCGGTTTGGACAACACCGACACTAAGTAAAACACAGGTCACGACAGGTCATAGCGGGCTTTAGGCGCCAGCAAACACCTGGGTGCAAGTGCAAAATAACCCCTCAGTCGCCTAGATCGCCCGGTAGCTATGTATTTTGCTGACATACAAGCTTATTTGTGATTTTTCATGATACATGAAATTGTGTACCTACGTAGATTAGTTACAAAAATATACTAGACACGTATTTCGGGTTTCGCAACACTAAAACTAATGTTGTAGTGACATACGTCTATATCTATCGAGTTTAATGGCAAATTTGAGCTTCCGCTGCATGAGTAAACCGAGCTAATGACCAAAGAGCGACGAGGCCTACCCGGTTAGAGCGATGAAACCACATTACCATATTAAACAGTTGTAATGTGGTGTGTGATTTGCGGTCATATTGTGCAATGACGCTATTCAACCATTTTGTTATGTCGGAGATCTGTTGACGGTGATTGGATTTGCACACTTAGTTATTTATTGGGATTTGAGTGATGCTATTATATCTAACTAGCTTCTGTTAGCGGCTTTGCTCCTTTCAAAGTAGGTTTCTCTATATAAAGTTTGGACCCCGTTTTATCCCCTTAAGGGAGTGCATCATGACTCACATTTTCACTGTTTTTCATACAACCTCTCATAACTGATTATGACGTTATTACACATTTTTCATTCGATATTTTGGAAACAGAGTATCTTGTGGATATTATCTAGGTTTCTAAAGAAACCAATTTCTAAATTTGTGTAAAACTAATCCAGTAAAAACCTCTGAAAATATCCTATTTTGTATGAACTTTGACACTTCATAATTTGCCTAAAGATTAAAAAGTCAAAAAGTAATCCTCTAGAGTCCTTGCAAATTTTATTAAGATTCTAAATGACGACAACATTTTCCAAAAACTTTTAAGGGTTTAAAAAAAAAACAGCTATTTCCTGGAGCAAGATTTGTGAAATTTTCGAGTAAATCTCGGAATTACCGAATACTAACAGAGTTTCCAGGCGTTATCTCTCTTTTTTGCGTTGCCTTTTCGTCAAACATCGCGTTGGATTGCATTAAATGAAGTAACAAGCTTTTAAACCATTTTCGATGTTTACGATAGGCGAGTGGAAAAGGACCCTCATAAGGGACTATTTAGGAAAATCCTGTCTTAGGGCCCGTCTCCCCAGCTCCACGGCACGGTGCCGCCACCGTACAACGGCACGACGCCATGCCGTCACACGGTGCCGCGAACGGTGCGCCGCGCGCGTATTCTGCCGATATTTCGTAGTTGGCGTGCTCGCATGTGTAAAACAAAATGGTGGAATATACCGATACAGACTTCTTTGTTTCGTTAATGGAGGCATATCCAGTCATTCTAAAATAGTTAAAAAAAAAAAACATTTCCAACGTATAAACAGATAGATTTAAAAAGTCTTACCTAAAATAACATTCTTTGAAGGAACTAAAAACGTAAATAAAACCTGAATTAATGTCAATAAATTTTGACCGTTTGATTAATTCGAATGAAGGATTAGAAGTAGGTACCTACTTATAATTTCAGGGTAAGGGTTGGCAAAATAAAATATGTGCACAAAAACATATCTAGTAGCAGGTAGATATATAGGTAACTAGCTTTGCCCGCGCGGCTTCGCTCCCGCTCTTCCCTACTCCACCCTACTATACCCAACTCTACCCTACTACTCTACCCTACCCTACTCTACCCTACACTACCCTAATTTTCTTTTCCATAAGAACCTTCTCCTCACAATAACAATCACAAAAAAAAAAAAAACAGCCAAATCGGTCAAGCCGTTTTCATGCCAAGTCGTGACAACGGAAAACGGGGATCAAATTTATATATATAGATTTACTACATTAAACGACACAACCCTATCGAGTTTGGACTCGTATGATTCGTCTTGACGAGTATTAATTATATATCTATACCTATTGAGCTATGAAGCTTGCTATGAAAAAACTATTGTCACAAAAAGCTTGTTATTCGTTGGATTTCAGATTATATTGTGTTTCTTCAAATGCTTTAGAGTGTTCTATAAACATTTTCATGGGGGTGTTACTTTGTACTAACAATGCAGTGCTGACCGCGCCAGCGCAGTGTTTTGGACACTATAGGTACCTATGTCGTCTATTCTATTCTATTTTATTATATTTTTTTGTTGATGGCAAATAGAGCCGATGTCGACTATTCTGCCAATGTCCAAGTAAATTAGAAAATCAAGTAGTGTATTAATATTAAATAAAAAACTTTTTACAAAAAAAAATAAACCGACTTCAATATAAAAAACACTGAAAAGTACAAAATAATTTAAATTTCGGAAGTCGGTGTTTCTAGAATAGATACCTAATTTTGTCTCTTGGTTATTTAACACTTCCGAAATTAAAATTATTTTGGACTTTTCAGTGTTTTTTTATATTGAAGTCGGTTTAATTTTTTTGTAGTTTTTTATTTTTCACTTTTTAGTTATGGTAGCACCACTAAAAAGTACCTACCCTTCAGCCAAACATAAATTACCTTATAGCCAGAGTGCATCTCATAACGATTCTAATAATCCCAAATACGGTTATATATATTACATTAATTTACCTTCCGGCTTTATCACCAGATCTGTTGGATGCATCCCCTCCCCCTTTTCCTTTCAGTCAGGCATCGACTACACGTATAAACAAAGCAATTTTACTTGTTACGACGATTCTGCTATGATCCTATGAGGAGTTTTGTTCCATATCTTCTAAGTTCATGATCAGATCATAAGAATATTTATATGGGACCAACTTTGAAACGTAACCTTTCAATAAAAAAATTAAAAAAAAAATCAAAATCGGTCCACAATTGATCGAGATATCGGTGAACATACATACATTCCGCCGAACATAGAACCTCCTCCTTATCGAAGTCGGTTAAAAATGAAAAGGGACAGTAACTGAAGACTTAAAATTGTTCGAGTGATACAGTTGCACTTGATGGGTTAAGTACCAAGTTCTTATAGCCACCATCCGGTTCTATCATCAGATCAGCTCCATGTCATAATAATTTTGCATTGTCATCTGATTTACACATGCATGCAAAATTTCAACTCAATCGGTAACCGGGAAGTAGGTCAAATTTAATTTACAAGATTTGATTACAGACAAACATCGGGACAGGTGAAACTATAAGTAAAACAAGCGGATGCGTGACAACAAGTGTAGTTTTTATTTTATGACAAGAGTGGCGCTAGTGTACCTACATACATTTTTTTTTAATTTATTTATTTATTTAGGTTAACCAGCAATTGTTTACACTACACACATTTCTGATTAATAACTAGAGTAATATTTACAAGTGGAACAATTAATTACAAGTTAACACCACATGCACAAAAAACGGCTTTATTTTTTAAAACTTACTGAAAATAGAAGTTAGTATACAAAATGAAAACAATTGAAAGCATTAATAAAGAAAATTACCGTAACATTCAATGTATCATACAACACACAAAAAAAAAACAAAGTCTTTGGCATGTAAAGTTGGTGATTAAATTATGAAACAATTGATACAATTATGATTGATTAATTATTGCAATATGGATAACTATAATGATTAAGTATAAATAAATAATACAATTAAATTAAATTAAAATAATAAATTGAGTACATTGAGAAAAAAAAAATAGGAAACAATTATAAAATTAAAATTAAATCGCCATTGGACTATTTACAAAAGCTTGAAGGAATTTATTTACATTATCATGGTGTACATCTATTAAGTCACTGCGGCCATTGAGGATTTTACACAATCTAGGTATCGGAGAATTCGCACCAAGCACAGACTTTCGAAGTGGTGGACACAGGGGTGTTATCTTATTCCTAGGACATCTAGAAGGCGCGTGGGATCTAATGAGCTTTAATAAACTCGGACAGTTGATCTTATTGCGCAACAGTTTGTAAAGAAACAAAGGGTCGGTTATGTCTCTACGCATAGACAACGATTGCATCCTAAAATGACATAGACAGGCTTTGTAAGAAGTCAGATGCTTACATTTCCCCTCACTAAAGGCCAAATGCCATACAAAACGTTTCTGAACCCTTTCCAGACGCAACATATGAGTGGCATAATGAGGTCTCCATGCAACACTGCAATACTCCATAACACTACGTACTAAACTGTTGTATAACATTATCATGGTGCTACTTTTACGAAAGCCTTTAGTGTTACGAAGTAGGAACCCCAACATTTAGATTCAATATAAGCCAAGACTTTGTTACCAATTTACAAAAAATAACAAAAACAAGGACTCTAATAACAACCAAAAAAGCTTATAAGTTAAATATTAATGTTCTGCAAGTCCTAACAGTTTTAAAAACTTGTAGTTTTTTTTTTTTAATTCGTATAAACTAGTGCTTGACTGCAATCCCACCTGATGATAAGCAGTGATGCAATCTCTGATGGTGAGGCGCACTAGTTTATTAAAAGCCTATTCACTCTAGCCTTGAAGATACCCAAATTATAATCGGACGGGAAGACCACAGCAGGCAAATTGTTCCATTCCTTCAACGTATTTGGTATAAACGACGAAGCGAAACGCTTAGTCCACACCGTAGAGGTTTCAACAATGTATGGATGGATACTCAGGGTTGACTGATAACTTAATTGCCGAGTGGTAGAATAGAATAGTATAGAAAAAAAAAAAACAAAAAAAAGTAGACACAGACACAAAAGACACACAACAAAAACACACACCAAATACACACTCACACCACATTTAAAAAAAAAAAATGGCTTCCTTGCAGCAATCAGCTAAACCCATGTATTCCGCCTCTGTACTGGACAAGGCAACTGTACATTGTTTTCTGGTTTCCCAAGCTACTGCACAGCCAGCATGTTGAAAAAAATACCCTGTATAGGACTTTCTGTCTTTTTTTTTTAATTCGTATAAACTAGTGCTTGACTGCGATCCCACCTGATGATAAGCAGTGATGCAATCTCTGATGGTGAGGCGCACTAGTTTATTAAAAGCACTCTAGCCTTGAAGATACCCAAATTATAATCGGACGGGAAGACCACAGGTAACTGACTGACAACTTAACCCTTCAGATACCGTCAATTAGAGACACAATAGTAAGACAATAGATGCGCGGCCACCGGTGGTCGCTTGGGGATTCATGAATTAATTGCGATTGATAAAATAGTATAGAAAAAAAAAAAACAAAAAAAATAGACACAGACACAAAAGACATGCAACAAAAACACACACAAAAAATCACAAGAAAAACACACACAAAAAAAAACACACCAAATACACACACACACCATATTTAAAAAAAAATGGCTTCCTTGCAGCAATCAGCTAAACACATGTATTCCGCCTCTGTACTGGACAAGGCAACTGTACATTGTTTTCTGGTTTCCCAAGCTACTGCACAACCAGCACGTTGAAAAAAATACCCTGTATAGGACTTTCTGTCTATATGTATTGATCAAAAGGATTATATAAATGAGCTAGTTCAAAAGGTTAAATGATTGTAAAGGAATAAACACACCTATTGAACAAAAATGGTCATAGTCAGTTAGTGGCTCATGTTGATGCTGACTGGGCATTACTTGCCTTGCATTATTCCTTTACAATCATTTACATTAACCTTTTCAACTAGCTCAGTTTTTATAATCCTTTTGATCAATACATATAACACCATTTTTCTGATCAAAATTGACATTCTTGCCAAGACACCTTTTTATACATCCAAGAACTTTAATTTTATAATTTTCTGATAATTTACTCTCTTAAAAAAATAAGAAAAAATCATTGACATACAATAATACAATAGTTCTTAAATTTCCATCAATTTTACTGAATAGGCATGGTTCTAATTGAGATTTTTTATAACCAATATTTTTAACAATTCCTCAACTCGCTGATACCATATCCGTGATGACTGTTTTAAACCATAAATTGCTCAGTTAAGTTTAAGTACTACATTTTCATCATTACATTGTAAGCCAACTGGCTTTTGCACAAAAATTTCTTCTGACAAAACACAATTTAAAAAAGCTGTATTAACATCTAACTGCCGCACTCAGAGACGCCCATTAACGCTAATCTCTGATTTACTAATTTTGTCATTGAATAATAGTCTATATCTTTATGACGTTAAGTACCTTAGGTTTTGCTTTAATTGACATTAAAGTTAAATGACGTCTCTGAGTGCGGCAGTTAGTGACACATTTCTAAGTTTAGTTTTACTGCCAATGCAATAATTTAATGCTAATCTTAGTGTGGAATGACACAAAACTGGTGAAAAAGTCTCATCAAAATCTGGTCGTTGGGTAAATCCTTTGGCGACTAGCCTAGCCCTATGACGCACAGTATTATCAGAGTTCAACTTCTTTTGATAAACCCATCTACAAGATACAACAGTACCTTACTCTGGTGATTGCACTACCTCCTAGGTGTCATGTCCTCAAACGATTTGAATTTCTTTGCCATAGCCTGTTTCCATTGCAAATTCTCAGGTCCATTTAAAGCATCATCTACAGTCAGTTCACTTTCACTAAAATCACTTTTTGCTACACCAACAACAAACCGGTCTGGCTTCTTCCGTAGACGTTTAGTTGGTTAATACCTGACTATCTCTGGTACTTCTGCCATGGTCTCTGGCACTTCTGTAGTCATTTGTGGTCCCAAAAATTTTTTTAACCAAAACAATTTTTTATGGTTTTCTTTGCTGCTCATAGTGCCCCTAAGCGTATACTCCAACCCACTGACCGTACAATACGAACAAAAAGGACTATTAGAGATTTTTGCGCCCCTCCAGGGACTGCGCCCTGTGCCTGGGAACCTCTGGCACCGCCCTAGTTACGGCACTGGATTTGGGTATCTCCCGGAATCGGGAGAGAGAGCGGGTATCTGCCACATGTCCCGGGTATTCTCGACTGGTCTGCAATGACGATTTCCTTCACGTCGTGATTCTCTCTCTTTGTCCTCGCCTCTTCCCGTTACGCGAAGTCGGCTTTTTTAATCATTTGGCGCCATTCATTTCGCTGATAAGCATCGTCATCTGTAAGGCGAGCATTTAAGGATCACCTTCACGTCGTGATTACTTTTGTTATAAAGCCAATCTTCATTTGGCGTCATATGCTTGCTGGCTCCCGAGTCTTTATACCAATCTGAGCAACTGAATTTTCGACTTAGAAATACTGCACTGAAAGCATTTGAAGACTGTTTGTTTTGTTTTCCACACTGATTTTTATAGTGTCTCGGTTGTTTATATTTGTAACAAATAATGTTCGACCAAAGTAGAATATATTTATTTGTGTTCGACTTGATGTTTGACTTTGACAGATCTGACTTTTGAGTGTTGATGTTGGCAGCCTTGTTCGTATTATTTTTCTGTTGCCAATGTTTCTATGCAAATGCACTATGCGGACTGTTGGCGTCACTTCCGTCTTCCATGTTCATCAATTTTGATTTAATGGCATCTGCCGTTATTTCAATGCCAGAACGCTCAATCGCCATAATTATTGGCGCGAATTTTTCAGGTAATCTTTAATACTAAAAATAAAATATGACATAAAATATTAAATATGACCTCCAAATATTAAATAATTATTTCACAAATAAAAAGTCAAAATCTTAATGATGAAAAAGTTTCTTCATTAATCATCAGAAATCCAGAACTACCGGTAATAATTTGAAAATCTGGAATGAAAACCTGAGGTTGACGGCTGAGGCTGCGATCGACGTACGTTTGGCAAATGAATAATTATGATTTATTGGTTAAGTTGTTATATATAACTTATGATTTATTGATTGCTATTTTATATTTATTGATGAAAATTATGATTTCTTGATTACTCTAGAAGTCGTTTGAATAGTCGCTAGATTTTTTTGTCGCTAGACACAATTTAAGCCGCTGTAGAAAAAGAATGTCGCCAGATCTAGATCTAGCGACAAAGTCGCTAAACTGGCAACACAGGATACGTGACAACAAGTGAAGTTTTTATATATAATGACAAGAGCATACCTTTTTTTTAATTTAGATTTAATATTTAAAAGCCAAGACTTTGTTACTAATTTCTACAGAAACTAAATAAAAGCTTGTAACAAGCTTTTAATGAAAGTTATTTTTTCATAGCAAGCTTTTATAACTTTGTATACCTATATAATCAACACTCATCAAGACGAATCATACAAGCCCAAACTCGAAAGGGTTGTGTCGTTTAAGTACCAATTTCCTATAGCCACCATCCGGTCCTATCATCAGATCAGCTCCAAGTCATAATAATTTTGCATTGTCATCTGATTTACACGTGCATGCAAAATTTTAGTTACCGGTTGATAACTGGAAAGTGAGTCAAAAATTGGTAAGATGTGATTAGGTACAGACAAACATCGGGACAGGTGAAACTAAAATATAAAAGCTTGTATCGACGATAAATATCTTTCCTCTCTAGTATGATAACTATATATTATGTATTTATTTTTAGTATAAAGTAGTAGACTTTTACTGACTAAAATTTGTCTGTGTTTATTAATTTTCTCTTTATTTCTCGAAGCTCAACCTATCTCACCTGGAAGAATAACTCATCATCATTTCAGCCAATATACGTCTACTGTTGGACATAGGCCTCCCCCAAGTGTCACCAATATGAATATAGGACGAATAACTAATCAATTGAAATCTAACTATTCTAAATTTTCATAATTAAACGGTTAATAAGTGCGTAGGTAGGTACTCAGTGTACAGACACACTGTCAAACTCATATGTAACGCTTTCGGCCTTTGCCGTATTCGGGTAATGAATAAAAACAGACAAATATAGAACTTTAAGTCTGAGGTCCAGTTTCACCAGTTAACCTTCGAAGAATCGAGACAAAGTATTTTTGGTTGCAACCATTTGAATATTTAATACTGGCTGAAAGCCCTAACGACCCTGGGCTATATGTTTTAAAATAAGCTTTTACGGATAGTTTATTTAAGTGACTAGACGATTGGGAATGAATTAGCTCTCTAATCAGAAACGTGGAATTTAATCTAATTGTTTTGGGGTCCATATTATGTAGTGACTGATCCGATTTGAATACTTTCAAAAAAGTATATTCACTTAGTTAAAGCTACTTTTATTTTAACAATCACAACTTATTTGGTTACTATTCATTCTGGCGGCACGTGGTGGAGGACAATGTCCATCTGTGAACATCTTTCGGCTGAAATGATAAGCAATAAAAACCCATTTATACATTCTAAATGTTCATTAATCGATGCTAAACCAACCGCAGTCGATGTTTAGCAACTTAACGGTATAGCTAAGGAATTTAATTTGTGCACAGAAACAAAGCTTGAACTAACAGGTAAATGGAACAAGTTGACAATAACTTTTAGTCGTAGTGTCGATGCAAAATCGTTTTCCGATAATGACGCTGTCTATCATGCCGACAAATTGACCAATCAGTCAACTTCATGCTCTCTCGATTTTCACTACATATCAACGTTCCTTCAACACTTTCTCAGTTACATAAGGAAAATACACAATCTATACAAAATACTCCTCTCACTTATAATAATCCAAGGATAAAAGGTAAAAATATTTATTTTTCTCATGGGAATAATCTAGAGTATTCTAAACGCGTACCAGATAATTTACGAGAGCCTTACCTACCTTTAGCTACTGAAATTTATAAACTTCGCTCAGAAACAATTTGTTTCAAAAACCCAATTTATAAGGTCTATATTTACAAACAACAATTGGGAGGCTCGAAGGTAAAAAAATTTGTTTTGGAAAAATAAAACAATACAGATTACTATAAAGTGCGATCTGAATTGGAATTGAACAGTTTTATATTTACGAGTGTTAGCTTCAAGTCAATATAACGAACTTTTGTCTTTAGTTCATGAATCCCCAAGCGACACCCGGTGGCCGCGCATCTATTGTCTTACTATTGTGTCTCTAATTGACGGTATCTGAAGGGTTAATTCATGAATCCCCAAGCGACACCCGGTGGCCGCGCATCTATTGTCTTACTATTGTGTCTCTAATTGACGGTATCTGAAGGGTTAATTCATGAATCCCCAAGCGACACCCGGTGGCCGCGCATCTATTGTCTTACTATTGTGTCTCTAATTGACGGTATCTGAAGGGTTAATTCATGAATCCCCAAGCGACCACCGGTGGCCGCGCATCTATTGTCTTACTATTGTGTCTCTAATTGACGGTATCTGAAGGGTTAATTCATGAATCCCCAAGCGACACCCGGTGGCCGCGCATCTATTGTCTTACTATTGTGTCTCTAATTGACGGTATCTGAAGGGTTAATTCATGAATCCCCAAGCGACCACCGGTGGCCGCGCATCTATTGTCTTACTATTGTGTCTCTAATTGACGGTATCTGAAGGGTTAATTCATGAATCCCCAAGCGACCACCGGTGGCCGCGCATCTATTGTCTTACTATTGTGTCTCTAATTGACGGTATCTGAAGGGTTAATGAACATTAATAATGTTGTGCAATTTACTATTTTGTACTACGTACTAATGTTCGTCAAGTCGTTGAGCTCCTTAGTAGTCCTAAGTTTGAGCTTCACGAATACTGACAAATGCTTGCACTGATTGGACAAGTCCACTAAAATCTGATGGTCTAAGTGAGTAGGCTGCATAAAGTCATACAGATATCTTTTTACAAGACTGGTGTGAAGATATCTGGCTATCGACTTTTGGTAACAGTGTTCAAAGATCTACAAATGACATGGGTATCATTTGGCACGTTAAACCCCGGGAGATTTACGAGTGCTTTCCGAGACACGCGGAAATCTCGGTATCTTAAGATGGTTACTCATGTACATACCAACCTCGGGGATCGATTCGTTGTTACTAATTAACCATGACCCAGGTTTTAACGAGAGGTTCAAGCTGTTACTACATACTCGAAGAGCTTTGGTATAGACTACAGTCCGGAGGGAGGAGGAGTGGCATGCGCACACCTCCTTCTGCAAATAGTAACGCTTGCTCAAAATTGCACGCGCGTGGCAACGGCCCTCACGGCCCAGCCGGTCCCGTTTTCGGGCCACCGCAGGTGCGGGCTTGCGGACAGCTAGCAATGGGCAGCTCGCATTCCGAACCGAACTCAAGTCGTCGACAGCGCATAATGTTTCAAGCGCGCTTCAAGGAGATGTCAGCAACCGTAGGGGCCCAGCAGGGTCGAGGACTACTGTGGCCATGGGTGATGCTCATGATGAAAGAGAATCCCGGGACCCGGGAACGAAGTGAACAGGAGTGGGTTTTAGTCATTAAAAGTCTGACACGCCGCCACACGCCCTTCCGTCCCACCCAAGGGCGATAGACGTCATTAGAATGATTTCCTACCTAAAACAAGCTTTTAGTGAAAATCATTTTTTTATAGCAGTATATTACCTACCTATATGAAACGTTACAGACGTTTGCTGTAGGTATTGTGACGTCTAAGAAGGTCACATACTCATTCACTTGCAAACTGGCAAGATAGTATTACCTTTTGAAATGTATGTTAATCAAGCTTCTGATGAAAATAATTTTTTCATAGCAAGCTTTTATAGCTCGGTACCTACATAATAAATACTCGTCAAGACGAATCATACGAGCCTAAACTCGATGGGGTTGTGTCATTTAACTACCAAGCTCCTATAGCCATCTTCCGGTTCCATTACCAGATCAGCTCCATGTCATATTAATTTTGCATTGTTATCTCATTTACACATGCTTGCAAAATTTCAGCTCAATCGGTAACCGGGAAGTGGATCAATTTGCACGATTTGATTACAGACAAACATCGGGACAGGTGAAACTAAATAAAAGCTTGTAAAAAGGCTGTTACTGACTAAACCTGATCTATGTTTTTACAGTTGCCCTTTGCAGTCTAGGACCGCAGTCTCTTTCCGACAACCCTGGCAAACATCGACCTTAACGGACCCCGTCTTTCTTTACGACACTAAGATCTATTAATGATCATAAAGGTTTCACGGTTTAGGAGATAGACAGTTAATGGTCCTCCGAGACAAATGGTAGCTATCGTCACAACAGATATCAAGCAATCAATTTAAGTACTCGTAAAATTAAGAGGCACGGTAGTGAACCCAGGCAAGCAAAAAAATGGCACGCTCGTAACATTCTTTACTCGAAACAGTTCAGGTCAATTTCGATCCCTTATAACTTCGTTGTGTATAAAACTAGAAGCCTGAATTTTCAGCAACTAAGCATGCATTGTATAAACACGGTATATTTAAAAATTGAATAAAGAACTAGAAGTTTAAGAATTATAACTGGTCAAAGTTTCTTAATTTTGTCACTCACTGACTGACCGATCATCAAAAGTCTAAGGCACTTCCAAAACATGGGACCTTAACATTTTTAATACAATTAGTATTTAGTGTATACATCAATGAAAAACTAACATTTTGCAATTTCGGTACTGCTTAAAGGATATTGATTACCTAGATTGACTTGGCAATCGCATCTATATACACATTACACAAGTTATACGTATTATATTAAATCAGATTGTTTAATCCGATTACCAAATCAAACTAGGTCATCAAGATCCCTTAAGTACGGACTGAATAAATTAACCGACCTGGTATATTACATGGATCTAACAACTTTACTTACTTTTCAACTGTACTTTTACAAACTGTGTACCTATATTAATTGTTTGTGTACAATAAAGAATAAAGAATAAAGAACTTTTTACGGTAGAAGAAATGAGTTGCAAGCCTTGGTTTTTTTACTAATTGTTTTTGAAGGCATTATATTATCCTTATCCTATTAAGGGGCCGAGATACAGCTCGGACACTTCGACCCATGTGGATCTTTTGTGGTCCCCTAGATAGCTTACTCCTCCCCACCCTCGCTGAAAATCTCCTTCATAAGTTTCACAACGAGATGCGGGGATAAGAGCCTGTAATCCTCTGGTCTTGGATATCCTACCCCTAGAAGACTCATTCGCTTGTTAGCCAAAGCATCGCATGTGCACAGCAGGTGCTCCATGCGTTCTGTATGTTCCTCACACAACCTGCACATGGAAGTCGCGGCTAGACCCATTTTCATGAGCATGTCGTTGGTTCCAAAGTGCCCTGTAAAGGCACCCATCAGGTAGCGGATTTGCCCCCTGCTCATATTCCAGATACATTCCCGTGCCTTGAACGTAGAGCCCAGGAATTTCTTGGAGTTAGAGAGCTAAGGCATTATATTTGTTACCTACTCACGATTTAAGCGGTACTATGATCAGTATCTCAGAACTGCAGGCCTTATAACCTTTGATGAGGTTCAGTCTAATTGGCTGCATGAATTATTGCATGTACACGAGGTGTGTAATTGAGGCATCTATGTATAAGCAGTAGGCACTTTTATTCGTTCCCTCTCATTGATTTTTCTGTTTTCTTGGAGTTTAAATCTGTATAATAAACTCAATACAACACTTGCAATATAGGTACCCGCGGCGGAAATCAGTTTGTAAACTTACTGTTTGTGAACTCTAGATGATCAAGCAAACTGAATATCTCTTGATTACAGTCCAATAAATTTATAATTATCACTTACACAAACATATTCATACTCATTACATAAACACAATTTCTAACACACATAAATCACGTACAATCAACGACATTTCCGCCTGATCACCACTAAGTTCATTTTTACTTGCACTCTAAACGAACACTTCAAAGGGTTTCTGCAGGATTCAAGCGAAAATGGTTTTTAATGGTCAGGCGGAAACGACCGCTATGGTACATAGGTATGTCCTGTTAGAGTAAAAAATATTTACTTTTTTTATTTTTATTTTTGATTTGTTCTTCGTTCGGCCCACTGAGTTTTCTCCGTCAGTATTTAAATTAGTGGTATTTTCTAGTAGTAATTAATTAGTTTAGCTAATCTAATTTGTCTACCTGTAAGTCTTGAGGGCTTGGTGGTCCGTAACGCAAAAAATCTGTGCCTATTTCAGTCACCAGTCTTTCACAAATGTCTGCATTTATTGTATTAGATTAGTACTTTTTCATCGTAACATTTGAGATGAGAAAATAAATATTATTATTATAACATTCAAACAGCGAACGTCAATTCACTAAAAACCGCCTTAAATAATAATATTCAACATCGTCTAAACCTAAAATAGCTCATTACACAAAAATATTAAATTATAAGAAAATCTGTTTACTAAAAGGAGATCTCATTTCAACTCTGAAATTGTTATTATATTGGACGTTTCGATGTAACGAAAAGCGTCTAACCTAAGCTACCTACTCTAGTTATAATCTCACTGAAAAATGAGACAGATAAATCAGTCACGAATACCCGCCTAGAGGCTAGTCGAAACGTTTCAGAAGCCCTACCACGAACTCTTAACGCGATTAATTTGACGGCCTAACAGAATTGTTAAAGAGATGGAACTATACATTGTGTATCGCTCCATCCCTAAAACTGTCTCGCACGTTTGAAATTTTAACACGTGTCGTGGCCCAAAAGCTGCTTGAAAAAATAAATGTGCGACGTTCATGATTTTATAAGCAAAAAGAAAAAGGTTTTACCACCCACTTAGGTAATGCGGCCGTAAGGAACTCGTGAGTTTTGTAAAAGTTACGTAAGTCCCTAACATTGAACTATTGGAAGCACTAAGTTCAACAGATTTGTCCAACGCGTTCTTGTAAGCGTAATTCAATGAATAGGCTCTTTGTGTCTGCCTTATTGTGTCCGTCTCTTCAATGGAGAGCCTCCACAGAGCTGCGAACCTTTACACAGGACCAAATTGTTACGCAAGCGACGTTTTATCATGCTACCCATTGTCATCTTACCTAAACTAGATAAAATTCAGGTGCAGTACGTGACAAGAACGTTTTCAATTTTTTATATGGAAATAACTAGCAACCGAAGATGATACTGAGATAACCTTTTGTCGTGTAAAGAAGTCATAGAGAGGCAAGGGACTCGGCAAAGCCAGGGTAATCCTGGCTTAGGAAGCCGCTTCGATGGGCCGGACGGGTGCGATACTATCCCTCCTTAATATAAGTCACTACAGTCACCTGAAGAATGTTGACAGAATAACTTTGTCCTTTTATTCGTTATTTTCTCTTTAATTAATAAGCCTGAAAAAGCATAGGAAAATTCCGTAGGTAATTATTTTCAACAAACTTTACAAGCATAAATAAACTAGCATTGATATTTCCATTTCCAGAAGTAGGTGGGAGTCATAACTGTTTCAATCAAATATTGTTTGTGTGAATACCTACGCAGTCCAATAATACGGTTTTCAACAATTCGTAATATAAGAATGTGTATGTAGATATCCCGTTTCATTTTATTGAGATTCTTCAAATGTTTACCCAATCTTGTTATACCCCTTTTATTTATTTATTGCTTCGAAATTAAATAATGTTCGGCTCATGGATTCAGGAATTTCATCGTATTATGGTGTTGGGTTCAACATGACATATATACACTTCTGGACACATCTATTGGCCCACCTTAGAGTTTAGGTTTCGATGGCCTCTACCGAAATATGATTGCTAGATTAAACAAAAATTGTTGATGCAGTTTTAAACCTGACACATTTTACCATCTTTTTCGATCGTATTGTTTTAAATTTGAATTCAGAATACCATACGACATGGAGCTACGCCTAACAACTCGGATATGCGCCTTGTTAAAGGCAATTGATTTTTGAATAAAAAACATGTTTTATCAAATAAAGGTTTAATTTAATAACGCGTGTTGCCTCCATGGGCATCTACCACAGCTCTCATACGATTAGGCATAGAGTTTATCAACCGCTCTATGAAATTTTGAGGGATCATCTCCCATTCCTCTTCTATGGCAGTTTTCAACTCCTGCATCGTCTGGGCAACTGGCTGACGAGCCCTAACACGTCTTTTTAGCTCGTCCCACATGTGCTCAATGGGGTTCATGTCTGGGCTTCTGGCTGGCCAGTCCATAACTGTGATGTTCACATCCCGAAGATATTCCCTGACGATGCCGGCCGCATGGGCTCTTGCATTATCATGCATAAAAAGGAAATTTGGGCCCACATAGTCCGCGTATGGTATCACGTGAGGTTCTAAGCACTCACGAATGTACCTTTCAGCATTTAATGTTGGCAGCCATGGTCCTGTAACAACCTCAAGTTGAGTTTTGCCGCTCGCGGATATACCACCCCAGACAGTCCATGAGCCACCGCCATAAGCAAACTTCTCTTCAAAGCAGCATTGTGCGAAACGCTCTCCCTTACGTCGGTAGACCTTCTTCCTCCCATCATTGCCATGTAACACAATTTTAGACTCATCAGAAAAGAGTACACGGCTCCAATCTTGCTGTTTCCAATTTAAATGACTGCGTGTGAAATGAAGGCGCGCTGTTCGGTGGGCTCGCGTTAGTTTGGACCCATAAGCTGGCTTGTGTGGTACCATATCGCGTTCTTTTAACCTTCTCCGAACAGTTCGAGCGCTCACAGATACTCCGTGGAAGTCGCGAAGTTAGTTTTGTATCTCAATGGAGGTAAGGTGACGATTTCTCAAGCTGGTCGTCACGATGAATCGATCCTGCCTTTCAGTTGTGACCCGAGATCGTGGCCTTCCTTGGCGACGAACAAAGCCGCCAGTCTCTAGGTACCTCCGATAAACATTTCGGACCGCAGATCGACTTAAATTAAGTTGAGCACTCACGTTTCTTTGGCTGTGTCCGGCCTGAATAAGTGCCACAGCTTGGGCTTCGACTTCAGGTGAAGTATCCATAGATTATTGATAGAACCTCACCTTAATGTTAAGAATAAGTAATGTTTGTTGCAAAACCAAAGATATCAATCACTTTTTCAAGAATTAAATCCAAGTAAACCAATAAAACCAAGTTTTCTTAGTATTCGATTGTTTGATATCAACAAACAGGCTCCAAATTGTCTTTTGTTTCTTTAAACTTTGTGTTCGAAATTCAAAAAAAGACTATTGAATGAAATTGTGAATGTGCCAGGTTCAAAACTGCATAAAAACTTTTTGCTCGACCTAATATAAAATTTTAGCTAGGACCAAACGAAACTGAAAATACAAGGTGGGACAATAGATGTGTCCAGAAGTGTATATACATTTGATACGTTCATTAGACCCTCGCCTAACAGCGAAAAAGCAACCTAAATAAAATAGTCAGAATGTCAAATGCTTAAACGGTTTTAAAGGGTATCGATGTCGACAATAATTTTGCTGAACAATTGATCAAAATTGCTGATCGTCACAAAATAACAATGGTGCTCATTGAACCAGCTGAAAATTTATTGTTCTCTATTCTGAATTGTTAGGAGTATTAAAACAAAATTTTGAAATTCGGTGGAGTGAAAATATTAAGGACCCTGACAGTCTATTTTTGTACACTGTCATCATAGCTTTTATTTTCTTCAATGCGATATGCATTTAGGTAGGTAATAGTCAGTTTTTTTTTAAGGGCATCTACAGCAGATACAGTAAGTTAAATTATTAACAGGTACCATCTACTTATGCTCTGTTCCGAGATATTGGCCAGGTTGTTAGGTTTAGTTAGGCGAAGATCATTTAACGTTTGACATCGATATTTATAAAAGCCGTCTTTATGACCATTTTGGTATCGATACCTCCAAAAATGTTATTTAATTTTTAATTCGTTTGAGTGGTGTTACTACAGGTTCTATTTGACAAACTTTTACCCCAGATTTCTCCGTAGAGGCCCAGCAGGGTCGAAATCTGCTGGGGTCAAGGATTTGTTTCTGAAAGGCAAACTCGGCGCTGGTATGAAAGGCAACGAATGAACACGAGTGCACTTTTAGTTAGTAAAAGTCTGACACACCCTCCTGCTCCGCCCAAGAGCATGGCATGATTTTGGCAGCAAAAAAAAAAAAAACTCCATATTTCTGAATGAAGAATTTAAAGTTTAATTAAATAGTTGTCCAACACTACTTTATGCTGAGAACTTGTCAAACTTTGGTAATAACGTAAGATATCAGACGTTATTACTTCATATTCAAATGCTCACTTGTGTTTCAAAAAATAGGAGTATTAAAAAAAATACTTGTGACCATAACCTTAATTAATCAGGGTCATGTCAAATGAAAAAATAACAAAAAAAGAGTACTCTATAAATTTTTGGAAAATGTACGAAAATTTTGGCGGTAGTCGCAAAATTATCATAGTATGACAATAATATACCAACTGTTACTTGTTTAGACAAGCTGTCAATTATTTGGGGTGTTGCGGTTGCTTCTAGCAAGGTTATACCGCTCTTTTCAGTTAAAATAGAAAAATATTACAAGTAAGTTCTTACTTACATTATCACCTGCAGGTTTATTAATTTACAGGTATGCTCTGCCCCAAAATATCGTGACATTTAGGTTCCCTATAAAGTTGTTTCCAACATAAATTGGGTCCGAATCCCTCTTTGAATATGAAAGGGATCTATCGTCATCTATTACCATTTCAATTTAAGTGATTCTCGCAACAGTGAAAATTTTATTCATGTGTTCACGAATTGCATAATTTTAATGGAGTATATATGCGTAGTTCTTTTAGTGAATTATATTCTCATCATCATACCAGCCGAAAGACGTCCACTCTGCCC
Organism: Mythimna lalbum; assembly: GCA_949319445.1. Taxonomy (NCBI): domain Eukaryota; kingdom Metazoa; phylum Arthropoda; class Insecta; order Lepidoptera; family Noctuidae; genus Mythimna; species Mythimna lalbum. Next base: position 21,959,863 of record OX439344.1, read on the forward strand.
CCGTTAGTAAAAAAGACGCATCTAACATTTTTTCCAGATTTGATTTAGGTATATGCATTGCCGGAATCAGGAAAAAAAAGGTGCATGCCTGTATTTTTTATATTTTGCTAACTTTCTCCAGTGCGATTTTAACACAAGGAAAAAAAACCTGATATCCCGTTTCATTCATTAATTCATGAATCCCCAAGCGACACCCGGTGGCCGCGCATCTATTGTCTTACTATTGTGTTTCTAATTGACGGTATCTGAAGGGTTAAAACATATTATTATCCATTTTCGTTTTTATTAGATACGTCTTTTTAACTATCAGGGGCAGCACTGTTGGACATAGGCCTCCCCCAAGCGTCGCCACAATGACCGGTGCGTCACGCATCCATCGGATTCCCGCAACCCTTATTAGGACAATTATGTGCTCAGTTTGTACAAAATTTATCAAGCGATTAGGACTAATAAAAAAAATTCTGACTACGCTATTTTGACGGCTGATCGATGAGTATAATGACGTATCAATTCAGAGTTAAATACAGTATACTGTTTATCCCTACTTGCGTAATATGCTAGAAGACCAACCTACGAAATATGTCGTGAGAAATATACAAACATTTCATTTTAAAAATTCAGGACGTTTACATTGAATGAAATATATTTTCAGCGACAAACACATTTCGTTGATACATAGTATTTCTATTCCGATTGGCCGAACGATTTATATTCAGCATTTTGAAACTTCAATAATATCCATTAGTCCCGATGAATATTTGACGACTTTGCGAGAACGGTTTGGTCAATATTTCGTTTTTTTATGATCAATACTGTCATCGCGTCATTTTCTTAAGTTAGCTTTAGTAGGTACGAAAATGATGTGGACGACGTCTGACCGTCAGGTAACTGTCCGGACCGAGCCCAAATAGTCGACGGCGTCACGCGCCTCAAGGAGTTGTCAGCAACAGCAGGGGCCCAGCCGGGTCTAAGCCTACTGGGGCCAGGGTTAACCGAAAGGGAGCTCGAGCCCCGGTGTAAAGGCTAGAAGGAACGAGGTGGGTTTTTAGTCTGTAAGAGTCTGGCACTATCTCCCGCTCCGCCCAAGAGCAGAGTTTGTCATTGGTTGATTTTCCCCACCATAAAATATATATGTAATATACGAGATAAACGAGGACATATACGAGGGCAATCTTGTAGTGCGATCGATAATAAATCAATCCTTAATTAATTTATCATTTTACTTTTGATGCAAAAAGATCGGTTGGATAGATTAGGTATATTATAATAATAATAATAATAATAATAATAAATCATTTATTATCAGGCATCTTGGCCCATAGATATATACCTTACAGACTAACATACATATAGAGTAAATACAAGTTGTCGTTAGTAAATAAGACTTAAATCTATGTTAGTAACACTTCACATCGCACTACGTTTACTTCGTGCTGTTCTGTGGCACCTGTCCGCGGAAGCGACGGAACACCACGCCCTGCGGCCAAAAGTCTTCCTTCAACACGAAGGGCAGAAAAGTGTTCGGGACTCGCACCACGAACGCCTTGAAGTTGACGTTACGGTGCGACTCCAGCAACTGCACCCTCAGTGTGTACTTCAACTTTTGACGCACATACTCGACGATGTCCTCCACCTTTGTGGTGTAATGCAGGCGGGAGATATACACCGGCGTGTTCGGCTGAGCGGCACGCACACTCGCACTAGGAGTAACTGGTGCTTTGCCGCAGAGGTTTCGGTTGGCTTGCTTTCGGCGCTTCTTCTTTTGCACCGTAACAAAGCCATCTTCGTTACTAGCCTTATTCATCGCCTTATCAGGCAAAGGCTTCGATATATGAGCGGCAGAGGCGCTCGCGGTGACGCTAGCGAAATCCCGATGATGCGGATTCACTGGGGCTACGTGTACAGGTAGCGGGGCGGGGCGAAGGGGTCGGTCGGCAGCACATGGAGGAGCCGCGGTGATCGGCACGGAGTTGCGGGGCGCCCGGGGTGAGCACTCTGCAATCTCAGCAAACGACGGACGTACTGGCGACGAAACTGCTGACACGGAGTTTTGCGACAGTAAATCGAGGCTAGCTCCATGACGCATGCTTACATTAGACGCATCGGCTGATGACCTAGTAACCGCCGCTGTGTTGCGAAATTCACTGAACTCTTGGCGTAAATCGGCGACGGTTTTCTGGGATGCATCTAACTTCGCTTGTACATCCGCAAGCCTGGCCTTCAAAAAAACAATGTCCTTCAAAAGGCTAGTGACATCGACGTGGTCGAAGGTGACTGGAGGAAGCTTGTGCAGCTCCTTCGCCACAAACGTGGGCACGTCGTCCGGGTCGGTCTCCTTGAACAGCGTAATAATGTCTTGCAGGCTTTTCTTAGTCCCGTCACGCCGGCGGGATGGCATCTGGTCGCGTTTATTCAGCACGCTGAACAGCAACAGCTTCGCAGCAGCTATGTCCTCCTCGCTGAAGTTCGTTGCGCAGATCTGGACTGCGGACACCTCGTCCATAACATCCAGCTTTTGCTGCAGGAACGCCAACAGCTCGTTCGCCACAAGATTTTCAGTCATGACGAGCACTTACTAGCGACAGCTTGCGCTGCGCTAATCGGTATAATTATAACGTAAATAACACGTCCGCATCGGAACGCGGCACAAGCGAGATAGATGCAAAAAGATCGGTTGGATAGATTAGGTATATTGTTGTTATACCTGATTAAAACGCACGCATTAGCTAATTAGCTGATAATGTAGATAATTTACCTAATTATAATATTTTTACATTTGAATACATGAATCAAATTAATTATATACTTCACTATTTAGTTGTGAAATGTCTTCTTTCAATAGTTAGAAAGAAGAAATCAGAAAGTTTTTTCAATTTATTACATTTTGGAATTTTATAAACCAAACAAAATAATATTTTATTATGACTAAAGTATTATACTGTTCGCCTTTTATTATAATTTGTTATAATGTGCATCATTACACATACAAAAAGGAAACTAAATAAATAATAGCACAGCATAGTCGGCCTTATAATGTTCTCTTTGTTGAGACTCATGCCTGTTCTCTACAAGAGGAAATGGGCCGTAACCCACCACGTGGGCCTAGTGCGGGTGTCACATGGCTTCGAATTTTTTGTTCTAGGACATGCCGGTTTCCTCACGTTGTTTTCCTTCACCGTTTGGAGAGCTGCAGTGGTGTAGTAATGCGCCTGGTTGGGTTTAAATGACAACTCGTAAGTCGGGGCCGTTACCAATCGGCTACCACTGCTCTCAAAAGAATAATAATAACTTACAAACTATTACCCCACCCACACCCACTGCTTCTCCCCCCACTTTTCCGTTACTTACTTATGAAGCTGGTTTATTGGCGCGTTGATTACTTATTAATTTGTTTTATTAATCTGAGATTAATTTCCCTTTGAAAACCTTAAAAACCAGTTGGAGTGGCTTTAATATTGTATGAAAATTTACTTTACATTGTATTACCACAGGGTGTAATTAATTGCCTATAATTGAGTTAGTAATCGATTATCACTAATATGATAAAAACTTGTCAACTTATCAACCAAGTAAGGGGCCTAATTGGTCGGTACACAGATCTAAGGTACACAGATTTTTTAAAACTTTACAATAGAATTTCTTTCGACTTTAGAATTTCAACACCCAGTCAAACAAAGAAAATAATCCCGCTCGGTTTATTTTCGTTTGAATCGAGAATCGAAATAAAACCAGTGTGCTGGGAGTCATAACATCGAATACAGCTTGTTATCCATAAGAACCTACATATTTGCTGCAATGCGCTACAGTGCGACCGGGTTGTTACGATACAACCACAAAATAGATAGGTACAGAAGACAACCTCATGTATGTACTTCACTTTTTATACCTACACTCGGTGGACGCACACTAATGAGCGTTTGAGCCGGAACTGTTCGACGAGCGGGCGAGGCGCTCCGATATATCGTGTCCGTGAGCGGTATCTATGTGTGCGTTGCTCGGGCGCACTTTGTATGTACATTGATTTCTGTACCTATATATTCTGTGATACAACCCTCTGTCTCACAAGAGCCACATGTCTTTCTGAGTGCGATGACCCTTAACTAACTCCTTGGTATATCCATCGATATTAATATTTATTCTGTTCTCTACTTCGTTTTTATTTTCTTTTTGCCAATGTGTTGTATTTGTCGTAAAATATATTCTATCCTATTTTGTTCTTAATATTATTAAATATGTAATCGATCTGCAGCAAAAATTGGCATTGCAATACCTCTACTCCCAATATTTACTTTAACTACTTTTCTGGGTAATAAAATACTGGAACAACAATAGCAACGTAAGTTAGCAGCACCTGTAGTATTTTCACAAGTAAATTAAATTTTGTTTCGATTTAATGTAAACTCAATATAGAACCGCTAATTGTTTTGTAATAACTATGTAGAAAAATATCAAAGGTCACTTTTAGAAACGGTTAAATAAATGGCTACGACTTACGGTACGACTTTATGCGGGCGTACCAAATTGGTACGCCCACGTAAAGTCGTATTATTAAATTGTCGTCGATAATTGCTACATTTTCATATGTTTCTTATATTTATCCTGTAGGTGTACCTTCCCGCTCTAACCTCACAGATTAGTCAGCAATATTAAAATTTGGCGATAGCTGTCTTCAAGCGTTTGTGTTACGGACTGGGTCAGTCAATGTAATTTGCAGACTGTACGCTCCATTGCTTTTTGCTTTGGCAAATCTGTTTGAGCGTCATTGGTTAGGATAGTTAAGGTACACATATTTATCAACGTGCTTGCGCTTTAGTGATTATGGAAGGTTGCCTTTCATTAGAGCCTTCTTGAACAAGAAGCTCAATGAGGTATTTTGGACTCGACAGACGATTTCTTTATCTATTTTGGAAGTAAACCTACTTACCTGGTGCAGATTTGTCGACTATAAATTAGGCGGATTTGTATCGCCAGTCAAACTCGAAGCTTTGATTGGGATTTGGGTTTTGATACAGTTCTTACAGCCAATCAGCAGTAGAAGCGAAAGGAACGATACTGTTTACAAATCACAGGTTTGATAGTATTTTAATGACCACTGGAAAGTCCTTTTGTGTCGTTTAAATACTTTTTCAAGCATGCACGCTAGAAAAATTCACAACATGAGTGCCCAATTCGCCTCCAGATTTTGAATCAGCTGCCTAAATAAAATCTACATAATTTAATATTTGCCGAGCTATTGCTTTATTTTTATTAGTTCCGTGTATATTTCCTCTATAACATGCTTTCATAGGACTGCAAATATTGTGACGGCATAATCTTCTCAGTCCTAGTTCCCGAAAGCAAGGCTAGACAGACAGGCGGGACAGATTACACTAAAGCTTTTGACAGTATCAAACACGGGTTTGATACTGCAGCTTTAGCGTAATCTGTGAAACCTGGGTACAGCGGCTTTCATGTTTCTCTTTTATATGATTTAGGGTTTGAAAGTGATCACAAGTGGAAAAGCTTTAGCTTAACTCGGTCGACTTGTTCTAGTGATTAATGTAAATCGAGTATTGCGTCAATACTGTTGTGAATAACTTTTATGAATGCCTTAAATATTTGCAACTAATTTAGGTAATAAAGATGCAGTTTATTTATGTAGCAATTTTTCCAATTTGTTATGAAAGAACGAGGTTGAGTGACTTATCTGAACTTTATGCTTGTGTACAAAATCGTGTTGGACAACTTGCTAAGGTGGTCAAATTCGAGTTATTCACTATATCAAAATATAGTGCATAGTCTTTAGCTCGGTCTAATTCATATGTCTTTATGTATTATATGTAGTTGATTTATTTATTATATTCTTTATCGAACAATTGATCGAAACAATTATAAGAAATTAAAAAATACGTGTACAATAGGCGGTCTTATCGCACAGGGCAATTTCTTACAGACAAGCTTTGAAAGATGAAATGAAAGTAAAGAGATATATTTAGGGCTGTCAGTGTACATCAAAGACATAACGCGTAGTTTTTACTATTTCCGAATATGAATTGCCGGAAATGAATGGAATAAAATTCAGAGCAAATTACTAGAATTTTCTGCCTGTGATGTTTAGTTCCATTTTTATTTAGAAAGCAAGAATAATTGCAGAATAAAAGTAACTAAAAATAAGAGCAGAATTTCTCGTAACAAACCTAAATCTAAATCTTTTAATTTTTTTGTTTGGTAAACCTTAACGGTGTCTTTTTTTTGTTGAGTGAGGTATTTTAGTTCCTAAAATATTTCCTTATAAACGTCGTACTATACCTATGAGAAGTTGAGGAGAAATGTTTGTGGAAACATTCCACAAACATTTCTCCTCAACTTCTCATAGGTCCTGTGACCCTAGAATCATTAGTTACATTAGCGTCAATCCCGCGATCCATTTTACCCAGCTCTTTCTTATCTGTTCAAAATGTGCAGTTTATCTTACCTTGGCTTGGAATGTAATTCCATAGGTGAAGGCTTCGTCAGGATGCAAGGGGATCCTGGTGTCGTATTCGTCGTTGGGCACGAGGTTATACTGCTTGGTGGACGGCATCTTCCTTCCCCACTTTAACAGCTTCATCGGCACTCTCTTCCAGGTCCTGGCCTTGAGTACCACTCGGAAGTAACGCGTCTTGTAGCCTCTCCTAAACATTTAGGAGGTTTAATGCACAGCCACCATCATAAACTGGACCCAAATTTGAAGGAATTTGCGTTTCCTGAAACAAAAGAAAAAGTGGTACAGTTAAAAACAGACTTTATCATTTTTAAAATATACAGTCAAACGGGGTGGTCAAAAGAGTTTTTTCACGTTATTAATATATTGTTTGCAGTAGTTCTTGCATTCTAAATATAAAAATAATGGAACCTTTGCTAGAAACAAATATTAGGAAAATGGGTGAAAGTCCTCATCAAAGTTTTGTTTCTAATTCACCCCTGCGCGCGTATCCATTCACACCATTTGACGCTACTCATTTACTTAAACTGTAAACTTTCCATCTCATTCCCTATTTAGCACAAACATAGTTAAAAGCCGCGGATTTTGGTTAATTATTATAATTATTTAATTATTATAACTACAAGATATTTCGCAATGAATACGACCGTTGTCCATTTGTGAAAAGTTGCTCTAGTTGCTAACAAAATCAACTGCGAAATCACGTCGAAAAAACTCAGCAACGCACGTACTATTCGCTTTGTGATTTTTCACAAAGCTACTACTACTAATAGCCACTATTAGGGTCAACGATGTGGACGAGACTCCAGCCAGCCAATCAACGCTAACTGACGACTGGGAACCCGAACACTTCACCATTTGTCCACTCGGCAAACTTCGAGTTGGACTGAACTAGTGACGCACTCCTCACGTTCCTGTCTGGATAGACACATGTGCAATATTTGCACGGCTAATCCAGTCTATAAGAACAATGTGGGCTTTTATGTTGTTCTTCACAATACTACGCCTCCTTGTCTGTCACGGTAAAACTATAAGGAGCCGATGAAGTGAGCCAAAAGTGCGTCAAACCTGGTTTTACTTCAGTTGGTGCGCCTCAAAAAAACGCCGATTCAAGCTTCTTTTTGAGGCGGCCTTTTTTGTGGTTCGTGTGCGGCAGTGCCGCTATAAAAAATGCTTGAAGCCGGTTTGCTTTGTTTGTTGGTTCAAGCAGTTTGCTTTTAAAGCCCCTGCGCCCCCAGTAGTGTCATTCCATGCCTCTCAAGTGCAGTCCCAGCGATTAAAGGATCGAGATTTAGCCAAACGTAAGAATGTAACCTCCAAACCAACCTGAAATTCCTTTTGAAATTTTGCAGGCAAACAATTCCAACAAATCAACAGCGGCGCCCAATTATTTCCGTACCTAATATCTAGCTAACTATTGAAAGGCTAACGGGGTGTGACGATATTACTAACTAGTTATGTTTAGGGCTCGTTCAGATGAATAAACACTGCTTAGTCACCTGTACGTGGTCATTGTGGTGCAGGGAAACTGCATTGTTTTGGACAGTAACATTATACAGAGACAATATTGATTTTCCTTTGTTTGCTCATATATCAATCACAGACATTCTATGAGACAATAACCTTACCTGTAGTTTAAGATGTGTGAAATTGAATTGTCTTGTGGTCAGTGCCAGCCACGTGCCAGGTAATTATTAGGTATAGACATTTGACAATATTATATAGTCAGCAATTAGAATATTAAACCCCAAGCGAACTCCGGTGTTCGCGCTTTCATTGTCTTACTATTGTATCTCTAATTGACGGTATCTGAAAGGAGTCCAAGGATATTTAAAAGACAAAACTAATATAATTAATCAATTTGCCAAAATAAAAGTTCAACTAAGAAAACATTACTCGATTTGAGAACCTCCTACTTTTTTAAGGTCGGTTGAAAACTAGTGACTCAGGTAACTTCAAATTTAAATGAGAAACCGCTGTGAAATGTTATAAAGTTCAAACAGGTTTTAAATTAGACCATTTATTTTTAAAATCCTGAGTAAAAGTACTTATTGATGTTATTGACAAAACTTTTGTAGTTTTTATGAGATTCTTTTCGATTTCTCGGGCCCGTTTTCCCGACATTTGGAAGGCGTACGAGGGGTCGAAGTAAATACTTCGATAAACGACCGTAATTCAAAAACTTTTTTTTACGAAATGAGGCTCTAACCGTCGATTATCTAGCCGTGCTATGCAATTCCACCCAATGACAAACCCCGGTAAAATACGGCAAGATATGCTACCAGCCCCGCTAGCCAAGTTAAAACCGTTTCGCTTGCGTCGAACGCTTCGAGTTGGTCAGGCGCCCAATTCTTTTGTTCTGACCAAGTGACTAAGCGTTGAGATGACGTCATTCCTGTACATTTTAAGTTTTCTACTGGCGTTAACTATTGCACATTACCCCTACCATGAACCCTTCTGTGGTATCTTAAAGAACCAGGCCATGCAGACCCTTAAGGGTAACCTATTTGGCGATTCAAAAAAGCACTGGTTTTTACAACCAGGACTGCTACACGCCAAATCTCGCTAGGTCGCAGTGACTACATCCCCTACACTACGGGAGATGCATTGCAATAATAATTGCACATTAGCAACTTGGCTAGGGGTACAGGTGTACGGCGATGCGCCACCGATACATGGTGGGTATCCCAATACGCACAAAACGTTTTGGAACACATTAATTGTGCCTACAGCCAAGGAGTAAAATTCCCTGTCGGAATGTGTGTTTTCTAATGGCTTGCCTGAGGATCTATATGTCAAGAGTGCAAAGGTTACTTCTAGGTAAGCACGCTCCATTGTCGACTGAATCGTCGCTTTCCAACAGGTAGATAGCGGTCAAGCATGAACCTATCAACAATAAAAATGGAAATAAAAGGTGCTGGTCTTGAGAGATTATTACTGGGACTGTTATTTTATACCTATTTTAGGTGGAAATTAAATATTCTGTCCGTCAATCCAAGCCGAGGGATCAGTTTGTAATTCGGTTTGGACTAAGTTGTGGACAGAGCGAAAACGTATTTATAGTTCGGTGGTATGAATAATATTAATCCTTAAAGCACAGTATACAGTTTGAGTAGCATTAGTTAACGAGATTAATTAGTACAGATTACATTGGTTATTTGTTTTAGTAGCAAACGTAGCTTTGCGATACGTGATGATAACCAATTAGTAGATTATCTATCCCTGAATATGTACATATTTGCGTACGGGAAGTTTCAATATTATTGCAAAACAACATATAAGATAATATCATAATATTACTTGTATTTTCCTAATCGTTAGGGCGATTTCAATTTATGCGTTTTTTGACGGTCTGCTGCAGTGCGTTAGTCGTACTGCATACGGACGATCGTATTTTTCATACAAAGCGCGCGGTGGCGAATACAAAGCGACCTTGTGGCGAACGAGCGACAACTGGACGGCAACGTCACAAGCACCACGTGTTCAATTCGGTGAATAGCATCACTGGCATACAAACGCATGGCAGCCAGATACGTTTTCATTTTAGGCTGCAGCACTGTAACCGCGCGGTAACCGGTCGGTTGCAGTACGCCTAAATTGAATGAAAGCGCCCTTAGCTTATACCATATATGAAGAAGACGCACTAATTTTATAATGTTCGAACTACTAGCATTGTAACCGTCATTTTAAGAGAGATAATAGACTATACCCAAATCATTATATAAGTAGTACAGATTCATTAGTCTCATATTATGCAAGTATATTACCATCAACCGACTAGAGATCTAAACTCCGAGCTTCCACTGTGAATTCCTATTGGAAAACCAATTAACACTGCCCAATACGATACAATGAGAAGTCATTAGGAATTACTAGTCGCAAGGCCAACTAAATCATTGTCGTCGTCATTTCAGCCGACAGATGTCCTTTCAGTGCTAGGCATAAGCCTCAAGCGTCACACGACTGGACCAGCCAAATTACAATCGTTTCGCTTGCGTCGAACGTCTCGAGTTTTCCACGCCCCCGAATCTTTTGTTCTGACCACGTGACTGAGCGTTGAGATGACGTCATTCCCGTACATTTGAAGTTTTCTACTAGCGTTAACGATTGCAAATTCTGTACCCCTAGCCAAGTTGATAATTATCAACTTGGCTAGGGGTACAGATTCGATTTCCGCGATCAAATAAGTACTTCTAACTAAAAATCTCCTATAGTATTTTTTAATGAGTAGACAGAGAGCATTGCTGATGCGTCACAAATATAACGCACACTAGTGCCTCAAGTCTGCTATTACAATAGCGTCAGAATTGTCTATCTTTGATTTTATAAAATGGTTGATTTTAACAATTTTGGTAATCTACCTGGCATCATTATGACTTTCCAATGATCCACTCCATTTAAAGAAATAGCATAGAATAGTAATCCCGTACATAATGACAAATGTATGTCTGACGTATGCTGTTGTTTGCTAAAATTTGGTAAGTTTCTTTGATCAGTGAATTACCATTAGAACGTCGTTGTGCTGTCATTGCTTTTGTAATTTGATTTAATATTGTCATTCTACCACAACACTATTAAGAGAACATTGACCGATCAATGATCGATCACTATGAATTAGCTGATTAAGAACTTTTAGCAAAATGACAATGGGATTGTGTAGGAACTACGAATTTATAATAAAAGCAGACTTGGGCTCCAGTTGATGATGATATACGCCCGGTAATGAGCTGTGGTGGCCTAGTCGTAACAGTCCCTTGATTTTGCACATCATGGGTTCAAACCCAGACAAGCACTATACTGGGTGTTATTATCATCATCATCACTACTCTCAAAACAGTGAAGGAATAAACCATGAGGAAACCGGAACCAAAACTTTGAAGACTTGTGACATTCGCCAATACGCATCGGGCTCGCGTGATGGATTGCGGCCGATTTCCTCTCCTAGAGAAGTGGCCTGAGTTGCAGCAGTGGGAACATTATAAGGTTATTATATCGAAGCAAATGAAATAAAAAAATCAAAGGACACATACAATTTTTTTACACAGCAAAATCTAAAGCCTGAGCTAGGCAGAAACCCGTATTACAGAAGTAGAATGTCTTCTTCCATTAGTGTCGCTTAAATAGAGTCGAAGTGACTCAACCTTAAGTTCAAAAAGATAAAGTGATAGAAAGAAAAGCATCTCAGAAAATATTATCTATAAATTACAATAATAATAATAACATCACTAAAAAGAAAAAAAGTTACGAAAATAAAATCTTAAGATCATGAAGATAATGGTGTGTGATATATAAGTATCTTCTATCTATACTTATAATAAATCTGTAGAGAGGTCAATTCTGTACATGAAATATATTTCCAAAATATTTTTCAGGGGGTGATTAGTGATCGATACTGATGCCAAAAATGCAAACAGTAAATTTTTTGTCTGTCTGTCTGTCTGTCTGTCTGTATGTTCTTTATAGAAACAAAAACTACGCGATGGATTTTAACGAAACTTGGTACAATCATTTTTCATACTCCTGGGCAGGTTATAGTATACTTTTCATCACGCTACGATCAATGGGAGCAGAGCAGTGAAGGAAAATGTTGGGGAAACGAGAAAAATTACTCCATTTTTTAAGCTTCCGTCGCGTTTGCAGCCTTAATGGTTAAAGCTACACAGAAATCATGTATGACGGAAATGTTCTCCTTAAAATTATATAAAAAATATTCCAAGACATCATATGTCTATCGTTTATGGTTGACTCACAATAACACATGTAACTCCCGATAGCTTAGCAGTTCGGAGCTTTCTGTTTATTTTTGTCTATGGCACCAAGGTGTGTGCACACTGTCACGTGCGTAAGTGGAAGGGAGAGATTTGGAACGTCTCGAATCGTCTCGCGCATCACGTTGTTTTCCAGGCTCTCAGAATTCGACACCAGACGTTTCAGATCTTTGATTTTGACGACTCCGTTGTCGCTGGCATAAGCAACAGGATCCGCGTACGAAGTCGCTGGCAGAAGCTAGTACTAAAATAAACTATTTGTATACTTAAATTACTTATATATGTAAGTAGACAAATGTCTAATCATCCACCCTTAACCGCAATTAACTTTCTAAGTCTCCTAATAATTGTCAATTAGATCTAAAACAGCGAGAGATGGGTTCTTAATTGTGCCATCCGCGCGTCAATAAATTAAACTTGTTACCGAGCCAAGCGTCGAACGTCTAACCGGAACGATTGAGAACTTGCAGCTAGCGACTTCATCGTGGACGAGAATATTAACTTGGGTTTGTAGCCGTAATACAAGTCAAACACATTTTATTCAAGAGATTGGCGTCACCAATCGGTTAATTTTCTGTAAGATTTAGTATCTTTATACACTTGACTTTTAGCAATTTAACTAATACTAAACTAGTTTAAATGTCTTCAAGGCAAGAGTGAATAGGCTCTTAATAAACTAATGCGCCTCACCATCAACGATTGCATCACTGCTTACCATCAGGTGGGATCGCATTTAAGCACTCACTACTTAGATCAATTTAAAAAAAAAGGTTAAAAAAAAGACCCGTTTTGACATTTAAGACATACCCTAGAATGTAACTTGGAACGAAACTGAAAGAAACAATAAAAAAAAAAACATACATTCATCCGAACATAGAACCTCCTCCTTTTCGAAGTCGGTTAATAATGCTTAATTACAGAGTGTTTTAAAAAAGGAACATACATATTTTTGGCGCGTTAAATAATATAATGGAATATATTGAAAGTAGGTATTCTTTTTGCCTATTTATTAAGTATTTAAATAGCGTTTTATGTTTTGACAACTTTCTTCAAGTAAACAATGACCTGGTAAGGGTTGTGGGAATCCGATGGATACGAGGATACGATGGATACACAGGACCGTTCATTGTGGCGACACATGGGGACACCTATGTCCAACAGTAGACGTCTGAAATGATATATCTTGTAATACATTGCGCGTATAGCTAAACAGTAGAATTTCTTGTCAAAGTCTGGGTTTCCTGATACCTACAAACTTTAAGTCAAGAGTGATTAAGTTACTTCTATCCACCAACACGCACTGGGCCCGCGTGGTGGATTACGGCCCATTCCTTCTCCTAGAGAGGAGGCCTGAGTCCCAACAGTGGGAACATTAAAAAGGCTGATGATGATGAAGTTACTTCTAGGCAAGCGTACTACGTCGACCACATTCTCAAATAACAATAGGGAGAGAATATAGGCAAGCGCAAGCTTATCAATAATAATAAAAAGTAATATCTTACAATATATGGACTTGACTTTTAGCTATTTTTCCGATTCTTACACCCATCTTCATGGTTGAATGTTTCAATGTTTGATTGTATCTTATCAATTTATTTTCGACTTTCATCGGGAGGACTTTTCGGTTAAAGCTAGTATATCTGTCTTGACTTTTAATGATTAGATTAAATTCAGGATAAGCCATAAGGATTAGAATCGAAGGAATGTGGCTTAAGAACCAATAAACTGAACATTAAGGTCTGGATTAGAAGATTAGGGAAAATGGTAGAGTGAGATAAGCATGAAAAGAAATCGGGCAAGTGCGAAACGGACTCGCTCACTGAGGGTTTCGTACAAACCTATCTATGAGAAAAGTTGTGATTCTCGAATCGAATTACTTGCGAAGATTTTTCCGAATCACCAAAATAAGTTTTTTTTTTATGTCGTAACTACACATTTACAGTTTTCGGATTTTTTCCTATACTTGTGCTATATAATCTTGCTTCATGCCAAATTTCAGGATTCTAGGTCAACCCGAAGTACCCTATGAATTTTGATTCCCTTGAAAGTGTTGAAATCCGCATTTTTTGCGACGTAAACAGCGTATCTTTTTCGTTAACTCAGAATTTGGTTTTTTTTACAGCTTCAAGGGACTGCAGACCTGAGTATATGGTTTTAATTTTAACTCGATACCTCCACACTTTCCCAAAGTAAAAGGTCTTGAGAGATGGAAAAACCGACCGACAGACGGACAACAAAGTGATCCTATAAGAGATATGTTTTTTCCTTTTTAAGTGCGGAATTCTAAAAACACAAAAATTATTTGATATTAATCAAGTAACTTTTACATTTTTCGTGCTCTTTAACCTACTCACGATTCGTCAGGTATTTCTAGGTCACATTTTATAGACGGCAAGCTAACTTCCATTAAACCATTGAGAAATAAAGACAGTCGTTTAACTGCCTTTATTTCTAAAATACAATTAAACAGAAAGATCGAAAGTCATTAACTAAGTTATTGGACTTTATAAACATTCTCTACGAGTCAACTCCTACAGGTGAAGAGATTACATGACAGGCCTAAGGCCTATGGTAAGCCATGACGTGTTAAAATATCAAGTGTTCGAGCGAAAAAGGTATGGAGCTATACTATGCGATCAATTGCCATGTTGTGACGTCACGATTTACTGTCAAATCGAGGAAAGAAAGTCTTAAACTTTAATTAATTTACGAAAAATTTACTTTATTTACGAACTGTGAACGAAAAAAGTTTAATCAGAATCCAGTTCTTCGCTTCTCAATTTTACTCATCTCCGAGTTCTTCAATTTTGTCAAAATTTCTTCGATTTGACAGTACGACGTTACGTCAAAACATCGCAATCGATCTTATTCTCATTTGGAACACATAGTACATACACACCCTATACAGGGTGTAAGGAACTGGTCTTCGCTAACTTTAAGGGATTGCTCAGTAGACGAAAATGAACAACTAATCCATAAGATTTTTTTTTCAGGAAACGATAAAAACTTCGGTCTCTCCACACAAACTGTCCAACCGAGTTTATAATTTTATATGCAGAGTACAATTTTTTTGGTTTCTTAAAAAAAAAATCTTGTGGAAAGTTATTAAGTTTTGTCTACTGACCTGTCTCTTTCACCCTGTATAGGTCCTTTTAACATTGCAGGTAATGTCATCAAATGCATCGTGTGAGCTTGTGGTAGGCATCTGGTTTTAATTCATTAAGCCCCAAGCGAACGTGCGTTCGCTCACTCATTGTCTTCCTATTACGTCTCTAATTACGGTATTCTAAAGCTCAATTCACGATTGTCTAACAAATATCGAATGCCACTAACCAAGACTAGTTTATTATGTACATTTTAATCCAATAAAAAGACTAATTTACCACGAGAGACTAAAGTTTCAGCTGCAATTTGTCTCCTGGCACTGAGTCGAGAACTCCTTAACTCCAAATAAAACTTTAATTGAACTTCTTTAACGTCGGCTTACTGTGGAAACTTTACGTAGACTCAGGCTCACTTTTATACATTATACATTATGCAGTTGTATAAACTTTGAGGGACAACGATCTGGATTTTGTAAGTTTTAATGTAGAACTTCACTGCGCACACGTGTGACACACACGATCTGGGTGCGTCGGTGTAATATTTTTATTTTTAAACTAGCTGACCCGACAAACTTCGTACTGCCTAGTAGTCAATTTAGCTAAGCTCTAGCTGTGAAAGGATAACGCCATCTACAAGCATTACCAGAACTAGCATAATTCATTTAAAAATGTCATTTTAATTAGAGATGGCGTTGTATTCGATTTCTTTTTCATGAGTTTTTTCA
This sequence comes from Mythimna lalbum, assembly GCA_949319445.1. Classification (NCBI taxonomy): domain Eukaryota; kingdom Metazoa; phylum Arthropoda; class Insecta; order Lepidoptera; family Noctuidae; genus Mythimna; species Mythimna lalbum. The sequence goes on from OX439344.1 coordinate 21,975,923, forward strand.
TGTTTTCTCACCTTTTAAACCTTCCCTGGACTATCACAAATATTTCAAAACCAAAGTTATCCAAATTGATCCTGCCGTTCTCAAGTTTTAGAGAGACTAACGAACAGCTGTTCATTTTTATATTTATAGATTACGTAAATCACTGCTTGACTGCGATCCCACCTGATGGTAAGCAGTGATGCAATCGTTGATGATAAATTTTATATAAGTTTAACGAATTTATTACTACCTACACGAAACTAAACTTGTAGAGTTACACTTGATCGACGCCACGCGATGTCTACGTACTAAACAAGCATGTTACAAGTGTGCGTCGGTCTAGTTCTAGCTCTACACTTATGCTGTCTATACTCAAGTATTTTAGTTTCGTATGTACAGACGCCTGAGATAATTGGATATCGTTAAGTGGGTTTATTTTGCTCCAAAATTAACTTCTGACTTGAAATTAGATACAAACATGTAAAATTACACTTAGAACAACTTTCTCTAGGAAATACTAATATTATATATTTGAACTTCAAAGAATAAGTATACTTTTAAACAATCTCATAGATAATTTAAGTATAATATTACCCACAAATTAGTTGAAAATATTCTTGGCAAACTTCAAACTAACTTTGCCTGATCGCGATAAACCGTGATAATATCTAAGGAAACAATATTGTTTATTCTATATATCGTTGTAAACACAAACAGCAAACTTGTAACATCCTCCACCAGGAATAGGATTAGTTCCGTGGAACCAGCAAACATCCCCATGCAAGCACGTACATTGTACAAGTATAACGTTTTGAATTAAATTTACAACATCGCAAATATCACATACAAAGTTTCAACTCGCGCACAGCATTAGTGACCCTAACTGAAACTATTTTAACGACCAAGCGACACTTGTTTTTATAACATACTGTATAAACCAGGGCTTTGAAAACGAAATGAATTTCGTTCTGTTACAGTAAATTTTATCAGTAAAGTTAAAGTTTGTGACGATACTAAAGCCAAAAGATATAAATAACGTTATAAAAAAAATAACGTTATTAAATATCATTTTGGAAGAACAATATTTTAAGTTACGTTTTGGGATCATTAACGTTATGCTTGTATCCTCTTATAATATCTAACGTTACAGTTGAAATGTAACAGATTAATTTGTAACGTTATTTATTCGACCCCATAACCGCCGCCGCGCGCCGTAAATAAATAAACACGGCGAAATGTGTTTTACTTACGTTGCCGCTGTGGCCGCGGCGCGCAAGGTGATAAAGCTGGCAAAGTTGCGTATCGAAATTAATAACGTTATACAAATAACAATAGTATTTTCTTCTACCAGTAACGATACATTACAAATAAGGATATAAATGTATATTGTTATCAAATAATTTTAGGTTTTGTTCCGTTTTTTAGTATCGTTATAGTCGGAGAAAGAATTTTGTTATGATTTTGGTGGAACGCTACAAAATATCGTTACCCGAACAACGCGTACCGTTATTTTGAGTAACGTTTTCAGTCCCTGGTATAAACAATGTTGGCCTTTAAAATAATTGTAGTTTGTTAAATACATTCTAGTGATTTGTCGTCCATTCCTTGCACCAGGTGACTTTGTGTTCATTGGTGCTATTTTAGCAAATGAAAATAGTTTGTGAGTATACATGTAATATTAGTTTTAGTAATGCGAAACTCGGAACGTGTGCCTAGTATTTTTATGTATAAAATTTCATAACTGTATCACGAAAAACCACAAAGTTTTAAGCTTGTTATATGACCAGGTTGTCCTCACAAATACATGGTCACCGTGTCATCCGGGCGATTGAGGGGTTTTTTTGCTCTCGCACCCAGCTGTGTGCTGGCGCCTAGTTCCCACTATGACCTGCTGTGACCTGTATTGTACTTAGTGTCGATGGTATCCAACTTGACACCAAGAATATAACAGGGTGTAAGAATTATTGGAATCAATTCAGTTACTGATTTTAAACAAACTACACTAAAGTTTCGTATATACTGCAAGTAAGTTCATGTGTTGTAGGTATACTTATCTATCTATATATATAAAAATGACACCCGTTTTCCGTTGTCACGACTTGGCATGAAAACGGCTTGACCGATTTGGCTGTTTTTTTTTTTGTTGTGATTGTTATTGTGAGGAGAAGGTTCTTATGGAAAAAAAATTAGGGTAGTGTAGGGTAGAGTAGGGTAGAGTAGGGTAGAGTAGGGTAGAGTAGGGTAGAGTAGGGTAGGGTAGAGTTGGGTATAGTAGGATGGAGTAGGGAAGAGCGGGAGCGAAGCCGCGCGGGCAAAGCTAGTACATAATATAAAACAGGGTACAGACTGTTGCAACATAAGGTGTAGAAATTTCGTTGGGAATTTCTAGATAATATATAATATTAGCAGTTTTGGTATCTCTATAACAGATCCGGCTTCATTTGTATGGAAGAGTAGAGTGCAATGAAACTGTAAAGTCGACTATGAAAAGTTTATGAACACTCATGAAAATTTATGAACAAAGAGAAATGTATTCATATGATCGGGAGAGCCTCTAGTATAATAGTATTTGTATCGAATAGGAGGTTTTTCTAAAATGACGTTCGCTAGGTGGCAGTACTGAGTCTGTTGGCGCTTATGTTAGTGACATTAGTTAAATTGACGTCCTCGTCGCGTATACGTTTTCAAAAGTAGATCTCCCGGCTAAGTGGTAGTGCTTTTCTTGTAAAACCTCCTTGAGAATTTTGCGGCCGAAATGCATGTTTAGTTTAAATAACGTCATTGATGTCTTTTACCTCAACAGGTTTTTGTGGAAATCATTCAATGACTTCTCCCACTCTTAGGTGGGGCCTGTCAAACTTTTAATGACTAAACACTACTCTTGCTCCTTCTTTGCCTCCGTTCCAGGTCCCCTGGGTTCATTTTCGCACAACCCATGGCTCCAGTAAGCTTTGACAGAATCAAAGCCTACTAGCCTAGGCGCCTAGTTTTGCTGACAAATCTCTGAGGCACTCGTGGAATACAAAGCGCCGTCTACGACTTGAGCTCGGTGTACCTGATTAAATGGCCTTATCATATACCTTATTAACTTGGACTAAACAGAGGAATGTGGGGTACCTATTGGTAGAAAATAAGAGAGGCCTATGCCCAACAGTAGACAATGTCAGGCCGTATGTGGCCGATGATGATGCAGTTCATATTCGAAAGCATTTTCACTAGCAGACCCGACAGATGTTCTCCTGCCCGAATAGTGGCAAATGTCAGAAAAAAAATGAAAACCCAATTGCAGCGCCACCTATCGGATTCAATTGTATTTTCAAGTCACTAAAATATACAAGCAAATATAGAAAACGATCGAGCTGTTTAGGAGTTAGGTGAGAAACATAAGTACCTACAGAAGAATCTAAAATGTATGAAAATGTCGTGTTACAGTGTTTGCTATCAAACTCCTTCGAAAAGGCATGACCGTTTTTTATGAAGGTAAAAAAAGGGGTAAATCCCCTTTTTTTTAGTTATTTTTACTGTAATTAAATTTTTCTTCTCCTTATTATACCATAAACCAGTCTTCATGTGACATGATAATGAAATAAATTACATAAAATAAGGCGCCAGACTGGGTTTGAATGACCTCCAACTCGTAAGTCAGAGCCGTTACCTCTGGATCACCACTAGGTCACCACTGGGCTTCTACGCACTTGATTTGCGTTGTATTAGTGGCGCAACAACACTTCTTACCAAAAACCGGGGCTTAGCTTTACAGGGAGGTAATTTTAAGGTTCATAATTTAATGTAATACGAGTATAGATACCAGTCGGACAATCTTCTTTTTTTCGTGTCGATGCTCTCAAACTATACTTTTTCTGACCAATATTTTGCAACCTGTACAGCTCTATTGTTGCCTTCGTATAGATCCTGAAAAGTGCAGGTATTTACGCAGGATGGGCAGCATAGCAGGTGGCGCATGTTCTTGGGGTGCATGAAAGGAGCCTCCCCGAGTGGCGTTAAAAATATCGTACAGAGATTCTAAACGCCCGGCGCACCTTGGAAAGTTAGGGCTCAGTAACGGAGAGCCTAGCTGACTAATCCTTTCACCACGGTGTCTCAACTCAAACTCTTCAGTCGGACAATGAGTCATCATCATCGTCTTCCTGCCCTTATCCCGTTTTATTTGGGGTCGGCGAAACACGTTTTTTTCTTCAATGAGTATGTTTTTATTAATAACGGAACATCCTTGATCAAAGCTAACTGATGATGCGAGCTGCGATGCGTAATTTATTTGCATTCGTTGATTATCTCAGACTCGGGTCAATGATAGGTGACTCACAAGTACTACAGCCAGTGATGCAACTTGAACCATAAGTAGTTAAGGCGCAGTGATGTGACAAATAAATGATATAGGTACGTTCAGGCGGAATTTCAGAACTTACCTCTGGCATTACTAACTTAATCTTCTTAGATATTAATTTAGAGGTAAAACACAAAGTTAGTACTAAAAAACCGCACGACGATGTCGCCTCTGCCACGACTAAGAAAGAGATGGCAGAGCAACTAATATCTTTCATACCAGTTGGCAAAGAGCGGCTACGAGTCGGGGACAATAGAAGGAATGGAGAGAGACCTTTGCCCAGCTGTGGGACAATATAGCCTAGATATAACAATAATAATTTAAAATCAAGCTTATTTTTAAAACAGACTTGCCAATTATTGGTTTCATGTAATATAATTATGTGATTAGTGTATTCTTCTTTTGGATTTTTTTTTCTCTTCTTTGTAGGTAGAGATGTGCCGTTGCCAGAAATCTGGGTATATTGCAGGCAATATTGCCACCAATATTCATACATTGGGCAATATTCCCGGCAATATTTCCATCAATATTCCCACTTCACAGCAATAATGCCGGCGACGGCACATCTCTACTTGTAGGTTAACCCTTCAGATACCGTCAATTAGAGACACAATAGTAAGACAATAGATGCGCGGCCACCGGTGGTCGCTTGGGGATTCATGAATTAAGTAAATGTAAGTATATTATTTTACATATATGTAGTGTAATTGTATTTTATAGGTACATATATTTGTACTCGTATGAAGAATTTTATAAAATGTATTGGTTAATATTGGCCCATGCACAATTTGTCTCTGCATCACCCAAAATCCGCCTTTGTACACTTTTGTACATAAAGAATAAAATAAATATAGGTAAATATATTTCAAGAACAACTAAGATTTGTACATTTGTATTCGATGCTTTTTTCAGTACTCGCTTTTGATATTTTCGCACTTGGGGTTAAGCGATGATGGACGATGGAGCTAGATGAGAAAAACGTAACATAATATCGCTATGGGGTACTCAGTAAAGGCGCTACGGACCTTAAGTAATATCTTACGAGTACCTACAAAGTTTAAGATTTGAATCTCAGAGGATATTACATGCAGCTTTAGCATAGAGGTTCTCATAGTGACAATACTTTGTAAAATAATTGTGCAAGAAAACAATAAAATTGCATTACGGGGAGTTCCTTATTTTTTTTTTATTACTTCTTATTTAGAAATAAATAATAACACTACAATAACCAATTCCGTCATTATCACTCCAAACAGACGAGTTTTTTCGACAAATGTAGATTAACAGAAAAATCTAAGTTTTTTCTAGGCCAGTATAGTGTCTGGAGTAGCGTAGTGTCGGGAGTCCGTCCACTTTACAAACCTCGTCGCATGGCTACTGGCCGCTGTCATTCTGATATCTAAGTGTTTTTAAATAGTATGTAGTAATTGTTCAATGAACTTCAGAAGTTGAGCAGTGGTGGCCGAGTTGTAACGACCCCCACATACGAGTTGTTCAAACCCAGACAGGCGCATTACTTTGTGTAATTTACTCCATCACCACTGCTCTCAAATCGGTGAAGGAAAACATCGTGAGGAAACAGGCATGTCTAAAATCCAAAATTCGAAGACAAAATATGTAACATTTACCAACCCGCACAGGGTTTCCGCATTCCCTCTCCTAAAGAAGTGGCCTGAGTCCCAACAGTGGGAACATCATAAGGCCGACTATGCTATGCTATGAACTTCAATAAGTACGGAAGAAATGTCTCATTGCTACGACTTCCAATTTTCAGACAAACGCTACTTTTTACGGATGTATTTATTGCTTTATTACCCATTTGCAAGAAGCCATGTTTTTTGTTCTCCACGTAATATCGTATGGAATGAAAATAATTCAATTTCCCGAACTAACATTTTCTTGGAAAACTCACTTTGGCAAACAGAACGTTGTTTTAGTGAAGATTGAGCATGTGATTGCAGAACAAGCCCGGCGAAGACGCATTTTTCTTCGTTTCTGCTTTTTAAACTTTCTTCCAAATGAAAACGTTGGTAAATACCTACGTTTTCATTTAGCATTTCTTTTAGCATTTTTCAGTTAGAACAGAGAGACTACTTGGAATTTAGGGCAAGGTTGGCACAGTAGTTAAGCGATTGGCTGCTGCGCTGCGTGTTGTGAGTTCGATTTCCGCACAGATCAAATATTCAATCACTAATTTATTGCCACAATGATGAAATTAAAATTTTTGACATTATAAACAATCGTCGCATTTTAAAAAAAACCACACGTATTGAACTTGCTTTTAAAATCGCAAAGATTTTAGTAAGTCTCTTCAAAATGCCGTATCTATACATATAATAAATCTGCAGAAGTTTTTAATTGTGCGCGCATCACGTAGATAAATTTTATACATTAAAATTGTGTGCAACTTCATGTATTACTTAGGCTTTGTTTCATCTTTGTTGACTATATCATATATATATATTGCTTTAACTTCCTTTGACAAGGCTATACGAAGTTTGCCGGATCAGCTAGTCTTTAATAAAAAATATGATTGTATATTCTACAAAATTAGTAATAGTAAAATTACGTCACTGTTACACTAAGTGAGCGAAGTATGGCCTACAGATACTTGTTCCGGATCTAAGTGTTCTTGTGCATGTCAATTTAAATATTCCTGAACGCATTCACAAAACAGGATTATAGAGCATTGTTATTATAGAAAAAAAATGTACACCTACAGTTGTCAGCAGTTTCGCTCGCTTGAAACGAAAATTATTCTAAGTTAACTTACTTCAGAACAGATGAAATAGGTTAAAATGCTTTGTGGGCAGGGCAGGCGTGCCACAAAGTAGGGCAATGCTCATAGTTCAACTACCAATAGCAAACTTGCGATCTAAGTGTGTGTGGTCTATTAGTTGCGTAATGAGCGTTCGTATTGGTTTATTGCCTGTAGTGGAGTTAAAGGGTGTGACAAGCGGCGGGAAGGATTGTCAGACTTTTATTGACTAAAACAAATAACCATGATTAAGTTGTTAATAACCATGAGTTCGCTGCGCCATCAATTTAAAAGAACTTTCGGCTAGTGCTTTGGAGACCTACAAGATCTCGAAACGAACCGAACGAGTGAAACAACATGATTATATTCAACGCACAACACAAAAATCCTGCAAGAAATCTGATACATCTGAGACAGACTGGCCTGTTGGTCTAGTGGTTAGTGACCCTGACTGCTATGCCGGAGGTTGTGGGTTCGATTCCCACCCAGGACAAATGTCTGTGTGATGAGCATGATCATTTGTTCTGTGTCTGGGTGTAATTTATCTATCATATGTATGTATTTAGAAATATATAAGTATGTTTATCAGTTGTCTAGTACCCATAACACAAGCTCTGCTTAGCTTGGGACTAGGTGACGTTGTGTGATAGTTGTGGAATATTATTATTATTATTATTATCTCGTAATGCAACGAACGTGTTTAGTAGTCTTTATCATTTATTTCGAAGGTGTGAGAATGTTTTTTCTAGTTCAAAAAGGATGGCGTCTCAAGGATGGGCCCTTGAGCTCGAAAACCTCGCAGCAATACCTCGCCTAGCATTTCGTTAGATACGCCAATGCTATTATTATGGCCCAACAACACTATTTTATTACTAAACCAATCCCTTTTAATTACTTAACAATAAATATATTTCAGTTCAAAATGATTTTCATTCATTTTGAAAGACACTAACTATTTGTGGGCTCCACATTTATCTGCAAAACTAACTTTGAAGGCGAAACAACAATTAAATTGAGTATATCTTGAGTTTATGTCAAAAGGCAGACAAGCAATTTAATGTTAAGTAATTAGTTACTAGTTTATTTAACTTTAGATAAGAGTAGACCCTCCATTTACTGATTACGTCGCTGTATATCATGTCATTCATGGATTGCTGGACTATGACGTCTGAAATCTGAAAATGACTTCTATTTAATCTTTATGTAACACAAAGTTACAAAGGCGATCTTAATGTCTTAGGAATGCTCAGTGCCGTAACTAGGGCGGTGCCAGCGGTGCCCAGGCACAGGGTGCAGTCCCTGGAGGGGCGCAAAAATCTCTAATAGTCCTTTTTGTTCGTATTGTACTTTTTTCTAGGCGCGGTTAAAGAAGCTTGCACCGGGCGTATAAAAGACTTGTTACGCCGCTGGATGCTTAAGGCACCACCCAACCTTGAGTGGACTGGACATAAATGATAAATTCAATTTATTTTGTAAATAGGTTTTTAAAAACGTTTTTACCCGTTAATTTATTTTTATGTCAGTTTAAACTAGATGAGTTCGGTGTTTCCTAGCTGACTACCCTGAGAAGAAACACCGAAACAAAAGCAGGGGTCAAAGTCTTTATTTTAAAAGTCCATATAGTACTTACGCTTTTTCTAAACTTCATATAGTAAATATGGATTAGTCAAAATCATATGAGAACCATGCAGATTTATCTGAGATGGTTTTTTGAAGAAAGGACGATACAGATTTGAGTGGACCTGTCCAGTCAAGTGCAAGCATGTGTCAGTAATATATATCAGATGATCCATTTATCAGATAATATTGGTTATGAGACTGTTTGGATAAAAATCACAATGACCTTTATATTTCGAGAGTATTTAAATCCTAAATAAGTGAGGAAAAAAAATAACGAATATACCTTTGTAAACAAGACTTTTAAAAAGTTTTTATAAAAAAAAAATTAATTCGAAATTAAAATTATTTTGTACTTTTTGAAGTCGGTTTAATTTTTTTTTTTGTAAAAAGTTTTTTATTTTTCACTTTTTAGTTATGGTAGCACCACTAAAAAGTACATACCCTTCAGCTAAACATAAATTACCTTATAGCCAGAGTGCATCTCATAACGATTTTAATAATCCCAAATACGGTTATATTACATGAATTTACCTTCCGGCAGTATCACCAGATCAGTTCGATACATCCCCTCCCCCTTTTCCTTCAATCAGTCATCGACTACACGTATAAACAAAGCAATATTACTTGTTACGACAATTCTGCTATGATTCTATGAGGAGTTCTGTTCCATATCTTCGAAGTTCATGATCAGATCATAACAATATTTCTATGGGACCAACTTGGAAGCATAACCTTACAATCAAAACAAAAAATTTCAAAATCGGTCCACAACTGACCGAGATATCGGTGAACATATATACAAAAAAAAAAACATACATTCAGCCGAACATAGAACCTCCTCCTTTTCGAAGTCGGTTAAAAATAATCAAGTATACCAACTTTGGGCACGCCATAGTTATGGCGGTAAATCCCCTCTTTGAGGTTGGAAAGACCTCACGGCGCCAGCCATTTCGAAGCCTACTGGGGAAAGGGTAATCCGAAAGGGGGCTCGAGCCCCGGTATGAAGGCAAGAAGGAACGGGGTGAGATTTTACTCAAATGAGTCTGACACTATCTCCCGCTCCGCCCAAGAGCGGGGCTTGTCATTGAATGATTTTTCACACCATAAAAAAGTATAGCAACTTTATTTGAAATAAACCGTGATAACAGCTACTGTATGTTTACAAGAGTTATGGCAAACCACTTGTTAACGACTTCGGGAAGTGAAATAAACTCCGCATCCCATTCAAAGTTACCAATCACTTTAACGACCCACAAAGGACGAGACTTTCTCACTCTTATTTCAAGAACCCTTCATTTTTATAGTGATTGGGAACAAGAGTAATCACTCCTAAAGTTTTTCGACACATACAGGGTGTGTATACAGGGTGGCATTGTTCTGACCAAACGTATTGTCGGCCGCTGACTTTGAGCGCGCGTAAAATATACTACTCGTACACACCTACGCTATACGCTATTACCACAAAATATTTAGGTACGGAAGTCAATCTACATACAACGCGCGCTCGAGCAACGCACACATAGACACCGCTCACGGACACGATATCTCGGAGCGCCTCGGCCCGCTCATCGAACAGTTCGGACTCAAACGCTCATTAGTGTGCGTCCACCGAGCGTAGGTATAAAAATTTAAGTACATACATACATGAGATTATCTTCTATACCTTTCTATTTTGTGCTATTACGTAGTTCGTTGACGCTAACTGTCGGTGGCCGAATATTGTTTTACGCCAAGCAAACCTACTCTTTGGCTCACACAAGTAATACATTCTATGATTAGCATGTTCTCGGTTTGGTGAGAAAGCATACTGCAGACCAAGTCCCAGTTCACACTGGGAATGAAAGTGAGCATACTCACAGTAGGCGGCGGAAAATACGTTTCGTGTGAACAATGCCTTAGTACAAGTTTTTCGGTCTACAACATTATAAAGCTGCATATTCTCATGTGTCAGCAAACTCGACATTTACAACCTACTAAAATCGGCTTTCAACTAAATGTGGCAGGACTCCTCATGCCCTGAAGATCCAAGCTTTTATGTTACAAAAATTTTGTGATTTATGCGCGATAAAAGCGTGCGAGCGGGACCGAAGCGCGGCCCTTTCCAAATAATTTTTACAACTTTTCCCCTTTCAAAAGAAAACGAGCAATCTGAACGGAACCCGCATAATATGTACCCGGAACCGGTTTGTCAGAGGATTCAGTTCTTTCGGTCGAATTGTTTTCTCGAAACCAAGTTGGTGAAACAAAGTTTTCACATAGACGTAAATTGTGAGGAGCATTTGATAGTTCGTCTGTAATTGAGACTTGTTGTATTTGTGCCTAACACGTTTATTTTCTACACTTTTTCGTACGTTTTTACTACTTTTCATTTTCACTGAAAGTATCGCGAGGGAACACGAAGCTGGGAACAGCCGACAAGTTTAAATTAACATTGTCGCGACGATAAACAATTGCGGAGTATCTCATCACGACACGTAACTTATCCTGAAAGTTATTCAACTCTGTTGACTCAAGGGAGGTAGGGGAAAATGGTTCATTATTGTGGAATTGGACTAGGTTTTAACGAGACTAGACCACATAAGATAATTCAGTGCAGTAACTTAGAAGCGACCTTGTCCCATATTGAAGAAAGACAGTCTGTGAAAGTTTAAGACAATATACTCGTAGGTGCTAGCAAAGATAGTCGCAATCCTCGCTTAGGTTGGTTAAGTTTACGTAGTTAGAAACGTTACAGACGTTTGCTGTAGGTATTGTGACGTCTAAGAAGGTTACATACTCATTCACTTGCAAACTGGCAAGATATTACCTTTTAAAGCTTCTGATGAAAATAATTTTTTTCATAGCAAGCTTTTATAGCTCGGTACCTACATAGTAAATAATCGTCAAGACGAATCATACGAGCCCAAACTCAATAGGGTGGGGACGTTTAATTACCAAGTTCCTATAGCCACCTTCCGGTTCCATCATCAGATCAGCTCCATGACATTGATATATAAATGCATGCAAAATTTTGGCTCAATCGGTAACTAAGAAGTGGGTCAAATTTAATCTGCAAGATTTGATTACAGACAAACATCGAGACAGGTGAAACTAAATGGTAAAAAAGTTTAAAGATTCGAAACCAGATTGATTTTAGCGATGTCACAAAAAAGATAGATACAATTTTATTTTAAAACATGTTTTAAAAGCTTTTTACTATATAATAATATTTAATTGAACACAAAGCCTTTTCATTTGCGTCTTCACCCGCCACAAAACATAACAGTATATATAATGTGTGTTAAAATTTGTTTGTTAGCCTTGTGATTTTTTTTTTTGCATCATGAAATTGCATCTCATAGCCCACAACGATCCACTTAAAATAAATCGTGTAAGCAAATTCTGTTTACGGATAATAAAAAAAAACGCCAAGGACTGTCCTTGGTCTGCGCTGGACGTATTTAATAAAGTTGAAATTAGATTTATTAAAGCGTAGAAAACGATTAAAATAAGGTTAGAGATGTTTACTTAAAAATCAAGATTATGATATGAAGTACATAATGTCATTCTTTTATTTATTACTAGCTTTTGCCCGCAGCTTCCCTCGCGTTAAATTCGGGGTATCACGGTTCCCTTGGGAGGTTGGGGGTTAGAAAGAGACAAAAAGTAGCCTATGTCATTCTCCATCTCTTCAACCATCTCCACTAAAAAAATCACGTCAATTCATCATTCCGTTTTGCCGTGAAAGACGGACAAACAGACGCACACACTTTTCCATTTTTCCATTCCATATTAGTATGGATAGACTACTAACCCGTACCGGCTTTGCACCGGTCTTAGAAATCTGTGAAATTTTCGACTTTTCTCTAATATAACATAACATTGTGAACTAAACACCTGAACCTTCTTTTGAGTCACTATGTATTGGGGAAAATCGCATGAAAGTCCATTGAGTAGTTTTTGAGTTAATCGCGAATAGACAGACTGACGAGGTCCCTGGACCATGTTTTATAATTAAGGATAAGGATTAGGATGTAAGGAATACGGGCTGGACTGTCGATAATACCTCTGAGTCAGATTAAAAAAAAAACCATCCTCATCTAATTCAAACTGAAAAAAAATAACGAATCTTTTTGCAAAATAAATATCTATAATTTAATACACTTCAGTACACAGAGCTGGTACACCTAGTTCATCATCATCATCATATCAGCCGAAAGACGTCCACTGTTGGACATAGGCCTCCCCCAAGCCTCGCCACAACGACCTAGTTAAAATCGAATATTTTATTTTGACAACACTTAAATCTGCCTACTATGACCTTTGGCATTAAAAACGCATTCCGTTCATCTGGCTTGTACAGCAATCACCTGAACCATACATTATTTCGTACAAATTCACCTTGAAAAAGATATAAAGCTAGAACAATCTTTTTTACATTTACTAAGGATTTGCCCGACATAATAACTGTCGAGACGTTTTAGCATTTAGCGTCTCGTGAACTCCAAGAGCAAGAATGAGCGCAGTCCATAATGGATTCCGAAACATTTTCACGAGTCAATTTGCATTCCGAGAAGATTTTCGTAAATTACTATTCAAATTATTTTCTTTTCGTCTCAGTAACCTTTGAGTCATTCTAACTTTTTTATAAATAGAGTACCCGTAGTTTTACGCTACTTTTTTAAAATAATACCAAAGCAAAATTGTTAAACTTAACATCTTTCAACTTTCGAGATTCACTTGATGTTTATTTTAACGTAAAATTAAAACAGTATTTTAACTTGAAAAGCTAACGTTAAAATTAATCCAAAACCGTCATAAAACACGAATTCTACCGCAATAAAATTAATTGGGAACAGTGTGTTTCGCGCTATTAATTGTTTAAAGGTTATGTGAAGGTAAATTTTTCTGCGAACAATTAATGGAAAAATCGTTCATTTTATTTTCAAACAATTAGCGAAGATTTCCGCCAACTTATAAAGCATATTCGTCGTATTTCTTTCCTTTTGAACCTCAAGGAGAATTTCTCTGTAATATAAAACTTTTAATTAAATTTCTGATTACTCACAAAGAAGATTACTTAGCTATAAAGAAGAATACGTACCAAATACTGTCGTCATTTTAATTTGGTGACGATTACGTTTTACATTGTATGTTAATAGCTGGCCTATAGCATGGCTCGCGTAGCTATGGTTTTTAAAAAGCTTATGAATAAACTATTATGTAATAAGATGGCAATGTGTCATTTAACAGGCTGATAGGTGTTTTGTATGCACATATAAAACGGCTACCAAGCCTCGAGTGCTACGTTGGCCTTCAACTTGACTAGTTTAGATTCAACGGACGGAAAGGAGGACTTTATGCCTCTAGACGTTACAACGTGCTCGTGTCAAATGTTATTTTTAGATTTAAGCACATGTTTCTAATTACTATGTGTAAGCCAGAAATCGTCCTACAAATCACGTGGAAAATCTGGATTATTCTAACAACTAATGTCTTCATCTTTTTTTTCTTTCTGCCCTTAACCCAGATTACTTGGGGTTGGCAGAACACCTTTTTTTCTTCCATTCTGTCCTGTCACCCATCACACTCACCCACCCATCGCTTCCTCTCCACCTATATTCATGTATACAGAACTTTTTTAGTAACATGCATTTCATCCATCCTCTTCACATGTCCATTTTTCTTTGAAAGTTGACTTTGTTTTGTAGTCTACCTACACTAATATAAAAAAGGTAACGTTTGTTTTTTGTTTATAGGAGGTAATCTCTGAAAGTCCGAATGCTAAAAATTTTTCACCGTTAGTAAGCTGCTTTATTAAAGCCGCTGGAAAAAGCTAGTGTATTATATTTTTGTTTGTTTTCTTCAGATGTTCGGTTTATGCCATTTTGTCAATTTTGTTCATAAGTTACTTACGTTTAACGTGTTTTATTCGAATGTATTAGCTGTCAGATTTATTAAAAATAATGAAATAAAATTGGGGACACCTTGTCCCAGTAGTGGGGTGATGTGTGAGATAGTTACAACCTAGAAGCCTTCAAAGTGATAGGTAACAGACTTTTTCTTGAAATAGCCATTAAATAAGGTTAGATGAATTGAGATAGTTGTATTGATTAAACTAGATAACAAAAAAAACTTTGATTTTTCCCAGTTTGTGTGATTTCGAATCACCATGCTGAAAAGAAATCAGAACATTAAATTCAACATCTCAGTCACGTATAGCTTTTACGAGTTTTTTTTTTAACTTTAACATTTTTTGATAGTTATTTTAAAGTAAATATGTTATTTAGACATAAAAAATAAACCTGATAAAAATATTTCCTTTTAATTTTGCATCCCTCGAAGCAGTGACGTGATTGAAAGAATTTATAATTTTTCTGGTATTGGGTGCAGATCATCTACAAAACTATATAGAAATTTTGGGTATTGCTTAGTATTATAATTCCATAAACAAATTCGTATTATAGCTGCCAACCTAATGTCACTAAAAAAAACTTAAAAAAATTGTATTTAACAGGTTTTTCTTGGAGCGTCCATCTTAATTCATGAATCCCCAAGCGACCACCGGTGGCCGCGCATCTATTGTCTTACTATTGTGTTTCTAATTGACGGTATCTGAAGGGTTAAATCAAAAGTGATTACTTCTAAGCAAACAAGCTCCATCGCTGACTACATCATCGCTACCATTAGGTGTGTTAGTGGTCAAGTGTATTTATTTATTTGATTTTTTATTTATTTTTCAACCAGTACCATAAAATCCCAATCACACTGATTACGACTTATGTAAAACACATTAAAGAAAATATAACAGCGACCTGCCACTCTAGGCATCAAAGGCTAAATTCTCTCAAATTCTGTTACCCAGCAATTGTGAAAGAGAAACCAAAGAGAATCAAAACTCACAACAAAAATAAAACACATAAACTACTTCATGAATTGGATTTTCTTGTTTTAACAGCTTTTATTAAGTTTGTTAACAAAATATTCGTTTTGGGTTAACGTGTCAGGCCGAATTGTTTTATTTATATGACATTATTCTAATGAAAAGTTATAAGGGAGTTTATGTATTCTTATCCCTAGCCAAAATCTAATCAGTACCCCTAGCCAAGTTGCTAATCTGCAATAGTTAACGCTAGTAGAAAGCTTCAAATATACGGGAATGACGTTATCAAGACGTTCAGTCACGTGGTCAGAACAAAAGAATTGGCGGCAAGGTTAACTCGAAGCATTCGACGCAAGCGAAACGAATGTAACTTGGCTAGGGGGGGCTGAAAAAGTTAACGCTAGTAGAAAGCATCAAATGGACTGGAATGACGTCATCTCAACGCTCAGTCACGTGGTTAGAACTAAAGAATTCGACGAAAGCTTGCGTCAAAGCGTTCGACGCAAGTGAAACGGTTGTAGCTTGGCTAGGGAGGGAGGGTTTATGTTTATCTACATGCTAAAACTGAGTGCTAGTGCGAGTTTGGGTTACGTTTACGCGATCGACACATTTATGACATTCAACGCTCCCATTGGTCCGCTCCAAGTTCATAAGAGCCAAGCGCCTGAGCACTGCCATAAAACAGTGATTTTCTGAAACCTACTCCACAGTAACAGCCAGGTAGGTTTGAAACAAATATATGTTATAGATTCATGAACAAAATTATCAACTATTTCAACCTGTGTGAGTACATTAAGAAATGGAATTTCCTGAGGAAGTCCATATTTTCGGTTGGTTTTAGAGTCACGCTGACCATCGGTACTGACAGCTCAGCGCGTAGCTTGTCAGCCAGCGCTGAGGTTCAGCACGATATCATGCTGATCACTGTGGAGTACAGACGCACAAAAATGCGAAGGGCATTCATAATTGCTGCTTTGTACTGACTGATTCTCACGCTGACGGCGTCCACTCAGCTCGACATTAGAACGCTCATTCGATTATCGCGCGTGCGTTGGTCAGCGCCGGCGCCGACGGCTACGCGGCGCCGACGCGCGACACGTACGGCCGCTGACCCGACAGCGCTAACCAACGCAAGCGCTGATGGCTACGCGTTGTTCTAAAACGCTTCCTAGAAGTTCATACGTTTCGGCTGCCAGCGCCGACGGTCAGTGTACGGTCAGCGCCACTCTAAAACCAGCCTAAACGGGGAGATTTTTAGTCAACGGTAAAATGTAACTTATAAAAAAGCATAATCAATATAAAAAAGTAATAAAAGAATTAAAAAAAAGTATAATCGACTAAATCATCAGGTGAGATAGCAGTCTAACAATAAATATAAAGTTACCTAATTTGTTACGCTTTAATCACTCCAAGCAATGCGCATACACGTTCAAGAAAGTCTCATTAAGTATTCTTACAGTAACTGGTATGTAAGCTTTTGTTTGCCTTCTAATTAACAACAAAGTAGGCTTTGTTATGGGAACAGTAGAGATACGTCAGTGAACGCACAATTGCGTAAGAGTCGGACACTGGTCACAAAGAGAATGGACTGAGCCTTCCCAAAGTGTAAGAGAAAGACGAAGCTATACATGGCCAATATCACCATCCTTTTTCCATTTCACCATTTTTATTCGTATTATAATTATTGTGGCATCTAAATATCAGAATACAACCGCTAGTATTTGGTAAATAGTTCTGATTAATTCAAGGCACAGGCTTCCAATATCAAAGTCGTTATAACGTACAGATACAAGACAGGTGTTGGCCGCACAATCTACACTACAATTGCAGTAGGATGGCGCGGGTGACATCTGTTGGATTCATACATTGTAGCTACCTATGCTTGTCTCTCATTATTTTAATGATGCATATTTTCATCCTGCTGTCATTCTACCTTAGTCGCTTTGTTTTTCTACAGAGTGGTCAATTTTGTGAGGGTTTCAGTCCATTCTCTACGTTTATGGTGGCCACGTGCTGCCCACAGGCGAGCAACGCGCGCGCAGGGAATCGCCCACTAAATTACACTAAATGCACCCGCTTTCACCATGTATGAGCAATTATTGCAGCTACATGTTATTATGGACGTTATGTTTAGATCTACACTCATTTGCATTCACTTAATACAGAACTAGAAAAGTACTTTTGCGGTATTTCCGTTTCAATTTACACAAAAAGACTGTCAGAAAAGAGTTTTTACTCAATTTGAGATCTATATAAGTCATTCAGTGGAATGACACTTAAAAATATAACCAAAGATTCGATCATCAAATTGTGGAGCGTTAAAAAATGCATTTCACGAGCCAAATTGCTATGCCATCATTCCGAAAAATTAGCTCGGTAATAACATCCGATGAGCTATGTCAAAAAAGGTGGCTATTTTTTGTTAAAAAGGAGGCAGAGCGAAGATAGCAGGTGTCTGCGATCAGTTCATTCACCTTCGCGTCGAAGGTCAGGTATGAAAGTGCGCCACGATGCTGCACCATTCAAGAATTGACATCTCTGTGTTATTACTGGCACATCGTTGTAGACACACACACATACATGCCTTTTTATACTAGCTGCTGGTTTTACTCGTGTGAAATGTAATTTACATGAAAGGTACGGGTAATTAATTAAGGGAACAGATACTTTTATATCAAACTTCAGATGACTGTTTGCATGTATCACCATCATCATTTCAGCCGAAGTACGTCCACAGTAGGACATAGGCATGTATTTAACATAGGTACAAAGCATAATTTAACCTTTCAATCGTGATAATTAGAGACACAATAGAAAGACAATGGGTGCGCGAATGCCGGCGTTCGCTTGGGGTTTAATGAAATAAATTACAATACACTAAATATAAAACTATAATATAAATTATAATACTAGGTAACTCGGCCAAACGTTTCTCTACCACATGAATTATACGGCGGAGGTGTGCCCCGCTTGGGCAGAGCACCGCCGTGCCCTCGTGGAGGCAATCGGCGGCAGCGACCCACTGAATCCCGCTCTGGGTGGAAATCATTAAATGACTCCACCCAGAGCGGGAGAAGTCATTGTATGATTTCCACCCATACAAAAAAAACACCATATAAATAATATTTTTTTATTTCAAACAATAAAATAATTATTTCTAGATATAAACTTAAATTAATTAAAACTAACTTAAAAAATAAAAATAAAACCCTAGAGAACTAAAATAATAATAAAAAAACTTGGGGGGGAGGCATTTTTTTTTACCGTCCTACTCCCAGGAGGGTAAAAAACAAGCCTACAACCTATTCTCAAACCTACCAAAAAAACGAGTATACATAAAAAATTATAAAAATCGATCAAGACATTTCAAATGAGTTATATTATGAGTTCGAAAACAAACACTTCGACACGATATTTTTAATTCTTAGAAGTTGTACGAGGCTATTAGACAAAGAGAGACAGTTACTTTAACTGTCTGTCTGTTTGTCTGACATGATCTCTAATCAATTCTTTTAAAAGAAAATGTATATGTCAGTTTACTATCTCACTTATAAAGCGAAAGTTTTGCGTGCATGTCATTGTGTATGTATATTTGTTACATTCAGACGGCTGGACCGATTTGTATCTGCTGCTGAACAATAAATACCTGCGCCCCTAGTCAAGTTACAACCGTTTCACTTGCATCGAACGCCTCGAGTTGGCCACGTCCCCAATTCTTTTGTTCTAACCACGTGACTAAGCGTTGAGATGATGTCATTCCCGTACATTTGAAGTTTTCTACTAGCGTCAACGATTGCGAACTTGGCTAGGGGTACAGGTAATGGGAACAGCATTAAGCCAGAACTACATTAGTCCGACGCACACATATATGTACGTAGAACGACGTCACTTGGCGTGGATGTAGTGTAGCTCTACAAGTCTAGTTTCCATATAAAATGTGTGGAGACCGATGAGCCCAGATCGGCGTGTGTCACACGTGTGTGCAGCGTAGTTCTAGCATGATTCGGTAGTGTATCAAGTGTAGCTTTGCAAATGTAGTTTCCATGTAAAATGTGCGGATATTTGAACGGAAATGTACTGGCTTTTAGTTTGGATAGAGGATAAATATTGCCATACAGCGTGGCAATGCCGCCAGATATTTGGGTTTATTACCAGTCGACAGCAATTTGGAGGAGTTTTCAACGCTGTATTTAAAATTACTTTAGTTAGGCATAAGGGCAATTATATAGTATAACCACAGATAAGGGCATACATACATAATCAGCCTTTTAGTGTTCCCACTGCTGGGACTCAAGCCTCCTCTCTAGGAAAGGGAAAGGGCCGTAATCCACCACGCGGGCCCAGTGTGTGTTGGTGAATGTCACATGTCTTCGAATTTTTGGCTCTAGAATATGCCGGTTGCCTCACGATAACAGATAATGTTACAGAAACGAGTGAAGACCCTGACTCCTGTAACACAGGTGCCACCTAGCTCAGGAGCTAGAGTTTCAATTGATGTATCAACCTATTTCTTCTAGGCTAGCGTGTTCCATCATCGACCACATCGTCGCTTACCATCAGGTGAGATGGCGGTCAAACGCAAGCCTATCAATAATAAAAAAAAAGAAAATTATGTCAATAAAACATTATTATTATTATAAGATAAGTGCTTTTTTTAATATGTAAATATTTGATATCTTGAAATTATAATTGACACCCATACAATCACACACGCAACACATAAGCATGCTTTAAAACTAGTTTAAGTGTTTAATAATAATTGTACAAACATATTGCTATGGAAGAGCGGAGTCCCCTAACACAGGCATTACATGCTTAAAAGAAGGCTCCAATCACCTACTAATGTAAACTTTTTGGTACAGAAATAAAGATTTTGTATTGTATTTTTGTATTTGTATTATAATTTTAGGTACTTCTCGCGAATGAAGCCGTGAAGAAGTCATTTCAGAAGCCAGTTTGAAATATTTTAGTACGCACTGTAGCATAGAACAGGTAAAACTTTACCCATAAAGACTAACCCAGATATACGAGTATGTGTAAGTACCTACTTTTTAGTGTAGTAATACCGGTAAATTATTCTAGCGTATACGATTTTTTCGTCTTGAAAATCGTTCAATGACATCCCCCGCTCTTGCACGCAGCAGGAAATAGTGTTAGACTTTTACTGACTAATAACCCATTGCTGTTCTTTCTTTGCCATTGTTCCAGGCCCCGGGGATCTCTTTCGCATCACCCATGGCTCCAGTAGCCTTCGACCCTGCTAGGCCCTACGGTTGCTGACAACTCCTTGAGGCGCGCGTGGAATACTACGCCCCGTCGATGCCTTTTTCGTATCAGGTTTGATTTCCAAGACAGGCTTTGGGCTTTTTCACAGATATGTAAGACAGGGCGTTTCTATGTGGAAAAATTTGCAACCCTAACAATGCATAAGTTGTTGGACAAAATAATTTCTGGTAATCTTATCTTGCGAAATATTTTTTTTTAAGCGAGAATTCAGAGAGAGGGGAGGGACAGAGACCGATTTTTAGAAACTAAAACGTGGATACCTGTGTTCCTTTAGTTACCCTTTGTGTTCCAGAGCCGCGGTAACTCTTTTGAACGATCAAAATGAAACTATATCTACACTAATATTATACAGAGGTAAGGTTTTTTTTAGGTTTGTAGGAGGTAATCTCTGGAAGTACTGGTCCGAGTGCGAAATTTTTTTCACCGACTAAAAGCTATTTTATTCCTGAGTAACATAGGCTATACATATATTATGTATGCGGACGAAGCCGGGAAACTGCAGAACAAATTACCAGAAAACAAGAACAACACCAGTATATTTTATTACTACCAGATAAGTATATTATGAATTACAATACGGATTTGAGATTAAATCAATCACGCTTCAATGGCTGTATAGATTTTCATGAAATTATGAGTACCCTTGTTCATAACTTCAATGAAATCCATTCAATGACATAGATAAAACAACATTTTTATCCTGGGACATTTTACGACTTTCAAGTGGATGAATCGCTGGTAAGATCTACTGTATAATATTTATATATCAACCTACCTACCTAACCTACCTAACCTATATATCAACCTACATAAATAAGCCTTATAGATTTTAATCAATAAATTGAAAAAGTAGTATTAAGTTTTAAAGACTAACTGTGGTATCTCTTGCCCATAGTTCTCCTATTCATTCATCAACAAAACATTTGTGTCGAACAATTTAAAATTGAACAATATGTAATGCAACATTTATAAAACCACAACACTAAAAAATAAAAACAATTTATGTAGACATACTGATGCCAGGTAAATAAATAAAATTACACTCCACATTGGTCATAACGTTATATCACATATTAAAAAATAACATAATAACCACTCGGAACCGTGCTAGTACTCGGTTACAATTTTTACCACACATTTGACGTTGTATTCTTTTTAGACTTTGATTGAGATAATATCATTTCTATAAATAAAAACAGGTTTTCAAAACAAAGCTGTTGGAGTCCTCAACATATTTTTTTATTTTTTTTTATTGTTGATAGGTTTGCGCTTGACCGCTATCTCACCTGATGGAAAGCGACGATGCGGTCGACGATGGAATGCGCTTACCTAGAAGAAAGCTATTCACTCTCGACTTAAAGATTCCCGGATTGTAGCTATCTGGAAACACAGACTCCGGCAAGGAATTCCACTAATATAATCATTAGATATAACTTGGAAGAAAGAAAGAAGAAGAAGAAAGAAAAACATTTTATTTATGCGAAATAAGACGTATACTTAAAGCTAGATTACAAACATAACGTAACATCAGTCGATAGGGAAGATATGCGTCACATACGCGAAATGGAGGGAGGCCTTTGCCGAGCAGTGAGACAGGATACAGCAGTGAGACAGTATACTGTCTCACTGCTGTATATCTAGCCTATCTGGTGAGACAGTATACTGTGTCACTAAGTTAGCCTTAGTGAGACAGATGTAATAAATAATAATAATATTATTATAACTTGATAAAGTACTATGGAACTAGTAAGACATACCCGATAATTGATTACCTTCATATCGATTGGCTGGCCAGTGAATAAGTGTCAATGAATAATTCAAATGCGACCTATTCTTGGTGTAAACAATAAATATAGAGTTAATTGTAGCAAGCCAGCAAGTTAGACGAACGCTAAAAATGGCTGCTGTATTCATATTATGAGACCAGTGCCGACTCCAAGTTACGAGTTTACTTCTTATAATTTTATAACTGATTCCAAAAGGAGAGGTTATAGGATCGGCTGTATATATTTTTTCAATACAAGGTGTAACGTTAAATGCGCAAAACCTGAAATTAGTTTGATCAGAATAACGAGCAGAATCAATTAAACCACTTCTTAATATACTAGGTTACATTTCTCAAAAAAATCTTCATGAAAAACTTCAACCTGTCTATTTATAAATAGGTCAAGTGCGCAAACCCGCTGAAATAGGTAAACAAACACAAATAGTTGTAATCCATTCCAATTTTCTCATACACGGGATAATAAAAGTTCTTATTTCAATGCAGATATTAATTTTAAACAAACTAAAACTGCACATAAAACTTTTAATTATTTTTTTAATGATTTTTTTCTCACTGTAAAAGGTCAATTAAATTAAAAATCATTTGGGGTGTCTGAGGTTTTGCGCATTTAACGTTACACCTTGTATAAAAAAATATATGTTTTGTATTTTTATTTTGTTTGATCACCAATTTCTCGGTCAATCGAGAGCAGATATTGAAAATGTTTGCTTTAATTCAAAGATTAAAACAAACATTTGAATTTCAAACAACAAACAAAACAAGAGCCCGAATTGGTCCCATAGAAATATCGTTATGATCTAATAATGAACTTTGAAGATATTGAACGGAACTCCTTATTGGATCATATAAGTAAAATTGTTAGGTGTTTTTTTTTGTTTGTAGGTGTAGATTGCTTATTTTTTTTCACCAATAGAAAGCTGCTTTATTCTTGAGAGACATGGGTTATATTTTATGTACGCAGGCAAAGATGCGGTAAAAAGCTAGTAATTTATACGAAAGATAACACAATTTGTCGTTTTTAGGCGTAACAGTATTACCATATCACACTGTAAATCTTAAATCAATAGCGTTGCTAGTTAATTTACATAAAAGGGTCTATCGAGTCCACTCGCCAATTACTTTACAAAAACAAACTCAATTAATCGTAACGGTTTCCGAATTGTAATGGCCTTGATCACCAATTAAGTGCCTAAATCATTCTATTATGTCATGCCTGAGGAAGCCATACAAATTTCAGGTCAATTCAGCAAGTAATTACATGTCGATTTTATGTCGAATGAAGCAATACAAGTGTATTGGTCTCTTTTATGTTTCTACAAATTTACTTACTGTCCGCCTAGAATCTCCAATTAAAAATGCTTTTAATGAAAATCATTCTTTCAAAGCAAACTTTTATAGCTGGGTATATCTACCATAATTAATACTCGACAAGACGAAACATACGAGCCCAAACTCGATGGGGTTGTGTCGTTTAAATACCAAGTTCCTATAGTCACCTTCCGGTTCCATCATCAGATCAGCTCCATGTCATAATAATTTTGCATTTTCATCTGATTTACACGTGCACGAGAAATTTCAGCGAGGATGAGAGGAATTCTAAAAGTTGCACTGCTTACTGGGAAGTTTTGTAAAAGATCGAAACCACTTGGTACGATAGGCTGTGATTCGGAAAAAGGGCAATATCCATCGTTTATCCTAACACGACCCACCTGGATCGCATAAGGATAAAATTTATGGACCAGGGAACAGGATGTTTACTGAAATGACGTCCTTATTTGAAACATATATAGAAAAAAGAAAAGAAAGATATACATGCAAATAATAAGATGTTTTAGCTAACCCAGTAAACGTAGTTCTGTAATATAAATTATCAAAAAAAGGGGGGTAGAGGTAGAAAGGTAATTGGTGGGCCTTCTACAAGGTGGAACGATGACCTGGTGAAGGTTGCAGGAATCGTTTATTCTGGCGACACTTGGGGGAGGCATATGTCCAAGAGTACTGGATGATGATGATGATGATGAATTGTTATGAATGTTTGATTCAATTATGAATATATCAATATGAGTCGTGGACAATTTTAGAATCTCGTTTGTTTTTTCTTTTGACTACAGTATTGATAGAGCCCCGTTTTGTGGACTTATTAAAAATAGGGGGGTACATTAGCTGAAACTGATTTTTTTGATAGATCCCGCTAATCTCAAGAACTACTGTTTCGTATTGAAAAATAACTTATTGTGGATAGTATATATAACAAAGAAAATTAATATATCGCTACGAGCAATATGAGAAGAGCAATAACCAACGATGCGGGTAAAACCGTGGGGAACAGCTAGTACAAGTATAAGAAGGTATTGGAGAAAGGAACACGGTCATCCAAGCAGAAAATTAGAATACAATATTTCGCGAAAGCTCAGTTACGCTCGAAGACGAGTATTATCTGCAATTTTTATTAGTTTTCTCCAGGTCGCCTTTGATCATAAATCTAGTCTAATAATATTTAAATATGTACCTTTAATTAGCAGAGATTTTTTAATTACCTAGATAGTCTAGCGCGATTATTTCCATTACATTATATATTCATATGTTTGATTAACGGAATAGAATAACTTAAAAGATCAAAAGTTAATTAAATTTTTTGGGGTATATGTATAAAAATAACTACTGACTCTTACCTAAAAAAAATTGGACACTGCCGAGACATGAACAGGTAACCACCAAACAAATTAACTTTCATATTTTGAATATTAAATATCGATGATGGCGTAGGGTTCCGTGAAGAAGGAAGTAAGTTGATTATCGTCAGTTACCTACAGTAAATTTGTAGAGGAGTCGCTTTTGTACAGGAAATGAATCGAGAGACCAACGGACGTGCCGTCAACTTTTCGAACAGATTACGCTAACTTAGTTCTACGGATTATGGAGGTCCCATATTATACTTTGTCACTGAATTAAATTTAGAATTTCATTTCGCAAATACATTGGTATTGTTAAAACTTTTCACTACCCGACTTCGGAGAACCCGTAAAAAGAAAAGCCACACGTTATTTAGGTACCCACACTGAGCTCGCGTGGTGGATAACGGCCCATTCTCTCTCCTAGATGGAGGAGGCCTGAGTCCCAGCAGTGTGGTTACGCTATGCTGACCAACCAACCAACCGTAACACTTTGATAACGTGTGACTACGGCTTTTCATTTTGTTCTGTTCTCGTTTCTCCCGTAACCTTGCTTATTTTAGCATCCTGAAAATCTTGTTTCATATTTTTTCAGCATAGTTTTTTTGTCGTAGTAGTTTTTTTTTAAAGGCACGCATTGACCACTCACCTACAATAGATGTACAATAGATCCCGCTTGCCTAGAAGTAACCTATTTACCCTGGTCTTAAAAACCCCTAGGTTTTAGCACCGAGTCCAGCAGAGAATTCGAGTTCTTAGCTGTGCGTGCGTTTGGGCAGAATGTCCACCATGCACATTGTACACGTACAGCACCCCTAGCCAAGTTGCTAATCTGCAAGCGTTAAAGCTAGTAGAAAGCTTCGAATTTACGGGAACCCGTCATCTCAACGCTCAGTCACGTGATCAGAACAAAAGAATTGGGTTCGTGGCCTACTCGAAGGGTTCTACGCAAGAGAAACGGTTGTAACTTGGCTAGGGAGGCAGGTCACGCTTCGCCTTACGTCTAGTGGTCCAATGATGGCACGGCGTGGTGGAATTAAATTGTACAATTCTTGTGCACACTCCCCGAAACGTAAAATATAGAAAACTGACTACTTACATTCTATATTCGAAAAAGTCATCAAAATAATATCATCTATTTAATTATTGTCATTTGGAATAAACACGGAATTGAAATGGATTTAAATCGTATTAATACGATTGCAATTTTCGTAGTTTGAATATAGCCTTTAAATAAATCGAGCATTATGTAAATTAGATGTTGAATCCACAGTCATAGTGTAATGTAGGTTTAATATAGTCAATAAAGTTATTATTGATAAACGAGTAGGTACCTATAAAATAGTTTGAAATCACACAGTTCTTTTTTCTGTCATGGCATGGCTGTGACGTTGACGATTTTCAAAGCCAACCAAAGATTTTATATATTCTACTAGAGTAGACTAGATTGACTACGAAGAAATATGACACTCTTTAAAGTGTTCTTTATTCTCATTAGCATTAAGTTCATGCGTGTTATTGACACGCAAAAGGGAAAAATGGCCTGGAGCAAGACACTGAGATAAATCCTCTCTGTCCCTTTCTCACATACTACCAGAAAAAAATAAGAAACAAATGGTAGTTTTTAGATTGTTCCAGTTATCGTTAAATAGTCCGTGTTCATGAATTTTGATAGGTTTATGCAACATAAAATGAATTGCAACTAAATATTTTATTTCAAATATTGCTTCATGAAATTTTATACGCATTCTTCTTGTATTTAATGATGATTTCATTTAGATATAGTAGCTATTCGTAGTAATTTTCAAATTATGAAAGGCAACATTTAGGAGGTTTCAATTTGACAGAATTTGACATCAATAAACAATATGGCTGATGCTTCATAGGGCTAAAGTTGTATTTTTAATTGTTACAAGTTTTTATCTCAATGTTTAGTAAAGTATAAAGTGTGCAAGATGTTCAAAACGATGCTGTGTAAAGTTTCGCAATAGTGATGGGTATCCTGGTTGTAGAATTTCATTTTTTTTTTTGGTAAGTTTTCTGTTTTGTTTACAAAATATTTATGTAGGGTGACAACAAACATCGTTTAGAATTTCATGCGGAGAAGGGGCATCATAAACGACTCAGAAGACGGACTGGGTGCAAAATTTTATAAAATTCGATTATCTACTGTTCAAGTTTTACATTATTATAAGCAAATTTCTAAATATCTGAGGAGGCTCAATTTTTTTTTTTTTTTTATAAATCAAGCGCGTACCAATTTTACTAATTTTATCTTTTCTGTTGATCGGGCGCCTTTGGCCGCTCGGCGATCTTCGGCTGCTCTCATGACAACGGAAAGCGGCGAGCAGCGACCAACGTTTCCAAGAAACGAGAACCATCAGCAACAGTGGCTTTGAAGTTGTGCCATTAAATTTTTTTTTTTCTGCAACAGTTTTATTTGTGGTTGCCACATTAAGTCTGAAGATGTAAAGTTAAATCAACACTAAAACCTAATTCTATTCCATCTATATACCCTTTTGTAAGTTCATCCGTTGTTAAAAATCCGTTCAGTAGTTTTTGAGTTGATTGCAAACAGATATAGACAAACGAACATAGTAGGAGACTTTTTTTGATGTGGTAAAATCTCCAATAACTTATCCTGCTCTAAGGTAGAGCGCCTTACGCTCAATCCTAGAGCGGGACAAGTTATTTGAGGTTTATACTGAATAAATCTACCCGTGTCCTTCAGTTGCCCTTTGTGTTCCAGGACCATGGTTTCCCTTTCGGAAATTCCCTGTGGCGCTAATGGGCATTGGCAATAGTTAGTAGTAGTAGTTATTATAAATAAATTTCAGTTAGTTAGTATAAACCAGTCGAGGATCATTTATTTAATGTATTATTTATTGTTTATTTGTTAGTTAATACGTGCCATTTGACGTAATAAAAAATGTACAATTTTATGTCACGCATCAGTCTACTTTTAATAAAGTAAAAATAAAAGAATAACATTAGTTTTATTATAAACTAACTAGTTTTTTCTTACAGACAAACCTTATTCTGATAAGTGTAGCGGTTCAGAAGTGATCTTCTTACGTAGGTACACACACATTAGGCATTTTTTCTCTACCAAAATTGTTTTCCGAAAAGCGCAACGAAATCGATTTTAACGGTAGTTGCAGCACTTTTTGGAGAATTATGAGAAGAATGGGACTTTATTTAAAAAAAGCAGGTCTAAAAGGACGTTGTTATAGAGAGATACGATATTGTGGCATGGCGTTTTCGGTATTTGAAAGAATTGCAAGACAATCGGAATGGAGCCCAGCGCCCTATACTTTATTCAAAAATAGTAAAAAGAAAAACAAAAAAAAAACGCAATTGTTAAAAGTAACGAAATATAAGTTAATCTCCCTAATATTAAGTAATTTAATTGCTAAAAATATGCAACACTGTTTTTCCGTATTGCCAACATTACGGCAAAGGAACGTCTTAAGTGAAACGCACTGTACTTATGCGTCCCAAAGTCTCAAAATTTTCTTTCAAAGACAAGCCAGACAAGTAACGGAAGCAAGATAAGGCGTGGTGCACACAACCTGATGACGCTGTCCATAAACTTGATAACTCACTCTGGAGGAATTCCTTATTTGACAAACACGAGACTGCTTGTAAATATTTTCCAAAGAATCCAGAAATCCATACTAATATAATAATGCAGTTTGCATTTATTGTTTGTTTGTCGCAACTAATTTCTGGATTTGGTGTCAAATAAAAAAAAAATTGATATTGTTTTTCGTAATTGCTCACAATGGGCCTCATCAGAATGCCTAAAGTCACCCGCTATGCTCTGAGTTTCATTACGTTATAAAGTCAGAAATGTAGATATCCGCAGGAGAACCAAAGTTACCGACATAGCACAAAGAATGGCCAAACTTGAGTGGCAATGGGCAGGGCACATTGCTTGCAGAACAGATGGCTGTTGGGCCCGAAAGGTTCTGGAGTGGCGACCTCGTACCGGAAGGCGCAGCATTGGAAGGCCTACAGGAACAGGGTGGGGCGATGACTTGGTAAGGGTGGCGAGAATCTGATTGAGGTGACACTTGGGGTGACTTAGGCGTCCCCCCTAAGTCCAACAGTGGACGTCTAACAGCTGAAATGATGATGATGATATTGTTTTTTATAGTCCAATATTTGAAAATGGTGAAGCCTAATACTCTACAACCCTGTCTCCTAACAAGCAAAAAAAGAAGTGTGTCTCAAAAACTCGAGGTTTTTGCATCCGCACAAAATAACGAAAAAGTTCGAAACAAATACTCGGCTCGAAGTATTTGCTTCGGCCATTTTCGTCATTTTGTTATTCTGATGCATGTTGGTGAAATTTATTTCAGTTCAATCAGATTTGACGCCATCCTAATACCTGTCGTCATCAAATCGTTTCCCTGAGTTCTTTATTTTGATAGCATTCATAAATAATAATAATAAAAAAAATAACCACAAAAAATTTTTTTTTTTTTGTTATTGTTGAACTGTTCGCGCACATATATTTAAGTTGTTGCCAAATATCCGCCATTTTATTTTTTTATAATTTTGGTGTAGGTTGGTACACTGAGCCACTCTCATAATACGATGGATCTAACGACACATCTCAAGCTAAAATGCAATAAGCTCTAGAGCTATAAGCTCTAGACCGGGCCAAAGATAAAATCATCATCATCGGTAAACATAACTTTCTAGTGAAGTCGGGTCAAGATTATGTAGTAAAACAAAATTGAAGAAAAGCTCGAACTGGCTACCGCCAGCTCTAAATCTATCTGTAAATACTTATAAAAGGAGAAACTGACTGACTGACATATCAACGCACAGCCGAAACTACTGGGACTAGGAGCGTGTTTACACAAGGTTTTCTTTTATGACATGTACGAGCACTAAGAAAGGATTTTCCGAAAATCACCCCCTAAGGAGAAGAAAACGGGTTTCAAAATTTGTATGTAAAAACTTACTATCACGCGTGGCAAAAATATTTTTTTATAAATAACAAATTTAAAGACGAGTAAAACCGCGAGCCACAGCAAGTTCAGTATAAGGAAGGAGGTGCCGAGGATACACTACGACCCTGAGTATAAGATACGTCGAGTTATCTTGTCTCAAGATTTCTCGGGTGCGAAGTATCGGAGGCTTAGAGGCTCGGAGGCTCGCTTCCCTTGTCAATTAAGCTTGTCGCACCAAAAGAGAACAGCCAATAAATAAGTCATAGCTGTCTGGCTACGTGCTAAGTGAAATTATTTTTGAAGCGGCAACATTTACGACCATTCTAAATTGGATAAACATTGCTATAACAAGGAAATGTAAACGTTATGAAAATTAAATGCTTTGCCTAGTTCCATGCGCTTTTATTTCCCTTTGAACGTTGTACAAATTGTGAGGCACAGATAGAATAAAGCGGAAACAAAGTATTTCCTTCCATCTTCTGTAAGGTCTGCGATATTGTTGTATTTTATTATAAGATACTAGCTCTTGAAGGCGGCTTTACCCGCGTGAAAGTAGAAAATGTAATTATAGCCTAAGTCACTTACCATTAAGTTGTTACTAGTAAAATAATTCTTAGAATAGATTAGTATACACTAGTATGCACTAGTATAAACTAGTATGCATTAGTATAAACTAGTATGCACTAGTATAGACCAGTAAACAACATTAAATACTAATACGCACTAGTATGTACTTGTACTAGTATACACTAGTATAGATCAGTGAAGTCTTGATTGTTAGCTCAATATCTAAAAGTATAATTTATTAATACGGAACTGGTCATTGCTTTCCTAAAAAAGTGGAACTAAACATTATTAATAACAAACCAAAAGTCTGTGGCTTTTAAGACACCGTACAAATGCCGTAGTACTCGCTTCTGAAACCAATACAGTGCAACGTTCTTTAGAGTTCGAATACGTCTGTCAGGGCGTGCTTAATATCGGTCGCATGATAAAGCGTGCACTTCCTCAATGCCAAGAATGAACGCACGGTTTGTTCGGGTTATGTAAGCGAGTTAAGCACCCGCTGACGAGCTAACGTGATACGGCACGGTACGGGGGACTTCATCTTTAAGGACTCTGCCTACTGCACTGTAATACCATGACCGAGCTAGGAATGTATCATGCAAAGTATGCAACTATTCTTTGCATTGGTATCTATTATACACTGGCTTTTGCCCGCGGTTTCGCTCGCATACATAAAATATAACCTATAGATTACTAGATACCTCATAAAACAAAAAAAATACAAGAGTACAGGCTTTTGTCTAGTTCAGCTACAGAAGTCTAATTCTTTTCTATTATAATCATGTAGCTTACCAATATGTTGCCCAAATGTAAAAATTTATAGCACAAAAAAGTACCGTTTGACTTTTCACACTTTTCTATAAAAATAGCTTTCTATAATATTTCTAATATTTGCATAATAGGCGTAGAGTCTGCCGAAAATGTCAAACGACTTACGTTAAGGCAAAATGAATTCGGATGTAGTCAACACTGGTCCAATAATCAAGGTTGATAAAGATATCTTGATCATTGTTTACTAATAAAAGAACCTTATAAAAAGTTTCAAAGTCAAAGTCAAAGTCAAAGTCAAAGTCAAAATATTTTATTTCACATAGGCCTACATGGGCACTTATAAAACGTCAGAAGCTAGTGCACGGTTCCAAATTGGTCGTTTCCTATGGAGAAGAACCGGCAAGAAACTCCATGGTTACTCTTTTAAAAAAAGTGGTAGGTGTTACAATATGATAGTATGTAAGAACAGTGCATATCAATACTGTACACAAAAGCAAAAAATAAAAAAAGTAATTCAAATAAAAAAGTAATTTAAATAGGAAGTAATCTAAAGGTTTGTAAGGTATACAGTGTTCTCACATTCACATTACAAAACGAAAAAGAGGCAATATAAAAAAAAAAGCAATAGAAATATAGATAATTGCAACTATCAATAAATTGATAACAAAATAAATTATCAACGAGTTTAAGGTAGTTGAAGTCTCAAAAATTTAAAAAAAAAATACTTATTGCAAAAGCAATGTCCTATAGAAAAAAAAAATACAAATAAAAAATGTATATATATTAAAACAGAGGTGGAGCAGTTAACAGACACAATATTGGTGAGTTACCAGGGAGCCATTTCATATATAAGTATTTTTTAATGATTAAATATTATACAAAATTCCCAAGTTGTTTGACTTTTAAGACAGACTATACCTCATACTATTTCTATTATATTTTTCGTTATACCATTGAGTTATGAATCTATTTTTATTTTACCACAACTTATTATACCTAATTTTTATTCAAAAAATTAAAATTTAAACTGTAGTACTGACGGTACTTCGTAGATTTGCCGGGCCTTAATTTAAATAAACTTATTATTATTTAGGAACTAGGGATATAACGGTAGTGG
Organism: Mythimna lalbum; assembly: GCA_949319445.1. Lineage (NCBI taxonomy): Eukaryota > Metazoa > Arthropoda > Insecta > Lepidoptera > Noctuidae > Mythimna > Mythimna lalbum. The sequence continues at coordinate 22,008,650 of OX439344.1, forward strand.
TCACATCGGAACCGAATTCGGAAATTTAGTTTTTTGGAATCGGAACTGGGCGTCTACTCGCTTTCTCCGAAACGAAACTTTCGTAAACGAACGATATTCATTTGACGTTAAAAATGCAAACAATCCTCTGTCATAATTATATTTTTTTAAACATAACTAATTAGAGTAGGTTTAGAGATTCGGTACGTCAAACTATTTTCGTTCGTGCGAAATTTCGGGAACGAAAGGAACCGTGGTAGGAAACACGCGAAATTTCAATCGAATTTTCGTTTTTCGGAGAAAGTGAGTAGACCCCCAGATGCGAAATGAGATGACACGCTATTGATATGTTTTAGTGGTCGTAGTAGTCCGTGTTGTGTTCCTTACCACATTTGTTACGTTGCTAGTACGGCCATGGTATGGTACAGTGTAGTGTGCAGGCTTCATTATTCGCTCAAGCACTCGCTCTCCAACACAATGCTCTGCCATTGAACCGGCTACACTTTAATAGCTACTAGTTCTATTATTCAGTAGACCTTTAATAATAAAATGTATTAATCAAAGAGCACCTAATAACTTATATTGTTTCAAAAACATTTGTATGCTAACTCAATTCAGTCTAATTTTAATACAGTTTTGGTAAGCTTTAAAATAGCTATGAGTTCATAAGTTTATTTGATACTGGTATTGTCATCGACACGCTATGAAGAATGATATTATGAACAAACTAATTTCTTTTCACCCCTTTTAGACGCGGGTTCGCGGACGGCGAGTCATGGAAAGCTCGCTGTCCGACCGTCCGGTAACTGTCTGGACCGAGCTCAAGACGTCGACGGCACGCACTGTTCCAGCGCGCCTCAAGGAGTTGACGGTAACAGGAGGGGCCCAGCTGGGTCGAAGCCCACTGGGGCCAGGGTCATCCGAAAGGGCGCTCGAGCCCCAATATGAAGGCAGAAGGAACGGGGTGGGATTTTGTCAGTAAGAGTCTGACACTATCTCCCGCTTCACATAAAAGCGGGAGTTATCATTGGATGATTTTTTCCCATAAAAAAAAAACCTTTATAAGTTGAAATTTCAAAAACCCCTTCTTAGTGCACTCCTACATCTTTGAAGCTTTGTACAAAATTTCGCTTTCCTAGTCCCAGTAGTTTCGCCTGTGCGTTGATATATCAGTCAGTTAGTTTCTCCTGTTATTTATATATAAATGTATATAGATTAGTTGTGCAGTTTATCCAGTCCGCTACTTTACAAAGAGCCACTTTATCTTCGGTAAGGGCTCCTAGCAATATTGTATATGGAAAATTCTTGCTTCAAATAAATTAGGCGTTAGGAAGGTCTGGAGAGGAGTGTGGGCCTCACGATGAACCGACTAACGATAGTTTACGACTTTTAATGTAAAACACGTTTTTTGTGCGCCTACATACATGAAGGTCTTTACAAATGCAAGAAACTTTTTAACGATATCGTTAAGGTTAGGAAACTTTTTTTTATGGTGTGGAAAATGATCCAATGACAACCCACGCTCTTGGGCGGAGCGGGAGATAGTGTCAGACTCTTACTGACTAAAAACCCACCTCGTTCCTTCGTGCCTTCATACCGGGGCTCGAGCCACCTTTCGGCCTAACCCTGGCTTCAGTAGGCTTTGGCCCAGCTAGGCCCCTGCTGTTGCTGACAACTCCTTGAGGCGCGCGGGAACAGTGCGCGCCGTCGACGTCTTGGAATAAATCCGGACAGTTACCGGATGTTCGGATAGCGAGCTACCCATGGCTCGCCGTCCGCAAGCCCGCGTCTACGGTGACCGGAAATAGTGATCGGAATTCCGGTGGCGGCGAGGGCACCGTTGCCTGATGCGGTCGGCCTCCTCCTTTGCCAGCATTACTGCTTCGCAGAAGGAGGCGACCGCCGGCCACTCCTCCTCGCTCCAAACCAAAGGCTGGCTCGAGAGGTCTCTACCGCCGACCACGAGGACAAGGTTAGAACACTGGGCTCACGATATTGCCTCCCGTAGGCAAGGCTATATAAATCATGACTTAACGTTTTAGAATCTCATTATAGAAGGAACGCAAGTCAAATAAATTATATATAATTTATGGGAATAGGAAGATGCTTCGGTTGCATTTATACACCTTCATTGCTTACTGATAAGCCTATTATAATTACAATGGGCTATCTAATGCCTCGTCTTTGAAGGTGGGTACTTCAATTCAAATGTATTTAATTACTTCTATTTTTAGCACTTTACTACGAAAATGTAAACTCATTTTGATAATAAAAAAACTAATTATGAAGACCTTAGCTTGACAATTACACGTTATACATGATTAATTTACAAATTTTTTTTCAGAGGTTCTGCTCCAAAAATATTGTATGCGTAACGTCTTGAACAGTTGTTAAACAAAGCTTATTTCTTCGTAAAGAACTTATTCCAGCTGTTATTTGGAAACCTATAATAGACTTAACAAACTAGGACTCGAAATTTCCTTTTAAAAATACAAGTTCACTAACAAAATCTTCACAAACACTTGTTTCATTCTTGTTCGAACCAAAATAACACATAAAGAAAACATTTATTTAAGAAGTATTTCCTTTCAGAGAGTACATTCCCGAAATACGACGGAGAAAATTGCGCTAACAAGGTTCTAATCCTACTAATCCCTGAGGAATGCGCGGGGGAAATGATGCTTTGTGGGACTGAATAAAATATGAAAACCGGTTTTCAAAGACTGACATGAAACTGAGTAGTGTTATGTTAAATATCCTTTTTTTAGGTAGGAAAATCATCTAAATGACATCTCCCGCCCTTGAGCGGAGCGGGAAGTAGTGTCAGAATTTTACTGACTAAAACCCACTCCTGTTTCTTCTTTGGTATTGTTCAAGGGCCCTGGGGTCTTTTTCGCATCACCCATGGTCCCAGTAAGCTTCGACCCTGCTGGGCCCCTTCGGTTTACAGACTCTGGAGGCGTGCGTGGGATACTACGCGCCAACGACGACTTAGACTCGGTCCGGTCGGTTACCGGACGGTCGGACGGCGAGCCACGCCTGCGGTGGCCTGTATGTTAACTATCCTTGTGTTTTTACTGGTTTCATTTAAAGAAAGTGTCAAAATACTAAAAGACACCGGCTATAAAACCCCATTTCACCTGTGCTCTCCCCCTGGTTTGGCTTGCCAACTCATCTGCCAGAATAAGGGCATGTTGACTTCTCTCAAAGCGAACTTTATTGTCACAAGAGAGTGTGAACTCTGTTCAAATAGTCTATTGAAAATCAAGTCAACCTCATGTTGAATTGTGTGGTTCGAGACACGAATTGATATTTCTAAAAGTAGTGGATTTATTAGAAACTAGCTTTTGCCCGTTGCCTCACCCGCGTAGGTACATAAAATACAGCCTATGTCACATAGGAATCAACTAGCTTTCTAGCAGTAAAAAAAAATTAGCGATCGAACCAGTACTTTCAGAGATTACCTAACTTTACTTCTTTATAACATTATTATTATTTATTATTATTATTATTATATCTAGCCCATATTGTCCCACTGCTGGGCAAAGGCCTCCCTCCACTCCTTTATAACATTAGTGAAGATTATTAGGAACTAGCTTTTACCAGCTGTTGCTCGCGTAAGTACATAAAATATAGCTTATACCACCTAGGAATAAAGCAACGTTCTATCAGTGAAAAAATTTTACCAAATGGATCAGTACTTTCAGAGATTACCTCCTAAAAACCAATAAAATCCAAAAATCTATTTACCTTATTATAATATTAGTGAGGCAGGCTAAAAACATTTTCAGTGTTGATTTGTTAGATTACACTTGCTCATAAAGTGACTTTTATTGCACTGCACTTAGGTATATAATGGCACTTGTTACCAAACTGTGACATTTTGATTACCATTACGCACTAGTGCTATAATGTGGTTAAAACCTTATTGTTCAACCTCTCCACCGCCATACTTTTATTACATTATCGTATCAGGATGGGCGCAGGTCGTCCCCACGAGGAAAAAAAAGGGCGCCCATATGAAAACAGATTTTTACCGCCACCAAAGTTTACTAGTTTTACAGTTATTTTATTCACAAGTGTATTGAAAAACGTCGTATGATACACGTGAGTAATTAATGATTACCGTTCTCGACTTTCTTAAGACCCTCGCTATGGCTCGGGTCTAAATAATAATAATAATAATAATATTCCACAACTATCACACAACGCCATCTAGTCCCAAACTAAGCAGAGCTTGTGTTATGGGTACTAGACAACTGATAAACATACTTATATAATTCTAAATACATACATAATATAGATAAATTACACCCAGACACAGAACAAATGATCATACTCATCACATAAACATTTGTTTTGGGTGGGAATCGAACCCACGACCTCCGGCATAGCAGTCAGGGCTACTAACCACTAGACCAACAGGCCAGTCAAATACCGCCTCGACTGTAATCACTAACATTACACACTTATATCATAGTGTACTATTATATATCAATCACTCGCATGTGTGACACACATATAACATACAGACACACTTTTTAACATCAATTATCTTACACCATCATACACACATATCTAGTCGGTTACCTATTTTTGTATTTCTTTTAATATATATTTTTTATAATAAAATATTTTTGCTATCTATAGTTGCGTAGGAGCGATATTCTTATAAATTATCACGGAGATACAGAAACATGTTTTAACAATAATAATTCTGTGAAACACTTCACTAACTAAACGTGTATACAAACGTTCTATAACAAATATTTTTTATACAACAATATTGCCACGTTCCACAAAGCCAATCGATTTATAAGTATTGCCTTCACAATTGTTCGAGCAAACATAACAATAGTTTATGCACCCGCAGTCGCTTAAAACCATTATTTCCTTTAATAAATTACTCTTTTACACCTGCACACGGTGTAAGGTTTCGCATTCCTTCAGTTTCCTGGTAAATACGTGGCGTTACTGCAAACAAAGACATTTCAAGCATTTTAACATTAAGTGCCGCACTATTTCTACTTTAATAGTTCGAATCCAACTCGGCTGGGCAGCGTTCAGGAAGCTACGCGGTATCTTCTCGTCCAACATACCACAGTGTCTCAAGACGAAAGTCTATGACCACTGCGTGTTGCCAGTGATGATATATGGCTCCGAAACGTGGTCACTCACAATGGGCCTCATCAGAAGGCTTAAAGGAACCCAAAAAGCAATGGAAACGGCTCGGGGTTTCCTTGCGTGATCGAATTAGAAATAAAGATATGGTTGCCGGCATAGCACGAAGAATTGCGAAACTTAAGTGGCAATGGGCGGGGCACATTGCTCGCAGAACAGATGGCCGGTTGAGCTAAAAGGTTCTGGAGTGGCAACCGCGTACCAACCCGTCGGAAGGCCTCTTAGAAGGTGGACCGGTGACCTGGTGAAGGTTGCGGGAAACCGATGGATGCGAGACGCACGGAAACGTTCATTGTGGCGACGCTTGGGGGAGGCCTATGTCCAACAGTAGACGTACATCGGCTGTAATGATGATGATGATGAGTTCGAATCAGGAGTAAAGTGGCTAAATAATACTCTTGCATTAAAATAAACGACTCACCTCTTCTTACTCATAATTGCTTAGTTAAGTTATAAGTGAAAATCGAAGACGATCAAGTTTTATATTTAAGCTTAGATATAAGATGGCGTCACGTAGTGTATAAGCTCGGAGATCGAGACAGCTCTCGTACGGCAAGCGCGGCGGATTTGCGCTGCCAGCGATAAATGATCGGTTATACTTGCGAACCTGAATGGCAAGGCTACATGACGGCACTTACGAGATCGCATATCATAATTCTGGGCTTCCTTGGAAATGTTTCTGCTTTAAAATGAACTGGATTTTAAACGAGCGGTAAGCGGCAGTCATTCAATATAATTTAACGTAATTTCTGTATTTAACTGTCGCTCACATCAGTAACTTGACTGCAGCCGGTAAATGTATACATTGTAAGGTCTGTATGTATGCATTTATTTGCTTATCTGTATATACAGGGTTATTTTTAAAACACTCACAACCTTGCAGGACTGTATTTTCTAACATCATAAACAACAACTTTTGTTCTATGACTTTTTACAAAACAAAATCCATTTAGCTAAAACAAACCTTCAAGATTTCGTTGTTCTAATTAACACATATTTTCAACTCTGTATTTTGCTTTACCTACCTACGTCAATATAGTAGTAGTAGTTAAGACCACCCGCCACCCAATCCCCGCTCCCGTTCGCTTGCTTCGCATAGACTTCGTAATATTTAGAACGTTCAATTTAAATATTTTTATTTTTGTACGAAAATCTGATGAACCGAAATATATGATAAATTATTAAAACGCCATAAGTAGAACAAAATTGTTGTTTATGATGTTAGCATAACAGTCCTGCAAGGTTGTTAGTGTTTTACAAATAACCCTGTTTAAAACGGCAGAGTCCTAACTCACTCATTGACTCATTAACGTCCACCCCAAAATCTTGGACCTAGAAAGCTGAAATTTTGCTTAGAGGTTTCTTGTATGTATACTAAGAATATGAGGGGATTTTTCAAAATTTAGTCCCTCAGGAAACGAAACAAGGCTGAATTTTGAAACTGCTGTCAGAAGCTAGTCTGTATGTGTAAAAAACCAAGCCTTAACTCACTCATTGACTCACTTAAACCCTTAGACCTAGAAATTATGCACAGATATCTATAAAAAGAATACGCAAGTAGGTATGTTTCAAAATTCGCTCCCGGGGGATAAAACGGGGTTTCAAAGTTTGTTTAGAGAAATATTATTTCACGCAGGCGTAGCCACTGGCAGAAGCGAGTATTTATATGTATATACGTGACTGTACATCAATACATAAGTACTACAAAAAAAATTGCAATGGCATTTACGCGATTACGCATTTTCTTTAACTTCCAAGCAATATGAAATGGACAGTGATTGCCTAGACATAAAATGGTGTCGTAGATACTTCTTGCATTTGATATTATAAAAACTGATTAATTTGTACCTACCAGCTTCAAATCACATAAGCAGTAAAAGAGAAACCCTGGATCTTGGGACGCTAGGCAGAAGCAACATAGGAATTAATCAGTAAACAAACTTTTAATGAAAATCATTTTTTTCATAGCAAGCTTTAATTCATGAATCCCCAAGCGACCACCGGTGGCCGCGCATCTATTGTCTTACTATTGTGTCTCTAATTGACGGTATCTGAAGGGTTAATAGCACGGTGCAATACTTATATAATGAATACTCGTCAAGACGAATCATACGAGTCCAAACTCGATGGGGTTGAGTCGTTTAACTACTAAGCTACTATAGCCACCTTTCGGTTCCATCATCAGATCAGCTCCATCATAATAATTTTACATTGTCATCTGATTTACACATGCATGCAATGCAGCGCAATCGGTAACCGGGAAGTGGGTCTTTAATTTGCAAGATTTGATGACAGACATAACATCGGGACAGGTGAAACTAAATAAAAGCTTGTAAAAACTGAGACGTCTCTCTTCCTGTAGGTAGAAGGTAACTGTAGGTATTGCTGTCCTGAATTATACGAGTATTGCATTACTTTTTTGCAGCGGTTTAAGTTACTCTTAGCGCTTCTTACACCTTGTTAAATAAATTCTTATAATTAAGACTGCAATCTAAACTTAGATTGCGGTTTTAATTATTCGGAAAAAATGCTATACTTGACAGTTTACAGTAGACCTACTTCGTTTACTTTTAACTGCCGTTGCCCCAGGTGTAAAGAGTTCCAAAGTGATTCTCTATCACCGTAGGCACGGGAGTTGTGGACGGCGAGCAATGGGTAGATCGCCGTCTAGTAAAGACCAAGTACGGGTCAAGAGAGCTTTGTGTTCTACGCGTGCTTCAGCTACATCGATGGTCCTGACAGTAATGCCGGTTTGATCGCAAGTTCCATACCACGGTCCTGGAAGGAATACAGGTGGAACACGTCATACGTGGATGTTTCCACTCAGAGCGAGATAAGTCAATTGATGGGTTACCACCAGAAAATAAATAGTGTACTGTAAAAATTAATACATTACAGTTTTAAATTAAAATGTACTGACATAGAATTTTTGATAAACCCTAAGTCATGCATAATCGTCTAAATCCCACTTGCACCAAAGCTTAACTCAAAGTAAAACATGACAGGTAGGCATCTCATACATAATAGATTGTGATAGTTCCCAACTCGGGATTAGTGAGATAGCCCTAGTCAGGTACCACAAGCGGGCTTAGGAATGCTACAATACTAGAAGCACAAGCGTCGCAAATTCTTATTTCTGTTCTAGTTTTATTATACGTGAAATAGCAAAATACACCAAAATATTTGTCACTAGCTTTTGCCGTCGCGGCTTCGCTCCCGCTCTTCCTTACTCCACCCTACTATACCCAACTCTATCCTATTCTACACTACTCTACCCTACTCTACCCTATTCTACCCTACTCTACTCTACTCTACCCTACTCTACCCTACTCTACCCTACTCTACCCTACTCTACCCTACTCTACCCTACTCTACCCTACTCTACCCTACTCTACCCTACTCTACCCTACTCTACCCTACTCTACCCTACTCTACCCTACTCTACCCTACTCTACCCTACTCTACCCTACTCTACCCTACTCTACCCTACTCTACCCTACTCTACCCTACTCTACCCTACTCTACCCTACTCTACCCTACTCTACCCTACTCTACCCTACTCTACCCTACTCTACCCTACTCTACCCTACTCTACCCTACTCTACCCTACTCTACCCTACTCTACCCTACTCTACCCTACTCTACCCTACTCTACCCTACTCTACCCTACTCTACCTTACTCTACCCTACTGTATCCTACTCTCTCCTATTCTACAGTATCCTATGTCCGTCACCTGGCTCTAAGCTACCAATTTTCAGCCATATCGGTACAGCCATTCTTGAGTTATAAATAGTGTAACTAAAACGACTTTCTTTTATATTTATAGATGTTTGTGCTTCACACTTCACCTCTCAATAATGCAACCGTTATTTAAAGGTTAAGTGTTTTTTTTTTTTATAGGTTTGCGCTTGAAGCTCAAAACCATGCGAAGACGAACACTTTGGCTGCTCACTACCCAATTTAAAAGCATCTTAATTAAATTTTTCCCATTTACATACGGAAACCTATTTTTTAATAACCTATACTGACCCACTAATGGGCAAAGGCCTCCCCCATCTTCTTCCGGGCATACTTTTCTTGACCTTCCTCGAACCAGTCCCCGCGGTAGGCATCCAAGTCGTCTAGCCATCTCTTCTAAGGTCGACCTTGACGGCGTCGTCCATCTCAAGTACCCACTTTGTGGAAACTCTTGTCTAACGTTTAGAGTGCATGCGTCTGATGTGACCCGCCCAATGCCATTTTAGCCTGTCAGCCTTATTAAATAATAAATAAAAACATTTTAAGAAAGTTAAGACTAAACTCTTTTCAAATCCTTTAATTTATAAACGAAACTCCAAAAAAGAGTATCTCTTTTGGTATCTCTCACACCGCCAACCACTGGCCGCACAACATTTAAAAAATAGACGAATCCTGTCATTGGTTACGTCTAACGATATGTCAAACAATAAATTAATTTGTGATAATGCTTCAAATATTAAAGTATTCAATTCAAAAACCCAAAATACTTATTCCTATGGTACTACAACATACCACAGAACATAGAAATTCGAAGGTGTGCTATGATAAAGGAGCGAAAAAACTGAAGCTAACTGCACCCAGTACCTCTCTCAACCGAGGCCCAGTGTGCCCAGACTTAGATAAAATTAAAGGAGGCAAAGACGACGGAGGAACAGGTTTGAAAAGAGCCAAGGTGCCCGGGAAATGTCGCCTGGGTTTAATTCCAGAAGAATGGTTCCTGTTCCTCAGACCAATGACTGGCGTATCTGGCCCTTATATATTGATGTTAGGCCTCGCTAATTATGCAGCGAGTAAAGAAATATTAGTTATGGAACATGAATACTATTTGGGCATATCAGTGTTTTTAGTAGTATATATTGTTACAACGAAATTTGGATCAAAAGTTGGTTCTTTGCTGGATAAACAAGTGGATGCAATAGCCAATGAGTTAGAAGATAGTAGACTTCAGGAGTTGGCTGTTTTGAAGAAACACATCGCAGACGCTGAAACGTGGATTTGGAGAGCGGAAGGACAAAAAGACGTGATAGATGCTAAAAAAGAAAATATAGCGATACAGTTAGAAGCTGAATTCAGGGAGCGGCAGATGGTGGTACACAAAGCTGTTCGAAGACGAATGGAGTATCACGTAAAGCGTCACTGGGTATCGAGGCGTATAAGACACAAATGGATGGTACAATGGATTTTGGAAAACGTTCAAAAAAGCATCACTCCCGAATTTAAAAAACATGTGATGGAAATTGCCATAAGAGATTTGACAGCTTTAGCAGACAAGTATCAAGCTAGTCATGCTAGCGGCAAAAAATAACATTCTGACGCTGCAAATTTTAGATTATATTGTTAGCCATATAGATGTTTTGTGTGAAAATAATTAATATGCTAGTTTTTACGACGGTGTATTATTACAATTTCATGCTTTGGTTGCCGTATCAGTTCTGAAAATTGTGCGCTTTATGCACGTTACTGTGTTGACAAGAAACGTGCCGTTTTAACGGTGATGGTCTAAGTATGTTTTCAAAATTTCATTTGGTTTATGTATTATTTTTTGTGGGTATTTTAGAACTGCCTTTTGTGGTGTCGTGGTATCAAGATGAAGAACACGAACCACGTAAGTTTACGATTTATTTAAGACTACAATTTAATTGTTCATGTATATTAATAATTGATATCTATTATAAAACTAACGTTTTATGTCAAATTAACACAAGTCTGTTATTATTTAAACTGTCTCTTATCTCCACATAGTTGATTTTATAAGACAGAGAAAAACGCAAAATATTTTATTTTTATTTTTACGTAAGTAAACAGGGATAATCGAAAATGAATAGCAATTAAAATGACTCTGTTTTGAATAGCCCATTAAATATGTTGACCGCACAAACTAAAATGCAAGGGAAAAAAGTTAATCATTAACAATTCCAGTATTTTTCTTACGGTGCACATAGAATAGAATTTGTGCGACCCGACTAATATCTACAATACAAAGGCAACAACGCAAATTAATAAAAGAGGACACAAAAATATTTTTTGACAACGCACTTTTAGCCCTACCCTCCCACCCTGCCTCTTTCACACTAGTGCGTAGATTATTAAAAGCAGTAGGTAGCTTTCGGCTCCATAATAATTCTGAATTCTGTCTCAATTGCAATGGCAAATTAAGCTCCACATTTGTGACAAAAATTGTGCAGACAACTTTTAAAACGCAGTTGTCATAGAATTCAAGAATGTAGGCGTATACCGGTCGGCCGGGCGGTCTTATTAATTTTAAGCTGCCTAAATTGGGAGTTAAATCTTTTAATTTCGTATATGAATGATTTTATAGATTATTTACTCAATGCTGACTGGGACGTGCGCTGCAAACTTCAGCCAAACTCTTGGCAATGTTATAGAAACCGAGGCAGTGAATACAGGTAAGATATGCACGCAAATCACGAAAAGGACAAACTAGGTAGATACTAAACCAAAAAAGTCAGACATCAGAAACTTTTATTTCAAATAGACCAATTCCAAGCACTTTTGGTATGTCAAAATGTCGATCAGTCAAAAAAAAATGGGTTGCACGTTCCAAAGCGTTAACTCTATGAAGAAGAACGTGCAAGAAACTCCATGGGCACTATTTTAAAATTATATGAGTTACATAAATCTTGTTTTTTTTTTTTTATTTCTTGTACCTTTAATGTGTTATTATTATTATCTTTTTTTCTTTTCTTTGTTGTTGTATATTAGTATAAGTGCTTAATTTTTATAACTTGTGTGTGATATGTGATTTGGTGCATGTGTTGTGTGTAGCCAATAAATGCTTTATCTATCTATCTATCTATCACTTCTATGATATAACCTCAATATAGATACTATAGTCAAGAGGTAAGGAGTAAAGGAGTCTTTTCAATTTTTTTTAGTCTAATTATTTATTTATAACCCAGCTTTTTTTCCCAGCAGTGGGAAAACTGATGAGATGAGATGTTTATTAGTATTCTATTAATAGCGCAACCACAAACGTGTACATCTAAACTACGCATTCCTTGTCTTGAAAAGTTCTGATTGGTCGGCGTCTAAAGGTGAGTATAAACTACAACATATACTTGTAACAGAACAACGAGCCGCTCTATGATATGTTCTAGTGTATCATCCTTTTACGAATGAAACGTCGAGCACGCTCGCCTCTTTGTTACAAACCAACGAACATATTAGTGTAACATTTCGTCGAGCTTATTGAATTGGTGTAACATTTTGTCGAGCCACGAGTGCGGGCGATGCGCGGTTGCGGAGTGACATTTCAAAAAAAAAAAAATGAACGCAAGGTACAACGAAATATTGGTAAATGAACACTCGCTGTGAGCATTTACCCGTAACATAACGCCGAGCATTTGCAAGAACGTTACATTACATGGAAATGTTTAGGAAACTGAGCTTTTGCCTGTATTGTATCTACCATTCGTAAGAATGTTACATTATTAGTAGTCTATACTCACCTTAAGGCTACCAGTAGCATCTTCGCCACTACGACCAAAGATCGTATTGAAAATGTATTTTTATAATTTTAACGTTTTTTCTCTAGATATTATTACGACAACACCGTGAAAAGTTGCCAATCATTCATGTACTCAGGCTGTGATTTAAGTTTTAATAGTTTTGCTAGTGAGTCAAAGTGCTATTCCTTTTGTCATAGTGAGTATTCTTAAAATTTTTGGAGTAATCCCGATTTTGAATTAAGATTCTTTTTCTTTTTGTCCTTCAAAAACACTTTGCGTTTTAGGACCACAGGTACCTTACTTGAAAATTTCAGCCGTCCAATCGGGTACCGGCCCTAGTGGGCCTACTAGGCCGGTACCTAATTCTTAAAAAAGGCCGGTTAAAACTTGAAGATGAATAATATTAGTCAAACCCTTCGTTACCCTAAGAAAATAAACAGTTGCTATTAAATTAAATTATTCATATGTAATCAATTAGCAATCTTATTCACTATGTCATTGTCATGATTATTGCGAATTACTATCCTTACGATATTATAAAACAAACCCCCACAGCGTCATTCTGACTTTCTGACAATCGTAATATGCTTACAAAATGAGTCACTAAGTATAAAGCTTAAGGTCTAATTTTGTAAAACATAGCATTAAATTTAGGCCCCTCGCCCACGGAGACTTTTTGTAGCAATGCTGTAGCGCATTTGCATCGATACAGTCGCGATGCTGTAGCGAGTTAAAATCCTTTCTATAGCGCTTACAAATGCGAATAACGCGCGTTAGAAGTGATGCTGTCGCGCGCTTAGGGAACGCGCGGCAGCATCGCGCCGCATTAGCAAAAAGTCGCCGTGGGCGAGGGGCCTTAGTCTAATTTAATCAAAAGTGGTAAATAATTTATTTGGGCTTCAGCGTCTGAAACATTATCTATTGATAAACTGAAGGAAATATCAATCGAGGTCTCATGTCGTCTCCAACCTGACTTTGGAGCATGCTTCAGTTATCAACCATCGTAAGTACCCACTTTACGCAATCTATTTAGTAAATAAAAATGAATCTTTTTTTCTCTTGGTCATATCACGTTTAAACGGCTGTAGGAATTTCTCTAATTCTTTTTAGTTATGTTATTATGAGAAGAAGATTTGACCGCCAATTTTTTTTATTTTGAGTGTATAAAATCGACCTTTTAATCAAATACAACGATATTTATGATTGAAAAAGCGAATGTTACATTCGCTTTTTTTATCCGAGTTGCTCAATTAAGCTTATCAAATAGAAAAGGTATCTACTCTAGTTTTATTTACATTGTATTTGAACGTCATGAAGGTTGATTAGGATAACAATGTTAGGAAAAATATAAATGTGCTGGCGAAAGATCTCCTCGGAACCCAGGGTACACAGCATACGTTTGTATGTAGATGTCTAAGACACGGTGTATCTCTGTTGTTAATAAAGGGTTCATTCATTATTCCAACTGCCAAAGTTTCTCTCTTTCTCTCTCTCAAAGGTAGAAAATGCCTTACAATTAAATCTAGGGTCTGTCTAAATAGTCAAACGTCTTGGGTAATAATTAAGTCTGATGTAGTCAACACTGTTTCAATAATTTAGGTTGATTAAGAGATCTTGATCATTGTTTACTAATAGAAGCCCCTTATAAAAAGTATCGAATATAAGTATTTTTAAATGATTAAATATTATACAAAATTCCCAAACCGGTCTGTATTTGTAGTAGAAAAAATCAAAAAGTTGTGATGTGAACTGGATATCATCTACTTTAATATCATAAAGAGGTAAAGTTTGTATTTTTTTGTTATTTGTTTGTAGGAGATCATCTCCTAAAGAAAGTACGGGTCAAATTGCTAATTTTTTTTCACCGATAGAAAGCGGCTTTATTCCTGAGTAACATAGACTATATTTATGTTCACGAGCGAAGCTGCAGGCAAAAGCTAGTGACTTATTGATTGCATTTAACAATGCCTTCTTGTTATGCACTATTGGTATTTCCGAAGCCTCTATCACGAGTATTTATTCCTCAGGTATTATTACGATATTTCATCTCGCACGTGCAAAGGGTTCTCGTACAGTGGTTGTGGGGGCAATGCCAACAGGTTCGGATCCAACATGGAGTGCATGGACGTCTGCGAAACTATCATGCCAAAGTATAAAGTAATTAGGCCTAGAGGCAGAAGAAGGAAGCGATCTTTGAATAAAACAGTTTTAAATTTGTACTTTTCACTTATTACTTGGTTTTTTAATGCGAAAGAAAAGATGGATGGATTGTGTGAAGAGTGATATGAAAGAAAAGGAAGTTAGTGATAGCATGACGGATGACAGGATAGAATGGAAGGAAAAAACACGTTGCGACGAACCCAAATAACACGAGACAAGGAGAGGAAGAAGAAGACTTGGTTTTTTCCTGCAGTTTTGAATGTCGGTTATCGCGGACATGAAGTCAAAGTCGGACACTTGAAGAAGATTGTCCTTCCTTGGAGTTGAAGGGTTATGCCTTGATCATATGTACCGAGTAAACGGGTGAGACAGTGCTCTCGGCCGAGCAAAGCGGTGAAACAGTATCTTGGCACCCGTTCTACTTACTAGGCCGAGTGCCCATCCTGCTGCTTCCCCGCACTGTCTCACTTGCTCACTCGGCAGGTCTGAACGTGCACTAATGCCTTGATCACACGTACCGAGTAAAAGGGCGAGACAGTAAAATGTTGCTGGCCACGGCCATAACTTCTAAATTTAATTTTTTCACAGCTTCAAAGGACCACTGACCTGAGTATATGTTGTTAATTTTAAGTTAATACCTCCACGTGTTCCCGAGATAAATAGTCTTGACAGACAGACAGTCTAACGGTCAGACAACAAAGTGATCCTATAAAAGTTCCGTTTTGTCCTTCTGAGATACGGAACACCTAAATTTAAGTTGCAAGGACCAAGCACTAAGCAGTTAATTCATAAAGAAACGTAAAGTCGGTTATCATTGAAACAAGCGTTCAGTTGAGTCTTTTCTAGTCTTAAAACAAAATAAAAATCAAAGAAAATGGAAAGCAGATCTATGAAAAGAGAGTAAATTATGAGGTGTGGTCGACGATGATGAACCTGAACGAACCGTTTGGCCAGTCTGGCTCATTTGGCCACAATCCAATGAAAGTAGGTATTACTTGAGCCACACGGCATTTTTTTATATTGGGGAAAATCTATTATTATTATTTCAAAGAAGTATACGAGAAACAGAAAGGGAGTGAGCATAAGGTATAGCACATAATAACACGTATAAATACACATTGCTCCCTAAGTAATTATTACATTTACTGCGCAACCCGAGGCAAGGTGGGTTAAGAATCACTTTACAGGCGAAATAAAGGCGTCCCAGTAACTTAATAGTCGCTCTGCTGTCATGACTTACTAAAACATCAATAATTTCTCAGTTGAAGGTCAAAGAGAACAATAATTACCTCTTCACAAAATTAACAAACCACCGCGTCGGTACCACACTAAAACACCTTAAATTCTTATCGTCCTCAACCACGGAGTAAACATAGAAGTCCTCAACTTACTTTCCGAGTTATAAATGTTTTTTTTTTTTTGTTATGGATAGGCTCGCGTTTGACTACTATATAACCTGATGGAAAGTGATGGTGTAAATACCTAGGAGCAACCTATTCACACTTGACTTAAAGACGCCTAGTTATGGTTATCAGAAAACAGACTCCGGCAGGGAATTCCACTCCTTAGCTGCAGGTACAATGTGGGTACAAATAATGGATGTGTTCCCAAAACGCTTCGCATATGTGCGTTTGTGCTTTTTCGCTTCACTTTACTTTGCGCTAATCCCGTTAAGACGATGCTTCCGAACTGAAGAGACGACTTTTCTGGACGGGAGTACGCAGCTTGAAGGTTTTTGAGCAAGGTCGATGCGCAGGCGCTAGCGCGGCAGCCGCTCAGCTGTGGCTCAGCTTCCTACAATAATTACATTGGGCCATCGCCCTCAATTAGAAACGCTCACGTTCAAATGACTAGCTCCAAGCGATCCAGCGGCGCAACTGAGTTCGATCGCGCTCGAGCGCTCGCACTCAACACTAGTGGTCCCCGTACACGTGCACTCGTAGAACCGGTCCAGCAACCAAGCCGGTCGGAATCCTGAGAAGACAAGCACTCCGGCCTAATAAGTATGTGGACTTGCCTTTGATGACTAAGCATGTTGTTATATCCGATTTAATGCAGCCACTGATCCCAGTCTCGGCATTTTTCATTGAAGAAAAGATAAAAAGCAGTCAGACGCCCGCATGCATGGCAGATCTTCGCTTTAAGATAGTGGAAGTAAACACGCAAAGGCCAAAGAAATAAAAGTAAATTTAAAAGCGACAATGACAATTCTAGATGTATTATTGTGTGGAACATCCGCTGCTGCAACGTAATGTACCGCCAGGGAACTTGAATGTTGAGCTGATTGAGACGTCAAGCTGTGACGAAGAATGACAGTCGTATTACGGGCAATTTATATGTTGAAAGTCAATTATTGATCATTAAGTTCACTCACTATTTGGCACTCAATTTCGTTTGGAATCATAAATTATTCGAATACTGTTGAATAACGTGGTCAATCATGAGAAATACAAAAACCCTATATACTTCCTATTGGATTGTGAGACAGACTTGTATCTCATTTTTTTATATTATATGTGTGATTCTTCTGTACGTGTGTTTGTCCTTCTAACTAGCTTCATCGATTTGGATTTGGCTTGACATTTAGTGCATCGTGTATATTTGAGTGGATCCCGAATGGTTTGAAAATACATTGAAGCCGGTGGCACGGCACTAGGTTTCTCATTTTTTTTCTCACAAAGCCAGCTTTCAGACAGGACGTTTATTGGAACGACTCGTTCTTTACATTTTTTATATCTTAAACAGTTATTTTATGGGTGCATCTATCTTCTAGGCGAATCAATACCGAAACACAGTTTTTAATGCATCTGCAATTTTTGGTGCAGATTCAATTCAAATTTTAAATCAAAAGATCCCGTATTCTTTACCGACTTTTTGGTGACGATTATATAAGTCTATTATCACAGGACCCTTCCCTACATCTAATTAATTATCCTAAGTGTCTTACAACTATGAGCTTGGGAACAAAGATCTTTGTATGGTAATGAAAGATGAGTTGACCGTAATTATATACGTTTTCATGAGTCAGGAGTGCCAAGTAATCCGGTTAGTGGTAATCTGGGGGCGAGAAAAAAGCCTGACATAGCGGCTACCCCGAAATAAATTAAATTAATGCGGGCCCTTTCTGTTTGTCGCTAAGACTGCGAATGTTCTCTAATAATCTAAAAGAAATTCCTTTATAAAATACTTGGAAATCATAATGGCGCTCCCCCAATTTTAAATTGAACATTACTAGAAGGCTTGAGCAATGGAAAGGGCTGTGCTCGGAGTTTCTTTGCGTAAGCGAATCAGGAGTGAGGATATCCGCAGGTTACCGACATAGCACGAAGAATCGTCAAACTTAAGTGGAAATAGGCAGGGCACATTGCTCGCAGAACAGATGGCCGTTGGGACCGAAAGGTTTTCGAATGGCGACCACATACTGGAAGACGTAGCGTTGGAAGGCTTCCTACAAGGTGGACCGATGACCTGCTGAGGGTTGCGGGAATCCAATGGATGCAAGACGGACAAGCACTTGTGGGAGGCCTATGTCCAACAGTGGACGTGTTTTGGCTGAAATTATGATGATGACGATGATGACCATTGTTAGAATTCTACGAAATTGGTTCATATTCTCCATACTAGCTGACCCGGCGAACTTCGTACCGCAGTCAATGAATGCAGTACTCGTATATCTGTCGATATAGTCAACCGATTGCTAGGAAACAAAGCTTAAGTAATATATCAAGTTACACATGAATTCTCCAAATTAATAAACAAAACTGCTCAGTAAAAGGATGTATAACCCCGAAAGATGCCTGATGATTTTGACCGTACTTCCGGCGTTGTCCTGTTACCCATGATATACCTCTCCACTCCTCAAGCACCTCAGGGTTTGTTGCCCCTAGTTGCTACGTCTTCGCTCTAGCCACCGTTTTTGAGTGTGCAAGTCATCCCCTGCCTACATAACGATGTATATTAATAACATTGTTTAGACAGGAAATATAGTATTTACATAGAGTCCGTCTACTGAAAGCGTGACCTGAGAAAAGGAAGTTGAAACCCAAAAATTTGAATATGGTATCATTGAAATAGTACGAGAAAAATGTTTTGATACTTGAGTATTTTTTTATATATGACGATTGTACAATAGTTGTTTAAGAACTTAAATTTGTGTAGATTTATTTATTGGTAGATGAATGGTAAAGGTTAATATAATAATACACAAAATGTTAGTTATTATTCCAAATTTATTTTATCTGTCCTCTCAAATGCCGTATATAATATTCTTTATTTACAATTTGCCCTTCCAGCAAGAATACCAAGAGCATAACACCGCGACAGTCAAATAAAATAGTCAACATGATTTCAACTTCAGCACATCTCGCCAACACTAATAATGTGCTTCAAGATTGTTGGGTTGGAATCGCATATTTTTAAGATTATCTATAAACATAAGAAGTATCATCATTCATACCGTAAAAATATCTAGTGGTCAGTCAACAATGATCAAGATTATAATGTCACACTAACTTAAAAATCCAAGATCGTATATAAGCATTGTTGTTTTTCTTAGAAAACAACTTCTTTCTCTTCTTGTTTTTGTTTAAACTCTCTGATGATAGTGTGTAGTAGCTTTCGCACATAACTTTATATTGTTTTACCCATGATAAAGCAGTTATTGTTGATAAATAAATATCTGTTTCAAAAAACTGTCAATTGCAATCATAGACTTAGACGTGATTTTGGCGGCAAAATAATGTTGCCACTTTAATTTAAAAAAAAACTCCAGGTTACGCTTTCGTTAGACAGACTCTAGTTCTTTGTAATTAGTCCACTTTAGCTTCCCAACAACAATCTTTGTTTTCCATATGTTGCAATAGTTTCCCATCAACCGAGGATAATTCTTGGGTGTGCTCGTATAGCGCGTACAGGGATATAATCGTCGCGTTGGCTTTGGGCCCTCGTACCCCTTCCAAAGGTCCAGGACCCTAGGGTCCTAACATATATAAAACAAAATGTAATCTACTACCAAATCAGGTATAGCAAAACTGATAGCTCTATCGTAAAGTGCTCTCTCGTAAAATTCTAGTCAATATAATATTTTCCAGTAGCTATCTACTCCAGACATTTCTAAGCTGTATTTAGTATCATTATAACTGTCCATTAGAAAATATACATGGACTTATTTTATATTTGGGCAGTAAACGATCTTGAGATAGTAGATTATGCACCGAGGGGCTAAAGTTGTGTCTTATGTCACGGGCGTCATATTGAATCTCGAGCGCAATGAAGGATTCGGGATTTGCTCGCTTTGCTCGTGAGTTAATACAAGAATCCTGAATGCAGCGAGGGATTCAAGCTAGCCCAAGGCAAAGACACCTTTAGCCCAGAGGAGGATACTCTACTTTTTACACCTACTGTGAGAAAATAATAGTCACATTATTGACCAGCGGGTCATAATGAAAACATTATTGACCGGCTGTGCCCCCGGCCACTAATGACTCACTTTAGGTTAAGGTTGCTTGACATATAATTTGACATTTTCGAGCAAGTGGTGTGAAAAGTAATTTTATATACAAGGTGTAAGGGACAGCCCTCCGCAAACTTTAAGGGCTTGCTCTGTAGACGAAACTAAACAACCTTCCACCAACGAAAAAATCAGCCTCACCATACAAAATTATAAACTTGATTGGACAGTTTGTATGGAGAGGCCGATTTTTTTTAACACACACCTTGTATAATCGTTGGTATTTATCAGTTGTCAGGGAGGATGGCAGTAGTGAAATGGTTGACGATTTTTATGATTGTATAAAAAAAATAAGTGCAAGTCGGACTAACGCACGAATGGTTCGGACCGTAACAAACACGGCAAAAAAATCTCACGTTTTTTGTATGGGATCCCTATTTAAATATTTATGTAATTCTGGTTTTAGTTTTGTTATTATAGCTGCAACAGAAATTCATCAACTGCAAATTTTTAACTGTCTCATTATCACAGTTCATAAGCCTAGTTGACCCTTAACCAGACTCTTCAGGTCTAATCAATAGGGTCCCATTCTTACTCTTTTTTATGGTGGGAAAATCATCCAATGTCACACTGTCTCCCGCTCCGCCCAAGAGCGTGTGGGTTTTTAGTCAGACTTTTACTTACTAAAAACCCACCCAAATCCTTCTTGCCTTCATACCTGAAGCTGAGTATTCTCTCGAAGGTAACCCTGGCCCCAGTAGCCCCATTTTTACTCTTAAGGAACAGAACCTCAAAATGGTATTACTATAGATTAGATAGATAGAATGATAGATACATAGAATGGTAGAATTAATATAGAAGACGACAGGTGGATAAAACTGTGTTGGTATACCGTCAAGTAATCAGTTCGGCTCAGACCCTGCCCTTGAGAAAACTACCTGCGAAGCCGCGGAGCCAATTATAATCAGAAAACAGCTGTTACTTGATCTCGTTATAATCTTTATTGCCTTAACATAATACTTTACTTTATGAATGTTATCGCTTTATTGAAGGAAGTAAGTAGGCATTTTGCTTTTATTCCAATATGAAATGTGAGATTAGCTAGGGGTGCTTAGTGCTTTAACAGGGCCTATAGCTCCCGTTAGATTTCAATAATCGGTGTATCACAAATTCAAAATAAAAAAAATAATAACAAAATTATTTATTGACAATCATAACTACAATAGATAGAAAGCTGTTTTATTCTTTAGTTACATAGGCTATATTTTATGTACGCGAGCGAAGCCGGGCGCAAATGCTAGTTAAGACATACATTCCATTTAATTTGACATCGGCAAGCATGTCTTCTGTTCTTTGTTTTCTTATCCACGCTATTCATTCCCTTTTTATGGTGGCGAAAATCATCCAATGACAGCTCCCGCTCTTGGGCGGAGCGGGAGATAGTGTCAGACTATTACTGACTAAAAACCCACCCTGTTCCTTCGTGCTTTCATACCGCAGCTATGGAATTAGTCCTGTATAGTGGAAGCGTTCACAAACATGTAAACTCACACACTCAGACTCATAACATTTAACTCTAGGTCATACAAATATTTGTTCGGTTCGAGAATCAAACCCATGACACGCAGCGTAGCAGCCTATCTCTCAACCACTCCGCCAACCGCGCTGTAAATATAATAAATCAACACTGTTTAACCCATGAAAAAAATATCACCTTGCCAAGTTTTCGTAGTCAAAAAGCCAAGACCGGTTGACCACCAACTTGGTACAAGTAAACTTCGCGCACGCGAACATGCCCCAGGAGTATACCAAGAAATTAACTTACATTTATCTAGTTTTACTTCGACAACTAACTAATGCGTCAAAGTGAACAACTGAGATTTTTTCTTTAGGTGCTCATCCAAAAAAAAGGGAGAATGGAGTGAGAAAAACTTTTCCGGCGGTACGAAGTAACACGAAATAAGGACATAAAGATGATGATAAATCACACGGAAGAACAGATATTATAATAGTACTCCATAACCACAACAACTATCATACAGCGCCATTTAGTCCAAAACTCAGTAGAGTTTGTGCTACGAGCACTAGACAACTTTTAAGCATACTTATGCATATAATTCTAAATACATCCATATTTATAAATTATACCCAGACAGATCAAATGATCGAGCTCATCACACAAATATTTGTTTTGGGTGGTAATCAAACCCACGGCTTAGCAGTCAAGGCCACTAACCACTAGACTAACAGGTCAGTCAGAGTTAATAGCAAAAAAACATCACACCCAAATAGTTTCTATAATAGCAAGACACCGCACGCCCACTGCGAGAGTTCAAGACACCACTGATCAGCTGGCGTGACGTTGAATGAACGATAAGCGTTCATAGTACCAGAAGTGCCCAGCGGTAGATAAGCACTTCAACTCTTAGAAAAAGCTCAGCTTTATATAGCGCCGTCTCTGTCACACTATGTGACAGTCTCTTTCTAGAGCTCGAAGTGATGTGTCACTGTTTACACTCGGTGCTGTGTTACAACAGAATTGAAGCCAAGTTTAGATGTCACAACACTCACAGCAACGCAATTCGATCAAAACTTGACGAGTTGGTTCAATTGACAATAGTTCCATTTGAGATGAAGATAGATGCTACAACAACATTCAGGTCAAAGCTAGTGGATGAATGTGACCTCGTCAAAGTTTCAGAATCAATTGGGTTCTGTGCACTGTGGGTATGTGCACCAGGGCATATTCAAAAATTTTTAGGGTACTACTGTATACATGTATACATCTTAAGTAATAAATATTATAACTTTATAGAAAGCTTACTAGCTATATATTTCAGTGTTCTGAGTTCTTTATCTAACCGTTTGTATACATTAAATGTTCAATTCGTATACAATTTATTGATTTAAATTTTAATTTGGCAACGGATTTCGCCATCGCAAAGCGCCATTGAAACTTTACCAGTACGAAATGGTGAGATACCTTCGACGCTTGCAAAGACGGACTCAAGGAAGGCCGTTGCCCAACAGTGGGATAGTAATGACTATTTAAAATAATATAAAATAACATTTCAGAAGCAAAACAATGAGATCAACCGTGCAAATAATTTTGGAAACTTCTCTGAACGTTAACATCTTCACATTAACATTTCTATTGTAATAATTCACTTTTAGTAGCTTCTCTGCCCTCCGGATTCTTAATTGAATGGATTCCTATCCCGAACGCTTTCTTATTGGACTATTATTGTATAACCCAAAGCGGTTGACTGCGTTTATTTCCTCAATTTACTGTTACGACTCCTAATTGTTCCTTGTTCATATTTAAATGGTTATCATCTGTTTTTATTTGGGCTCTAACCGTTTTTATTTGGTCTGTAACCGTAATGTTTTTGATGTTCGGTTTTATAGTTCTGATCATTTTAAATTAGAGTTAAAGCAATTGGTCTTTTATATCTTTTCAACAGTGTTAAAGATAAAAAATCTTATTTGCTCTATAATATATATATAACAAATTTTGACATCTGTAATTTTTTTTGCATGTTGAAACATTTAGTAAGAAACTGCAATTATCAAAAAACCTAAAATTGGAGATAAATTTTTCACTTTATACGGATCGTTTTAACTATTTGTAGGGTTAGTCAACTTTGATGCGGGATTGTAGGAGTGTGTTCATTATCATCTTCCTGCCCTCATCACATATGACTTGGGGTTGGCGCATCTCGTTTTTCTTTTTATTCTGGCCTTTCAACCATCACGTTATCACTAACTCCTTTTTCTAACTCCCTTTTCTTTGTTAATACAGAATATTTTCGCAGTAACAATTGTTATTCATGTATCAATTGAACCTCTGGTAATCGATGCACTCAATTAAGTGTCACAACCATGCGTTTGAAACGGCTTGTTAGATAGGAATGTACCCAGAGATTCTGAATATCTATCAGATTTGCTCCCCTTAACGATTACCAAATCAAACAGTTCGATTGACAATCACAATATTGGCAAACTGATCTCTTGTCCGCGTTAGCCAGTTTATTGGCAAAGGCACCTAATTTATTTTCAACGAAAGTGCTCGTTGAAAAAGTGATCTCGATCACACTCCGAACGAAATTGATTTTTATTGAACCTTTAGGAAAATTCATGGGGTTAATGGCCGTTAATCGCACTTTTCTATTTTCACGTTGATTAGAGAGATTCACGATTTTAGGGCTGCAATATACAGGTTTGCAGTTGAAAACGTGTCTTATATCGATGATAGTAGGTAGATATTTTATTCGTGTTCTAAGATTGTGCCAGTTGGTATGAGGGATAAAATATTACACAATTACACAACTTTGTTTAACCCTTCAGATACCGTCAATTAGAGACACAATAGTAAGACAATAGATGCGCCGCCACCGGTGGTCGCTTGGGGATTCATGAATTAAACTACAAAATTCGTGAAAAATACCTACATATTTTGCTACGCTTCAGAAGTGACTGGGGCACCAGTTGAACGCGCGCCAAAGGGTCATCACCGCCTTCCTATCCAGAAGACTGTGATGACGTATATGCCCCAGCTCAGAAATATCAGGGAGTTCTCCTGCGATTTGGAGGCAAAAGTCCTTGCGTACCCACGACGCAGGGCGAAAAAAGCTCCGGCAGGATCTCATGGCGGCATGGACACAGCGATAGGCATGCCACAATCGCGGTGGTTAATTTCCTCTTAGAAAAGCGATTAGAGCTACTGCATCTTTATTTGCCACCAGATGCAGGTCCGGTTTCAAGACTGTTCCGGAACCATTGGGTAGATCGCCCGGCGGAGCATGTAGCGATGAATGATTGTCCCGCTTTGGCAGGAGCGCCGTGTCTTTGTGGAGGCGATTAGCGTAGCGGCCATCCTCAAGCCGCAGCTGCCGCAGGGGACGCCCCAGCCATTGGGGTCGTGAGACGGTTCCGGGCCCCATAGAGCGTGTAGCTCATTGTCAGACTACTCCCAATTCGACGTCGTCACGGCGCATTGTTTTCCATGCGTGACTCAAAGAGCTGTCTGGATAATTGACAGAGCCAGCTAAGCCCAATGGCGGCGTTTTAGTAGAAAGCATCACCGCAACCTTAGCACGCACATTTAAAAAAGGCTGACTATGCTATGCTATATACTTGAGCAGTTCCTATTATCCTAAGACGGCTGTGTTACTGTGTAGCTAATTCATCTCTTTTACAGAAACTAGGAACAGAAAAAGGTCAAGTTCAAGTAAAACTAACTTTTGACTCGGAGATTGTTCTTGCGTTAAAACCGGTTCTAAAAAAAAACTTTTCGATACGATGCACCAAGGTAGATATGTCGGTATGTGTTACGGCGTATTGAAATGTATTTTTTTTTTGTTATTAGTTGAATGTAAATTTAAAAATATATTTATAGATCTACCAATTGATTTTAGGCGGTGTATCTAACTTAAGCAATTAGAGTAAAGTCTATTGTCGACATTACTTTGTTACCGTCGGCGTCGTTGCTTTTATAAGATTTTTAGTAGAAAAACATCATAAAACTTTCTGATACCTACTGCAATAAATTGTTTGCTCTCATATTTCCAGGCAAATACGCACCCTTACTTTAAATTAAAGAAAAACAAATACGTACAGAAGAATTTGTTCATTTATTTAGTTAAAATAATTATACGAGCACTTCAAAGCAAAAATACTCTCTTTGAAAATCACGACCATTTTTTTTTTATAAGTTATAATAAAATAATTTATAATAAACAAATTCCTCTTGATTCTTTCGTAAAGGAAACAAACAAAATACCGCAGCGTGATACGTCTACCAGAATACAGAGATTTCAAGCAGATATGCGATGGAAAAAATCGATTAATTCCGAAGAATCCCTAGGAATATTCCATGACTGGTCGTGAATAACGTGTCGTTCCATGTCATCATTTATGCCGCGTGCGTGGTCATAGTCTAAACACTATAAATAATGGTGACAATCGATTCCACGTCAGCCCGGAAGTATACTATTGAACAGCTTTTCTACTATTGAATAGCAAACCGCTGGTGCTGGAACAACCGACCCTGAACAGTATTGTCACCTGGATAGATGATTGCATTAGCTTAATCAACACGATGCTGAATTTTACCATTCATCTTTAGTATCTCATGCAGTAAACCGCAATAAGATATGTGTCAAGTATGTTTTTGTTTGACACAATAATATGAGTGGATCAATGCACACCCATTGGCACTAGAATAAGAAAATTAAATTACAATCCAAAACATTAAACCACTGATATATTACTTAATCGGATTTAGACAAACTTTATTTAAAGAGATCAGTTATCCTAATTATAAGCAAATATATAATATCGGTATTGAAGCACTACACTGATATCTACCGCACCGTTATTGGTAATTTAAATTAAAAAAAACAAAACAGCATATAACCAAAATAACTTAAATTAATTCAAAAGCCAAGCATTAATTAATATCTGAACATACCACTATTAGGATTAACGTTTAACCCTTCAGATACCGTCAATTAGAGACACAATAGTAAGACAATAGATGCGCGGCCACCGGTGGTCGCTTGGGGATTCATGAATTAATATGTTACATGTTGTATATTTCCAATGTACCAAGTCTAGATATTTCGACGCTAATCTGCTCGTCATGCTTATTAATTACGTCAATATCCTTTTGGATGGCAGTAAAGGAACGCGTCCAATATAATCCATCAAAGGAAAAGGAAAGGAAAAAAGGAGGAATCCAAAGTTCATTTGCCTTTTCGTTGTGGTAACGGTACCCACCCATCCGCTCATTACGTATTCACAGCCCACACGTAAAAATGCATACGACGGAACTGCAGGTCAAACCAACAATCATTAATAGTTTAGTGAAGAAACCAACAGTAAAAGTAATATTAAACTGTCAAGTAATCATTGAAAACTTTACTACAGCACGGTTTTATGGATTCTTTAGTCCAACTAAAACCAAATCTTCGTATTAACTTTACTCTTTCTACTCAATATGATTCTGACTCAAGAATAACAAAAGTCTAAAGAAACCCAATAAATAGGTAGTTCAAGATCGGTTAGAATCAATTCTGTGAATCGATCCTTGAGGCCTAAGAATCGTCAGATTTTATCCATGTAAATTTCTTACGACCCATTCCGAAGGAACTGAATTGTATCAGATTTCACATTTAAAAGGGCACGCGCCTTCAAAGTCAACGTGGCCTGTTTCTTTCTGCGTTTTTTCGTATGAGCAATACGAAGCCATACATTGATATTGATATTCGTGTTTTTGCGGCCAAGCGTGTTATTTGGTACATTATTGATCATATGCCTAACATGATTTAAGGCTTCCTTTATTTTCGCCTAACTTATGTTGGACGTTCTTAAGCCCCACACCAGTACCTATGTATATCATCCTATATAATGAGTCCTTTGTAATATTCCCGGGTCACGGAGTGTTTCAGAATGTGGCTGAATTTATCGGTGGACATCGATAGGCTTCTACTTATTACTTCATACACGAGGTTTACCTAAATATAACTGGTGAAATATTGATCTTCTTGAAGGTGATGCTATTTTCAATGTTTAGGACACTATAAAACTTCCCATCAAGTCCTGTAATTTTTTCTTTCCGTACAAACTGTTTCACACTACAGCAACATTTTGTCAATATATTCGGTTCAAACTTTATTGTTAGAGAGTATTTATTCTTTTATTCGTTTACTTGTGTTTCTGGCAGTGTTAGTTCGATAGACAGGTAAAAGTGTGATTTTGCATGCACACCTTGTAGGTCATTTATTAAGTGTGTCGAGAAAGTTTTCAAGAGAATGCAAGTTCTTTCGCAAATGTGTGCCAGAATATCCGTTCAAATTATAATTGTGTTTTACTTTATTGTTTATATAAAGTGAGAAATGAGTATATTAGGGGAAGTTTGAAAGTGGCGCCAGTGACTGAAAAGTTGAAAGGAAATCGTTTGTCTTGGTATGGTCATGTGAAAAGGAGGGACGAAACGCATGTTGCTAAAAAAGTTATGAGTTTACATGTGGATGGACGGAGGGGGAGAGGGAGGCCAAAGAAAAGATGGATGGATTGTGTGAGAAGTGATATGAAAGAAAAGGGAGTTAGTGATAGCGTGACGAGTGACAGGACAGAATGGAAGAAAAAAACGTGTTGCGCCGACCCCAAATAAAATGGGACAAGAGCAGGAAGATGATGACTTTATTGTTTATATATTTAACATCTCCTTGTTTTATTGTATGTATCTGGAAATCATCAACGCCACTCTCTCTAGGAGTGTCTTTTAACTACTTAAAACTGACCTGGGATTCCTTCGGTTGCCCTTTTGCGTTGCGGTAACTCATTTGCACAAATTCGCAGAATTGGACCTCTGCTACGGCTTAGGTTTTATTCGCTTTGTTTCGAACGTAATCTTAGGTTAATCAAAGAGCTACAATTTAGTTTTCCAGCGATAATCTGCTTGAACCGATAGAATTGCGCACCTCTCCGTAGTCCGTTATCTTGAACTGACCACCTACAGGCGTTCGCGTTAGTAAGAAACAGTTTCTTGGAGCCATTCCTTTATCTAATTTCTGTTCCGATACAAAATTTATTTCCACAAATGCAGCCGATACATTTAGTTAGAGAAAGCTCTCCATACTGAGTTCAGAATAAACGGTAACTATTTAGATTTCGCGAGCAAATCGTGGAGGTATGTGAGGTGGAGCATAATAATTTAGTTGTAGTAGTAAATACACGCGCCCACGGTAATACGAATCAGACGCGAAGTTAATTTAACTTAGAACTTACACCAACCTAAGGAATTAAAAGGTACCGGTACACGCGAGCTACATGCTCTGCTATATTTATTTCATCTAATGCTAAAAATGTAATTGGTTTACCATCACTTATGCCATAGATTTAACAGTATAAGGGTTGTTTATTCAAGCAAGTAAATGGTTGTTGAAAAATAATTCAGACTTGGGTGCACAGTGGAAGGATGAAGCAAAGAAAAAATGTCGGCCCAGATTTATAATTTTTCTTTAACAAAAAATTTACACGCAAAAGTTATCGCGAACAACGGTGAACCACGTAATGATCAAGTAAACGTGTAATCGTCGCAGGATAAAATATTCACATTAATAATGGAATTTATTTATTTAAACTTCATGTACATACAGTAGCGGATTAGTTGAAACGGACAATGCAAGGCATTATATACTGTCAACGTTTGGGTTAACAAAGACTACAGTATGGCAGGACTAATCAACCCGGAAAAGAAATAACTACTAAAATACATTACCCAGATACCTAACTATCTTGCCACAAACTGCTCTTATCACCACGCCTCTAAAAAACAGCAAATAGGTACATTGCCATTTCTTAGTACCAAACTGCTCACAATTCCCGTATTCCTTTCTCAAGTTGTCTCTAACACATGTGTCTGACATTTTTCCTTTGTGTCACTCGATGTGAACGATATTATTAGTGTTATTCATCATATCCATAGCCGAATAAGGGCTAAGCAAGCAATCAGTAAACTATTATAACTTCCACAGTTTAAACTCCCGTTTATTGCTTATGCTAAAGCAAAAGTAGTTACGGTATATCAAAATGAACTTGCGGTCTCGCTCATGACGAGGGATGACAGCCAGCCGAAAATTCTGAATCATCAAAGTAACTTCATTTATGTTAATAATTCTAAAACTGAGATTAAAAACCAAACAGTTTTATCAAGGTATGTGCTGCGGCTGATACTGACGAAGTAACTAGAAAAAACTGTAACGTTTTTAATTCCTTTGGTACAAACTTCAAAGGACGTGATAATGGGTTCCCGCGACCGTTTCAAACGCTCAGTTTACCTGGCTATCAAAGCAAAGGAAATAAGCAATTTTTTCAACTCGATGGCGCTTGTTAGTGACCTCTAACAAAGCCAATGAAAATAAAAGCATTACACTGTGCTGCGAGTACAGCGCGTAAGTTTAAGGTCAATAGAACGAAACGAAAAGTTTATAGAGGTTATGTAAGACAAGGCGGTAATCTACTAGATGGGGAATGATAATACGAGTCTACGAACAGTAGATTTAACATCTCTAGTAGTTTTGGCTATCAGAAGTTGGTTGTTTGCAGCAGGCAAGGGATTTATCAACTTAGCAGTGTTGACTGCGTTAGACGTCATCTATCATACACGTACAGTTTCTGCTCAGTTTCGGAAAGAGCGAGATTGTTTTCCGGCTACATGCGAACGGGAAATGTCGTCGTCGTGTCGAGACACAGGCTAAATAGCCAGCAAAATGAGGCTACACAGTGACAAAAGGTCTATTCACAGAGACGGGAAAGGATTTTCCGGATTCACAAAAATGTGTACAGTATTAAGCGTCTTCTCGGCATTTAGACGGAACCACTGAGAGACTTGTATGAGGCTTTGTGCACTGTTTTGAAGATAACGACATTGCAGTTGAATATCAAAAGTTACTGAGCTTTTAATTCTAGTCGTACTTTTGACTTGGTTTTGAACGTGTGCAAAAAACATTGATATTTATTACAACACAAAATGTTTTATAATTTCCAGTTTTTTTCATTCCATTATAAGGTAAACTCCATTTCATAATTAGTTAGGTTACAATAGTATTTATGTAACGTTAAGTTGATTTTTTGACACTTGATAGATTATATTCCAGATACAATCGCTTTCAAGTAATTGTTTCGAGATAATATTGAGAGCAAAAAATATAAAATGATTTTCTTAAACTGTGATGTATTTTGGTTAGAACTTAAAATATGGCTTACTGAGCTTACCATGCCTCATACCTGTTTTTTTTAATGTTCCCTAAGGTGCCTTAAAAAAGAACATTCAGGGTTTTACAAAATAGTAGTTGCTTTAATTGTTTGCCAATTAGTCTCATAAGAAAAATGGAAACAGGGGAACTTTTACAAGATAATAAATCTGTAAAAAAGAAATTAACATTTTACCGAAGTTTGTTGAAGGCTGCCGTAACGTTACCGTTGAGACGGATCAAAATATTGGAAGAAGTATTATCTTCAATATTGATTCCCATATAAAAATATTCGCGCAGGCAAATATCGGTATGCTTATATGTATATTGTGAGTGGATGGAGATAGCGAAAATATTATTTATTATCTTGTTAGATGTCATATGATATCGATAGTGATCTATCACAATATTGACGGAAGGCATACTAACTTAGTTATCCGCTCTTCCTTTATGCGAGTATTTGTAAGCATCCTGGTTAAAAGCTAGCTGATACTTCAAAGCTGATCTGGCTCTAATGGATTCCTGTTTTATATCAATTTTGCAGTTTTGCATGTGGTTGAGGAAAGTTTCAATTTTGGGTTTTGCGGTTTCGTTCAGAAAAACAATTAATATGACTAAGTACCTGAAATTAGTAAGCTGAAAATTTAAGCAATTAGGAGGTACATTGAAAATAGCTGTAGAATTATTTGTAAGCGATGTGGGTGTATCCTGATTTCTGGTAATCTTAAAAGAAACCATAAACGCTTCAGACTAAATTAAATCTAGCTCTATAAGATCGAGCCTTTGTGGAATGATAATGAAACAAGTGGTTGGTGGGCCCACGGCAGTTCTTCATTGTTCTGCGGCAGAGCCTTTAAAAACGTCACACAGCCTATTTTTAGCGGACCACAAGGCGTAAAGCTCAAAAGCTTTGTCATGAAAATCAGATTTTCAACGTTAATTCTGGGTACCGATATTACTTATTCTTGAATGTAGGCCTCAGAATCTACTGAACAAATGGAATTTTGAAGACGAAACGCCCAGGTGGCGTTAATTGCCAAATTTATTCATCCACTCGCTTTCATCAAATTAATAATTAACATTTTATGTAAAAGGGAAAGAATATTTTAAAAATCATTGACTAGTTATTAATCCTTCCAAGTTCTGGTATTATTCTAATGTTTAATTAAGTTTCTACTTGTACCACAACAAAATCTTATTGTTGGCTTATCTTAACTAAGATGGATAAATTGAATTATCTCTGAAGGCATCGTATGGAACCAAATAGGTGCATAGTGGTCGTACTATGAATATAAGCATGCTTCCTTTTTTGTTGAGCGTGAGATTAATTTATTGAATCAATGTCATGCGTAACTGCATTTGACTAATCACTGTTTGCTCTCGTTACCTTATTAGATCCAAAAAAAACCTGACTCTTTGTTTACACTGGTGGAGCGCTACAACTTGTTGTTACTTGTTATTGATGACTAATCACATTTACATAATCAATCAGCTAAATGTGTCACAATTTTTATGAGAACAAGTGCAACAAAGTGACGAAACTTCATTATTACCTACCTATAATTCCATTCTTGGATCTTCTTACAAGACAATTGTCAGCAACTCGATACTAAGTACACAGTGGTGGACAATAAGCGGTGCTGGTTAACAATCAGTGAAACACTTCGTGGAAATTATGGGTTGTAAACAAAACCTTGTGGATGGCATGCACCGAGTCTTTGTGCAGCGGGAATGCAGCCTGACTGGCTCACATGACGGCAGTGGCATGACGCCCACACTAGAGTAGTTCCCCAGCGTGCACCGGACACTTACTATCATTTAACACACAATCCAAACAGACAAACCCAAATGAAACGCTTCATACAAACTTATTGCATACGCACGATATCATACTTTGCTCGTGCGTTTAAATTCAAATACATGTTTCCAGTAAAGTTCGTTTTACTTACCGGTTTAGTGAGAACTACGTCCAGCCATGACTTTACAGCTTACACATGCACACCGCAGCCAATCGCCAGCTTCAAAACAAACTTTATAAAGTTTTTCAAAGTTGCCGCGCGTAAATGCGTTAAAGTTCACATAAAAGTATGATGGAATTTATTAATGGAGTCAGGAGTGAATATAGCGTGGTGTTATGCTGTAACAAGAGGATTTTGTAGACGAAACAGGTTTCCGGCGGCGGAAAGTGAGTTTGTAAGTTTGTTTGAGAAGGCGACGCGGAGCGAGCACGGGTCGGACACGGACGCTCGGGCGGAGGTTCCACGCGGTATGACAGCCAGCCGCCGCGCTAGGCAGCGCTGCCGGCCGCGCGGCGCTGAGCGGCAACGTCGCGCACACCTACCCCGCGCGGGGGGTTTAATGCCTCCATAGCCCACCTAACATGATGGCGTCATTGTTTCATCATTTGTTATCTCACAGCTCCCGAAAGCATAAGAATTTCTCTGTAGCAGGCTCCGTCGTAATTCAAACAGGTGCTGGACTTACGATGAAACTTGACGAGACTTACAAACTTTCAAAAGCGGTGCCTTCCTAAATCCGAACGTTTTCAAGTTGGTACTATGATTAAATACTAACTGGATATAGAATTTTAAAACCAACTAAGTTTTTATTTTCTAAATTGCAGTTTTTTAAGAAAGTTCCAACATGAATGAGTACCTAACTTAACTGTGTAAAAAATGCCAAATGTGTCATTAAGCCAAAACTGTGGTGCATTACCTACGTCACAATAACAAAAGCTTTAAAATGGATAGTTAAGCGCTTTGGTCATTAAACTGGGAAGCAAGAGCCCAGAACAGAGAACACTATAATATTCACAAATGCATTCACTAAAGTTCCGGTGACTCACGCGCAGATAATGCACGCACGTTTGTTGGTCAGCCAATAGATTTGAGTCAGCAGGTGACAGGTGACAAATCTAATAATAACAACCTTCCCATTCCAGCATTCCATTCATTTGTGTGAATACCGTAACCGGAAAATAGGTTAAATTTTTATTGTAGCAATAGATTGCTCAAGCAGAAGCATGATTTTTTCGTCATCATCATCATATCATCTGCAGGACATAGGCCTCCCCCAAGCGTCGCCACAATGACCGGTCCTGTGCGTCACGCATCCATCGGATTCCCGCAACCCTGAAGAGGTCATCGGTCCACCTTGCTGGAGGCCTTCGAACGCTGCGTCTTCCGGTATATGCTCGCCATTCCAGAACCATTCGTCCCCAAGGATCATCTGATTTCTTAGAATAAAAAAAAATATGTTGTTAAATCTAAATAAACTTAGAGAAAACAGAATTTGACAAATCTCAACTGATATTATGGTTTGAGGAACTTTTTACCTGCAAAGACGAACACTATGGTAGATTAGACTTAAATTTTCCCCACAATCGACTCCAGTGCCGTGTGCTACTTAGCCCAATGCGAACGAGCTCTTACGTGTGACGTGATTATGACGATACTACACATCTTTTTTAGAAATTTTTAAAAAGTATACGAGTATCTTTTGAATTTTATGTAGGTTTCTATTGAAATCAAAACATAAATTGTTGTAAAATTAATCCAGTAAAGACCTCTAACATTGGGTAATTTTGTCATTCATTATGTATTCATAAATTAAAAATATTTTTTTTTTCTTCTAAAACTTATCGTTCTAGAAATAAAACCTTATACAGTTAACCGAGATTGTGAATGACAAATATTTTTCTAAATTTTTTTTTTTAGTTTAAAAAAAAGTACGTATTTCCTACGACACTATCTCTCGCTCCGCCGAGATGTCATTTGATGATTTTCCCACCTAAAAAAAAAATGTCAAAAGCGATGAAAGTTTAGGTAAGTATAGCTATGTGAAAAGTATGTGATAGCATAACATATATAGAGATTTCCACTAAGAGTGCTTGAACTTTGAAATAAATTAAAACAATTTGTTTAGTGATAGTACAAAAAAAAAAATTAATGTTATTCGATGACATTGGGTATGGAAATTTTTTATTAGCCAAACCGCGACTCCGCAGGAGTAGATATTGTATTCTGGTGGACTAATTTTGGACATCTTCACATAAATGGGACTCAATTTATATTTGTCTTTAAAGCAGAAATTGACTAAGGTTTGTCTGCACGTAACCCATCGGGCAAGATCTTGGTGGCCAGATATCACTATCACGCGTGGTTCGACGTTAAGGGAGACTGATTTTGATAAAACACTGGTGGTTTGAAAAGTTTCCGGCCTAACAAAGATACAAGACATTCTTTGTACATTATCTCCTTGTAACTTTACACACTTCTCCCAGCGATGCTAACCCGTTCAAATAGTAGTTGGCTTTTTCCTCTGCAAAATAATCATTCACGAAGTTTGCCTCCGCATTTGACGAAACTCAAAATTGCGCGTCGAAATCGGCAGTCGAATATATAGAAACCTATTATAGCTACTCGTATTTTACTGTGGTAAGACTATGTAAGTCTCGAAATTGACCTGACATACCTAAAAAATATCTAAGCTAAAGAACTCCGTTTTCTTTATACAATTTCGCAAGGAAAACGACCTGAATATACAAAAAATATAATTTAAAATCTATAAGAGTATATAGTGCTGCTACATCAGCTAAAAAATAACAAAAGGACTATTTGCGGCGAAACTCGATATACATTTTTGTAATCGACTTGTTAGGTTACGTTAGCTTATACTTTGCATATTACTTTGTATCGGAGACCCAAGTAAGTTCAAAGTTTTTCTTCGTCATTTAAGTAAAAGTCCTCTTTAACTTTTTTGTCCATTTCGTTTTTCTTTCCGTGAGTCGCTTTGCCTAGACCAATCGCAACCCTAAAATAGTGAACGTTATTTTCAAACGTAGGTACCTATTTATGTTTTTCGTTATTTCTTGTTGTATCTTCACAATTTTGCTAGAGGTTTATTTATAGAAATTGATGGTCATGGTATGTGTAAGACTGAAGAACACTTTGTTTAGAAAGTTTCACGTAAGAATTTTTATAAGCAGGAGCAGACCAAAGATATGATGGATGGATTGCAACGAAGATGACACGGAAAGAAAGGAAGTGACTGATGATATGATGGGAAATAAAGATATGTGGAAAACAGTCGTGCTAAGCCGAACTCAATTAAATTGATATTTTAAAAGGAGAATGCTAATGTGAATCATTAAAATTAAAGGTAAAGTCTTAGTAATTTGAAATCCATAAGCGGGTTTTTTCTTGACCTACTTTCGATGATTTTTATATCTTAGAAAAAACGCTTTCGAACAGCATATTAAAAGACTGGTTGATAAATCAGATTTACCTATTCAAGTCAACGGGATGCTATGCAAATTGGCTAACAATTAACACGTTTGAGAGTTGGAAAATGCAATGAAGCTGGATCAGTCGACTACCTTGTTGAATGGAAATTTCTTTGTTTATTTTGCACCATTTATGTCTTAATAATTAATTATAGATACTAACCTGATTAAAAGAATCTGCTTAGAGATGATTGGATTATATCAGTTTAAGCTTGATTTAAAGAATATTTGTAACAGTTTTTTTTTTCATAAACTAGTGCTTGACTGCGATCTCACCTGATAGTAAGCGATGCAAACGATGATAAGCGCACTAGTTTATTATGAGCCTAATTACTCTAGCCTTGAAGACACCCAAATTATAATCGGATGGGAAGACCGCATAGGGAAATTGTTCTAGTCCTTCGATGTACGCGGTATAAACGACGAGGCGAAACACTTAGTCCGGACTGTAGAGGTTTCAAGGACGTAAGGGTGGATACTCGCCGGTTGTTATTTCACACAATATATCCTATATTCTGTAATTATAGACTATTCTTTATTATATCTATCATATTATAAAATGTGAAAATAGCTCAATCTTTTTGTTTGTTTTTTTTGTAACTTTTCAAGTCTTACCGGCTTTTGGTTCTAACTTTTGGAACATAGATTACAAGGGATACTTTTTGTCCTGGGAGTCTCCTCCATAGCAATCATTTCTAACTTTTACGTAGTCACTAACTTATCTACATCTTCGTGCGTAGTTCATATTATTATATATCGATGACATCGTCTATGTAGTATATAGGTACGTACTCGTAAGTACTGCGAGATTTTTAATATATAAGGAATGGATATGTTAGTACATTATCTCGCTGTTTTGACATGTCGCCTCACTTATAGGCATAGAGGAAAATCTGAACCTTTTCTGAGAAGAAAAATCACAGCCCATTTACGTAGCATTTATGATGAGATAGGATATACGTATTTTACTGGCACACATAGTTTTATACCGTACGTGACTTTTCCACTAGATTTACCACTAATGATGATTGCCAGGAGCTCGATTCTTTTATCGCTGGCTATGGACCGAAATAATTCTGTGTTTGTGCGATACTGCCTAAAACTTTTCCTCAGGGAATCAAAAAAAGATTTTGTGCAATATTTATAATAATTTAAA
This sequence comes from Mythimna lalbum, assembly GCA_949319445.1. Classification (NCBI taxonomy): domain Eukaryota; kingdom Metazoa; phylum Arthropoda; class Insecta; order Lepidoptera; family Noctuidae; genus Mythimna; species Mythimna lalbum. The sequence continues at coordinate 22,046,107 of OX439344.1, forward strand.
ATATAAACCATTTATTAACCAATATATTACTCCATATTGTAGTTTATTGAAAAACAAGCTTTTAATGAAAATATTTTTTTCATATCAAGTTTCTATAGCTGGGTTTACACCTATAAAATTAATACTCGCCAAGACGATGGCGTTGAGTCGTTTAACTACCAAGTTCCTAGCCACCTTCCAGTTCCAACATCAGATCAGCTCCATGTCACAATAATTTTGCATTGTCATCTTATTTACACGTGCAATTTCAGCTCAATCGGTAACCGGGAAGTGGATCAAAATTTAATTTGCAAGATTTGATTACAGACAAACATTAGGAAAGGTGAAACTAAATAAAAGCTTGTATTATTACAATATAATCAGTATTGTAATTGTTGGATTCGTTAATGTCGCAATGTTATTCTTTGTTTGTACCTATATATTTATTATTTTCTTTTTGTTGATCTTCTATTACTTTCACCTGCCTTGTCATGTCTCTGCACCACCCTAAGGGCGACTGGAAGAAAATGCGTAAAGCATTCAGTCTGCCTTTGTCCAGTGTTTTATTAGTGCATAAAGTTTTGATAAATAAATATTCTTATCTTGGAGAAGTAAATCATCATTCGTTTCTTGCTTCAGCCGATAATACTCACAGCTAGACATAGCCTCTCGCCTCAAATTGTTATATGCAAAAAATACACCATAATTGGCTTCGTAAATGAACACTTGTGACTAATGTCTGGCTCAGAACACACTTCAACTGATATATTTCTCCCATTCCGGGTGGAACGAGATAAGCCCCTGTACCCCTGCCACTCCCTGTGCCTCTGCCAGTCACTGTGTCTCTGCTACTTCTTGTACCCTACCACTCCCTGTGCCTCTGCAACTCCCTGTGTCTCTGCTACTCCTTGAAACCTGCCACTCTCGGTACTTCTGCCACTGCCTCTGTCACCCCCTGTGCCTCTGCCACTCACTGTGCCTCTGCCGCCACCTGTGCCCCTGCTACTCCCTATGCCTCTGCCACTTCCTGTACCTCAGCCACCCTATGTGCCACTCACGTTTTCCTTCAGTTCTCTATGCATTCAAGAGCAGTGATGACTCATTGTCAATATTCTCACTTGACAATCAAAGTCGTGAACAGTAGGATGATCTGTCAAAATTTCTTGCAATCGAAGGCTTCATTTGCAAAATAATATACAACAGAACTGCAGGCCGTGTTATTATTATAGTTTTATATTTAGTTTCGGACGTCACAGACTATCTCCATTTAGAATACATTTGAATGTCTCCCTCGAAACTTTCACACTGACCCTGTTCTTTTATTTAGACCGTTTGGCCGAGTTTAGTCATTGAAATAGACATTGTAAATAAAACTTTGTAATGTTGTGTATCCAGTAATTAAAGTAGTAGGGTATAAGAGATTACCTTTACACCTTTCGAGATTCCTAGTATGTCATCATCATCAGCATTTCCTGAGACTTTTCCCAACTAGCTTGGGCGACCCCAGTCTAATCAAATGCGGGTGAATACCCGTGTTTTCATAGAGCGGCTATCAGGCCTCGGCAACCCAGTTACTGGCCAACACGATACTCCTTGGATAGACTGATGGTCAGACTTTCTGGCGTCCAACAACCTGTAACGACTATCAAAAATCTACAAATAGAAACTGAGACTAAAGGCTTTACAGGGTTTCAGTAATGTCCTTAATAAACTTAGAAAAGTATACATATGAATTGAGAAAATCACATTGGTGCTTTTCCGGTTTCGAACCCGCAACCTTATGCATGAGAGGCGCGTCTTGGCTTTAACCATTGAGCCATCACGACACTTCTTAGTATGTAATGTGGCAAAATATAGCAAACAAAAATTTTTTTCTATAAACGTGGTACAATATAATAGAGATATAAGCTATGGTGATGGTTCTAACGAAATCGGGATTATACTGCTGTAAAACCAAATGAATCAGAAGGATGATGGAGATAATGATATTCGCAACTTACAGGCAAAGGAACAAATTGTTAACACCGATCCTTTTATTAGCAACATAGATACGTGACTGTTGAACGTCAAGAAGTGTTCCCGGCCTATTCCCCAGCAAGGAATAAGTCGTTTGACAAATGTGCAAACTTTCGTCGAGCCTTCTAAGCTAACTAGCTACAGCTCTCAAAGGTATCTAAGACAGAATGACAAAATATCATACGGATCTTAAAATAAACGTTCAACAGTTTTTGGCTATGTTTATACAACTATATAATAAATTATCAAATATATTTAAAATGTAAAACATTAAAAATGCAACTGTATTACAAGAATTACTCTTCATTATTATTAATTTTATAATTTACTTCTATGAACAAGATTGTAATCTTTAATGCATATCTTATTAATCATATGATTTAAAACCGTTTTTTTTTTAATGTGATGAGCATTTTCTAGTTTATTTTTACTAATGAATATCATCAAGAGCCATTTGTAAGTTTGTACTAGGGGATAATCTTTGAAACTAAAGAACCAATATTGAAAATTCTTTCGTTAATGTCCATATATTTTATTATCCCTGAGCTTATATATATATTATAATATTTCACTTTGAATCTCAATTGCAGTATTAAAGTTACGTAACACATGATCTTTCTTATACTGAAGACATAAATGGAGCCTTTCATATACGATCGAAGTTTTATTACTGCCGTGGTCGCCGATGCTTCAGAGTAATCTACCTGGATTAACTGGCAAGCCAGACCAGCTGCTTTGTTGTCAATTTACATTATCAAGCCTTGAAAATTTATTTCTTTTAACACCTGTAAACCTTTCTATAGACAGTAACAGATGCAAATATAATTGCATTTCATACGAATCTTCAGATCTGTATGTTTTCTTTAGTAGATTCTGATATTTTGTTTTTGAAAATCTTTTTTTATTTATTTACGTAATTTCTAATTTATGTATACCAAGTTTATTTGATAAATGTTAATACAGTAGAACTTAAAATAATAATATTAACCCTAAATTAATTAAAACTTACTAAACAAACAAAAATATTGGCTTCCAAAACACTTCAGCCACATCGCTGTCGACTACCAACAAACTGGCGGCAATGCCACGTTTTATGGCAATGCTTACCCTCTGTTCGTGCAAGCCAGCCCTTGGTCATTTGTAGTGGCAACAAACTGCTGACAAATCAAGTAGGTTCTCTTATCTTTCAGTTATATATTAGGAATATGATCAACTTAGAACTATGAACTATCTGCCTATTTAACTTATTGTTTTTAAGTTCATCAACATATTATCTGGCAAATATAATATCTATATGCTATCAATGTTAAGAGTGGCATTGTACGAGCAATGGCTAGCTCGCCATCAGGTAACCGTTCAGATCCAACCCGAGTCTTCGACCAGCGCGTAGTGTTTTACGCGCGCCTCAAAGAAATGTCAGCAAAACCGGGGGGCCAAGCATGGGCAAATCCTGCAGGGACCATGGGTTAATTTTCGAAAGGAAAACCCGTGGTCCTGGAACTCAAAGGTAAAGAAAATAGGCGTAGTTCTAGATAGCAATATCTGACACGCCCTGGAACGCCATGATTCCAACCTGGAACGGGAGAAGTCATTGAATAATTTCTCACCTTAAAAAAGTTGAATGATAATTGGCTTTATAAATGAATTTTGTATAAAGTTTAATATAACTAAACTAAAGACTTACTACTACTCGTAAATTAAATTTCAATCTTGCTATAGTATTTAGCTAATTTTATTATTCATGATTCTGTTTAGTTTGGTTTGCTATTGTTTCATTTATTTAAAGCATCATTATTATTTCTAAAATGGAAAGAAACCATAATCATAATAACCTGAATATTATTTTCCAAATCAAATGATTTTATTCAGCAGGCAAAGTTGATTTGAGACAGTTCCCAAAATATATTTCCTGAGTCACAGTCACAGCATATCTATCGGAAAGAGGTCCCGGAGATGACAAATGCTAGTAAATTTTCTGTATTGGAAGGCGGAAGAGCAAAACGAAAGCATAAAGGTATCCAAATAGGAACTTCCTCTAGTCTATTGGTTCTTGTTTATATTATTCACTGGAAAGAATACCTATATTTAATATAGAAAATATTCATGTGAAAAGCTATAGCAATCAGAGATAGCTACTACGCCTGTTAAACGCGATGGATAATAGTAAAAAATTGACTAAATGTGGGTAAATTGATTTATCGCTGTCCGTTTTTCATGATTTTAGATACCAGTATAATTTTCGAGTTATTTATCTTCGGTTCCAGTAAATTTATACTTTTGATCAATATTTTTTAGCAAAAATAAATCTCTTTCAATAACAGATGCAAAGCACTTGTCAGCTTCATTTGTTATCTTTTTCACAGCTTAAAGAAACGTGCTGCAAAAAGTCGAGTAAGCAGAGATCATTATATTTTTTGAACATTAAAACGTAAGACGTGTTAAGAAAAACTAACTTAGTAACGATATTTTTGCAGATTCAAATAAAAAGTAGATAGATTTACAAACCATTTAAAGAATATCTATTAACATCTCTGAAATTGAATCCGAGAATCAATCCTAAAAAAAAGCCGATTCAATCCTAAAAAAATCCATTTAAATACCGAATAAACGGTGGTCAATAGTCGAAGAATACTAAAATTCAAATCAATTGTAGGTCCAGCACGGTTCGTCATGTTGGTCATGCTGGGTTCCACGGCGGCGGGAACAAATCACGTACTCACTCTCGGGAGGTTGTATAATGGAGACGGCGCGCCATTCGTCGCACAGAATGACACTGAACTTTTGCGAGTCCTTTTTTCCTACCTATTCCATATTATACGCAAGCAACAAAGAGCGACCGCAATCTGAAAAACCGCTGATCCCAACCGAGCTTTAATTTCAGCTGAAGTGAAATCGACTGAAGTGTACACGTTTTCGCTCTTATTCCCTCGACCCTTCTTGCTTACGAACAAAATATACGCTTTGAAAAAGTTCATCTTATACTTGGTGAAGTTTCAAGCATGAATATTTATCTGTCGAAGCACCTGAGCATTGAATGTGGTATTTCTCAGGTTGCTTTTTGGAAGTCAAACATTTTTTGTTGACTATTGGTATTTGTACAGCAAACTAGACCAGTTACAGTTATTTATTTATTGTCGCAATTTTCTCAAGATTTCTTTTTGAGACGAAAATAAAAAAAACGATGCGTTGATAAATTTACGAAGAAATCATATTTCTAATAACTTCATACCGGCAGAGAAAACGTCCAACGCACAAAGTTGAATGTGAACGATATCTTGAATTTTCTATTCAAACACAAAGAGGCGTATAATGATAATGTTGGAGATTCAAAAGTCGTAATGCGATACCGGGAACACAATCAGAAGCCAGTAGCAGACCCGGGGATCAGAAATTCCTTTGTTGGGGACCTTTCTATTTCAGAAGTACCCACTCCTGCAGCAAAAACTGCCCCAGAGCACAACAATTTATGCACAAACTTGGTGACCGTTACTGTTCTATAATCATGATTAACTAGTGTTAGAATGTTACTATTAGTTAATTAATTATATTATTTAACACCTCCTCCGTATGCTCCACCTTGCCTACACAATAGTGGCACACGGGAGTTTCTTTCGCGCCAATCGTGTCCAGTAAAGACCTGCGTCATGCGGAACGTGACAACACCGTGACGACACTAAAGAGGGGACTTGTTAACTATCTAACTAGTATAAGAACGTACTTCATTATAACACGAGTACAATCGCCTAAAAGTCGGATGTTCCTGAACGGATCTTTGATCCTCTTTGTAAAGCGCCGAAATTACTGGCAAATTGGCGAGAAAAAGCTTGTATTTAATGAAGCCATGTCTACACCGTGCCCCATTAAGGAAAATGAAAAAGTTCAACAATATAAGGTATCCTTACCTATATAGGTATGTTTATGTAATATCTGGAAACATGGCAAATGGGCAGGTAGTGTAGTGTTTCTTTTGGGATTCTTATAATTATTCTGTTTATTATTTTTCCGACAACAAGGATAAAATTGTGTACTTAATAATAATAATCATAATCATTTATTTTGTCTAAAATATAGGTGAGAGATGAGCAGAGGGTGGTATAAATGAATAGTGTGCTATGTTTTGCCAAATACTGGCATACAAACTTATGGTGCTTAAAATTATAATATAACGTCAAACAATTAAATAGTAATTTCAAAATATAAAAATCAAAACAGAAAGTCAAAACAAAATAATTTAATTGGTACTGAAATTAAATAGAATCTCAAAACTTAAATATAATGTCAGAAAATAAATACAAAGTCAAAAATTTAAATACAATGTCCGGAATAAATAAATACAATGTCAGAAAATGTAATACTATGTCAAAAAATTAAATACAATATCACAAAAATTAAATACTTTGTAAAAACATTAAAACGATATTAAAATAGTAAATAATGTCAACAAATCAACAAACCAGGCAAACTATTGTATCGTTGAGAAATTCGTTGACACTATAGTATGCTTTTTGAGTTAGAAATATCGTTAACTTAGATTATTCAAATCTAAGTTAACAATATTTCATTGCTATTTAACGGTTTCCACTCTTTTGGTAATTTGTTAACTATAGTTGGAGCCATATATATGATATTCCTACGCATAAAGGCCACGTTGGTGAGGATGCGGGGTGAGTCGGTGGTGGACATTTCGTTCGCCAGCCCCGCTCTGTCGCCACGTGTCGTCGACTGGCGCGTGATGGAGGAGGTGGAGACGTACTCCGACCACCGGTACATCCGGTTTGACGTCTCCGCCGAAACCTCGGCCGCGCCGGTCCGACAGAGCCCTTGCGGTCCGCGGTGGGCGCTTAAGCAGATGGACCGGGAGCTCCTCCTGGAAGCCGCGACGGTACAGGCCTGGGTGCAAGCACCGGACAGGCCTGTCGACATTGACGTCGAGGCGGAGTGGTTCCAGGAGGCCATGTCGCAAATTTGTGATGCGGCAATGCCCCGTGTCCGTCCAGGACGAGCTAAGCGCCAGGTGTACTGGTGGTCGCCGGAGATCGGCGCCCTGCGCAACGCGTGCAATCACGCGCGACGCCGGTACGCCAGGCACTGCAGGCGCCGCATCCGCCCGCCGGATGCGGAGGCCAGAGAGGCGGAGCTGTATGAGGGATACAGAGAGGCAAAACGCACCCTCCGAACGGAGATTAAGCGGGCCAAACACGAGGCCCGCAACGTGTGGCTGGGGTCTCTGAACGCGGACCCGTGGGGGCGCCCGTACAAGTTGGTACGGGATAAGCTTCGCCCCTGGGCTCCGCCGCTGACTCAGAGTCTCCGGCCCCAACTCGTGGAGGGTGTGGTTAGCACTCTGTTCCCTGTGCAGGGGGAACACTCCCCCCCACCCATGGCTCCGCCTCCGCCAGCGGTGTCTGACGCGGACCGCAACAGCGACGACGACGACGATGCTCCAGAAGTGACCGAGGTAGAGTTGAGAGTGGCGGTGCGAAGGCTGAGTGCCAAAAACACCGCCCCAGGACCCGACGGCTTGCCAGGGAAAGCCTGGGTCCTGGCCATGGAGGCTCTCGGGCCTCGACTGAGAGGGCTCTTCAGCGCATGCCTGGAGAGGGGCCAGTTCCCACTTCGCTGGAAGACGGGGAAACTGGTCCTCGTAGCGAAGCCAGGGCGCCCTGCGGACTCTCCGTCCGCATACCGGCCCATTGTGCTGCTCGACGAGGTGGGCAAGCTCTTTGAAAGAGTGATTGCAAACCGCCTCGTCGTGCGGCTAACACGGGTGGGGCCGGACTTGTCGGACGGACAGTTCGGCTTTCGCAGGGCGCGCTCTACAATAGACGCCATCATGCGCGTGCGAGCCCTCACGACAGGGGAAGCGGTGTCCCAGGGTAGGTGTGTCGTGGCAGTGTCCTTGGACATTGCCAACGCCTTCAACTCCCTGCCCTGGAGTACGATCCGGAGGGCACTCCGGTACCACCGGGTGCCCGAATACCTCTGTCTAGTGGTCGAGGCGTACCTGTCAGACAGGTACATTGTCTACCCCGGTCACCAGGGAGACTGGAAACGTCGAGAGATGTCGTGCGGTGTTCCGCAGGGGTCGGTTCTGGGCCCACCCTTGTGGAACATCGGATACGATTACGTGCTGCGCGGCGACTTCCCGGACGGGGTCAGCGTGGTTTGCTACGCAGACGACACGTTGATCCTAGCGCAGGGAGAGTCGCACCAGGCGGCGGTCGCTCTAGCGACACGTGGGGTTGCGATAGCCGTTGGTAGGATCCAGGAGTTGGGACTCGAGGTGGCGCTGCATAAATCCGAGGCAATGTGCTTCCACGGCCCTCGGAACGCGCCACCATCGGACTCCCAGCTTACGGTAGGAGGAGTTCGCATCGGCGTCGGGTCGACGATGAAGTATCTGGGACTCGTCCTCGACAGCCGGTGGAATTTCGTAGAACATTTCCGACGTCTGGCTCCCAAGCTTCTCCGGGCTGGGGCTGCTCTCAAGCGGCTCCTGCCCAACCTTGGGGGTCCAGACGCCTCCTGCCGGAGGCTCTACGCGGGGATCGTTCGGTCCATGGCCCTCTACGGGGCGCCGGTGTGGGCGCCGTCGCTGGCAAAGCGACCGGCGTCCATACTGAACGCCTGCCGGAGGGTCATGGCAATACGGATGGTGCGGGGTTACCGCACGATCTCCCGCGAAGCGGCGAGCCTTCTGGCTGGCCTACCACCGTGGGATCTGGAGGCAACAGTCCTTGCACACATGCACGACATGCGCGTGGAGATGCAACGCCGGGGTGAAAGTCCACTGCCGCAACATGTCAAGGCATGGCGGACAGAGCTCCGGCGGGATCTCATGGTGAAATGGCGTCAACGGCTATCGCAACCCAGTGCTGGTCACGCCACGATTATGGCGGTAAGCCCCCTCTTTGAGGCGTGGCTGGAAAGACCTCACGGCGTCCTTACGTTCCGCATGACGCAGGTCCTCACCGGACATGGCAAGTTCGGGAGGTTCCTGCATCGGATTCAAGCGGAAGAGACGCCCGGGTGTCGCCACTGTGCGCAACGCCCGGAGGACACGGTGGAGCACACCATCGAGGTGTGCCCTGCCTGGGCGGAGCATCGCCGTGCCCTCGTGGGGGCGATCGGCGGCGGAGACCTCTCGCGCCGGGCCCTGGTCGGGGCCATGGTCCGGAGCGAGGAGGAATGGCAGGCGGTCGCCTCCTTCTGCGAAGCAGTAATGCTTGCAAAGGAGGAGGCCGACCGCATCAGGCAAAGGCGCCCTCGCCGCCGTCGCCGGGATTCCGATCCCGATTTCCGGCCACCGTAGACGCGGGCTCGCGGACGGTGAGCTATGGGTAGCTCGCTGTCCGATTGTCCGGTAATGGACCGAGTCCAAGACGTCGACGGCGCGCACTGTTCCCGCGCGCCTCAAGGAGTTGTCAGCACCAGGAGGGGCCCAGCTGGGTCGAAGCCTACTGGGGACAGGGTTGTCCGAAAGGGAGCTCGTGCCCCGGTATGAAGGCTAGAAGGAACGGCGCGGGGTTTTTAGTCAGTAAGAGTCTGACACTGTCTCCCGCTCCACCCAAGAGCGGGTTTCGTCAAAGATGATTTTCCCCGTCGACAAAAAAAAAAAAAAAAAAAAAAAAAAAAAAGGCCGTTTTTGCGCTTTTTTTACGGTATTCAAAAATCATCCAATGACAACCCCTGCTCTTGGGTGGAGCGGGAGATAGTGTCACACTCTTACTGACTAAAAACCCACCCCGTTCCTTCTAGCCTTTTCATACCGGGGCTTGAGCTTTCTTTCAGATAACCCTGGCCTCAGTAGGCTTTGGCCCAGCTGTATGTAAAGTTTGGTATTGTCGCGTCTATTCCATGACTTCTAAAATATACAAGCAAGGCAGTGTTAGTATTTTATATTGTTACAAAATAAGGCTTGCAGTTATCTACTGTTTTAAGTCAGAACATGAGTGCAATTTCATTGTCTGTAGAGCTTCCCCAAAAGATAATGCCGTATCTCAATTGTATGAAAATGAAAAAGTTATTCTCTACACGAGGCTTGCAAAATGCAACAAGCATTTTAAAATTGTTATTCAACCACATTTCACAGAGTTACGCAAATAAAATATCATATCCTCGCCCGCATTTGAGGGCGGGAAATACCAAATATAGACACGTACGAGGTATAAAAGGATTGCACAGATTTTCGGGGCATCCGAATATTTATTGTATGGCGCTAACCGACCACAATATAACTGGTACATTTTTATAATCAGTTCAGTTGAAACTGATTTTAAAGCAATAGCATCGAGCGACGAAAAAAACTTTTTCAATACACTTACTCGAAAACCCACTCGCTTATAGAAGCAAAATTTTTTGTACTAGTGCAGAAAAGTGCGTGTGCTCATTTCTGTTACAACTGTATTACATTTGTTTTATTAGGCTGGGCGCTAAGTGATCCCCACGAGTCGCACGTCAACCCGCGTCTTTTAAATATTCGTAAATGTATTGAAAAACGGTGAATGAATGAAGAATGCCGCCTCGGTCGCAATGACAACCTTTCTTCCCTTGTATCAAAATGTACTATTTTAGTACAGAAGTTAGGCTAAATGAATATTTCACAATTTTATAGTATACATAATTATGTATTTAGTGCAGACTCACCCACTCGAAGCTTAATAAGTGAGTGTTAAATATTATTTTATTTATTTATATTAAAATCAAATCTGCAGTCTATCATTAGTCGTTTTTCTGCTGTAAAGTCTAAACAGTATTTGATTATTTTTAGAATTTCCGTAATAATCCCTCTGTTGGTTTTTCAAGAAGAGGCAGACCGCATCAGGCAACGGCGCCCCCGCCGCCGCCGCCGGGATTCCGATCCCGATTTCCGGCCATCGTAGACGCGGGCTCGCGGACGGCGAGCCATCGTCCGGTAACTGTCCGGACCGAGCCAAGGCGTCGACGGCGCGCACTGTTCCCGCGCGCCTCAAGGAGTTGTCAGCAACAGGAGGGGCCCATCTGGGTCGAAGCCTACCGGGGTCGGGGTTATCCGAAAGGAAACTAGAGCCCCGGTACGAAGGCTAGAAGGAACGGCGCGGGGTTTTCTGTCTCTGACACTGTCTCCCGCTCCACCCAAGAGCGGGTTTCGTCAATGATGATTTTCCCCGTCGACAGAAAAAAAAAAAAGAACCTTTCTTGACTTTGAGCACAAGGAGAACGGTCAATAAAGTACAAAACTGCGCCGCAAAAATTTCGGGTAGTAAACAAAAGATCAGATAGTTTTGAATTTGTGAAACTGTGGTGTTTTAAAGATGACTGAATAATACATAAAATAATATACAAAAACCGTTTTTTCCACTATTTAATTTCAATTAAATATAATAATACTTACAGGCACAACGCCGTCTAGTCCCAACTAAGCAGAGCATATGTTATGAAGGAAGTCCGGGAGAGTTGAACCACTTTTAACCCTTCAGATACCGTCAATTAGAAACACAATAGTAAGACAATAGATGCGCGGCCACCGGTGGTCGCTTGGGGATTCATGAATTAATATAAAATATCATAATAACTTGTTTATTGGATTTAGAGAATCGATTATAAACTTTTGCGATGCCTGTGCTTAATTGTATTGCTAATAAATGCGCATTTTATTGGTATTTTACTAAAAAATGAGAGATGACTGAAGCCTCCCCACCAGCAGGCACACTTGAAACCCGGGGATGGTAAGAGTTGACCATATTATTTTATTTGTGTGGAAAATAAAAATCATTTTCAGATTCAATCATATTTTTATTATCTTATCTTATACAATAATTAACTTATACAAAATTAAACCGACTTCAAAAAGTACAAAATAACTTTAATTTCGGAAGTCGGTGTTTCTATAATAGATAGGTACCTAATCTTGTCTCTTCGTTATTTAACACCGACTTCCGAAATTAAAGTTATTTTGTACTTTTTGAAGTCGGTTTAATTTGTTTTGTAAAAAGTTTTTTATTTTTCACTTTTTAGTTATGGTAGCGCCACTAAAAAGTACCTACCCTTCAGCTAAACATAAATTACCTTATAGCCAGAGTGCATCTCATAACGATAGCAATTTTACTTGTTACAACAATTCTGCTATGATTCTATGAGGAGTTCTGTTCCATATCTTCGAAGTTCATGATCAGATCATAACAATATTTCTATGGGATCAACTTGGAAGCATAACCATTCAATCAAAAAAAAAAAAAATTACAAAATCAGTCCACAATTGACCGAAATATCGGTGATGATACATACAAAAAAAAAACATACATTCATCCGAACATAGAACCTTTTCGAATTCGGTTAAAAAACAAGGGGTTACAGTAGTTCATCTTTCCGCAGATGTAACTTGTTCGACTTGTTTAGACTTTTTATTGGCTATCACTTTTGGCCTGTTTTGTACGGTTGTACATCCAGTCTCGTCACAATTATAAATATAGCCTCAAAATATCTCTCAAGAGCTGTCCTAAAATTTGTGAAAAAATCTTCCCCTTTTTTGTGGAACGAGACAAGCTTCGGGAATTCTTAAACTTATTTCTGGATTTTGGGAAAGGAAACCTCGAAACCAATCTTTCCCAGCGGAGTTTTCCTCGTCCAGCTATCAGAAAATTTCTTTGAATTTACTGTCGCATATTCAAATGCTAACTGCATTGCTTGTTTTCTTGTCAAACCATAATGCATTTTACTGCATGTCAACAAATAATTGACAAGAAGCTTTTCCTTGGCTGTTGTGACTATATTTTTTTCAAATTTATGAATTTTATCTTCATTTAATTTATACCGTCTCAAAATACTGCTATCTATGCCATATTAATTATTTGAAGTTTGTTTAATAGAAGCCTCCCTTAATTTCATCTATAGCATTTTGCAACCCCACTTTTGAGTGTTTTTTTTTTTTGTTTGCATGCATTTTCAGGAGGCTTGTATTGAAAAGGCATCGTACAAGTTGGCAATGAAAATACAATAAATTATATTAAGACAGAAAAAAAAAACAATTAAACAAACTTAAGTATAAATTACCTTGCACAGGGAGACGTGAACCACTCCCGCAACCACCCTGGTACAACTCTCCTGCTCACACTAATTCCCCATTTAGGTTATGACAAAGAAAAACCTCCGATCGTAGAGAAAAACACTTAGCACGCGTCAAACTACATTTGTCTGGTAATATAATATTAACAACACACAATACGTACCTCAATAAATATGTCTAAAAATCACAAAACTACTTAAAACAGAAAAATATACTCCGCAGCAACAAAAACACGTTTTACAGTAGGTGGCCATATTATTAGGGACAGGACCAAAATTTTTGTATTATCTAGTTTAACCAAATGGTTGCAATTGCAAGCAAATGGTTGGTTGTAGGTCTGGCTGATTTTTTATTTATTTATAGATTTTATTGATTGAGTTAATAAAAACAACAAAATTAAAAGCAAAATCATTTATATATTTTTGAAAAATAATATACGTAATAAATGGGACGAAAATTATCAGAATTTTGTCATCAAGAAAATCTGGTAATTTAGTTTCCATTAAAGTAAAGTCGGAAAGTTTCCATTCATCGTGATATGCCCTCTATTGAAATTCTGGCATTCTGTTGAAGGTTTGTGTTATTATACCACTTTTTAACTAGAACTGCTATCAGCTACTGCTTATATAAGCATAATAATACATTATTATTCGCTTGGTGATGATCACTTGCTAAGCTCCCACATGTTTTCAATAGCAATCATGTCTAGCACCCCCTGCCATTTTATCGATGGATATAAATAACATTGTTCAGACAGGGGCTATAGTCTTAATATAGTTCCTGGTAGCTAGTCCACTGAAGACTCCATATACCAAAAACTTATATATTAGGCTTCCACATGTCGCAATAGTTTCCCACCAGCCGGGAGTTGTCCTTGGGCGCACTGGCACGGCGCACACAGGCATAATCACCAGTTGAAACCACGTACCATTATAAGCGTCTAAAAGGACTGCGATTTGTTTTGGCTCCTCGTATGCCTTCCAAAGGTCCAGGACCTCAGGGCCCTGAGATAAATGAATGTATAAAAATAATAATAATATTCCACAACTAACACACAACGCAGTGAGGGCGCCTGGAGCGGTCGGCCTCCTCCTTTGCTAGCATTACTGCTTCGCAGAAGGAGGCCACCGCCTGCCACTCCTCCTCACTTCGGACCATGGCCTGAACCAAGGCCCGGCGCGAGAGGTCTCCGCCGCCGATCGCCCCCACGAGGGCACGGCGGTGCTCCGCCCAAGCAGGGCACACCTTGACTGTGTGCTCCACCGTGTCCTCCGGGCGTTCTGCGTGTGTGTGCGAGTGGCGGCACCCGGGCGTCTCTTCCGCTTGAATCCGATGCAGGAACCTCCCGAACTTGCCATGTCCGGTGAGGACCTGCGTCATGCGGAAGGTAAGGACGCCGTGAGGTCTTTTTAGCCACGCCTCAAAAAGGGGACTTACCGCCATAATTGTGGCGTGCCCAGCACTGGGTTGCGATAGTCGCTGACGCCATTTCACCGTGAGATCCCGCCGGAGCTCTGACTGCCATACCTCGACCTGTCGCGGTAGTGGACTTTTACCCCGGCGTTGCATCTCCACGCGCATATCGTGCATGTGTGCAAGGACTGTTGCCTCCAGATCCCACTGTGGTAGGCCAGCCAGAAGGCTCGCCCGCACCATCCGTATTGCCATGACCCTCTGGCAGGCGTTCAGTATGATCGCCGGTCGCTTTGGCAGCGACGGCGCCCACACCGGCGCCCCGTAGAGGTCCATGGACCGAACGATCCCTGCGTAGAGCCTCCGGCAGGAGGCGTCTGGACCCCCAAGGTTGGGCAAGAGCCGCTTGAGAGCAGCCCCGGCCCGGTTGAGTTTGGGAGCCAAACGTCGGAAGTGTTCTCCGAAATTCCATCGGCTGTCGAGAACGAGTCCCAGGTACTTCATCGTCGACCCAACGCCGATGCGAACTCCTCCTACCGTAAGTTGGGAGTCTGATGGTGGCGCATTTCGAGGGCCGTGGAAAAACATGGCCTCGGATTTGTGCAGCGCCACCTCGAGTCCCAACTCCTGGATCCTACCAATGACTATCGCAACCCCGCGTGTCGCTAGAGCGACCGCCGCCTGGTGCGACTCTCCCTGCGCTAGAACCAGCGTGTCGTCTGCGTAGCAGACTACGCTAACTCCGTCAGGGAGGTCACCACGCAGCACGTAGTCGTAGCCGATGTTCCACAAGGGTGGGCCTAGAACCGACCCCTGCGGAACACCGCACGACATCTCTCGACGTTTCCAGTCTCCCTGGTGACCGGGGTAGATAATGTACCTGTCCGACAGGTACGCCTCTACCACTTGACAGAGGTATTCAGGCACCCGGTGGTACCGGAGTGCCCTCCGGATCGTACTCCAGGGCAGGGAGTTGAACGCGTTGGCAATATCCAAGGACACTGCCACGACGCTCCTGCCCCGGGACACCGCAACCCCTGTCGTGAGGGCTCGCACGCGCATGATGTCGTCCACCGTAGAGCGAGCCCTGCGAAAGCCGAACTGTCCGTCCGACAAGTCCGGCCCGACCCGTGTTAATGCAATGACTCTTTCAAATAGCTTGCCCACCTCGTCGAGCAGCACAATGGGCCGGTACGCGGATGGAGAGTCCGCAGGGCGAACAGGCTTCGCGATGAGGACCAATTTCCCCATCTTCCAGCGAAGGGGAAACTGGCCCCTCTCCATACATGCGCTGAAGAGCCCTCTTAGTCGAGGCCCGAGAGCCTCCATGGCCAGGACCCAGGCTTTCCCTGGCAAGCCGTCGGGTCCTGTGGCGGCCGTGTTCTTGGCACTCAGCCTTCGCACCGCCACTCTCACCTCTACTTCGGTCACCTCTGGAGCGATGTCGTCGTCGTCGCTGTTGTGGTCCACGTCAGACACTGCTGGCGGGAGCGGAGCCATGGGCGTGGGGGAGTGTTCCCCTCCCGCAGGGAACAGAGTGGTCACCACACCCTCCACGAGTTGGGGCCGGAGACTCTGAGTCAACGGCGGAGCCCAGGGGCGAAGCTTGTCCTGTACCAATTTTTACGGGCGCCCGCACGGATCCGCGTTCAGGCCGTGCGCTGCGTTAGGCGTGCGCACGGCGCGGGCGCCCGCGTGGCGTGCTGTTTCATGTAATCTCATAGATCAGCGCTGCGTGTAGCGGGTCACCCGTCGCACGCGGTGCGGACAGCGAGACCCGCCCGCGCGGGCGACGGGTGTCCGTGTGACGGAACACGCGAGCGGAGATGTTTCTAGGAAATCAGTGAGCGCCGTTGCGTTATCCGTGCCACACGTGCCGTGCTTGTACAGTCTTTCATAATTTAATAATAATGAGTATTATTGATACGGAACGTGTAATTTTAGAAGTCCAATATCACCCCGTTTTATGGGATATGTCTAATGACTTATATAAATTTTCTCTTAATAACGTAAACTTGGATACAAATTCTCCACACAACAATCTAGACGTGACATATGGGCTGATTGGCTGTCGCTCTTGTCTACGCCGTCGTTTGGCTAGGTAGTATATCAACAAACAATTCATGACATCGACTGTACACCCGCGCGATCAAAATTGTACTGGCGGCGCTGCGAGAGGCGGGAGACCATCGCGGGCATCCGCGACGGGTTAAATTTGTCCGCGACGGAGCACAGCGCGGGTCCACGCGACAGACACCCGCGACGAACGCCCGCCTAACGCAGCGCACGGCCTCAGAGACCCCAGCCACACGTTGCGGGCCTCGAGTTTGGCCCGCTTGATCTCCGTTTGGAGGGTGCGTTTTGCCTCTCTGTACCCCTCATACAGCTCCGCCTCTCTGGCCTCCGCCTCCGGTGGGCGGATGCGGTGCCTGCAGTATCTGTCGTACTGGCGGCGCGCGTGATTGCACGCGTTGCGCAGTGCGCCGATCTCCGGCGACCACCAGTACACGCGGCGCTTAGCACGACCTGGAGGAACTCGGGGCATTGCCGCGTCGCAGATTTGCGACATGGCCTCCTGAAACCACTTCGCCTCGACGTCGATGTCGACAGGCCTGTCCGGGGCTTGCACCCAGGCCTGTACCGTCGCGGCTTCCAGGAGGAGCTCCCGGTCCATCTGCTTAAGCGCCCACCGCGGACCACAAAGGCTCTGTCGGACCGGCGCGGACGAGGTTTCGGCGGAGACGTCAAACCGGATGTACCGGTGGTCTGAGTACGTCTCCACCTCCTCCATAACGCGCCAGTCGACGACACGTGGCGACAGAGCGGGGCTGGCGAACGTGATGTCCATCACTGATATACCCCGCATCCGCACCAACGTGGGGACAGAGCCCCGGTTCAGGACGACCAGGCCCAGCTCCAAGTCCCAGTCCTCCACCATCCGACCCCGTCGGTTCGTCTGCCTAGAACCCCAAGCCGTGTTCCAGGCGTTGAAGTCCCCGCAAACGACCCCGGGGAGGGAACCGAACACAGCGACGACGGAATTTAGCTTCATCAGGGAGAGTTGGAACTCGTCGAGAGATCAGTTCGGGGACAGGTAGACGCCTACCACGGCGATGTCCCCGAACCGTGCTGCCACGCAACCTCGCCCCCTCGTGGCGGACTCGGGGGGCGGGGTACCCTCCCGCCCTGACGATGGCTGCCACCACTTCTTCCACCCTGACAGAGTCGTCCAGACCCATGATGCGCATGTCTACGCTTTTGGTGGGTCTGGACACTCGAGCCTCCTCGACGTCCAGGGACGCCCTGATCTTGTCGGCCAGAGCGTCGGCGAGTTCACCGCTGTCTGCCCCAGGGACTTCCAAAATTCGGTCTCCGGTTACGGTCTGCCTTATTCGGAAGCCCCCGGAGGCTCCGAACTCGTCGAGGTGGCCCACCACCACCTGCTTCGCCTTGGCCATGACTACGCCATAGTTCACGCCCTTCTTTTCCGCAGCTGGCTGTAGTGTGATCACTACAGCTGCAGAAGTCGGGGCGCGAAGTCTGGCAGGTGGATTCTTCCACCTCCATTACCTCCGAGTTGTGTGCAGACGCGGCATCAGAGTCCGACGCCGCATCTCCACTCACCTCCCTGAGGCCGAAACTACGGCCTGTCTCCACCGGCGTCGCGGACGTGCTGAGAACTTGTCCCAGGGACTCCGCACTGCCGGTTCGTGAGCCACCCTGGCTCCTTGCGTCCACGAAGGACGGGAACAGATCCATTGCGGGTCTGGCGCGCTCTTTGCCCCCCCCCCAGAATACGAGGAGCAGCCCGAGCAATGTTTGGGGAGGGATTCTCCGCCTGCGAGGCAGGCGGTACCCTCCTGGGGTAGTTTCTTTTTAGGAGTCGCGTCCATGATTGGCTGAATCACAGCTTTGCCTTTTTGGCAATGGGGTGGGGTCCCCAATACACGTTCGCCATCGTGGTCGTGTCTGATAAGCAGACACGTACCCGAGGCGAACCGAGCTCGCTGTCGAAAAGGCGCCAACAGCTGTTGGTGCCAGCACTCCTGGACAGCGCACCCTCCGGGCGGTCCGACTGGACTCCGCCGTGTGTTCCTCTTGGTCTGGTCTCTCGCTTGAGGCCTTCTGGCATGAGTAGCTCTACCGGCATAGCCCTCAAGGTCATTGAATAGACAATAAAGGATTATTATTATTATCTTTTTATTAATCTCAGGACCCTGGGGTCCTGGGCCTTTGAGAGGCGTACAGGGGGCCGAAGCCAACTCGCAGAAGCCCTTTTGGTTACTATAATGGAACGTGATACCAACCGACGATTATCCCTGTACGCGCTATACTAGTGCACCCAAGGACAACCCCCGGTTTGAAAAACTATTGCGACATAATATGTTAAACAAAATAATAGTGCTATGATTTTTGGAGTCTTAAGTGGACTAATAATATGGAGCTATGTTAAGACTATGGGCCCTGCCTGAACAATGTTATTAATATCCATCGATAAAAGTTAGGGGGTGACTTGCACACTCAATTAATGGGCCCCCAAAAACGGCCGCTAGCACGAAGTGACGTAGCAACAAGAGGGCAACATATCCTGAGGCGCTTGAGGAGTGGAGAGGCATACCACGGCTATCAGGACAATCCCGGAAGTACGGTCAAGATCCCTACCAACACATCTCCCGAGCATGTTTGCTCTTGCGACTCTCCACTCAAGCCAGCCAATAAAGGCAAGAGAGAGGTGGGAGCTCTGTTCCTCGTCAGTGTTCACTACGGCCGGCCAATAAAGGCAAGCCGGAGATGAAGAACAGGAACTCTCCCGGGAGATCGGATCCGTGGGGTCGCTAATACCCAACAGTTCGCCACAAAACTGCCCTGCGGATTGTATCTCTCTTAGTCTGGCCCCTCACCCATGGTATGTTACGGTAAAGAAAATTCTACCGATACAGACCCAGAGCATGTTGGAGCACACAAGCCCCACCACGACGTCAACGTAGAGATACGGCGATGGGATTATTATTATTATTATTGAGACACGCAAGCCCCACCACGACGACAACATGGGAACACGGTTGGTGGGGAAATTTCGTACTTGAATTGAGTTCTTTATAGAAATAAATAACTAATTATGCTTATAGTTCTTCATCTGATGAAAATTTTGCCCTGTAAACACGTTTGTTATCATCAACCCTTTCTTCTATCACAATGTTCTAATACCACCAATTTCACACGTTCTTAATTCGTATTGATTTATAGAAATACTCTAAAACACATGGAGACCAAATTTCTTCCAACAAAATTACAAATATTAAAACAATAAATAGATGGAAATCTATCATAGGAGAACCATAAGGGACTACTCACACTTATTCAGCTCTATTCAGCTTATGTCCATAGAAAACAACGATTTTGGATGGAGACGCGTACGCATCCATTCAGCTTTCCGCGTTTATTCAGCTTTCGCGGCAAACAAGTATAAAATAAGAACAAATGTGTTTTTAAAATGTGAGTGCTTTAGATAGAGTTCAGCGCTGTTCCGCCACGTTCGACGCTGAATGCGGCGGAACAGCGCTGCACACGTATACATAATCATTATGCACACGCAAGGATCGAGACAGTTTGGACGTGTTTTAAAGTAATTCTAATTACTTTATTTTTACGAAATAAAATAATGGACGAAGAGAAACTTACATTTCTAGTGCAAAAATATTTTTGATAGTACGATATTAGTTCGTCACATCACATTATAGCGATCAACAGAGAAAAAATAACGCTTGGGAAGAAATATCCAAAATAGGTCGACGTTATTTTTTAATATTTCTTCTGCAAGTAGCGAAACGACAAAAATATAGCACATAGAACTGTTCATGTTGAGGGCACAATACTAATTGAGTAGCTGACCGTCTTCGCAGCATATTCAGCGCCGTACGTAGTAGATAAAAGCATTTTAGCGGAGATAACACTCTTACGCCGCTGTATGCGGCTGATAGAAGTAGAATTGTAGAAGTGTGACCAAAATCGTTCAGCGAAACGTGAATATAGCTGAATAAATCTGCGTAGTCCCTAATAAACCAACTGTCAAAAGTTAGTGACAGTCAAAATCCTTAATAATCTGTGGCTAAAATGGCGGTCGTGTAATGCGACGAAGTGTTGAAGACTCATAGGTTGATAAATATCCAAACTTCTTAAAGCTCTTTTTAAATTTTACGGATTACCACCATTAAAAAGAACGCACGTTTCCTATAGGTACTCGGTTTTTTGTATAGGAGTTTCGCCAGACTGCCGCTAGGGTGCAAAAGCGCTGCATACTTATGATTGGCCTTTGCGTGCGACCAATGAACGCTTTGACGTTTCCTTCGCGCTAAATTTAAATACAATTTTGAAAGCTGGCTCAACTCTCCCACCTGGTCAAGTCGCCCGGTTATCCTCACTAGACAACTGATAAACATACTTATATATTTGGAAATACATACATATTATAGATAAATTAAGTACACCCAGACAATGTTAGAAAGTGTTTGATGAAATACTTCTTAGCTTATGTCAACAAAAATATAGGTAAACTATAAGATTATTATTATATTATATAAAAAAATTACATAATCAATGTAAATGGATTTTTTTGAACTTGATTATAATATTTGTTTTTACAATTTACTGTTGAATAACGAGAAAAAATAAGTTTTAGCCTGTGTTCCCTAGATGGCGTTGGCGTCGAATTGAATCGCGCTATGGTTTCGTTACAAGCTCTAGGGTATATGCGGGCCGAATTTAGTCGTGAAGCAACCAAGTTATCTGTGAACGTTCAGATATGCCCTGCGCAACTTCATAATACTGGACATGAAGCGAACTTCTTGTCTCCTTTCGTGTCTGGTATTAAGACGTTGTGCTTGGCGTATCAAACGATCCCACATAACTTGGTTCCCAAATAAAATATAAAGTAATGAATCAGGCCTATCGCCCCGTCAGCCCCGTGTGTGTGTTTATAATTTAGGGCCCACGTATTTTTCTATTGTAGGTATTGTTGATGAATTACTAATATTGATGGTGATAAATCAGAGATATTTCAACGTGGAGTTTAAAGCCAAGAATGTTTTTGAGTATATAATCTTCTTCCTCATCTCCACTACTACTACTACTCAATACTTTAGCTTTCGTGAACAAAAATATTTGCAGGCGTTTTTTCTCTCAACAAAAGGTAAACGTATTCTCCTTTCTGGAATTTTGAAGGTACAAATTACAGTAACAAAACATTATAATACACCGGGTGTAGCAACAAAATTACGAATATCTCCGTACGTAATAAAACGGTGTAGACATTAAGGAAGGAACTAATTTTGTGCCCAGCTGTTGAAGTGGATAGGGGAAAGTGGTCACCCTTCGTTTATATAATAATAAAAAAACTAAACGGCACACAAACAAGTCTTTGCTTGTGAACACGATAGCATACCTACCAACTCAGATTCCGATAGGTATTTCCATTTTTTTATTTTTTTGTGACAAGTATAATAATATAAAAAATAATGGTGTAATATATTAAAATTATTTTGTACTTTTTGAAGTCGGTTTAATTTTTTTTTTTTTTTCATTGCTCGGCCTCCATATATTCTTCGCCCTGGAGCCGAGAGCATCGGAAAATTATGTACTGTATTCTCTAACATTAGTAAGCTCCTATTAGATTTTATTTTTAAAACGGACTAGCTTTCAAAATAGATATATTTAAACAAAATGTATCAATTTTGAGGTTATTAACCCTTCAGATACCGTCAATTAGAGACACAATAGTAAGACAATAGATGCGCGGCCACCGGTGGTCGCTTGGGGATTCATGAATTAACGAACCATAACAATGAATAGAGTCTGTCTAACGAAAAAGTGAGCTGAGAAAATGAGGTCAAATCAAAAAATATTGAGTGTGGTATTACTGACATAGTAGGAGAAAAAAGTTTTGATACTTGAGATTTTTTTGTATATATGTTGTCTACAAACTATAGGTAGGTATTTCTAATTTAAGGAAAACAAAACTTCTTTAAAATACAACCAATATGCATTTGACAGCGTCACACACTCAGAATCAGTCAATTATATAATACTAGCTTTCCGCCCGCGGCTTCGCCCGCGTGCACTACAGTTTATATCGCGCGGGCAGAGACCCGTGCTCAGCAGTGGAATTATAGGTAGCCTATGTGTTATTCCAGTGTCTCTTCTACCTACCTACCAAATTTGATCTAAACCCGTTAAGTAGTTTTTGAGTGAAAGCGTAACAGACAGACAGACAGAGCTACTTACGCATTTATAATATTAGTAGGGATGTAAATATATACTATAAAATATGTACACGTATTGCACAGCTTCCATCAAGTTAGAGAGATTAGGTTCAATATTTGAAATTCTTAAGGGTGTCAAACATGACATGTTTGCCGCAAGTCTAACGAGCTGCAGGCACGTAAAACACAGGATTGGTGCCCAGACATAAAACGCGGGGCCGCGAGCGAGACAGACCACGAAGGAGATGGCGGGACGACCTGTAGTGTTAGCCAAGTTACAACCGTTTCGCTTGCGTCGAACGCTTAGAGTTGACCTTGCCGCCAATTCTTTTGTTCTGACCACGTGACTGAGCGTTGAGACGACGTTGTTCCCGTACATTTGAAGCTTTCTACTAGCGTTAACTATTGCAGATTAGCAACTTGGCTAGGGGGGCTGGATGTCTTCCTTAGGAATTGAATTGAGAAAGCAAGGAACTGTGATTGTCTGCAAACTGTGTGTTTGGCCAGCAGTGGGATAATACGGGCTACCTATAATTACCAATACAATACAAAACGAGTAAAGATACCCTACCAAACTTCACATAAACCATCTACTAAATAGTCCGAACAAAACCTAAACATCTGGTTTGGATAGGTGGGCCCGTTGTTGAGTTATAAAATTACAACGAATTATAATTTTTTTTTCCATAAGAACCTTCTCCTCACAATAACAATCACAAAAAAAAAATCAGCCAAATCGGTCAAGCCGTTTTCATGCCAAATCGTGACAACGGAAAACGGGGGTCATTTTTATATATATAGATAAAGATATCGATATAGATATAGATTACCATATTTAACTTTAAGTCATTATTGAAAAAGAGGAAATAAGTTAACTTGCCAAAACTTTAAGTATCTTAATTTCACTTTAAAATAATGGTAGATACTTTGGTACGATTCGACTTAGTTCTGATAAGTTCTTTGTAAAACGATTAACTTAGTTCGGTTTACTTAAGACTTAATCGGCCAGCAAAGTAAGTTTAACAAAAGATTTACAACAAAGAAGCTGGCGAGTTTTAGGTCTGTATTAATTTTATAGACAGACACGTATTAATTATTATGAAAAATATACATATTTTAAACTTAGATTTCATTCGTTTATTGTTTCGCGTCTCCGCTCCGAACAATCACATGACATTGATTACGTCACAATGTCATAAATAAACAAACTTCCAATCAAAGACGTGGCGGCAAGTGCGAGTGAGACGCGCGCACGAAGCGTTCTGTACAGTCCGCAGCAAAAAAGGGCAAAAAAAACATGTTGGTTATATGAGAGACTCTTAAATTTTTATATTTATTTTATTCTGTTTTTGAATATTTGTTGTTTAGTGGCAACAGAAATACATCATCTAGGTGGAAATTTCAGCTATCTAATCACTACCTATTTCACGATTCATGAGATACAACCTTTTTTTTCGGTGGGAAAAATCATCCAATGACAACCCCCGCCCTAGGGTGGAGCGGGAGATAGTGTCAGACTCTTACTGACTAAAAACCCACCCTGTTCCTTCGTGCCTTCATACCGGGGTCGAGCTACCTTTTGGACTAACCCTGGACCCAGTAGGCTTCGACCCAGTTGGGCCCCTGCTGTTGTCGACGTCTTGTGCTCGGTCCGGACGTTCAGACAGCGAACTACCGATAGCTCGCTATCCGCAAGCCCGCGTCTACGGTGGTGGCCGGAAATCGGGAGAGGAATCCCAGCGGCGGCAAGACTGCCGTTCTCTTCATCCATTTACATGTATACCCAGAACTTTTTTTAATATGCGCTTAATATATATTTTTTTTATATTAATCGTGTATATTAATTTTATAGAGTCCATTTGTTTGACTCGATTAGTATTGCCATATTGCCATAGAGAGGCAAGACACTAGCTCTTTTAATACTCTGTAGGTACTCTAGCACAAAGATAGGGAATTTATAAAAATACACGTATGTTTAATGTTAATAAAGATTATTACCACGCTAAGGATGGTTGGAAAGGGGTCGGAGTCCCGGTGGTTGGGGCGTGAGGATGTTCATTCCCTCACGTGTACGGCTGCCTACTTCAGCATTACAGCTTTGCAGAAGGAGGTGACCGCCTGCCATTCCTCCTCGTTTCGGACCATAATCTATAAGTACTGTGTAGGGTATTAGATTTTTTTCTAATTATCTCTTACTAATATATAATGTTTTCAATAGGAAAGTATCTAATTCATTTACCTAATTTATTACCTAATTTAAACCTAAATTGAAGTATTTATCTGAAAGTATTGCGTTATCTATAGTAGTGTGAACTGTGGTCGCACTCTGATTGGTTGTCGTGCCATTGCACGGGCGCGCGAGGATTTGGATATTGTCAGAAAGGGAAAAAGCGCGAGATTTTAGGGCGTCGTACCATTCTGGTGGACTTGTAGTCTTGTATCATCTGTTCTTTTTAGTAATTAAACATTTATTTGCAAAATATATTTTTTTCTGTGTTGAAGATATGTATATCTTAATAGACAGTTGTGCATGTACAATATGTATATTGTACATGCACAACTGTCTATTATTGTCACTCTTTATTTCATTCAAGCCATAAACCCAAATAGCAGTGGGATACAAGATTCGGATGATATCAACCCATGAGAGAGTTTACAAAATCAGCAATGTACATCTATTAAGGTTATCCGTGAGTACTTTGGTTTATTTGGTGTTCCAAGAAGGCCGAAGGTCAAATGTGGTTGGATGGCGCGACAACCAATAAGAGCGCGAGGATTTGATTACTGACAGAAAGGGAAAAAGCGCGGGATTTTTGGTTTGGACGTCGTACCATCCTGTCGGGCTTGCAGCTGTGCATGATGTCCATCATTTGTTCTTTTTAGTAAGTCAAAAACTAGACACATTTGTTTACCAATTATATTTGTTTTCTGTATTGGAGAAGTACAATAAGTAAGTACGTGCACAACTGTCTATTATTTTCACTCTTTATTTCATTCTTAAAAGCGATAAACCCAAATAGCAGTGGGGTACGACATGATTCGGATGATATCAACCCATGAGAGCGTTTACAATAATAAAATAAAACTCAACTCCAAAAAATATAACTCTAAATATAACTCTGTCTGTCCATAATGTAGGAAAAGGTAACAAATATTTTCATATCATAAAGGTTGGACAATTTGTGGCTCGCCATCCAGCTGTCCGGTTCCATCCGGAATCCGGACCGAGCCCTAATCGAAGACAGTGTGTAGTGTTCCACATGCGTCTCGAAGAGATGTCTGCATGGGTTGTTTTCGAAAGGGAAATCCGTAGTCCTGAAACGCAAAGGCAAAAAACAAAATAAGAACTTAGATTTGATTTTAATCAGTAAGTCTGACACGTCCTCCCTCCGTCCAAGAAGGGGGGAAATCAGTGGATGATTTTTCGCCTCAAAAAACACACTACAGATTATCGAAATATATGGCACTGCTTGCGACTGCTGATGGCTGATGACGACTGGGCCGAAATAAATGCAATTGGATGTGATGATAGGCTACATTGATTGACTGTGATGATACGCTACATTGATTAACTGTGATGATAGGCTACATTTAGTGGCACTTCATTAAGCTTCTACCGTTTTGCTGCGGCTGTATCTAATTATTGTTTCTGTGTGCGTAAACTGTCACCGCTCGTGTCATAGTGAACCAACACACAAATCCAAGATAGAACCGCCTTGGTCTATAGTATGAGAAACTATTTTTTTTTAAGAGCTTTGTCCCACTCCCTAATTGCTCACGTATGTGGGTGCGGTCACAAATACGTAAGCGCACATCAACAAGACACCTAGAACAACCTGAATCACAACTACATACTTAACACAGAAGTATGTAGGCTGCAATAACAAACGCACGAGTTGAATTTCGTGGTTAAGTAAAGTTTGCCGAAGTAGGCCCGCGTATGGATGGCCTTTCAAGCTAGAACTACATTATACCGACGCACACGTGTAACAAGCCTGATTTGTATGTAGATCGACGTCGCGTGGCGTCTAGTGGCGTGTATCAGATCAAGTGTTACTCTACAAGTAGAGTCTCCATATAAAATGTATGGAGACCGACGCGCCCAGATCGGCGTAGCACACATGTAGCACACGTGTGCGCAGTGTAGTTCTATTCTGATCTGTGCTTCGGAAAGTAATTTAAGCTTTAAACTATTGATCCAGACTGCCATTTATAGATCTTTGACAGTCGTTACCTGGTAGATTAATGCTTGAAATCGTTTATCAGTCTTGCTAAAATGTATCAAATCATCATATTACTGGGTTATGAAGCTCAGATAAGTAAAATACTGGTTACTTGCTGCGTGCGGTTAAGCTGAAAGCTAGGTTCAATGTGGTTGGAATGGGCCTAGATTAAAGTAAATACATACCTACCCACCTACCAAATTTAAGAAGAAACATAGATGAATGCTAGGAATAACTCCCATGTTCTGTGTGTGTGTTCTCCTGTGTTTTACCGGGGTCACTCACACGCGCGCAAACATTCGTGCATCGTACGAATGTTTGTCAAAACAATGTGTGTTGAGCGCCGTCAGACATTCAATCGCAAACTTAGAGGATATACAAATGGGTTCGCATACTCAATTTGCGAAACAGTTTGCACTTCCTCCTACACTTGTTTACGAATGTCTCTTCTTTTTTAGATTTCTTTTGGGGATCCCATTGGTTCATTCTTTAGGAGTTCAAAAAACTCCATCACTTTGGTGTTATTCCAATCCATGAACTACTTATTTTTTACTAAAACTACACAGTAGCCCGTCACAAAGTATAAACAATGACAAAACGTCCGTTAACGTCGCAATCTTGAACATTCTTGAAAATAGAATACAAATATGTATGTTTTTTTCTGAAAGATTTCTTTTCAAAGTTTGTACCTACACGTGTCTCAAATGATACAGACCTACCTTTTTTATCTGATATAAACTAGTACTTGACAGCGATCCCACCTGATGGTAAGCAGCGATGCTATCGTCGATGGTGAGGCGCACTAGTTTATAAGGAGCCTAGAGAGATTAGTACCTAAAAGTATTCTTATTACTGTATCGCAATAAATTTTTGTGTCATTTGAGTTTGATGCGAAATTCACAAGATCGCACCGCTGAAAACTGTTATGCACAGATGATATACTTAATATATGTAAGAAAATGCGATTAAATAAATGAAAAAAAAAGATAAGTAGATATTCGGTCTACCTATTTTGTTTAATACCCATAATGTCCTAAAACAATATATAGTATCGCAAAGTTAACAATGCAGACATTTTACGAAACAAATATTAGCACTCTCATCAAATAAAAATTAACTTCTCTTGGCTATCTAAAGAACAAAGAAACAGGGGAGGCTAATGATCCGAAAACAAATGAGGTTTCTTTGAATATTCATACGGGGCTGAACACGGGCTGAACCTCTTTGTTTTAAAATCTTTCAGAAAAGACTTCAATATATATTTATATTCGAATACAAAATCGTAATCAGCCTACAGTATTAAATTTATACTGTTAGAATACACACATTTTTATGTCTTTTTTAAGGCGTAATCATAAAATAAATTCTCTTGCGGGTGAGATCTCGTTCCGCCCAGAGTAAGAGAAGGTATGTCAGGCTTGTAGTAGGTAACTAAAACCTATCTTTTGGTTCGATACCCACTTACCCACCCAGGATAAATGTTTATGTGATGAGCATGATCATTTGTTCTGTGTCTGGGTGTAATTTATCTATAATAGAAATATACGACTCTGTCAAGAAAGTACCGGGAAAAGATCAATAATACACAAAATGTCTGTTATTCATCCAAATTTATTTTATCACCTTCAAAGTATGCTCCTTTAGAAACGATACACTTGCGCCAACGAATAATCCATTCATCAAAACATTTTTTAAACGCTGCTTCCTGAATTGAGTTCAGTTCTCGCCGCGAATTATCCTTTTTGTCTTCTATCGATTGAAAACGGGTGCCACGAAGTGGTAATTTGAGTTTAGGAAAAAGAAAAAAGTCAGCAGGAGCCATATCTGGTGAATATGGTGGTTGCTGGATGGTATTTGTTGAGTGTTTGGTCAAAAATTCGTTCACAATGATAGCCTTGTGCGAAGGCGCATTGTCGTGGTGCAAAATCCAAGAATTTTCTTTCCACAAATCTGGCCTTTTTCGTCGAATTAGCTCTCTTAAACACCGCATAACGCTCAAATAATATTCTTTATTTACCGTTAGACCTTCCGGTAAGAATTCAGAGTGCACAACACCGCGATAGTCAAAGAAAACAGTCAATATGACTTTGACTTTTGATCGACTTTGGCGTGGTTTTTTCGGTTTCGGATCAGTTGGAAGGTGTCACTCCGAAGCTTGTTGACTAGTTTGCATGTCAAACTCGTAAACCCACGTCTCGTCACCAGTAACAATGCGTTTCATGAATGTTGGGTCCGAACTGACTCGTTCTAGCATGTCCTCAGCGACTTTCATGCGATTGAGTTTTTGGAGAAAATTCAGATCTTTTGGGACTAGCCGAGCAGCAACATGTTTCATACCCAAATGATTAGTTAAAATGGTACGGATCGACTCGTGAGATACAGAAAGTTCGGCGGCTATCTCTCTCAGAGTTGAATGGGGATTTTCAGTCACTATTTCCTTCACTTTTGCGATGTTAACTTCAGTTGCAGACGTTGACGGCCTACCAGAGCGAGGCAAATCTTCCATCACATCTCGACCGCTTTTGAACGCTTTGAACCACTCATAAGCACGAGTTTTTGATAAAGTCGATTCACCGTAAGCCTTCTGTAACATTTTCAGTGACTCCGAACACGAAATTCCATTGGCGATGCAAAATTTAAGACAAACTCTTTGTTCGATATTTTTGTCCATTATGAAATTCGCAATACACACTATATATGATATTACTAAAACCAGCACTGTATTTAATATAAATAACAGATGCAACTCAAACTCCGCGCCAAAATGGAAAACAGTTGTGCCAATCTAACAACTACAAAAAAAAACAAAAATTTGAATTTGGAACCATAAACAAATCATCCATTCCCGATACTTTTTTGACTGAATGTATAAGTATGTTTATCAGTTGTCTAGTACCCATAAAACAAGCTCAGCTTCGCTTGGGACTAGACGGCGTTGTGTGATAGTTGTGGAATATTATTATTATTATTTTCTATAATCCTTCAGTTGCCGTTTACGTGTACCCAGGGTTACGAAAACTCTTTTGAACAATTCCGCAGCCCACTGCTAGGACACTTAAGGGCTACAGAGGAGGACCTCCTTTTTTTTAGGTTGTACTTAAATCATTCGATGACATCTCCCGTTCTTTTGTGTCAGACTTTTACTGACTTTTAGTCACTCCTAGTTCCTTCGTTGCCTTTCATTCCAGGGCCGGGTTTTCCTTTCAGAAACGAACCCATGGTCCCAGTAGGATTCGACCATGCTAGGCCCCTCCGGTTTGCTGACATCTTCTTGATGCGCACGTGAACCACTACGCGCCGTCGATGACTTGGGCTCGGTCCGGACGGTTACCGGACGGTCGGACAGCGAGCTACCCATTGCTCGCCGTCCGAAAGCCCGTGAGAGGAGGACCTCTGAGTTTCATTATTTCCTATTCGTCTAAAATTAGTTGTCAAAAAAATTAACTACATCCCCTTTCATGTTACTGACAATTCTAAACTAATAGGCTAGTTGCAGTAAAAAATGTAATGTCCGTCTTATAGATTATTCAAAAATAAAGGACACGTATTTTTTTATTTGTAAACTAAACCAAAAAAAAAATGTCAAAGATATATCCATTAATGGGCTATATCTTTGTAATTTTTTTTTTAATCGATTAAAGAAATACGTGTCCAATATTTTTTTATAATCTAAAACACGGACTTAATAAAATGTAGTTATTTTGACCCTGAAAACTACCCTATTGTCAAATAGATCATCTGAAAAGATTCACAATCGTCTGATAGAACAACCTGCTTTATGCATAGTCTCTGCTAATCCCACTACAACTATAGCGCTATAGTTGTGCCGTTCAGGGGATAGCCGTGAATGACAAGGGTTGGGCCTTAATGCCTGGAAGCATAGCTTGTACTCACTGACCTGTTAAATCCTCTGACCAGCGCTACACTCGACCGATATCCGGGAATTCGCTCGTTATAAACCACAAGATTTCACCACGGATTCCCTCAGATAGTAAATAAATTTATATACAACATTAGTTTTAGCAAACGCAATACCCAAATAGATACACGTGTCTAATATTTTTATGTAAAGAATTTGTGTACTAAACTTCATAACTGTATCATGAAAAATCACAAAGTTATAAGCTTGTTATATCAGTAATAAAAAACTTTTTACAAAAAAAAATTAAACCGACTTCAAAAAGTACAAAATAACTTTAATTTCGGAAGTCGGTGTTTCAATAGATACCTAATCTTGTCTCTTCGTTATTTAACACCGACTTCCGAAATTAAAGTTATTTTGTACTTTTTGAAGTCGGTTTAATTTTTTTGTAAAAAGTTTTTTATTTTTCACTTTTTAGTTATGGTAGCACTACTAAAAAGTACCTACCCTTCAGCTAAACATAAATTACCTTATAGCCAGAGTGCATCTCATAACGATTCTTATAATCCCAAATACGGTTATATTACATGAATTTACCCCCTCCTCCTTTCCCCTCCCCCTTTTCTTTCAGTCAGTCATCGACTACACGTATAAACAAAGCAATTTTACTTGTTACGACAATTCTGCTATGATTCTATGAGGAGTTCTGTTCCATAACTTCGAAGTTCATGATCAGATCATAACAATATTTCTATGGGACCAACTTGGAAGCATAACCTTTCAATCAAAAAAAAAATTTTCAAAATCGGTCCACAATTGACCGAAATATCGGTGAACATACATACAAAAAAAAAAAAAAAAAACATACATTCAGCTGAACATAGAACCTCCTCCTTTTCGAAGTCGGTTAAAAATACATAGTCACCCGGTCCATCCAGGCGACTGGGGTTGTTTTGCACTTACACCCAGCTGTTTGCTATGACTTGCCGTGACTTGTTTTGTACTTAGTGTCGGTCGGTGGTGTCTAACTTGTGATCTTTTTAAATATTTTTGTGAAAAAATGTAACATGCTGTAAAAAGTATTGGAATCCGTTCAGTAACTGATTCTGAACAAAATGTACCAAGTCAACCCTAGGTAGACTTGATAAATTTTTTTAGATTGTGATTTGCTGAGATAGTCAGTTAAAACTAATTAAAAATGATCAGCTCCATTTCACATTGGTTTTAAATATAGAATTTAGATTACTTTCAGTTTGGTTTCAGATATTATCTTCATTTTAGTTTTAAATACAGAATTTAGATTAAGTAGCTTTAATTTGGTTTTCATCGTGAAAGTTCTTTCAACCTTTGTGGTACGATGTTAAGTGGATTCAGGTTGTATTTTGTTTTATGGCTTCAGGGCTTAGCAGGGTCATTTACTGCTTGTGTGTTTTAACTTCATAGCATTTTGCGGGATATTCTCAACACATTAAAACTTAGAGGTTTTTGAATGCATTATCCTGGTGAATGATTTACTCACAAGGTAAGAACTAACTATGAGGTTATTAAGAAACACCAAGACTCGAGCGCCGATTGTACATACGTCTGTAGAACTTGGAGACCTTGAAATGTACACACACGTTTGTACGAAAGTTATTTGGACGAAAATTTTGGTTTTTCTATATATTATTCTAATACAAGGTGTAAGGGACAGCCCTCCGCGAACTTTAAGGGCTTGCTCAGTAGACGAAACTGATCAACCTTTCTCAAGTTTTTTTTTTTTTACGGAACGAAAATAAAAATCAGCCTCACCATATAAAATTATAAACTTAATTGGACAGTTTGTAAGGAGAGGCCGATTTTTTTTTCGTTTCCTGAAAAAAAAATTGTGGAAGGTTGTGGTGGTTCTTGGAAGGTTGTTTAAGTAAAGAGTTGTGGATTTTGTGAATAAATAAATAAACAAAATACCTAAGTTACGAGTCTTTGTGATCATAAGTAGTACCTTATATAGAATTCTAAAACCAGCATACTTTCAAATGTGCTATCGGCTAAAGCTGTGTGTGTTTCAAGCTGATAGGAAAATTCTATCTTAAGGTGCATTTGCCAATTGGCTTCGATTAATTTAATCGTAGTTTTATGAGGGCAATATTTTTGTCTCTTGAAATTTGAAAGTACGTTGATGGACACCGACAGTTTTATCGTTGTAAACACGTGGTTGTCCACTAAATGGCACTGACCGCACTGGTTGTTTGAGAAACTGGGGCCTAAATCTGCTATTATTATTAGTTCCTCATTCCAACACGATCTCATTGTCATTTTGATAAAAGTACGTAATCTGCTAATTCGTAATTTATGGTCGATCATTGATCGGTTAATGGTCTTGTGGTAGAATGTCAATATCGAGCTCTCTCGTAACAATTTAAGAGCAATAACTGCACAACGTCGGCGACGTTCTAATGGTAGGTCACTGATCAAAGGAACTGTCAAAATTGAAGCAGATGGGAAACGGTTACAATTTACAGACATTGATAGACAGCGGGAGCTTGCCTACGTCAAACATTCATTTGTCATTTATGTACCAGAATACCATTCTATGCCATTTCTCTCAATAGAGTGACAGTGGTTGACCATTGAAATATCATAATGACGCAATTATATTATTAGATTACCAAATTTGTCGAAATCAACAATTATGAAATAAATGATAGACCATTCTGACACTATTGTAATAGCAGACTTGAGAACCAGGATATCTGTTAATCCTGTCAACATATCAACGAAAGAATAAAGGTGCATCATTGTTTAACTCACACACATCAAACAAAGTCATGATATGTTTGTATGTCAATTAGACAAATGTGTTCTAATTATTTACAATATTGTGTTTCCTGATGGCTACAACCCGGGAATCTTTAAGTCAAGACTGAATAGGTTTCTTCTAGGTAAGTGATAGAGGTAAAATCACTTTACATATACATATTTTGTTCTACATTTGAACTTAAAATACTAGTATAATTTAAGCAAACTTACTAACCAATTACTAACAACATTTGAAACATAAGCTCCTAACTAGAAATAAGGAATAAATGGCTAATTATTACAAAATTTTATTTTATTTCACCTGCCCCGATATGTGTGTTGTCTTTAATCAAATCTTAATTTAATATGATTGAGCTGAAATTTTGCATACATGTGTAAATCAGATGAGAATGCAAAATTATTATAACGTGGAGCCAATCTGATGATGGAACCGGAAGGTGGCCATTGAAACTCGGTAGTTAAACGACACTACCCCATCTAATTTGGCTATCTTCATTTCTTAGTGAGTACTTTGATGCGATAGTAACCTGGATTTGATGATGATCGCTACTCCAGAACCAAGTTATTATAGTTTACCAATCTATGTGTCTTGTCATTTCTACTGTCTACTATCTATGCACGTATGCTCTCTATACGTTAGTAAAACTTGAGCAACCCCACTAAGTTTCATTATTACAGCCAATACAAAGAAAGCCTAGGCCTCATTGATATTCTACGACCATCTCTCAAAGCCAATATATATAAGTAATTGGTGTATTTATTGCTATCAAATTCGATAAAGCCTGAAGTGTGGTTTACCCCATTCATTGAATAGTAAAGCTTGCTATGGGAAAATCAATAGCAACATGACTACAATTAGACGAAGTCCAGATTGATAAACTTCTTTTCATTCTTTCTTTTCTTTTTCTTTCATATTGGATGTCTCACGAATCGTGGCACGTGTTATTGGGTCATTCAGTTCCCTTCAATATGGTTGGACTGAGTGGGGCTGATACGCACGTCATGCTTGTGTTCGGGCGCCATCAGTTGAGACTGGTCATCTCTTAGCTGCCAGTGACTTAATTCAATTTTATTCTAATTCTTTTTATTGTTATTACTTATCTTCATTGTGCTCACATAATAGAAGCAACAAGACATATTTGTAACGAAGATTCATGTAAATCATAATATAATTTAAAAGAGTGTCCATGGAGTTTCTTTCACGTTCTTCTCCGTAGAAATCTATTCTTTGGAACGTGCTATTTAGATTCACTTGTTTCTTTGACTGACCGACATTTTGACAATTCAAAAGTGCCTGTAATTGCTCTATTTGAAATAAACGTTTTTGATTTGATTTGACTAACACCAATATTACACAAAATCAAGAGCACTGGCCTAAAGTATGTGTGTGTGCCAGCTTTTCGGTTTTTTACAAGACGCATTTTGGAGAGAGTGTGTGAATTACATGACTTGATTCTACCATACGACAACTCGACGTACGGCGATTGTCCGACCCTTACGTTGTTAACACCTTTACGGTCTGGACTAAGCGTTTCAACCCGTCATTTCTAACTCTTACATTGAAGGATTGGAACAGTTTGTCTGTTCTTCTCGTTCGATTTTAATTTAGGTGTCTTCAAGGCTAGGGTTAATAAGTTTTATTGCGATTCAACATCATCGATTGCATCACTGCTTACCATCAGGTGAGATCGCAGGCACAATCCCACCTGATGGCACTAGTTTATATCATTAAAAATGACTGACATTCGATTAAAAAGTTAGAATTTTAACGTTTGCAAATGTCAAAGAACCAGACGCAAGCGTTCATTTTATTATTTTCTAAAGGTCAGATTGTGGCTTTGGAACGTTCATTACCGTAAATTTTTAATGAAATTAACAAAAATAAGGAATTTATTTTAATTTTGAGCGAGTAAAACTGTGGTAAAACGTAAAATCCACGTTTATATACAATAATTAAAAATTCTTTTCATGACATTTGGAAACATGATTCATACTCAAATCGCCAAGGCCTATGCATTAATTTTAAATGGAGTTACCACGTATCTAAATTATAAATGAACTCTTTGGCAAGATTAATTTTTTAATGTCCAACCAACTTCAAAGAGGAGGTTCTCAATTCGTTTGTATTTTTTTCTTCTGTTGCTATCAAAGAACTTCATCACTTATGGACCGATTTACAGTAAATATTTTTTTGTACTTAAAAGGATATACTTTAAAATTAAAATCTATTTGAGATGATGGGATCCATAAGGAATTGACGGAACTCTTCAAATATTATAGCCAAGCATAAAGTGATTATGGCAATGACAAATTGACAATACATGGTTCTGAATGGTTAAAAAAAAATATTTATACGTTAAGAATTATTTTCGTATCAAGATTGAATTTTATTTTCTATTTTTTTTTAAATTGAACTTGATGAGTCCTGGCGAATCTAATCAGGAAAATTATTATAATAATATTTTAATCAGATTATTGCATCTTCCGCATGACGTAGGTTGTCACCGGACATGGTAAGTTCGGGAGGTTCCGTGAGGATTCGTGTGGAAGTGACGCTCGGGTGTCGTTATTGTGTGGAACGCCCGGAAGACACAGTGAAGGTGTGCCTCGCTTGGGCAGAGCATCACCATGTCCTCGAGGCGTCGATCTCTCGCGCCGGCCCTTAGTACAGGCCATGGTCCGGAGCGAGGAGGAGTGGCAGGCGATCCCCTCCTTTTGCGAAGCAGTAATGCTAGCAAAGGAGGAGGCCGACTATATCAGGCACACAGCGCCCCGGCCGCCGCCCGGATTTAGACGGCGAGCAATGGGTAGCTCGCCAAGCCCAAGTCGTCGACGACGCGCACTGTTCTTTTGCGCCTCAAGGAGTTGTCAGCAACAGGAGGGGCCCAGCCGGGTCGTAGCCTACTGGGGCTAGGGTAATCTGAAAGGGGGCTCGAGCCCCGGTATGAAGGCTGGAAGGAACGGGGTGGGTTTTTAGTCAGTAAGAGTCTGACGCTATCTCCCGCTCCGCCCAAGAGCGGGGGTTATCATTGGATGATTTTCCCCATCACAAAAAAGGTAAGAAACAGTAATACTGTTTTCTTAAGAAAGACGTAACATATTCTTACTTTGTACGCTCATGTTATTTCTGCATTAATCCGAAGAGTACGCTTCTACAAACAGAATAATAAGTAAATTAATTCCAACAGAGTGAGTTCGCAATTTTTATAAACATCCATTTATTCAATTATTATCTATCCATATTCTGCGAATGTTCACAGGGAAAATAAAGAAGCATTGCAACAAAGGGAAAATAGTGTTACTCGTAAAGAAAAGTAACAAGATGCTTGCTTTGATCTTGTATAGAGGGGCTCTAAAGGCTGCTGTCTAGTCAGCTTTCAAAAGTATAACAAAAATCTTGCTGTTATTTTCTAGTTTGCAGCTGCACTGAAGCTCAGTGAAGCCGATACTTGCTAGGGCTTTGGGAATAAACGAAAGAGTTACTGTTAGAGGGCAACTGTAGTGATAAGGTGGGTTTTAGTTTACGTAAGTTTGACACCCTCCACCCAAAGCGGGAAAAGTTGTTTTAATAATTTCACAGTTCAAAAATAACTTACACCTCTTTGATACTAATATTTTGATGAATTCGCCGTAATTTTACTTTTACGGTTATTTTTACGAATGTCAGAGGCCTTTACCATGACGTGTTCACATCTCAGACGAGATGGACTTATACACCCTTTAGCGTCATCCCCTTAACAGTTCAGTTTAAGTCATAAAATGAATCGCTTTAAAAGCTCGTGTTGGGCCTCGTCGGTATAACTTTCTAACTAAAAACCCACATTTTTGGAGTAAACCCTTAAACAGTAGTAAAACCAAGTACGAATTAGTTTTTCCCAAGGAATTAATGTTTCTTGAACTTGTAGAATGAATCGTTCAAAAGTTTTTAATGAAGATCGACCGAGGCAGAAACAACATGTCCCCAGGCTCACACTTTCAAACTTCTTAACTTTAGGTGTTATCCTCGATTGTCGGGTTTTAAAACATCTTAGGCAATTAATTTTAGGATGTTTTCTTTTCTTTCTCGCTCTTCAAATCGTTACGATGGGTCCTTTGCTTCCTTAATTTTCTTAAATTCTTTCCTGTACACAAACACATACATAGTACACGGTTATACATACAGTTTATGTACAAAGGCGACACTGAGTTTGAATATTTGAAGGTAGGATCCAGTGCACAATATAAAACTTACATAACTAAATCTAATCATCGTTATCATCATTTCAGGCGATTATATACGTCCACTGTTGGACATAGGCCAAGTGTCGCTACAAGGAACGATCCTGTGCGTCCCGCAATTATCGGATTCCCGCAACCTTCAGCAGGTCACCGGTCCACCTTGTCAAGCTTTTTACAAAATAACTCCATTCAACTAGCCACCCGACTAATATACAATCATTCCCTCGCGCAGCTAAGCTGTTTAAAAAAATTAGGTCGATAATTCCGGTTGCAGATCAAAGACTAAGCTAAGTTAGTTTAGCTTAAGCTAGCTTAGTTCGCATAGCTGACGCGGTTTTTCAAGCTACGCATCCGGCATACACAACTAACATAGCTTCGCATGTTTTAATTAGCTCACATAATAAGCTAGCTTGCGGTCTGCACACAAATATGGAAAACTGCGTCAGCTATGCGAGCTAAGTTAAACCAACTTAGCTTAGTTTTCGGTCTGCAACCGGTATAACGTTTAATTTTGCGTAGCTCAGACATTTAAATGAGACTGTGGCAAGTCGTAAAATTAATTTTATTTTGATTTACGTTTACCCGGAAATGTGCTGACGACGATCCTAAGTAAGATAAACCGACGGAGCTCCGCCCCGGGCGGCTCCTATTTCCCTCTGTAGTATTTAAAAGAAACCTCACAGGAGTTGTAATGTAATGCACATTGCATTACTATAATGTAATATGTAATGTAATATTTCACCACTATCACACAACGCCGTCTAGTCCCAAGCTAAGCAGAGCTTGTGTTATGGGTACTAAACAACTGATAAACAATAGTACATTATGATATAAGTGTGTAATGTTAATGATTAGCCGTTGAAGCGGTATTTAGACCCGAGCCATGGCGACGGTCTTTAAAGAGCCGAGAACGGTAATCATTTATTACTTCGTGTATCATACGACGTTTTTCTGTTGAAGGGTAAAATCTACAAGTCCGTAATAAGGCCTGTCATACGGTATGGATCTGAATGTTGGGCTGTGAAAAAGACGAATGAAAAAGATTGCATGTAGCTGAGATGAGAATGTTAAGATGGATGTGTGGTGTGACGAGAATGGATAAAGTGAGAAATGAGTATATTAGTGGAAGTCTGAAAGTGGCGCCAGTGATTGAAAAGTTGAAAGGAAAACGTTTGTCTTGGTGCGGTCATGTAAAGAGGAGGGATGAAGAGAGAGGGTTACTCGTGGTCCAGGGATGCTAAGGGTAACTGAAGGATCAAACGTTTTTTGTAGGGTTTAGTATCTCAAAAGGAAAAAAAAAGTAGGCAAGTGCGATTCGGACTCGCGCACTAAGGGCTCCGTGCAAATTTAAACCAGACGCGAAGAGGCCTGATACCCACCACTGCGAATATTATAAGGCCTACTACAAATCTCCGAAATGGCTTGACCAATTTGCTTTTTTGTGTGTAAATTCTGTAGGTCTGAAAATAATAATGATTGGCCATCCTCCCAGCCCTACCCCCATTTTTTCTTTAATAATATATACGGCAGAACAACGTTTGCCGAGTTAGCTAGTTTTTAACCGACTTCAAAAGAGATTCTATGTTCGGCTGAATGTATGTTTTTTTTTTTGTTTGTATGTTCACCGATATTTCGGTCAATTGTGGACCGATTTTGAAAATTTTTTTTTTTATTGAAAGGTTATGCTTCCAAGTTGGTCTCATAGAAATATTGTTATGATCTGATCATGAACTTCGAAGATATGGAACAGAACTCCTCATAGAATCATAGCAGAATTGTCGTAACAAGTAAAATTGCTTTGTTTATACGTGTAGTCGATGTCTAACTGAAAGAAAAGGGGGAGGGGGTAAATTCATGTAATATAACCGTATTTGGGATTATAAGAATCGTTATGAGATGCACTCTGGCTATAAGGTAATTTATGTTTAGCTGAAGGGTAGGTACTTTTTAGTGGTGCTACCATAACTAAAAAGTGAAAAATAAAAAAAATTTGTACAAAAAAATTAAACCGACTTCAAAAAGTACAAAATAACTTTAATTTCGGAAGTCGGTGTTAAATAACGAAGAGACAAGATTAGGTATCTATTGAAACATATATATACAGTATACAGGTCTAATAAAGAAAAATATATGGTTTTCCTGGACTACAGTAAAAAAATGTATTATTGGATGTTAGATCGGATCAAGATAGATTAATTCCGGGCTTTAAATTTCAAAGGACATGAAAGGAGATGCGTATTAACTTAGAGCACACTTAAGTTACTAGTTTGCTGAAACATTAAACGCGGGTATGGACCCGTAAACTTATACTTCATCGATCTTCTGATCGCCTTTTACGAGCTTATTTACTGACTAGCTTTTGCTAGCGGCTTCGCCCGTTTGAATCGGAAATACGCTACGGGAACATACAACAAATTTAGACTCGTTGACTCCAATCCTCATAGGTGACAGAAGAGTTAACGAGATGGATTGATATTTGAGAAAGACCCTAGAATGTAACTTGGAACGAAACTGAAAGAAACAATAAAATGATAGGTAATTAGGGGTCCGATGTAGCAGTAGCTATTTTAGTAGTAGCTACACTACACCGGACAAGCCACTAGAAAGTCAAAATACAAATGTCAAAAAAACAAGCGTTTTAGTTTTTGACAACTTAAAAGTATTTATAATTATTACGATCCAGAACATAGTTTACCCGTGTGCCAAATTTCATCTTAATCCATTCAGCCGTTCATCATCATTATATCAGCCGATAGACGTCCCCTATTGGACATAGACCCTCCTCAAGTATCGCCATAATGAACGATCCTGTGCATCCCGCATCCATCGGATTCCCGCAACCTTAACCAGGTCATCGGTCAGGTTCAGGTGTGATAAATTAACAAGCAAACAGAATATCATATCTTATTATAGAGAAGACGGAATCGATAGGACTGGGACAGAATAGACTAAAAAAACCGGAGAAGGTGGACTAAGGAATCTAGTTAAAAACAACTTATTAATCTAAGGAATGGTTGTACCTCGGCTCAAGTAGTGCCACTAATTAAAAAATGATTTTTCGCTTAATTTGCTGATAATTACGCTATTAATTTCAGAAATAATCAAGCTTTAAAGGCATTAGTGTCACACTTGTATTTCGATTATTTGCCCATGATCCATTTTTGTTTATTATGTGTTACGTCATATCCCTGAGTTATTAGAATTTAAAAGCCTTTTTCTCAATCATTTTTTTTTTTTAAATGTAACACTATTTGAGCGGAGATGCGCTATGTCGATATAATGTATTTTTTTATCAGAAGCAAAACTGAAGTCCTATTTGAAAATGGAGGATAAACTCCACGACCTAAATACTTAGTTTAAATAAAATATTCTCGTATTCGTCTAGTGCATTTAAACTTGCTTATAAACTTTTGTCTTCAGGTGAGTCTTTCTTCTCGAATGGGAAACTTAACAAATATTCACCTCATAGGCTCCATTTGAAGAAAACTCGCACTAAAATGTTTGTTGACATCATCGTAGTTTTAGGAAATGTCACTAGAAGGCAGTCAAAAATTAATGACATTATGTAGAAGTGAGGAGGGGAAAGTGATGGGAAAATGCTCAAGGTCATCGAATATTATAAGCCCCTTAAGACCACTGATTTCACTAAGGTTACAAATGAAGGGTTTTCTATAAAAATTATCTCACAGAACAAGTGATTATCAAATTTATTCCAACCCATACAATCACATTTCCTGATTATATAAAGATTTTGCGGCGATCGGATGTGACTGGGAATAGGAAAATATTTAATTGAATAAATTAGAGGTGGGATTACTTATGCAAACATGGGAACCGCGGTTATCGGTTGAGCCAACTTACCCTTTTCGTGAGCAATTCTACGCACTTAAAATTCATGGCTCCCATGAGATATTTATTTTATATTAGAAGTTTTATTATTAATTCAGAAAAAAAAGTAAAAACCCATGGAATATAAATGCAACTTTAGTTATCTAAATGTATGATTAATGGAAGGGCTCCTACAAGGTGGACCGATGATCTGGTAAGGGTTGCGGGAATCCGATGGACTCGAGTCGTACATGACCGTCATTGTTGGGGGGGCCATGTCCAACAGTGGACGTCTTTTGGATGAAATGATGATGTTGCTTGTCCTGTATTTATTTTTGTTCATGTGGTGTATAATAAAGAATATAATAAATTATGATGAATGATGAGGGTAGAGTCTCATAGTCAATCTAGAACGAGACCATGCACAGTGCATGCTTAATCATGATGAGACCTAACTCAAAAAGAAAGTATTTGAAATTTTAAATCTGAAAACATGAGCTTAAATTTTCAAATACCTTATTTTATGCCTCTTTTTGATTAAGTTGTTGACATATTCTTCTATATTCTATAGTACCTAACAGATACAATTAAAAGACTGTGTTAATCCA
The DNA here is from genome assembly GCA_949319445.1 of Mythimna lalbum. Taxonomy (NCBI): domain Eukaryota; kingdom Metazoa; phylum Arthropoda; class Insecta; order Lepidoptera; family Noctuidae; genus Mythimna; species Mythimna lalbum. The sequence continues at coordinate 22,088,355 of OX439344.1, forward strand.
TCAAATTATTTGTCTGTACAGGATACCGTCTTATACCATGATAATGAACTCGAAAAGAAACGCGACACGGTCTACTATACTTAGCTATAGAACTTACTATTTGCGTATCTTCACCTTACCATACCCGTATAGTACCCGTATCATACCCGTATCGTACCCGTATCATACCCGTATCGTCAGCGTTTCTTATCCTTAACCCTTATTTCAGTTGTTTTTTTCCGATACTACTATTACGTGATTTTTGTAAAACCAAATTTAAAGGTCTTAGGACGGTTATCATACGTGGTTACAACCCGCATGTTGTACATCGGTTTCGCAACGTCTCGTGCCATGCATGAAGCGTTTCATCATCGATAAAAAATAACGACGTTAGTCTTGCCCATAGATAAAGAATAATTTTTCGCCGGGCTCGTTCATACCACGGTCATAGTATGGTACGTTGTAGTAGGCAGAATCTATTAAACTGAAACAATACAGTTAGTAAAAAAAAATACAGTTAGTATTTATATGTGTCAAAATGAACATTCTTGTGTACTTTAATCCTACAAACACGGGCAAAATGAAAAAGCCGGATTACTGTTGTCCCATTTTTCATAAAACTGATGTTATTTTTATGTTATGTATTGACAGAAAATTCAAACCTATGTATTGTAACTTGTGTTTGTTATCGGACCGCTATTTTTTAAACCTTTTTAATGTTCCCATGGCTGGGACTCAGGCCTCCTCTCTATGAGAGAGAATGGGCCGAAATCCACCCAGTGCGATTTGGTGAACGTCACAAGTATTAGAATTTTTGTTTCTAGGACCATGCCGATTTCCTCACGATGGAAATAAATTACACAATGTAATGCGCCTGGCAGGGTTTGAACCTGCAACCTAGAACTCGTAAGTTCAAGCCATAACCACTCGGCCACCACTGCTCTCTACAGCATAACATAATCAGCTTTTTCACTGCTGGAAAAGGCAGAAATCCACCACGCGAGCCCTGTGCAGGTTTTTTTTTTATTTCTTTTTACGGTGGGAAAAATTGGTAAAAATCATCCAATGATATCCCTCATCCTTGGGCGGAGCGGGAGATGGTGTCAGACTTTTATTGACTAAAACCCACCCCATTCCTTCGTTGCCTTTCATACCAGGGCCGAGCGACCCTTGTCCCCAAGGCTCGTTGAAGAGTGTTAGATTAACAAAAATGTCGTTGACCTTTCATTATCAATAAACTCTGGTTTGAAGTACTCCCAAGGTTCGTTTATCAATGGACACCCCAAAATAGGTACGTAATGAAACTGTCATACATAGTCGATTTACGACTGAAACCTCATTAAACAAAAAAAAAATGCAAAAAAGAAAACAGTAAGGACGTATATAATCCTCTTATTTTTCTTTTTAACAAGTAAGAAAATATCAGTCCTCATTCCTCCGCTGTCTTTTACTCGTTCATTTTACTCGTTACTCGGAAATACTCGTATAACAGACATTGTCACAAGTATAGAGCAAAAATATTCAGAGCCGTGCGGATATCGGATTTAAATAAAATAAGCGTTACTGCGAAACCCTTGTAAAAAGAAATACGTATGGATAAGAAAAGAGAGCGCATTAGATTTAATGAGGATACTGTACCTGTAGGTATACGTTTAACATTTATGAATAAAAGAGTGTTGAATAACATGGCAGAAAACTTTGAACAGCAGTATTGGATTTGTAATTCAGATTGACGACCATTTTTATATGTTTTTCTAGAGACAATGTAGCTACATTTTGAAACAAGTAGAAAAAATTGGTGGCGCCGATGCCGAACCTGAATTCGGTGTGAAGTAGCCGAGTGCAGCAGTGAAAAATTTCCACGTGTATCAAACGACGTTTTTCAATACACTTATGAAGATATAAATAAACGTGGGTTGACGCGGAATTCGTGAAGGATGCCTAGCGCCCAAACTGATATGATAAAATATAATAAAAAAATGAGGCTGAGGCGAGCGCGCGCACTTTTCTGCTGTAGTGCGAAAAACAGTAAATAGCTTGCCTAAATATGGATTTTTGAGTACGCGTATTGAAAGTACATTACATCAGCAATATTGATTGTAGGAATGTCAGAATCTAAGGAGATAGTTTTTACCGAAGCGGATTTTGTGATAAACGCGCCGCACCGTCGCGGTTGGGATTCTAGTGGTATACCACAGCAAAAATAGAAATTTAAAAACAAAATCTACAAAACGATGCAGCACACTCGTATAGAGATAGAAAGAAAGCACGGGGATATGTGGTGCGCTGCGTCAGTGCTTCGGGCGCGACCTACCAATCCGTCAAGGAATTTCATACAAACCAATTGATGTGATTTCGAAATCCGCTTCAACACCTACCGGGTTGATGGGCAATGCTTTTGTATTTTCATAATTGGGGCAGTAGATAGTCAAAGTCAAAAGTCAAAGTCGAAGTCAAAATATTTTATTTCACATAGGCCTACATGGGCACTTATAAAACGTCAGAAGCTAGTGCACGGTTCCAAATTGGTCGTTTCCTATGGAGAAGAACCGGCAAGAAACTCCATGATAGGTATCGTACATATTTTTTTTGATGGTAAAATCATGTAAATACATACCAGTCTCTTTATTATCGCCAATCTTTACATGTTGATAGATATTTAAGCGCTTTAGGCCTACTCAAGAATTCTTACAACCTTTGCAGCTCCATTCGACTCAGTCGTCATGACTTAGTACTTTTCTTGTAATAATAAAAACCCTAAACTAATTACAACTAAAATCAAACCAAACACACTGACACTATACGTGAGGACTTGTAATTGGCTAGCTATCGTCTATAATGGTTTTTTCTTTTACTTAACCAGTTTTTTTTATGAGCTATACCTAAGTCCACTAAGGTGTAATAAATAAATAAATAAAATATGGTTTTAATAAACTCTTTCTTCTCGCTGTCGACTGGTAATGTACCCAAAAGACTAGTTGCATTGCCATGCTGTATGACAATGCCATGGCCAGACGGTAACCCCTGTCCGTGGTAAAAGCCAGCCCTTGGATCACGCGAAGTGTCAACTAGACATACTGTACATATCCGTGTGCTCACAAGTTGTGTTGGTAAGCACCAGGGATGTTACGGAGCTTCGACTCCGGTTCCGTTAAGTCGGAATTTCCGATTATTATTACACCTTCGGTTCCGACACTTTTAAATCGGAGGTTTTAATCGGTGGTCGAAGCATAACATAGCGGCGACGGCGGCCTGTGTCGACTGTTATGAACAGGTTCATATATGTCGCGCAGGGAATCCCGCCGACCTCCGCTACGTGCACTCAATCGTCAATTATTTTTTCACTTGTTGTTAATTTGTTACGCACACGACACTTCTGACCCTGCCTCCGACTTCGATTCCGATTCCGATAAATCAAATTTAAAAACTCCGACTCCGACTTCGGTTCCGATAAAACTACCTCCGTTACATCCCTGGTAAGCACTCACCTCACAATTTGACAGTTTCAACCCTAAAAGATTCGAAAATAAAACTTCAAAAAACGTTATTATTATTTCCATCGCTTGAGGTTTTCAAAGGAAACTAGAGCCCCGGTATGAAGGCTAGGAGGAACGGCGCGGGGTTTTTAGTCAGTAAGAGTCTGACACTATCTCCCGCTGCACCTAAGAGCGGGTTTTGTCATAAGATGATATTCCTCGCCGACAAAAAATAATATTGCTTCTTATTCTTCCTGCCCTTATTATCCCATATCACATTAGGGTCTGTGCAACACGTTTTTTTCTTCCATTCTGTTCTGTTACCTGTCTAACTATCACTAACTTCCTTTTCTTTTATATCACTCCTCACACAATCCATCCATCTTTTCTTCAGCCTTCCTCTCCCTATCCATCCATCTATATGTATACTCAGAACTCTTTTAGTAATATGCGCTTCATCCCTCCTCTTCACATGTAATGTTGCTTTGCTTACAGCTGTACTTTTGCATTGTTTCCATACTCTGCCTGCTCTTTGTCACCTATACCGAGTGAGTCACGTTCTTATCGCGCACATAGGTACAAATGTGGTTGACTCTGTGTGAGTATTCAATGCAAACTGGGAGTCTAGCTGTCTGTTTTGTAGCACTACTTCGAAACTTCGGAAGTTAGGCGTTGTGTTTGCCGCAAGAAACATTGCAGAACCCCGGAGTCTCATCTTGAATGAAATTCAGTTCAAATAAATTTCAATAGATGGTGTAACATGTAACGATTTCTTTTTGAAGTTAAGGTATTTTTTTTTTCTAATATTGCTGGTAAGATATTGTACGTTCTTATCCAATAAACTTCCCTAGGCACAATGAATGTGGTGTAATTGGCTCCTATATTCTCGAAATTTCTAAAATATAAATATTTTAAAACATTACCATCGGTAAGACCGTAAGTAAATTCATACAACTTGCAAACCGTGGCTGCTAACATCATCTAGTGTGGTTTGGGGGAAAGACCCAAATGACAAAAAAAATATGTCTTTACACAAGGAGCCCAGCGCGGTGGCATTTACGTTTTTTTTATACAAGATGAGACATTTCTTTCTTTCAGTTCACTAGTAGGTATTATTATGCTAGCACATACTTATTATTCCAGCGCATACGGCAGCGTAGCGCTTCGTCGGCTGAATCAGTAAGTCAAGTCAAGTGAATAGATTGCTTCTAGGCAAGTCGGCGTCATCGTCGTTTACCATCAGGTGAGATACTGGTCAAACGCGTGCCTATCCTTAATTCTTTTTTTTCCGGTGTGTAAAAATCATCTAATGTCATATCAGACTCATACTGACTAAAAAACCACCTGTTCCTTCGTTACCTTTCATACCGGGGCCGAGCCTCCCTTTTAGAAACAGACCCTTATCCCCAGTAGGCTTCGACCCTGCTGGGCCCTACGGTCGCTAACAACTCCTTGAGACGCGTATCTCTATACTTATTGCAAAAGAGCGTGCAAGAAACTTTACGAACATTCTTTTTAATCAATAAATAATAACAAAATAATGGAAGTATATATATATTGAGATATATATATATACTTCCATTATTATAGATATGATAATTATAGATATATTGAGAACGATCCAGACTTAGATTCGTCTCTTACAGCGATGGCTGGGGCGTGAGAATGTCCTCTTCCTCACGATTTCTACCACGTTCTTTGCTCGCATTGGTGCTTTGCAGAACGAGGTCACTGCTGCTTCCCATTCCCTTGCCCTGCGTGCATGAACAAGGGCTGGACACGAGAGGTCACAGGCACCGATCCACGCGTAGACGCGACTGTGCTCCGCCCAAGTGGAGCAGACTGCCACCGTAGGTATGCATGTCCTCCGAGAAGATACTTTAATAAATAAATCAAGACAGATTAAGCTGCTTGATTCACCCTCATAGAGTAGCGAAATCTATGACGCCACATAAGAACTACGAAGAAAATACGAAATCCTGCATCGCGCAAACAAAGTTACGACAGTCAGAAATCATCTACCGCGCAGTAGCCCACCAGACTAAAACACCTGTCTGGTCGGAGGATCCTCCCTTTTCAAAGGTGGTTTGCGGGACTTTACTCTTTCTTCCGCCTACCTCCAAACTGGTGACCCTCGACAAAGAACGTCAGCGCAGCCTACGTGCAGCTACTACTTCGTGACGTCATCATCGCTTCCTCAAGCTTTCGAGCAATGAGCCACACAGCCAGCACCCACGGCTAAGGGTATCTTGACCACCAGTATGCCTACCTGGTTATTCCTGGTCATCACCTCAGCCTCATCAGTGACCTTGGCTTAGCACATCGCGCCTTCGGCCAGTCATATGAAGAGCCATGAAAAACCTCTCCTGGTCGACGCCAGCAATGAAGCCCTACGTCGCACAAGCACCGCTCCGACTCAATGGAGCCAGCAGCACTACTCCGACTCACTGGAGCCAGCAGCACTACTCCGACTCACTGGAGTCTTTAGCATCATCCCGACTCACTGGGGCATCATCCCGACTCACTGGGGCATCATCCCGACTCACTGGGACATCATCATCCTGACTCACTCTGCTGTGATCGCAGACAGTTCCGACTCACCGAGAACTATGCGGCATTCGTTTCCGACTCACTGGAACCAACCAACCTACCACTGACCTGGCACGCATCAAGAACTATCGATCTCCGATCTCCGGAGAGGAGTGATGTAGCGACATCTATGATGCCACATAAGAACTACGAAGAAAATACGAAATTCTGCATCACGCAATCAAAATTCTCCGCGTGATTTGAATATATACGACAGCCCGAAATCAACTATCGGGCAGTTGCCCACCAGACAATAACACCTGTCTGGTCGGAGGATCCTCCCTTTTCAAAGGAGGTTTGCGGGACGTTACACTCTTATCTGTTCCGCATACCTGAAAAATAGTTTAAAACTTTTATTATTTACTAGCTGACCCGACCAACTTCCTACCCTAACAGTCAATGAATGTAACTGTATATACTCGTATCTTTCGATATAGTCAACCGATTGTGATAAAACAAAGCCTAAGTAATATATCAAACAATGAAATTACCCATTACATTTTACTTGATGCGCGCACAACTAAATATTTCTACAGATTTATTAACGTATAGATTCACAACTCGCCTTTTACTTTCCTATTTAAAAGTGTCATAGGTAGTCCTATCAGCAATGTGGTATTTCTAAAATATCATTTCACCTCTTAACGCTTAGTTTATCCGTTGCCATAACATCGGATAAAGGTGGATTTGGTATTTCAAATACTGAATTTGAAATAGTTAACTGATTGGTTTTGTCAGTTGCAGGATATTGCATGGATACGTTTCCCGTTGCTAGCTGGCTAGCCGTCGCGCAGAGCGTTTGTAGCTCTCGAGTCTCGAAGCTTTAGTTGTTGCGGCTTAACACAGGAATAGCGGTCAGTGCTCCCTTCCTAATGTGCCCAGCACTGGGTTGCGATAGTCGTTGACGCCATTTCACCATGAGATCCCGCCGGAGCTCTGTCCGCCATGCCTTGACATGTTGCGGCAGTGGACTTTCACCCCGGCGTTGCATCTCCACGCGCATGTCGTGCATGTGTGCAAGGACTGTTGCCTCCAGATCCCACGGTGGTAGGCCAGCCAGAAGGCTCGCCGCTTTGCGGGAGATCGTGCGGTAACCCCGCACCATCCGTATTGCCATGACCCTCTGGCAGGTTCAGTATGATCGCCGGTCGCTTTGGCAGCGACGGCGCCCACACCGGCGTCCCGTAGAGGGCCATGGACCGAACAGTCCCCGCGTAGAGCCTCCGGCAGGAGGCGTCTGGACCCCCAAGGTTGGGCAGGAGCCGCTTGAGAGCAGCCCCAGCCCGGAGAAGTTTGGGAGCCAGACGTCGGAAGTGTTCTCCGAAATTCCACCGGCTGTCGAGGACGAGTCCCAGATATTTCATCGTCGACCCGACGCCGATGTGAACTCCTCCTACCGTAAGTTGGGAGTCTGATGGTGGCGCGTTCCGAGGGCCGTGGAAGCACATTGCCTCGGATTTATGCAGCGCCACCTCGAGTCCCAACTCCTGGATCCTACCAACGGCTATCGCAACCACGCGTGTCGCTAGAGCGACCGCCGCCTAGTGCGACCATCCCTGTGCTAGAATCAGCGCGTCGTCTGCGTAGCAAACCACGCTAACTCCGTCAAAGAAGTCGCCGCGCAGCACATAGTCGTATCCGATGTTCCACAAGGTTGGGCCTAGTACCGACCCCTGCGGAACACCGCACGACATCTCTCGACGTTTCCAGTCTCCCTGGTGACCGAGGTAGACAATGTACCTGTCTGACAGGTACGCCTCGACCACTAGACAGAGGTATTCAGGCACCAGGTGGTACCGGAGTGCCCTCCGGATCGTACTCCAGGGCAGGGAGTTGAACGCGTTGGCAATGTCCAAGGACACTGCCACGACACACCTACCCTGGGACACCGCTTCCCCTGTCGTGAGGGCTCGCACGCGCATGATGGCGTCTCTAGTAGAGCGCGCCCTGCGAAAGCCGAACTGTCCGTCCGACAAGTCCGGCCCCACCCGTGTTAGCCGCGCGACGAGGCGGTTTGCAATAACTCTTTCAAAGAGCTTGCCCACCTCGTCAAGTAGCACAATGGGCCGGTACGCGGACGGAGAGTCCGCAGGGCGCCCTGGCTTCGCTATGAGGACCAGTTTCCCCGTCTTCGAGCGAAGTGGGAACTGGCCCCTCTCCAGGCATGCGCTGAAGAGCACTCTCAGTCGAGGCCCGAGAGCCTCCATGGCCATTACCCAGGCTTTCCCTGGCAAGTCGTCGGGTCTTGGGGCGGTGTTTTTGGCATAACCTACTCACCTGGTGCCTCGATAGCTCCACGCGTTCTCGAAATAAAGGGTCTTGACAGACAAACAGACAGACGGACAACAAAGTGATCCTATGAGGGTTCCGTTTTTTCCTTTTGAGGTACGGAACCCTCAATACGACAAAGCGAAACGATTACATAGTGAACGATTGAACTTCTAATACTTACCAAGAAATGAGCCGAAGCAAAACTTAAGCTAGAACTACATTAGACCGAACGACGTGGGCGCCCTTCCTAGAGAGGAGGCCCGAGTCCCAGCAGTGAGAACATTATAAGGTTGGCTATGCTATACACGTGGGCCACGCCTGATTTGTACGTAGCGGCGTGTAGCTTGGCGTGGATCTAATGTAGTTCTACAAGTCTAGTTGCTATATAAAATATATGGAGACTGATGCGCCCAAATCGGCGTTAGTGGCACACTTATCCAATACATTCTTTTTTATAGAATGCTGTTGAAACGACCCCCTTTCTGTAGTGCGTCAGATATGTTTGCTGAGAACCGACTGACTACCATGCAGTAACTTGATGCGCAGAACGCGAATCAGTGACAAAAGCATCCTGAAAACAGTGGTTGAAACTAGAACTACATTATACCGACGCACACGGGTGAAACGCCTGTTTTGTACGTAGAACGACGTCGCGTGGCGTGAATCAAGTGTAGCTCTACAAGCCTAGTTTCCATATAAAATTTATGAAACCCGACGCGCCCATATCAGCGTGAGTGACACTCTCAGTTCTAGTATTAGAGTCCTTACTCCCTTATTCTGTGGCACCACGGGGAGGGAATGGTCAGGTAGATTACTCCTTGCTATATCGTTTTCTGCACATGTTCACTGTATGCTAAATGGTAAGTACTTTACCAACAAAATTAGTCATATTGAAGTCTTGCAAATAAATAAAAAACAATAAACCCTACTCTATTTGAAACGCTCGATAAATCAGTTTTATAATAAAATTCGCCATAAAATTTCATAATAAAATCCTTCGCTATGATTTCAATTACTGCAGAGAAGTTTATGCAACACAAAATGTGCCATACATATTATTTTAAACCGCTTTTCACAATATTTATTCTTAGTTTTGTTCAAGATATAGATTTGGTTCCTCAAGAAAAAAACACACAAAATGTAGGCGGCATAGGTGCGTTTTTTAATCTTTATTGTCTACTTTTTTGGAATTTCTAAAAAGAAAACCCGAGGTCCTGGAGCGCACAGGTTGACTGAAGAAACATAGGTGGGAACCAACGTAGAGGTCAAACTCTCTATAAAAGCCTGTACAGTAAGCTTGCCAAATGGTATTGAGAACCATGCCGATTAGTGACTGAGATGGTCTTTTGAGGAAATATTCACACGATTTGAGCGAACCTGGCCGGAGTGTGCCAAGCATTTATCAGTATTCGTGTAGTTACTTACTTAGGACTAGTGAGGAGCTAACGATTCGACGAAAGAAGGGGCACTAGGGTAGGCTGCATAACTTTAAGCAGCCAACAGCCTACTCACTTAGACTACCAGACAAAAGCTAAAATCCCTTAAAAGGAGAATAGCCCACATTACCATTCGTTCAGAATAAAAAAGTATATAAAATAAACGTAGATTATGTTTAAGTCGATTCCAAGTTCCTTCCTATTTAAATTACTTTTTTATTTGAATTACTTTTTTTATTTTTTGCTTTTGTGTACAGTATTGATATACACTGTTCTTACATACTATCATATTGTAACACCTACCACTTTTTTTAAAAAGAGTAACCATGGAGTTTCTTGCCGGTTCTTCTCCATAGGAAACGACCAATTTGGAACCGTGCACTAGCTTCTGACGTTTTATAAGTGCCCATGTAGGCCTATGTGAAATAAAATATTTTGACTTTGACTTTGACTTTGACTAACCGAACGCAGCATTTACTCGTACCAAGGATTTTGTCTACCTAATCAGCATAATCTTCACTAAGTAACGTAACACCACTAAGTTTATTGTCTAACTGTTGGCTTCCTTACAATATGTAGCACATGACATATTCATACTAATATTTTAACCTTTGACTCTTGCTAGCAGCTTCGCTCGTGTCATCATCATGCTGAAGGACGTCCACTGTTGGACATAGGTCTCCCCCAAATGTCACCACAACGAACGTCCCACGACACCAGGTCATCGGTCCACTTTGTGGGAGGCTTTCCAGCGCTATGTCTTCCGGTGCGCAGTTGCCACACCAGAACCTTTCGGCCCAACCACCATCCGTTCTACGAGCAATACTCGTGTGATAGTAGATAAGAAGTATCGTAGGTGCTATTTGCAGGACATGGTCTACCAAATTTCATCTAAATGCCTTCAGTACTTAGTTTCAGCGGAGGAGTAACAAACATACCAACATATAATCACAAACTTTCGTCTTTATAATATAAGCTTGATGTGAAAGTAATCGATGTCTGTCGAAAGATTTCACGGTTAAACATTTACTGATTTTGATTTTTGTAAATCTGGAACTTCAAGAAGGACAATGGCTACTTTTTAACTGGCTTTGACTTCGACTTCGACTTCTCTTCCGCAATAACAATAATAAACATTCACTCGAACGAAGCCGCTGACATACAGAATTAAAGGAGTGACTAAACCAAGGTGAACCTGCCGGAGCCAGAGTCTGTTTCCTGATAGCTACAACTTGGGGGTCTTTAAGTCAAGAGTGAATAGGTTACTTCTAGGCAAGCGTGCTCACATCATCGCTTACCATCAGGTGAGGTGGTGGCCAAACGCAAACCTACCAATAATAAAAAAAAACCTGATTGAAACGCTAGCTTACAACCATCTGCCCCCTAGCCAAGTTACAACCGTTTCTCTTGCGTTGAACACTGAGTTGACCTTGCCACCAATTCTTTTGTTCTGACTACGTGACTGAGCGTTGAGATGACGTCGTTCACGTACATTTGGAGCTTTTTCTAGCGTTAACTATTGTAGATTCGCAATTTGGCTAGGGGTACTGTTTACCCCTTTGGGTAATATTAGCTATTATCCTCACTATCCTTGCCCATTCATTTCAGATAATTTAACAATATACGACTCGGATACTTATTGTAAGTTTCAAGCAAATAAATTCAGTTGTTCACGAAAACGCGACTTCAGGTAAGTGTCAAGGTGATATTTAAACCTCCGCTGCAGGCTCAATAAATCAAACAATAATAATAAAAACAAAAAAAAAACAAGGCGGAGATAGTTTAAAAGTCTATTTAATCAACGAATCATAATGAGGTTTATTTTGTTTGTTTGTTTTTTTTATTATTATTTAGTTTAAGTATAAAATTATACATCATAATGTACTTGTTGATTGCCTATTATAAAAACAAAGTTCTCAATTTTATATGGTGATTTTCAATCAAACTTCTTTTATCCGGACTAAAAAGTATAAATTAGAAAAATAAAATGTAGTTTCCCTTTAAAAACCAATGCAAATATAAAATTAGATATCCCGTAGCGTGCCCGTAGTATATATTTATAATCATAACTAGTTAAATCCACTGCACAACGTGAAATTGTCCCGGACTCTGATTGGGATTGAGAGTTGATCGGATCTGGCAACTATACTGCGGATGCAGGTAGCACACTCATCACACGCAGCCGCTGCTTACACCCGCCGCCGAGAGTGATTCCGAGGCTGGCTGCAAGTCGCAAATCTACTATTCAATTCATTCGCTATCGGTGAACAGCAATGGTTTCTACATGCTATAACTACGTACGCATCGACTTGCAGCCGCAGCCCTACTCGGCTGCCGCTGCAGGCCGTGGCAGCACTCGCAGCTGAAGCACCGCAGCACGTGCGGCCGCAGCCGCGTTTGGAATGGTTTTCAGAAAAATCCATACTACTACATCGAAAACCAATCCTGCAGCTGCATCCGCAGCCTGCAGCCGAGATTCGAAATCGTACCTTTAGAAATATGAACCGTATTAATAAAAATAATTTGACTGACCTGTTGGTCTAGTGGTTAGTGGCCCTGACTGCTATGCCGGAGGTCGTGGGTTCGATTCCCACCCAGGACCAATTTTTGTGTGATGAGCATGATCATTCTTTCTGTGTCTGGGTGTTATTTATCTATTATTATGTATGTACTTAGAAAAATATAAGCATGTTTATCAGTTGTCTAGAACCCATAACATAAGCTCTGCTAAGCTTGGGACTAGACGGCGTTGTGTGATAGTTGTGGATTATTATTATTGTTATTAATTGTTAGTATTTGAAATTGACAGTTGATACTTATCTTTTTCAGTTATTTCTACAACGTAGAAAATAATGCCTGTGAACCTTTTGACTATGGACAGTGCATACCCCGCTACAATGTGTTCAGTGATTTGCATTCATGCACAATGGAATGTCGAGGTAGTAAACGTTCAACCGTAACATTCTTAGACAGGCCTGTTGGTCTAATCGTTAGTGACCCTGACTGCTATGCCGGAGGTCGTGTGTTCGATTCCCACTCAAGACAATTAATGTTTATGTGATGAGCATGATCATTTGTTCTGTATCTGGGTGTAATTTATCTATAATATGTATGTATTTTGAAATATATTAGAATGTTTATCAGTTGTCTAGTACCCATAACACAAGCTCTGATTAGCTTGGGACTAGACGGCGTTGTGTGATAGTTGTGGAATATTACTATTATTGTTATTACATTAATAAGATTTTTTTTTACAATTATATTCTACTGGACTAAACACAAGTACCTATACAGCGCGCGAAACGGAACGCAACACAAGATATTGTCAAAGATTTTATATATCCTACTAGAGTAGACTAGATTGACAACGAAGAAATATTACACTCTCTAAAGTGTTCTTTATTCTCATTAGCATTAAGTTCATGTGTGTTATTGACACGCAAAAGGGAAAAATGGCCTGGAGCAAGACACTGAGATAAATCCTCTGTGTCTCTTTCTCACCTTCTGCCAGAAAAAAATAGATGGTAGCTTTTAGATTGTTCAAGTAATCGTTTAATAGTCCGTGTTCACGCATTTTGATAGGTTTATGCAACATGAAATTAATTGTAACTAAATAATGCTTCTTAAAATTTTATGCGCATCTTTTTGTATTTAATGATGATTTCATTTAGATATAGTAGCTATTCGTAGTAATTTTCAAATTATGAAAGGCAACATTTAGGAAGTTTCAATTTGACAGAATTTGACATCAATAAACAATATGGCTGATGCTTCATAGGGCTAAAGTTGTATTTTTAATTGTTACAAGTTTTTATCACGATATTTAGTAGGTAAAGTATAAATCAATCTAGTACTAGAATATATAAAATCTTTGGATATTGTATACCTACAGACCTGCAAATCATACGTTTCTTTTCTTCAACGTTCCAGTTGTTACAACTCTATCCAGTCTACCATATTTGTTGACCAGTATTAATGAGGTTTGTTATTTATTTAATTAAAGCAGGTAGAGCCAAAATTCTGTGGCCCAAGTGAAAAAGGATGTAAGTCCAAAAATGCAACTTTACAGCAACTTTGCTAGCTAATGAAATTTTATACATATGATATTTTTTATAATTAAACAATTAATGCTCTTTATTATTTGTGAGTTAATTTTTATGTAATGTTAAGTACCTATTAGATAATGACTTATACCAACCACAAAATGAATTCCTTGAAGGTATGAAATAACATAGACCCCTTCTCCCATAAATTAAATATTAATTCGCATACGCATTTGTAATTTTTTAATAACTAATTACTTAATGCAAAGAAATATTTTTTTGCTTTATTTCGATGAAAGCGGGTATAAGTCTAGTAATATTATTATTAACTAAACGGTTTTCAAGGACTAAGTATTGTTGTATCGATAAGCACAAACTAGATTGAAACGTGGATAATTTATGTTAATTTAGATTAAAAAACATAAAACAACATTTTTATTTTTTCTTTTAAAACGAAAGGCCTTAAAACCAACTTTTGTATTTTTTTTGGTGTCAGTTGAAACCTTTTACAAAAAGTAACTTCCTTATTTTTAAAGTTAGCATAGATCTGTTTTGAACAAACGATAGAGCACTTTTTCTGACCATTTTGGTATACTCATTTTTGCTAAAATCAGACTTATACTCTATTTCACTAGGACCACAGAATTAAGGTTGTGACATAATGCTCCGAGAGAAATACCTGAATATCTGGCACAGGTGTACAAGAAGTACCGTTAATTAAATAAAAAGCAAGTCGCAAAACAACAATATACTAATACCCAACATATTACCTATTATAATTTTGTTGCAGATAAGAATCTATATCGAACACTTACAAATTTATCCGCATACGTTTTTTGTCGCCTCCAGCCAGAATTTGGAAACTGTAACTCGTATTTTCCGAGGTAAATACGATATATTATTTTTAAGGCCTGTCGGCGTGTCAGACTTTTACTGATAAAAAACCTACTCTTGTTCCTTCCTTGCCATTGTTCCAGGGCCCCGGGGATCTCTTTCGCATCATCCATGGCCCCAGTAGGCTTCGACTCTGCTGGGCCCCTGCGGTCGCTGAAAATTTCTTTAGGCGCGCATGGAACACTACGCACCGTCCACAACTGGGCTCGGTCCGGACGGTTACCGGACGGACGGACAGCGAGCTACCCATTGCTCACTGTCCGCAAGCCCGCGCCTACGGTGACTGGAAGTCAGGATCGGAATCCCGGCAGCTGGAGTGCGAGGGCCATTGCCTTGCGCGTGTTGCCGTCTACTTTTCCAGCATTACTGCTTCGCAGAAGAAGGCGACCGCCTGCCACTCCTCCTCGCTGCGGACCATAGCCTGTATTATGGCCTGACGCGAGAGATCGCTGCCGAGCACCCCCACCAGGACACGGCGGTGCTCTGCCCAAGCGGGGCACACCTCTACCATGTGGTCCACCGTGTTCTCCGGATGGTCCACACAATCCTGGCGTGACTTTCGCACGAAACCGGTGCAGCAATCTTCCGAACTGACCATGTCCGGTAAGGTACCTGCGTCATGCGGAAGGTAAGGACGCCGTGTTGTCTTTTCAGCCACTCCGTAAAGAGTAAATCCGTAATGGCGGTAAGTCCCCGCCATAACTATGGCGTGGCCAGCTCTGGGTTGCAACGGTCGCTGGCGCCATTCCACCATGAGATCTCGCCGGAACTCTCTCCGCCATACCGCGACTTGGCGCAGCAGCGGAGTTTCGCCCAGACGCAGGCGTTGCATCTCCACGTGCAGATCGTGCATGCGTGCAAGGACTGCTGCCTCCAAATCCGGATCAAGGCCGGCAAGAAGGCTCACTGCTTCGCAGGAAATTGTGCGGTATCCCCGCACCAACCAGATGGCCATAACCCTCTGTCCCCATTCTGACCCTTGGTGCGCAGACTTGAACTTTAACTAACATCCAAATATAGGTTTAAATAGGTTTGCCAACGTGCTATGGAGTACAGCAATCCCACTATTAGACTTTTTCCGTCTTAAATCCACCTGTGTCCTTCAGTTTGCGTTCCAAGATCAAGGTATTTCTTTCTAAAAACTCTGCAGCCTTAACGAGTCTTTGGGTTGGCATATGTTCAGTTTTACAGAAATCGTGATGACTAAATCATATGCTAAAAAAAGATACCTAATTAAAAAAAGAAAAACATATTTTTAGGATTCCGCACCTCAAAAGAAAAAAAAAACGAAAGTTATAGGATCAGTTTGTTAACCGTCTGTCTGTAAAGACCCTTTATCCCGGAAATACGTGGAGGTATCAAGTAGAAAAAAAAGTAAAACCATATTCTCAAGTCTGCAGTCCCCTTAAGCTGTGAAAAAATTCAACTTCGGAGTTAACAAAAAAAAGACGCGGCCGTTTATGTCGCTAAAACGTGTATTTCGACACTCTCAAGGGAATCAAAATTCATAGGATACCCGTTGTCCTAGAACTCTGAAAGACATGAAGCAAGGTCTCATAGCACAAGTACAGTAAAAGATCTGAAAACTGTGTAGGTTACTTACGTCACAAAAAAAACGAAAACTCTTTTTGCAATTCGAAAAATCTTCGTAACTCACTCGGGAATTGAACTGTTTTCATAGGTATGTTTGTACGGAACCCTCGGAGCGCGAGTCCGACTCGCACTTGCCCGATTTTTTTAAAGATTACCTTCTTTTTTGAGTTAGGTTTCTATTCTATTAATCAAGCAAAATGATGTTTTATCCACTTGCAGGTTTTATTACGACATATACGAAATGACTTGCAAAGGTTTTTCATACAGTGGCTGTGGAGGTAATCAAAATAGGTTCGACCAAAACACCGTGTGTATGGATACTTGTATGGACTTTGTAAAACCATGTAACGAGAAAATATGTTTTAATAATTAAATACCTCTATATAATTTGACTAAAATTATTTTTTGGACCCATATATAGAGTCTGAAGCAATCTAAATTATTTCTGCTCTTTACAATTCACCTACACTTTAAGTGACTTAGTATCACTTTCACGTATCTATCTATGTTTAGTACCTAACTATAACAATAGATAATGTGCAATTATGCATCATACTAATATACCTACATCCACGACTTACTCCGTGCCTACATCCTTCTTAAAATTATAAACGCGAAAGTTTGCGGCAAAAACTGCTGATCGGATTTTCATCATGTCCTAGAATAGCAAATATGATACTTATTATCTTGAGGATATTGTTCCCTTGTGATAATTTTGTACTATAATGCGGGTGAAACTGGTGGCAGCACGTCCAAGTGACAGAAAAATTTGTTATCAACAAGACAAAATATGCAAAAATATAGAATACTAGCTTTTACCCGCGGCTTCGCCCGCGTTTATTAATATACTTTACTCTTTCTCCCCCTTTTCTCACTTAAAAAAAAACATTTTACATTCATCAAAATCGGTTTTGCCATTTAGACGTGAAGACGTAACAAACAAACTCACTTTCGCTTTAATTATATTATTATCTTATATTTATAGTAAGGACTATATAATATAATATATGAACACACAATCAACGTTAAGGTGCTATTTGAACCTCGGCTGCAGGCTGCCGATGCCGGCAGCACATGTGGCAGCTGCACGACTGGTTTTCTATGTACAAAGTAGTATGTTGTAATCTTGTGAAAACCATTCCGAACGCAGCTGCGGCTACACGTGCTGCCGAGCTTCGGCTGCGAGTGCTGCCGCGACCTGCAGCCGCAGCCGATCGCAGACCACGTAATTACGTCACTCCAACCTGTTTAGAATAGTCCCGAAATAATCGCTACTCGGAGCAGATAGCGCTCATATTGGATTGAATCGTAGATTTGCGACTGGCAGCACGTGCAGCCAGCCTCGGAATCACTCTCGGCAACGGATACAAGCAATCATGCGTGCGCTACCTGCATTCGCAGCCTGCAGCCAAGGTTGGTATGGCACCTTAAGCTTTCCATATTTATTGAATCAGCAGCGTGCACATTTCCTTCTATCACAAGTACAACTAAACGAAGTTCAAAATTAAATTCATTAGATACTTCAATGAAGGCGATACGCTAATGAAGGGTGATCTGCCGATCTCCCTGAAGCGTAAACTCATCGATATGTGTATCCTACCCATCCTAACCTACGGTGCTCAGACTTGGTCTCTCACCGAACTACAAAAATTTCGCCTAGGTTTGCCAAAGAGCTATGGAGCGCAGCATTCTGGGCATAAGAAGAACTGACCGAATACGGAAAGACACGCTGCGCTCCATAACAGGTATAATAGACGTGAGCAAAAAAGCTGCCAGGCTCAAATGGGACTGGGCGAGTCAGGTCGGCCGCATGCACAGGGACCACTGGGCAAGCATCGCCACACAGTGGGTTCCTACTGAAGGAAGGTGCCGTCGAGGCCGGCCTAGAAAGAGGTGTCGGGATGATTTGGACGCCTACCACGAGGACTGGTTAGAGACAGCGCAGCAGAAGAAATTTTGGAAGGAATTGGGGGAGGCCTTTGCCCAGCAGTGGGATGGCTAATATACTTCAAAGATTTCAAAATTCGCCTGCCTGACATCGTAAACCTGGCAATGCATTTGTTGGGCACGCCACAGTTATGGCGGTAAGTCCTCTCTTTGAGGCGTCGCTGGAAAGACCTCACGGTGTCCTTATCTTCCGCATGACGCAGGTCCTCACCGGACATGGCACGTTCGGGAGGTCCCTGCACCGGATTTAAGCGGAAGAGACGCCCAGGTGTCGCCACTGGGCGGAGCATCGCCGTGCCCTCGTGGGGGCGTTCGGCGGCGGAGACCTTTCGCGCTGGGCCTTGGTTCAGGCCATGGTCCGGAGTGAGGAGGAGTGGCAGGCGGTCGCCTCCTTCTGCGAAGCAGTAATGCCATTAAAGGAGGAGGCCAACCGCATCAGGCAACGGCGCTCTCGCTGCCGCCGCCGGGATTCTGATCCCGATTTCCGGCCATTGTAAACGCGGGCTTGCGGTAGCTCGCTGTCCGACCGTCCGGTAACTGTTCGGACCAAGCCCAAGACGTCGACGGCGCGCACTGTTCCCGCGCGCCTCAAGGAGTTGTCAGCAGCAGGAGGGGCTCAGCTGGGTCGAAGCCTACTGGGGACAGGGTTTTCCGAAAGGGAGCTCGTACCCCGGTATGAAGGCTAGAAGGAACGGGATGGGGTTTTTAGTCAGTAAGAACCTGACACTATCTCCCGCTCCGCCCAAAAGCGGGTTTTGTCATAAGATGATTTTCCCCAAAGAAAAAAAAGGCCAGGATTATTTGAAAAGTAGCTCGAGCCCCGGTATGAAGGCTAGAAGGAACGGGGTGGGTTTTTAGTCAGTAAGAGTCTGACACTATCTCCCGCTCCACCCAAGACCGGGGGTTGTCATTGGACGATTTTCGGCCACCGAAAAAAAAGGCAATGCATGGTACTGTTGAATTGACGTAATGGAAAAGTTTGCGATCGATTAAGTGAAATTATATGTTTTAATTATCCCGCAGGAGTTTATTCGATTACGAGAAAAAACCTGTATTCTGCAGAGAAGGAACCAGCTGTAAACCTGACACAAGAATCATTTTTGCACTTGTACAACATTGCAGAACTGCACTCACAGCGCACACACCTAAAAAACTGGCCTGTTGATTAGTGGCACTGTAGTGACACCTTGTATATAAGTATCAGTACCAGTTGACAACTTCTAGCACAAGCTCTAATTAGTTTACTAAATGGCGTTGTGTGAAAGTAGTTGAATAAAAAATAAAATCACTAAAACAAGCATGTACCGATTTCTTGTGTAGGTATATAGGCGACGATCCGTTCCGATCCCGGCTCGCGACAAGTCGTTGCGGTCTCATGGCGATCCGTTACAAGTCGCGACGTCACGCTGACGTGGGTGGAAGAATAATGGTCTTGCGGAGATGGCAGGACAGACTCCCAACGATTTAGTCACTCAGTCATGGAGATGCATTCTTGTGCAAGGTAGATGATGATATGCTCAAAAATATGACAGCACGACTACGAAGTAAGATTTACTATATATAAAGGACGCTTGTAATTGATTTGTTTTGCACATTCTCTGAAAATTTAATACAAAATAAACTGTAAAAAAATTGCTGGTGTGACTTAGTAATAAAAATAAAAATAGAATGGTCCCTAGATATTACACATAACCCACCTCAACATCATCATCATCTTCATTATTTCAGCCGAAAGACGACCACTTGTGGACATAGGCTTCCCCAAGTGTGTGCCACATTGAACGGAGGACAGTTCATTGTAGCGACATTTGATCCGATAAATGCGACACACACTAGGAGTTCGTCTCGCATCCATCGGATTCCTAACGCATTCCCATTTACGGTATCGATTCACCTTGTAAGAAGCCGGTACGCGGGTCCCACTCCAGAACCTTTCGACTCCAACGGCCAACTGCTCTGCGTGCAAAGTGCCCTGCCCATTGCCACTTAAGTTTTGCGGTTCTATGTGCTATTTCGGCAACTTTCGTTCTCCTGCGGATACCTTCATTCCTGATTCGGTCACGCAAGGAAACACACCTACATTCTTACGTTCTTTTCTGAGAAATCATCAAATAACTTCTCTCGCACTGGGTGGAGCGAGAGTGTTAAACATTTTATTGACTAAAACCCCTGTAATTTCAGTTGCCCTGCGCGTTCTAAAGCTGCAGTGACTTCGTAATATCCCGTATACCTACATCTCGTAAGAAAACAATGATTACAGAATGGTATCGAATTCTTCGACCGATTTTTCGCTAACCCAAACTTTTATTGTACTACCCTGTCCCGGTTTAGGACAAGGGGTAAAGCAATAAAACGAATTACATTTTGATATTGCTAATTTTGTCGACTTTTATCTAGTTCTTGGTCTTTTGTGAAAATAGTATCGTTCGTCATCAAGACACTTATTGCTAGTTTTTTTTTTTTTGTGTATACATATATATAATATATATATTATAAAGAGGTAAAGTTTGTACGTAGGGGGTAGTCTCTGGAAGTACTGGTCCGATTGCTAAAATTCTTTCACCAATAGAAAGCTGATTTATTCCTGAGTGTCATTGGCTATATTTTATGTACCTACGCGGGCGAAGCTGAGGGCAAAAGCTAGTATAATATATATTTCTCGGTTTATTATTTAACTGGACATCATTTATTTTCTACTATTAGTATTGTGAAAGTCTGACTGATAGGCAGTTGTTCCATGTAAACACTGTTATGCAGCCAATTTCCCTTTGACTGGAAGCTGATCTCAAAGTAGTAGAGGACAAATGTAGGAAAATTTTACTTTTGACAAAAATGATATACGTAGTGACTTCAATATCAAAACCTACTTATATGTATTTGTATTGTAAGTGTAGCACAACCATCTGGACGTAATTTGGGCACTTAGAACATGAAATGCCACACCTAACACCTACTTACCTTCCACGGCACCAACATCATGCCATCTGGGCTCTTCCCATCGCCACGTACAAAGCCGCTATGTTCTATAATCTTAGGTTCAATTGGGTTAAGTACTTCTATTATTACAAGCTTTTATTTAGTTTCACCTGTCCCGATGTTTGCCTGTAATAAAATCTTGCAAATTAAATTTGATCCACTTTCCGATTACCGATTGAGCTGAAATTGCATGCATATGTTAGTCAGATGACAATGCAATAATGTTATGACATACAGCTGATCTGATGGTAAAACTAAGAGGGCCATAGTCACCTTCCGGCAGTCGCATGTATACCTACCTATCACAAGTCATAGTATTATTATTAAATTAGGTTGTTCATAGTCCGATACATACGTCGATTCTGTAAAATTTAGACAACAACTCGCATTTCACTTCGCTATTCACTCTCACTTCGCATAAGGTTCAAAACGACCTTGATTTTGCATTCTGTAAGCATCACCTAGGCACTTGCGAAGAGAAGTGAGCTCCGAAGCGACTAATACAGAATTTTAGCTATTATGGATGTTTAAATTAAAATATCTTATTTAAAGGAATTTGAGGCAGCTAATAAGTAAAAAAAAAACAGTAAATTCTAAGTTCGTGCCGTGAATATAATCTATGCTTACCTTACGAAAAAAAAATGACTGACAGATAATATCATTAGTAATCTGTGGACAATATTTATGCGTTGAAGTTTTATAGTGCGTTGTATTGTTTTGTTTAGTTTACGTTTTGTTTGTTTTTTGATCGTTCAGTGCCAAAAATAATTGTGAAATAATCATGAAGTAGTTTTATATTTCTGGTTGTAAAGTTCAAAAATAATATTAATAAAAGAAGTGTTTATTTTGTTTTCTAAAACAACAACGTTTCAGTCCAAATGAAACACGTTCCTCTCACCGATCGTCGGCTCAGGTTGAAACTCTGGTAGAGTTTATGCCTAAACAGTATAGGTGGCACTATCAAAACATACAAACAGTGGACTAAGGTTAGCAGTGCTTTTTTTATCTGTTAGAACAACTTAACATTCCTTAAATCAAACCACTTAAGATGTGCGACGAATCTTGGTTTAAAGTGTGTTTAAAAACTTTATTTAAACACTATTTAACTATGGTTTCTTCTATTTTCACTCGTAAAATAGATGCTTTTAATTTGACACTTTGAATCGGGTTCGAGTGCGAAGTGAGCGTCGAAGTGACGGCGGAATTACCTTATAGAATGCCACTTCCTAGGTCATCTCATACTTTATCTGTCAAAATTCCGCGGTCAATTTAGTACTCGCAAACACGCTCGCAAGAGCAGCACTAGTGTAGATTCGAATTATCAACCGAGTTTTAGAATGCCAATCAAGAAACTCACGGCGGATTCAGATGCGAAGTTTAGAATGAAGTCTTACAGAATCACACTGCTGTGACCGTGGCATCACCGCGGGCCCTAACAGAACACCAGCGCTGCGTTATTTATCTTTATAGATATCGCAGCATATGCTGAGTTAGGTGACTTTTTGACCTTACAAAAATTTTAATCTTTTGTGTTTTGTTTTCATACTAAATTGTATGGTATTTTCTGTATTGTTCTGCTTACGTATTCTACTGCTTTTTAATTTAAATGTATGTGTGAGGTTCGAATAAACGTTTTTCTTTCTTTCTTTCTTTTAACTGCCAAGTCAATTTACTTCATGACCTTGATGACTTCATCAAGGTTCTTTATGTACAGACTGAATAAATTAATCGACTTGGTATTACGTATGGATCTCACAACATTTTACGGTAGAAGAATGAGTTGAAGCCTTGGTTCTTTTCCAAATTATCTTTATGATGGCTTAATTATACAGGTATGTATACATAATACCGTGCTATAAAAGGTTGCTGTAGAATTTCTTTTACAGTTCTTAATTTTTTAATTTATCATAGCATGTAAAAACATCATAGCTGGTCTATTCTCGTCGTTTACTGTTTTATTTACTGTTGTTGTTTATTTCAGTTATGATTGAATCAGTGAATAGCGTCAAAATTGTCATCAACAAACAGAAAGCTCTACAGGTTTTTTCCACCAAAAATATGCGAGATAGCTAGCTTGGCGTTAAGGAGATGCATAGCATAGATGTGAAACGGTGTGGTTTGGCGGTTCACACACATTCTTCTCTCGCATCTCTCGTACACATCTGATATTCTTTTGGGTGTACCTACAAAAAGCTAGTTCTAATCGAGAAATTGTGTGACTGCTCACTGCAGTGTTGTCTGAACGATTCATATCATCCAACGATTGTGGGTCGGTCAGAGCCGTAACTTGGGCGGTAACAGTTAGTCACAAGAAAATAATAAGATGCGACGCCTAGGTATCGCCACTGTGTGGAACGCCCGGAGGACACGGTGGAGCACACAGTGGAGGTATGCCCCTCTTGGGCAGTGCATCGCCGTGTCCTCGTGAGGGCGATCGGCGGCGTCGATCTCTCGCGCCGGGCCTTAGTACAGGCCATAGTCCGAAGCGAGGAGGAGTGACAGGAAGAAAAGGCACAAGATGCACCCTGGAAGGGCACTGAAATGTTAAAACTAGGGCTAAGTATACTTAGTAAGTACACATATATTAGGCTTTGTCCTTACTACATACAACATACGATGTTTATCGTGTAAAGACGCGCTCTACAAAGAATATGTCAACTATAATAACAAAAGTTAATGCTTAATGCTTATGTTTTTTTAGATCTAGTTAACTGAGTAAGATTGCTTTTTTCAGGAGGCGTAGTTATAGCAGCTTGCATCAAGTATATAAAAGCTACGCTAGTTACGGCACTGCGAATAGAATTAATATTATCATCATAGTTCGAAAGATGCCACTGTTGGACATAGGCATCCCTCAAGTGCTGCCACAATGAACGGTCCTGCTGTGCGTCTCGCATCCATCGGATTCCCGCAACCCTTACCAGGTCATCGGCCCACCTTGGAGGAGGCCTTCCGACTCTACGTCTTCCTATATTATTATTATATTATATTATCATGTTACTATCTATTTACCGCGACGTCGCTTCCGCGGCACGACTCACAGGAAGCTGAGGCCATTCATATTTGCGTCACACAAATTTCATATTTTTTACAAGCTTCACACACAGGTGATGTACGAGCCTATACCGCGGTTTTTCAGAACGTCGGTTTCACTCTCGGCTCGTTGGTCAGCACCATCGATCAGCATCGACAGCACACTCGACCAGCATCGAATAACGAGTAAAATAGTTGTATTGTAGTCGGATTAAGGTTAACATGTCTTGTTCGGAGTCTGAAGCTTTATGTTTTCTTGGCACACCAAGAAATCAAGACAAAAAAATCGAAGTGCCCGAAGGTTTAAGTTAAAAGTTGGATTGAGAAAACGCAAGGATTATTGGATGAACGTTTAATTCAAGTTTGTTTTTTCAGCAGAACCACTAGATCACGGCACTAGATCACAAAGGGCAAATGCTAGTACCAAATATACACACTTTAGTGTAATAGTGAGATAAAGGTCAATATAACGCTAGAAAACTTAGGTATACTTTAATACACAAATAATTAAAGCGCTCTCTCAAATTCTAAAAATAACCGACTCTAATATTTTTGGAAAGTACCGGAAAATGTATTTGAATTTTTGATATCTAAATTATTTATTAACTCGCGAAAAATATTTTCGGCAACTTTTGAATGAATTAAGATCTAAGTAAATTTAGTTTTTTTTTATTTTAATTACGTTCTCAGTTAAAGAAAAAAGTGTAGTCAAGATCTCATTTTCCTTGCATGGGGGAATTTAAAACGTATTACCTAGATATGGTTGATTTTCCAATTTATAGCATTGTAATTTTAATTTTCAAGATTTTTAAGGCTTCGTTACGTTTTTTAAAACGTCAACATTTATATAGTTTAGTATCTAAATATGATTTTAGTGCGACCTTATACTCGTAATAAGGGGCACCATTAAAATAACTAGATGCATCTTTCCATAATGGAGTGTATTGTGCTCATATTTTACCTTAATATTATCATTGTCGGCACTGTAGGTCTATCATTAGAAAACAATTATGTTGAGAATTAGATTTTTGAATTATGACTGTTTGATGCCAAAATAATATAAGAAAAAATAAAGGAAAAACTGACTGACTGACATATTAACGCACAGCCGAAACTATAGGGCCTAGAAGCGTGGCATTTTGCACGGGGTATTCTTTCATGATGTAAGCGAGCACTAAGAGAGGATTTTTCAAAATTCGGAAGGCCATGATACGGAGATCCAAAGTTTGTATAGAGAAACCTACTTTCACGCGGGCGAAGCTGCTGGCAGAAGCTAGTCTAAGATATTTCTTTTTCTACACCTTGGCAACTTATTACGTCATGTTCATCGGTACTCAAAAGAAATGCTTTCATAATGATCGCGCCATCAATCTTCAAATATGCTGTATAATTTTCTAAGATCTAGATTTCAGAGAAAAATGCTTTAAATTTTTTAGGGATTCCAAATCGCACATAGTAATGATCTAATCAATTATTCCAGCATTTATTTATATATCTTCTTCATTATGATATTGTCCAGCGATGTTTTTAAGAATATCGTAAAAATAAAAGAACAAGATTTGTTTTTTATTGTAAGTAAATTATTGGTCACGGGTTCGAGCCCTGCCAGGCGCATTACTTTGTGTAATTTATTTCATCACCACTGCTCTCAAAACGGTGAAGGAAAACATCGTGAGGCAACCGGCATGTCCTACTCGTAGATCCAAAAATTCGAAAGACATGTGACATTCACCAACCCGCACTGGGCCCGCGTGGTGGATTACGGCCCAATCCTCCTAGATAGGAGGCCTGAGTGGCAGCAGTGGGAACATCAAAAAAAGGCTGATGATGATGATGATGATAAAATTAATTGAAGTTATTTTTGGTTTGTTTATCAAACGACGTCGGAAACTTAATATTAACTGAGCTAAGTATTTAGGTATACTAAACCTTATAAACTTTCAGTTGATATGATGATGATGATGAAACTTTATAAACATGGTATATAATACAAACATCAAAATACAAAATAATACTGGCATCATTGCCACGTCGAATGGCAGAGAGTTTCGCATCCATCGCATTCCCGCGATTGTCACCAGGTCATCGATCCACCTGGGCTGGGAGGCCTACCAACACTGCGTCTTCCGGTGTACGGTTGCCATTCCAGAACCTTTTGGCCCCATCGACTATCTGTTCTGCGAGCAATGTGCCCTGCCCACTTTTTTTTTTCTTCTACGGGGTAAATCATCTTATGACAAAACCCGCTCTGGGTGGAGCGGGAGATAGTGTCAGATTCTTACTGACTAAAAACCCCACCCCGTTCCTTCTAGCCTTCATGATACGGGGCCTCGAGTTTCCTTTCAGATAACTCTGGCCCCGGTAGGCTTCGACCCAGCTGGGCTCCTCCTGTTGCTCACAACTCCTTGAGGCGCGCGGGAACAGTGCGCGCCGTCGATGTCTTGGGCTCGGTCCGGATAGTTACCGGATGATCGGACAGCGAGCTACCCATGACTCACCGTCCGCGAGCCCGCGTCTACGGTGTCTGGAAATCAGGATTGGAATCCCGGCGGCGGCGGCGAGGGCGCCGTTGCATGGTTCAGTCGGCCTCCTCCTTTGCTAGCATTACTGCTTCGCAGAAAGAGGCGACCGCCTGCCACTCCTCCTCGCTCCGGACCATGACCTGAACCAAGGCCCGGCGTGAGAAGTCTCCACCGCCCCCACGAGGGCACGGCGGTGCTCCGCCCAAACAGGGCACACCTCGACTGTGTGCTCCACCGTGTCCTCCGGGCGTTCCGCACAGTGGTGACAATGATCCTCTGGCTTGCTTTCAGTTTTGCCACCGGTCGCTTTCGCAGCGACGGCGCTCTATAAATGGCCATGGATCGAACGACACCTGCGTAGAGCCTCCGGTAGGAGGCGTCTGGACCCCCTGAGTTGAGCAGGAGCCACTTGAGGGCAGCCCCAGTCTCATCCAGTGAAAAGTCATTGCGGAGTGTTGCTCTGCCCAAGCAGGGCACACCTCGACTGTGTGCTCCTCCGTGTCCTCCGGTCGTTCCTCACAGTGGTGACACCCGGGCGTCTCTTCCGCTTGAATCCGGTGCAGGAACCTCCCGAACGTGCCATGTCCGATGAGGACCTGCATCATGCGGAAAGAAAGGACGTCGTGAGGTCTTTCTAGCCACGCCTCAAAGAGGGGACTTACTGCCATAATTGTGGCGTGTCCAGCACTGGGTTGCGATAGTCGCTGACGCCATTTCATCATGAGATCCCGCTGGAGCTCTGTCCGCGCATATCGTGCATGTGTGCAAGGACTGTTGCCTCCAGATCCCACGATGGTAGGCCAGCCAGAAGGCTTGCCACTTCGCGGGAGATCGTGCGGTATCCCCGCACCATCCGTATTGCCATGATCCTCTGGCAGGCGTTCAGCATGGTCGCCGGTCGCTTTTGCAGCGACAGTGCCCACACCGGCGCCCAGTAAAGGACCATGGACCGAACTATTCCCGCGTAATGCTATAAGACCTTGCTTTGCTCCAAATTTCAGGATACTGGGTCAACAGGAAGTAGTCTATGAATTTTGATTCCTTTGAGAGTGTCGAAATATACATTTTTTACGACATAAACGGCGGTATCTTGTTTTTCCGTTAACACAGTAGTTTGATTTTTTCACAGCTTCAAGGAATCGTAGACCCGAGTATAAGCTTTTAATTTCAACTCGATACCTCCACGCGTTCCCGAGATAAAGCGTCTTGACAGACAGACCGACAGACGTCAAAATGATCCTATAAGGGTTCCGTTTTTTCTTTTTTAGGCACGGAATCATTTCTAAAAAATTAACCGTTGATCGTAACCTGTATACAGATACTGTTTAGCAAACTGCATTTTGTTTATGGCATACTCGTATAAGGCGTATAGTCCTTTAAAACTCTGGCCAGAGTTAAATGCACACATACTCGTAATGCCGCCTCGGCGCGGTTCCGACCAGTTGCGCCCGGATAGAGCCCCATATTGATTGATTTACATAGGTATGCTACGTACCGTCCATCCATCCGGCCATCAGTTAGTCGATCTAGTGTTTTGTCAAACAATTGACTGTCGGGATAGCGTTCAGTCGAGATAAACTCCATAGTGTTCTATCGGTATACTGCAGCTCGGGATAGTGATCTGTCGGGACTTCATTTGTCAGAATAGTGTGGTACAATCATTCTGAAGAACACTTAACCGGAGTTTTGTTTTGTTTAAACATTGTCTGAAGATAAACATTTGAAAGGAGTAGAGAAAACAAGCGATAAATACTAGATAAAAAACTACTATCAAGTTGCTAGGTTTTCTTTTGCAAAAGTATTAGTCAAACGAAAAAATCATATGATGAAAATGTTATAGGCTTAGAACATGTATTTTTTCAAACTTTTTGACCAAGCCATTACCGTGGAGTAGGCTTCAGAAAAACACTGTTTTATGGTTCTGCTCGGAAGCTAGGGCCTTAAAACGTCGGACTCACGCTGTGGGAATTTCATCTGACCTCCTTTTGACTCATGCTGGAGTTATTCGTGAAGCAGGAAACTGAGTGAGCTAACTAGTTGTTACCTGCTATAAAAACAATATTATAATCGTGATCGTTTTAGTATTTTGTAATTATAAGGCCATCTTCTCCTTTTTAGCGTGTCGATGGCAAAACTAATTACATTTCTTGCCAGGCCCAGTATTCGGCCACGGCAATGCCGTCCTCTGATGCTGTCATTAGATCCCTACGTGAACAGGTAATAGGTCACGTCATGCAGGATGGAAGGTGGAACATGGTCTGGTGGCCATTAGATGAGCTTACTTCCTACTGAAAGGACAAGTCCGCATAAAAACGAAAGAGAATAATGTGGAGTTTCTTGCCCATTTTTCTACTTAAGAACCATGCACTAGCTTCTGACGTTTGATAAATGCCCAGGTAGACTTAATAATTATGTTAAAATAATTTAAAAACATGATTTTTGAATTTGATGCCTTTATTATTCATTTATATAATCTTCATTCAACAGAAAGTACATAAGCGGATTTAATGTCTTAGGCATTCTCTGCCAGTCAACCAAGGGTGCTGCAGAGACAATATGGTAGGCGCATAAAAAGATTTTTTTTATTAAACAAGAATGAGGCCAGCCTTTGTTGAAGGAACAGAAGTAAGATTTTAGCCAATGAATTTCTGACACACGCTCGCGCTCCGCCTAAGAGCGGAAGAAGTCATCCAATGACATTGCCATCTAAAAAAAAATTAGCCAAACAGATAGGCTCTAAACCGCTGTCGATGATTGTCGAATCCAATTTAGAACTTCACTCTGCCTTGTCCAACCTTGGAGCAAACCCAAGAAACTTCACTCAGCAGTGCACTTCAGAACACTTACTAGACCTGCAATTCTTATTATGTTCTACGTATAATATAGCGCCACTATCCACCGCCTTTGCACCCATAATTTTAAGTTTATGTTTATGTTATCTTACTTTTTGGTGTACAATAATAGTGCATTATGATTTGTATGTAAATGTGTAATGTTAGTGATTACAGTCGAGACGGAATTTAAGAGGGTCCTTCTCCACTCGCTTATCGTAAACATCGAAAATGGTTTAATTCATGAATCCCCAAGCGACCACCGGTGGCCGCGCATCTATTGTCTTACTATTGTGTCTCTAATTGACGGTATCTGAAGGGTTAAAAGCTTGTTACTTCATTTAATGCAATCTAACGCGATGTTTGACGAAAAGGCAACGCAAAAAAAGAGAGATAACGCCTGGAAACTCTGTTAGTATTCGGTAATTCCGAGATTTACTCGAAAATTTCACAAAACTTGCTCCAGGAAATAGCTGTTTTTTTTAAACCCTTAAAAGTTTTTGGAAAAAGTTGTCATCATTTAGAATCTTAATAAAATTTGCAAGGTCTCTAGAGGATAACTTTTTGACTTTTTTAATTTTTAGGCAAATTATGAAGTGTCAAAGTTCATACAAAATAGGACATTTTCAGAGGTTTTTACTGGATTAGTTTTACACAAATTTAGAAATTGGTTTCTTTAGAAACCTAAATAATATCCACAAGATACTGTGTTTCCAAAATATCTAATGAAAAGTGTGTAATAACGTCATAATCAGTTATGAGCGGTTGTATGAAAAACAGTGAAAATGTGAGTCGTGATGCACCCGAGACATGGCGAGGGTCTTAAGAGAGCCGAGAACGGTAATCATTAATTACTCACATGTATCATACGACATTTTTCAATACACTTGTGAAAAAAATAACTGTGACACTTTTGTGGCGGTATAAATCTGTTTTCATATGCGCTTATTTTTTTGTCTTTCCTTTAGCACTTGTGCAAAGCTTGGCCAGTCCGGGTTCGACGCGAATCAACTAGCCTACTTATTTGCTATAAGTAACCGTAGAAAACTTGTTGCTCTTTTGCAGAACAATATGTTGAAATGAAAAAATCCAGCACGTTCGGAGAGGAATCCATGTAGATAAAATGTTTTCGGAAGTCTGCTACTTTTGTATTTATTTTTGTTGTCTGTGCAAGCAATCTGCGTAACAGCCAATGTCTGAATTCAGAATGATTGCGTTTTTCGTGCTTTTTTTTACAAAGTATTTAGTTTGAATACGTATTTACTTTTTACCGAGTTCTTCTTCCTATACCTACTCCATTTGTTTAGGTAGTTACCTAACTAAATATTAGCATGTCAATCTAAATAAAATCTAATAAGTTTATCTAAAAGTGTATAATTATAGTTAGGTATTTACCTAAATTGACGTTAGATAATTAACAAAATTGTAATAATGTTTGTACCTATGTCTTATTGAAATAAAGGGGCATCAAGATTGTTTAAGTAAAGTTAACTACCTAAACAGATGGAGTATAGTTTTAAACATCGATGCGTTAATAGATAATTTGACTACTTAATGAAAATAACAAGATTATTTCTTTTCCGTTGCTAGTGTACCAAACTCGTAGTTTCACAAACATAAGAATTTGAACACGGGATAATTATAAACTCAGATTATAAACTATACATATACTTCTAGCTACCTATTC
Organism: Mythimna lalbum; assembly: GCA_949319445.1. Classification (NCBI taxonomy): domain Eukaryota; kingdom Metazoa; phylum Arthropoda; class Insecta; order Lepidoptera; family Noctuidae; genus Mythimna; species Mythimna lalbum. The sequence goes on from OX439344.1 coordinate 22,119,632, forward strand.
CGAGAATCTTGGCTATTTAACTATACACATGGGCCACAAAAAAGCCGTTTCAAGCTTCTTTTTGAGGCGGCCTTTTTTTGTGGCTGTACAAAAAAAAACGATTGAAGCCGCTTCAAGCCTCTGCGGCCAGAAGCTGTCGCGCGCTTCAGCTGTTTTTTGCGGCGGCTTCTAGCTTTGTTTTGTGGCCGCTTCTAGCATATATTTGTGTCGGCGTTTTTTTGAGGCCCGTGTGCGGGGCTAAAAAAAACTGGGACACGCCCCTACTCCAGGGTAGCCCTCGAAATTCAAATTTCGAAAGTTTGTTATGCTTTTGCAGCTCAATATCGCATAGTATGGCAACACAAATTACATTTGCGGCAACGGCATGTAGAATGATATTTACACAACTATAGTCATTAAAACCAGCATCATAATTCTCTAACTTGGCTCAAGTTAATTGTGCCAAGTTGGCTAGACATTAAAATGGCACACTTTAGCTCTTCTCTAAGTTAGAGAGTTCTGGTTTTAATCAATATAAATGTGTAAATACATACATGTCATTCCGGCAAATATAATATTAAGTATCTAGGTACACTAATATAATAAAGAGGTTAAGTTTGTTTTGTTGGAGGTAATCTCAAATTTTTTCACCGATAGAAAACTGCTTTATTCCTGAGTGACAGGCTGTGTTTTATGTACGCGGGTGAAGCCGCTGGCATAAGTTAGTTTTAAATATATTTACGTTACTATTCGATACTAAACTGAAAATCACAAAATATGTATATTAAAATTCGAATTTTACGGGCAAATCTCTTTTTTATATGGTGTGGAAAATTATTGAATAGCAACCCCCGCTCTTGGGCGAAGCGGGAGATAGTGTCTATCTCCCGCTACGCCCAAGAGAAGGCTAGATGGAACGGGGTGGGTTCTTCGGATTACCCTGGCCCCAGTAGGCATCGACCCGGCTGGGCCCCTGCTGTAGCTGACAACTCCTTGAGGCGCGCGGGAACAGTACATCAACCCTCTGGAAGCTGTCACTTCGCTTTCACAGGTATTTATTTATTAGGTACTAAATCAACCCAAAACCAGGGGTGTAGTTATCGTTATTCATTGGCCATCTTCATCCTGATCTATCGCGACTCAGTTTTTAAGGGCCTAAGTTTTAACATGGGAATGTTTGATATAGGAACCCTTTGGGACTAGCTACGCCACTGACTATGACACTATTATTGAATAGTGTTAATCGTGTAATCAACGGCACTGTCATACAAGTTGTCCTGTCACTAATGCAGCCAGTATATATTTAATGGAGACGATTTAAATCCTTTATCCTGAGCTTCATACAGATCGCATTTCATATGTAAATCTTACACCACCAAGTTGCTTCCGTCTTTTGTGGATGCAATTAAGAAACCAATTATATTCACAAACAGAACAATTATATTCACAAACAGAACAATTATATTCACAAATGGAACAATTAGTAGAATCCTCACAACAGCCTGTATAAACGTACTGTTTATTCAAGTTGTGGCGTTGAAATATAATTTATGTTTGGCGAAACGGCATGAACCCGTGTCACGGACAGGGAAAATGTGTAATTATTAGATTAATGGGAACACACCCTGTATCTAATCTAACGACTTAGTAATACTTCATTTCTCCTAAACCCTTCAGATACCGTCAATTAGAGACACAATAGTAAGACAATAGATGCGCGGCCACCGGTGGTCGCTTGGGGATTCATGAATTAAGTCTACTTTTTATCCGACTTCAAAAAGGGAGGTTCTAAGTTCGGTTGAATGTATTTTGTTTTTTTGTTTATGTAAGTTGGCCGATGTCTCGGTCCATTGTGGGCCGATCTTAGAATTATTTTTTTGATTGAAAGGTTATGCTTCAAATTGGATCCAAGAAATTTTGTTATGATCTGATGATAAACTTTGAAGATATGGAACAGAGCTCATAGTAAGACAGCAGAACTGCTGTAACAAGTAAAATTGATTTGTTTATACATGTTGTTTGACTGAAAGAAGATGGGGGATATATCGGACTGATCTGATGATGAAGCCGGAAGGTAGGCCTTTGGCTTATTGAAATTTTCAAGCAATGATTTAATCATTTAATTCTAACCTCACTATGGAACTTGCAAACTGTTTAAGTTTGGCAGAGGGTTACTTTCTAAATGTGGTACCACAATCAAAAATTGTACATGTAGCTCTTTTTTTTTAGGTGGGAAAATCATCATAACCTCTCCTGTTCTTGGGCGGAGCGGGAAGGCGTGTCTGACTTTTACTGACTAAAAACCCACTCCTGCTCTCCTCTTCTTTCTTTGCCATTGTTCCAGGGCTCCAGGGATCTCTTTCGCATCACCCATGGCTCCAGAAGGCTTCGACCCTGCTTGGCTCCTACGGTTGCTGACAACTCCTTGAGGCGCGCGTGGAACACTACGCGCCGTCAACGACTTGGGCTCGGTCCGGATGGTTACCGGACGGTCGGACGACGAGCTACCCATTGCTCGCTGTGCGCAAGCCCGCGGCTACAGTATACCTGCAGCTCTGGTGAATAACACTCGTGAATCCCAATCTGACACAAACTTCAAATGCAACTAATTCCAAGCAGTAGTAACTACAAGATAATAGAAAAACATTGTGGGCTTAAATTATTTCTAAGCGCTAAGCAAATGCGCCTTATCGCGTAATAGACACTTACATTTTATGTTCATTGCAAATTAACTCAAGCGTTTATGAATGAAAACAAAGGAGAACTATTCGGTTACTGTTTTCTAAAGTATCAACTCCCTTGAAACGTGAGTATAAATCGCTTTCATTATCGAATTTACAGTCACGACCGTTGTAAGTTTCACTGTTAGTTAATTATTGTACCTACAGGTACAGAAATAATTACATATTACCTCGAGAAGTTAGTTTCAACTCAGTACCTATTGTTGCGATAGGTAAATTTAAGGAAGCATCAGCATTTTTTGAAAAACTAGATATATCTTACACGCCACTTTTTTGCAGCATCTCCTATGCAATCACCAGGGTTACTACGTCACGCTTAGGGAGCCGCTACATCACACCTTCTTCTACCTGCCCTTATCCCTTATTACTTGTGGTCGGCGCAACACGTTTTTTTTCTTCCATTCTGTCCAATACCCCGTCACACTATCACTAACTCCGTTTCTTTCATATCACTCTTCACACAATCCATCCGTATTTTCTTTGGTCTATAAAGCTGTATAGGCCTTCAGCGCTATTACGCTACCCCTATAAAACAAGTACGCCGTGACTACGCGACTGCTACACAACTCAATCTATCGAGCTTCCAGATGGCCTCAGGTATGAACCACGCACTCTGTGGCCTGGTGTAGCATCCACTGTCGTCATCGTGTGGCACTTAGTCCAAGTCAGTGATGGAAACATGAAATATCTACTGTTTGAGTTACTAGTCCTTGATTCTGGCGGCAGTGGAGGGAGTTTTCAGACTCTATTCTTTCACATTTTTATTGCTGGGCACTTGTTCAGCGTTGTTTCTATCAAAAGTATTTAAAAAAAAAACCGGCCAAGAGCGTGTCAGGCCATGCTCAGTCTAGGGTTTCGTAGTTTTTCCCATCCGTTCCAATAAGTCAGTTAAACAATCCAAAAAATCAATCCTAAAAAATAAACATACTAAATACCATGCATATACCCACCGCCCATCTCTCCCCACTCAATTGGGGTAGGTGGCTATTTGGCGGGATGTTTTCGAGTGAAGTTTAATGTCTGTTTATTTATTTCATTAATTGTTCGCAGATTGATTCCTATTGGATATGATTGAAAGTTGGTAGGTATCTTTTTTTTACGGTGGGCAAAAGTCATCCAATGACAACCCCTGCTCTTGGGTGGAGCGGGAGATAGTGTCAGGCTCTTAGTGACTAAAAACCCACCCTGTTCCTTCTAGCCTCTTCATACCGGGGCTCGAGCTTCCTTTCGGATAACTATGGCCCCAGTAGGCTTCGACCCAGCTGGGCCCCTCCTGTTGCTGACAACTCCTTGAGGCGCGCGGGAACAGTGCGCGCCGTCAACGTCTCGGGCTCGGTCCGGACAGTTACCGGACGGTCGGACAGCGAGCTACCCATGGCTCGCCGTCCGCAAGCCCGCGTCTACGGTGACCGGAAATCGGGATCGGAATCCCGGCGCTGGTGTCGGCGAGAGCACCGTTGCCTGATGCGGTCGGCCTTGCTAGCATCACTGCTTCGCAGAAGGAGACGACCGCCTGCCAGTCCTCCTCGCTCCGGACTATAGCCTCAACCAAGGCCGGGGGCGGAGACCGCCGAGGCGCGAGAGGTCTCCGCCGCCGATCGCCCCCACGAGGACACGGTGATACTCCGCCCAAGCAGGGCAAACCTCGACTGTGTGCTCCACCGTGTCCTCCGGGCGTTCCATACAGTGGCAACACCCGGGCATCTCTTCCGCTTGAATCCGGTGCAGGAACTTCCTGAACTTACCATATCTGGTGAGGACTGCGTCATGCGTAAGGTAAGAACGCCGTGAGTTCTTTCGAGCCACGCCTCAAAGAGCTAGGGAACTTACCGCTATAGTTGTGGCGTGCCCAGTTGGTTGGTATCTCAAATGGCCACTTGAGATACAAAACTGGACAAGTTGTAATAGAAGGCGCGATCTTGGTAAATGGAATTATTGAGATTTTATTGTAATATTGTTTGCCTCAGCGATGTTTAGCGAGAAAGTTGACAATCGGATCTATACAAAGTTATTTGTAAAACACTGGCAACCTCTCAAGACTATGTTCAACATCACAAACAACTTTTGTCCTATTACTTTTTAAATTGACATATTTTAGTTCATCAGATTTTCATACAAAAATAAAAATACTTAAATTGAACATTAAAATAGAATGTTAAGGTTGCTATGACTAGTACAATTTATTAATAACCCTGTATAAATCATAAAGACTAGGTATACCTATAGCTTTCTCGGCCGGCTTAGTTGATCCAAACGTACATGGAACATTTGCTGCCAAATACCACAGAATTCCCTGCCGGAATCTATATTTCCTGATCACTACAACTTAGGGATCTTTAAGTCGATAGTGAATAGATTACTTCTATGCAAGTTTGCTCCATCGTCACTTTCCGTCATGGATGATAAAGTGGTCAAGCGCGAGCCTAAAACCAAAAATTACTCTTACTTTTTTATGTCTGTATCAAAAACAGACATAAAGTTATAAGTGTGTGGTGACAAATATCTACTGCAAATCATTGTTACATTCGTATTCATAGCCGAGGTAGTATGAATGTAAGATCTTAGCCTACCCAAATAATGCGTAGAAAAACAAACTATCCACATGCCATTTATGTCACTTGTGGCACTGTCATTAGTGTCAGTCTGTCACCTCACCCGCCAAACATATTTCAACAGTGCGTCGGCTTTTTTTGCGGAGTACGGCTTTCTGACTGAAACTGAATTATTTTACACGAAGCACAAATTGTAAAATAAACTATTATTATAACAAATACTGCAACTAATACTTTGAATATAAAATGTCAAGATTAGGTGCTCTGCATTTGACTCACCATACTGGAGCAAAACATTCTGGAACAGTAATATTTTTCCATGGATCGGGTAATAATTTACATTTTAATAACCTTTCCGTAAATAAGTTCTCTATTACAGGTATGTATAATTAAAAATGTAGGAATATAAGACCCAATTAAACGTAAAAAATCTGCTAAACAAAGTAGTTCGTAAACTCTCTGGATTATTTAAAAAGTTTAATTGGCTCTTATTAACCCATTCGCTGCGGCGGCAAAAATAGCAAAAGGCGTCCCCTTTCGCCATTTTTTGATTTAAAGGGTCAGTGGGTTGTCTTAGGGGATATTTGTATACCACTCAATGTGGCAGAACACTTTAAATCATCATCATCAGACTTTTTAATTTTCCCTTACTACGACTCAGGCCTCCTCTCTAGGAGATAGGTTGTCCGTAAACCACCACGCAGGCCTAGTGCGTTTTGGTGAATGTCACATGTCTTTGAATTTTTGGTTCTAGGACATGCCAGTTTCCTCATGACGTTTTCGACTTTAAATATTTTGAAACAGAGCAGTGATGGCCGAGTGGTAATGGCTCCGACTAACGAGTCGTAGGTCTTGGGTTCAAACCGTGCCAGGCGCATTACTTTCCGTAATAATTTTCATCACCGCTGCTTTCAAAACGGTGAGGGAAAGCACAGCAAGGAAACCGGCATTTCCTAGAACCAAAATATCGAAGACATATGTGACATTCACCAAGCTGCACTGGGCCCGCATGGTGGATTACGGCCCACTTTGTCTCCTATAGAGGAGGCCTGAGTCCCAGCAGGGGGTACATTCAAAAAGGCTGAAGATGATGATGATGAATTGTACTGTGTGCACAAATAAAGTTTTAGTATTTGTATTAATTAAATTAAAACGTTTTTATGAACAAACATAATAATTCTGATTACAGGATCTTCAGGGGTTGATATGAAAGAATGGGTAAGATTAATGGTATCAAATTTCTCATTTCCTCATATCAAAGTTTTGTACCCAACCGCACCCCTCCAGCCTTACACGCCAGCGGGCGGGCAAATGAGTCAAGTTTGGTTTGATAGAGCTGGTATCAGTGTTAACGTGCCTGAACAGGAGGATTCACTTGCTAAAATAGAAGTGGAAGTAAAGAATCTCATTAAAAAAGAAAATGATGCGGGGATACCTACTAATAGGATAATTATTGGTAAGTACGTAAAACTGCACTCAGATAAAAAGTAGCATAAGATATTCAAAAATAGAGTAGCTCTATGTTTTGATTTCTCCATAAAAACTTTCATCCCCATGAAAGGATGGTATAGGTAGAAAAGATTTTCCATAATACACCCCATATTTTGGAAAATCCTTTCTTAATGCTCCCCTACATCATAAAAGTAAACCATATACATAATTTCACACTCCTAGTCCCAGTAGTTTCGACTGTGTGCTGATTCAGTTGTTTATATCATCATTATAAGAATAAGAATATAGATAACATTTGTTATCAACTATGACATGGTTTAAAATGTAGGTTATAATATTTCAAGTTAATCACAGCATCATATTAATGTTTATTCAGTGTGCAAACAATGATTTTAACTTGTTTCACATGTTGGTTTTCAGGTGGATTCTCTATGGGTGGTGCGTTAGCATTCCATACCGGATACAGATGGGATAAGAATGTAGCTGGAGTATTCGCATTCAGCTCGTTTTTAAATCAGAATTCAGCTGTGTATCATGAGCTGAAACAGTCCTACGGGACTCTGTGTAAGTATTAACATTTTCATTTAACATGACAATATGAAGCTCGTGACTTATTTCGTTTTTTAGTCCCTTACTGATCTGAAGATGCTTATAACCTAAATTAATATGCTTGTTCCACCAAAATCACTTAAATCAGCCCCCCAGCCCTGCGTCAAAAAATAACCAGAGTCGAATAGAGTCACAACCTTGGGTCATTCTTTTATAACTCGAGTAGTTACCCTAGAGTTACCCCAACTAACCCTAACTCTGAGCAGGATATGTTGGAGTAAGCGGTCAATGCTTGACATTGACAGTTGAACTCCATTCGCATTCAAAAATGCCAGGGTAGAGTAATTACCTTATGATGTCATTAGAGTTAACTCTAATCTCAAATTTGAACATAGCCCAGGGGACTACACGCACTTAGTGTTACCATGTCAAGAGTAACTATAGTTTCTTGCCGGTTCTTTTCCATAGGAAAAAACCAATTTGGAACCATGCACTAGCTTCTGACGTTTTATAAGTGCCAATGTGAAATAAATTTTGGTTATTTTTTTTGTTTCACTATGATCCACAAAGCTGTGGATTGTCGAAGAACTAATAAGCATTAGTTACTCACTTATAGTCCCTTACTGAAATAGTACTTACTAAAAGCATGAAGAATTTTGCAGGTTCAATTCCAACTACGCCACAGAGACGAGTTATTGTAAACTCGTCACAGAATTTACAAAGAATTTATAGAACTTAACAATTTGTGGTAAATCACACTGTGACAAGCTCACAATAACCACAGAGGGGTTATTTTAGAAAACTTTATCTAGTACCTCAATGTTATCTCGTTTATAGACTGATATTAAATTTTACTTTTCACATATTGTTATTTTGTCAGTGGTATTTTATTTAGAAGGGTCTATAAAAGAATAGCACTTATTAGTTCTTAGATAATCCCCAGCATAAGAGATTGTGGTGGAACATTGAGTGTTGTATTCGTTGTATTAGTTCTCGAGGAGACTGATTTAGGCAAACATAGTGGAACGAGTGAATTAATATGGCTAGTCCCAGTTAGACCATTTTGTTTATTTAATTTGCCCTTTCATGCCCTTTTTATCCTGTATGTTTAATCCATTCATTGACTAATAATTGTAGCTTAGGTGGCATTGATAATGCCTGCTAAAATAAAACAAACCAAAATTATTGAAAATGTGTGAACTTAATAAAATTGTTCATTTAGACTACATGAAAAGGAAAATTATTATGGAAGAGAGCAAAGAGTATGTATTGCTGTCTCATGTGTAGTATTGCCGTAGCTTTAAGGCACTCTGTTATAGAATGGTATGTTTACAGTAAATACCAAAAATACCATTAGAATTATTATATAGTATTATATAGAGCCTAGAAAATGTACTTTTTATATCAGCATTATAGAAATAACTGTGGAAAAAGTTCTTTGACCTTTTCCTAATATCTCTACGTAGGTTCCCGAAAAAGAAATAATTTATTTATTTTCATTACTAGATCACGTAAACCATCACAATACATGTTGATTCAAGACAGCTTTATGTCTTTATTTCCGTTTTTGAAATTAAGAATGCCAACAAATGTATGAGTGTCAGAGTCATTTCAAGACTAACACAGACACCCATTCATTTATTTTATAGTCAAGACGAGTTTAGTGATTAGTACCTACACACAATTATTCTTGCGATACATGGTTGACGATGTAGAATATAGTGTACCTAGTGTGTAATTAGCATATTCATGAGTAATGTTAACCCTAGAAAGATAACCTACGCCTCAGAGGCGCCCGCGTTGGTTTGACATCGCTGTTTCTTTCTAATGAGCGCGCGTATCGACCTGTCCTTCTAATTTAGCTCAATGGATGGTGCACAGCATCGCAGGACGGCCGTTTTTACGCGGTAAGTACGATAGTTTTGCAGTTATGACTAAGTTTTGCGCTCCAAAGGCGCATGGTTATCTTTTGTGTGACATTTAGTGAAAGTAAGGATTTGTTTATTCTTTTATAAAATGTTTATAATAATTGTTTATTTCTCTTTTTTAGCATGAAATCTTTTCGCCTTCATTATGACGAGCCGGAGAACATTAACTGATGATGTAATATCTAGGTTGATCGCTGGGGAGGAAGAAAACGAGCATGAACGAGAACTAGAAACTGACAGTGAGATAGAAGATCATTTGAGTGACGATGACATACAGAATGGTTTCGAAGACGAGTTTATCGATGATGAGGTGCCACAACAATTAAATTATACACAAAATGAAGATAATGTAAGTCCGCCTGTATCTTCAGAGCCCACTGGAACTTCAGAATCATCCCGGCGCGCAGCGTGACCACCGCATAATTGTTCCTGATTGTTATGTTATATATTGTCACAACATTCTTGCGAAAAATGAAAAGCCTCTAAAGGAAGGAAAGGAAGGAATTATATGAAAAGTTAAGCATATCAGAATCGTGGATGAAGGAAAGACTGGAAGGTCCTACTTTGCCAAAGCATGTGCGAGATAATATCGCAAATATTCCCTCGAAACCGGTTGTGCAGAACTATACAGATAATGAAAAAGTAACCCCAGCCAAGAAAAGACGATACTCCACCTTATGCACTAATAAAAAAAAAGAATATCTAAGATTACTTGCGCCATACGCCAGAAAACAGTTTGCGGCGAAAATAAAAATCATGTTTGTTTTGAATGCCTATCAAACCAAATTTGATCGAAATAATTATAGTTTTGACTGATTTTTATCTTAATTAATTATTTAGTAAGAAATAATATAATTAGTTTTATGAAAAAAGATATTATTTTTTGATACTACGGTCCTATAAACAGAAGAAAGCAAATTTTGTTGATTTTTTCAAGAGGTTTTTTTGATTTAAGTTTAATGATTAAAATACATAAAATATTTAACTAAAATAGTTTTTTATTATTAGTTCATTAAACACATTATTAAAAAAAAAAGTAAAAAATATAATAAATAGGTATTTCATAAAAAAATAACAATAATATATCGTGCGCCTCAGAAGCGCATGGTTATCTTTTGTGGCCGTCAAAATATGGTTATCTTTCTAGGGTTAATAAATATTGTAATATCTATTACGTTCATCCTACTACATGTTACTTTTATATTTAATTATTCAAACTATCAGTCTCAACCACATATCGACGATGAAGTGACAAGAACCTCTATCTACCAGAACATAATTTTGTTATTGTGTTAGTTCATTAGGTGATCTTGTCAGCAAATTGGATGCATAGTTGCTTAATAGTTATTGTCAGTTATAGTTAAAACGTTAAAAAATAAGATATAAAGTTAGCTGCTTTTGCCAGCTCACGCAAACGATTATTTAAAGTCAATCTACGTAAAAAAAAATTAAATCCCAAAAATGTCACTTAGGAGTTCTTGTCACTTCATCGTCGATATGTATACTTATATAAAAAATTCAATAAGTTACACAAATAACTATTGTCTTGTTTGTTTAATGTTTACAGTGCCACCTTTACTTCAAATTCATGGCGACAAAGATGATCTGGTCGATTTAGAATGGGGCAAGCAATCATTTAATAAACTAAAAGAGCTCGGAGTGCAAGGAGAATTTCATGTGATGGAGAAGTTAGGGCACTCAATAAACAGAAGAGGCACTAGATTGATTAAGGAATGGATTGACAAGCATTTGCCAGAAATATGAAGTGTTACTTTTATGATCCATAATGTAAGTACCAATTGTTTGTTAGTAGTAGTAGTTTTTTGTGTATGGAAGCATTATAATTAGGTATTTGCTAAAATTAGACATTTGACTTAGTTGGACTTGATCAATTATTGCTTCAAAACTCAACCTGACTCTGACTAATAGTCATGAACATATCATGCCTTTATCTGCAGTGCTTAAGTTTAGCGCAGCTCTGCAGCTGTAATGCTCCCATGCAGAAAAAGAAATTGAATTCAGCGCCCTCTAGTGAGAACATGGCTATGCTCGTGTTTGTAGTGTTCACTAATACTTTAAGTTCCACAGTGCAACATAAGTGTATTAATTACAAGTGATTAGCATTCAATAGGTTAATACAAAGCCTCGAAAGAAAAATCGGCAAAAATGTATGAAAGCTGGTCTTGGAACCAATAACCAGTTTTTTTTCTGATATAAACTAGTACTTGACTGCGATCCCACCTGCTGGTAAGCAGTGATGCAATCGTGGATGGTTAGGGGCACTAGTTTATTTAAAGCCTATTCACTCTAGCCACCTAAATTATAATCGGACGAGAAGACCACAGCAGGCAAATTTTTCTAGTGCTTCGATGTACGCGGTATAAATGACGAGGCGAAACGCTTATTCCGGACCGTAGAGGTTTCAACAACGTAAGGGTGAATACTCGCCGTACGTCGGTTTGTCCGATGATGGTAGAAATTAGATGGCGGAATCAAGACATGCAATTCCTACGCACACTCTCCAAAATGCAACCTGTAAAACACCAAAAGGCTGGGTACCCTACGCCTGTGCTCAATGCTTTGAAAATTGGACTTAACCAAATCTGGATCACCAATCAGCCCTACGCATCTACGCACGCCTTTCCACTGAGTCCAAAGCTGCTAGGTGGCACTTTGCAGCACCAGCCCATATGTGGCTTTTTTATGGTGGGGAAAATCATCCAATAACGACCCCCACTCTTGGGCGGAGCGGGAGATAGTGTCAGGATCTTACTGACCAAAACCCACCCCGTTCCTTCGTTCCTTCATACTGGGGCTCGAGCTACCTTTCGGGCTAACCCTGGCCCTAGTGGTCTTCGACCCAGCTGGGTCCCTGCTGCTGCTGACAGCTCCTTGAGGCGCGTGGGAACAGTACGCGCCGTCGACGACTTGGGCTCAGTCCGGACTGTTACCGGACGGGTGGATATGGGACACGACCCATGGCCTGAACCAAGGCCCGGCGCGAGAGGTCTTCGGTGCCGATCGCCCCCACGAGGGCACGGCGATGCTGTGTGCTCCACCGTGTCCTCTGGGCGTTCCGCATAGTGGTGACACTCGGGCGTCACTTCCACACGAATACGGTACAGGAACCTCCCGAACTTGCCATGGCCGGTGAGGATCTGCGTCATGCGGAAGGTAAGGACGGCGTGAGGTCTTTCCAGCCACGCCTCAAAGAGGGGACTTACCGCCATTATTGTGGCGTGCCCAGCACTAGGTTGCGATAGTCACTGAAGTCAGTTCACCATGAGATCCCACCGGAGCTCTATCGCGGCAGCGGACTTTCAAACCGGCTTTGCATCTCCATGCGCATATCGTGCATGTGTGCAAGGACTGTTGCCTCCAGATCCTACGGTGGTAGGCCAAGCTCTCTCACGCTCTTCTCATTCTCAGCAAGAAGGCTCGCCGCTTCTTGGGAAATCGTGCGGTATCTCCGCACCATCCGTGTTGCCATGACTCACTGGCAGGCGTTCAGCACGGCCGCAGGTCGCTTTTGCAGCGACGGCGCCCACACCGGCACCTCGTAAAGGGCCATGGACCGAACGGTCCCCGCGTAGAGCGTCCGGCAGGAGGCGTCTGGAACTCTGGACCACCAAGGTTGTGCAGGAGCCGCTTGAGAGCAGCCCCGGTCCGGTTCAGTTTGGGAGCCAGCCGTCGGAAATGCTCCTCCAAATTCCACCGACTGTCCAGGACGGGTCCCAGGTACCTCATCGTCGACCCGACGCCGATGCGAACTCCTACCGTTAATTGGGAACCCGATGGTGGCGCGTTTCGAGGGCCGTGAAAACATAGCCTCGGATTTGTGCAGCGCCACCTCGAGTCCCAACTCCTGGATCCTACTGGCGACTATCGCAACCCCGCGTGTCACTAGAGCGACCGCCGCTAGGTACGACTCCCCCTAGAACCAGCGTGTCGTCTGCGTAGCAAACCACGCTGACCCCGTCAGGGAAGTCGCCACGCAGCACGTAGTCGTACCCAATATTCCACTAGGGTGGTCCTAGTACCGACCCCTGCGGAACACCGCACGACATCTCTCGACGTTTTCAGTCTCTCTGGTGACTGGGGTGTTGAGGCCTACCTGTCGGACAGGTAGGCCACTTGACAGAGGTATTCGGGCACCCGGTGGTACCGGAATGCCCTCCAGATCGCAGGGAATGGAAGGCGTTGGCAATGGACACTGCCACGACACACCTATCCTGGGACACCGCATCCCCCCTCACGCGCATGATGGCGTCCACCGTGGAGCGCATTCTGCGAAAGTCAAACTGACCGTCCCAAAGGTCCGGCCCCACCCGTGTTAGGCGCGCGACGAGGCGGTTTGCAATAACTCTTTCAAAGAGCGTGCCCAGGCCCATATGTAGCTGCAGTACTCCACACACGATCGCACCTGTGCTTTGTATAACATTAAAACCTGTCCCGGTGTGAAGTACCGCCGGACCTTTGCAAAAACGCCTAGTTTCCTAGCAGCTACTTTGGTTTTGGACTCAACGAACCGCCTAAAATTGAGGTCGGAGGAAATTTCAACACCCAAGTGCTGGAGGCGGTCGGTACAATCCAATGATACATTCTGAAAAGTAGGAGCCGAGGTGAACGGGCACCTTTTGGCGGTGACAGACACTCCTGTGTTTTGGCGGCGTTGAATCCCACCAGATTGGTTTCGTCCCACTTGGAGACTGCCTGAAGTGAGATATTCGTAGATACGCTCTACGATAGCCTACGTTCGGACTGGATTTTTTTCTTTCTGGCTCGAGCTATGTCCTACCACCGCGTTTACCGCTCGTTTAATTTACTGAGCAAGATTACGTCTGTAGTTGCATAATTTACATATTAGAAATCAATTCACTTTATGATAAAGTTATTACGACATTTCGTAGTAGGTACTGATTTAGATGATCAGGTCGGTCGGTTTCTTCTGGTAATGTATTGTTTGTTGGTCTGGTGTCCGAACTCTTATCCGAAGCTTATTTAGCATGTGTGTGGGACAAGTGTGTTATTTATTCCACCCCAGCTATCAGGCAGCTTCCAGGACCAAAGGCGGGTCCAAAAAGATCAGCAGCGCTTTATTATTACTGATCATTTCGTATCTCCAAAGTAATTTTCTCAGTATCCAGAGACCACTGAAGAGTTTAGAAACAGAAGAGCTTTTGTCTCATCCTCTTCCATGCTGTCTCGTATCTATCATATATGACGCTCCATCATATGACGTAGAGGTGTTCATTGCCGGTAACGGCCGTGACTTTACACAAATGAAGTCAGTCGTAAGGTCTTTTTGAAGTTCCCATCAATGAAAAGAAGCGCCTCCTTGAACTGCCTGCACACTCCATAGTTGTCCCAAAGAATGTGGTGACGGTCTCTGGTGCGTTTCTTTACCAAATAGCGTAAATCAACTGCGTCGTTGCATCGCGAATCGACAAACTTTTAATCCATTGAATGTTACTTTATTGTGTTTACTAACCTGATTAAGGCGTTGGTAATACTCGTATTGAGTGGTCCTTAATTTTCTTGGCTGTGATGCCTGAAGTTGCCAGAAAACTGCACAAACTCATAACTTAGAACACTTTGAAGATCCATCTCCAAAGATCTGACAGAAGCGCAGCTTGTCGCAGCAGTGAATCTTTTGCAGTTGGATTTTGTATGTTTTATTAAAGGTACATGCTTGAATATCCAGTCGTTGATTGTTTTCATTTTGGGGAGTTCATTATTAAGTCCTACGAATAGAGAGGTGTGTTGAGTTTCTTTCTTACTCCAGAGATCCAGTGTTTAAGTTGTACTACCGGCATTGCTTTCTGTTGTACGAACACCTCGAGTGGGGGTAGTCCCGGCACGACTTCGAGTGCTGCAGTCGGAGTAATCTTCATGCAGCCCGTAGTAGCCATGCATGCCCTTTTGTGATGGTTAACGACATTTGCGGAGACATCACTCCACGGCTTCTTAAGTGATCGTATAGGTCAAATTACTATGCTGTACAGCCAGAGTATAATTTTGTGGGCATAGACTTAGTTCTTATTATTTTCCTACACTACCAGATCGTATTGCAGGTCCATAGTCTAAATCATTTTTTCAGTTTAACTTACTGCATTTGTCCAGTGAATAAACGGCCGTTCATTCACTGGATTTCAAACGTTTTGAGTTTCCAATGTTGCGACATCGAATAATTCACGTAAAACTGGCTAGAATGGCACTGTAATTGATTTCAAACATATATTAAAATTATCTATTATTCGAATAAATTAATAACTTATAGTACATATTTAAATTCTGGTCACAATTTGATATCAAAAATGTAATGTCTACCCCAAGTCTTAAATTCTTGCCCGAACAAAAATATTTTTACACAACACTGCTAACTTTAAACGCTCACCGTTTTGAAACGAACAGTAACATCATTATCATCTTCCTACCCTTGTCCCGTTTTATTTGGCGTCGTCGCAAAACGTTTTTTTCTTCCAAAAAACCAGCTTCATTTAGTTTAAACTGGCGCAAAAATTGATGTGTAGAAGTGTTTTTAAAACATACTTATGAACGAAATAATTAGATATTATTTATCAGTCAGTATTTTACATTTTCATTTGGAAAAAGCGAAAAACAGCTACAATTTATTGTTGTCACTGTTATTCGCTCTTAATGTTTTTCAGCATCAAAAGAAATATTTAATTTCAATTATGAGTTTCATGGATAATGAAATAGCTTAAAACCCCTTATAAATTAAAAATAGGTAAGTATTTTGTTTTGTAATTTATCGACTCCTGCAATATCGATAAATAAGGCAACACCAATAGAGTGTACATCTCTAAAAAATGACATTTAGCAGTGACTTTAAACATTAATCTTATAACAAGTAAATAGAGCTCTAAATTGATAGCTATGGATATGGAGACATCTAGCGAAGAATAGTTGAAATTGTTCTTATAATTATTCCATGCGAGGTAATACGGCATAGAGTAGATGGCAAACAACTCTGTGTACACTAGTATATTATGGTTTATTTTCTAATACGAAACGATTGATAAACTGTCTTCTTTCAATTAACATTTAATATGCTTAACAGTGACGAAGGTTCCATACAACTCGATTCCCACCGGCTTCCCTTCAGAAGTTTAGAACACAACCACTCTCTACCGTAATTGAGAAATGGCACAATCAGTAATTATAAAACTACAAAGAAACATTACAAAACGCCTACACTAAGTATACACTATGGACATTAAATCAACAAAATTTGCTTTTCAACCACATGTTGCTTTAAGATAAGCCGCAGGCGCAATCGGCTTTTTAGCGTTTAAATTTCTATACAAGATATACGTCATGACGTCACATAAAGTTCAATAAACTTGCCGGCTCAAAGCGCTCCGGCAAGCCGGTTTTTTTTCGAGTTATTTGATAGAGTTGCATTGAATAGGCTTAAAAACTATTTGACTGTTTTTAAAAATTCTTTCACCATTCGAAAGCTACATTATCCACGAGTAACGTAGGCTAAATTTTATTTTGGAAAAAAATAGGGTTCCGTAAGATATTTGTGTTTTTCGGACACAAGGTGTAAAAAAAATCAACCAGAAAAGTTACTTATTTTGCGTACGCTGCCTAAACTTAAAAAGATAGGACCGTAAAATGTTCTAATTAATTGTAGATCTTATAAATATCTACAAAAAAGTCCGCGAGACAGTATACCTATCTATGTCGAGTGAGGCACAACAACCATTTTTTTATCTAATCATATTGAATTTTTTTGGACTACATTTAAACGCATTTATTTTACTCATGCTATTAACCCTTATCAAAATAATGTATTTCATCACTAAGTACAGTTTATGTAGATAATATTTGGTCTTTGAACGATTAAAATTGGACGTTTCGTTTTGAAGTTATGGCGAAATTAAAATATTACGATTTATGCTGCAGGGCCCAAGCGTCACCAAGGCCGGTGAGCGTGCGGGAGGGGAGTTTAGATCTATGAGTAAGGTCGTTCGCGAAGTCTAATAATTTTCGTGCGATTTTTTTTAGATTCGTTCTCAAAACTACATCTACGCAAAAGTTCTTCTCAGAGCTGGTTTTTTTTTTTAACATTTTAATACATCCCTTTACAATAAATATCAACATGCGTAATAATCAAAAACAAGAACGATTATCTGACCTAGCCATTCTTTCTATAGAAAAACGTTCTTTACTAAAAATTAAGAATCTTTCCGGTTTTTATGATAATGTCTTAGCGCACTTTGTAAGAAAGAATAGACGAATAGCTTTAGAGTATAAGTAGTATTATTAGTAGGTACTTAGTCGATTAAGTTTTGTTTAATTTACATCATATCATCATTTCACCACAAACGGCTTTTATCAAAGCCACTTCTATTATGCTTGCAAGACACTGTTTCAATATCTCAGTGCTTACACGTATAGTAAAAGTGGACTGATGATACATCTGCCTATACAAGACTGAAGCCAGGATGCCAATCACAGATTTTCGGTAAGGACTCAAGACTGCGTGCCCGCGCTCGGAGTAGGCAAGCATTTTTTTTTTGCTCCGGCTTACCTCTCTCAATATTTCACGCTTCGCCACTGATGCTTAATCTGATTATAATTGCAATACAAATGAATTGCTATGCGATTTCTATCGACATTTTTCTGTTCTTTGGATATCCCTGTCAATTTTTTTTTAAATTCGTATAAACTAGTGCTTTACTGCGATCCCAACCGATGGTAATCAGTGATGTAATCTCTATTGTGATAGTTTGGGTACGCTAGTCTCGATACAAATGAATTGCGATGCGATTTCTATCTACATTCTTCTGTTGTGTAAATTCCATTAATAAAACCTAATAATCAGCTAATCAATAATTTTAAGTAAAGTAATATAATTCACCAAACTAATAAACGCTTTTCTATTTTTTTTAGCTGTAACGTGATCCCGCGGTTAGTCATTCTACCGGCCGATAGCGCTCCTGAGATAGTTTTAGACCTACACTATTATTGTTATCTAGTTTTATGCATAAAACAAATCCAATTATATTAAATGTGATAAAAACTTTATTAATAAAGTAGCATTTACAAACATATTACGCTATTTTATTTACTTAGCGGCAGCGAAAGGCACAAATGACGTCCGTACTATGCGTTCCAAATATAAATATGATCGATTGCTATGTTGTGACGTCACGTCATACTGTCAAATCGAAGAAATTGGGTAGGGTGAACAAAACAAGCCATTTTTTAAATTTAATTTATTTACGATTTGTGAACAAAAAAGTTGAATCAGAATACAGTTCTTCAATTTTGCTCATCTGCTCTGCGTTACTGTGTAAAGTGTCTGAGTAGTGGCAAATAGATAAAGAAGGCGAATCGTTCATAACAATGAAAATAAGAAAGAAAATAGTTTTAAAAAAAAATTTAGGTCACTGGAACAACTCGTTGCCCACGGATGCCTCTCAAGCTGAAGGGTACAATCTACAAGTCCGTGATAAAACCTGTCATATTGTATGGGTCAGAAGTTTGGGCCGTGAAAAAGACGGATGAAAAAAAATTGCATGTAGCGGAGATGAGAATGTTGAGATGTGACGAAATTGGATAAAGTGAGAAATGAGTATATTAGAGGAAGTTTGAAAGTGGCGCCAGTGACTGACAAGCTGAAAGGGGAATCGTTTGTCTTAGTATGGTCATGTAAAGAGGAGGGATGAGATGCATGTTACTAAAAAAGTTATGAGTATATTACATGTGGATGGGTGGAGAGGGAGAGGGAGGCCAAAGAAAAGATGGATGAGATGTGTGAAGAGTGACATGAAAGAAAAGGATGTCAGTGATAGCATGACGAGTGATAGGGTAGAATGGAAAAAAAAAACGTGTTACGCCAACCACAAATAATATGGGACAAGGGCAGGAAGAAGAAGATGACTAGGAAGAAGAAGATAAGAAGTAAACAACCTTAACAAGGTTTTTACTTCTTCTAGATTTAACTAAGACAAAACAAAAAAAAAAATATATACGCAAATAACTTTTAGTTGTTATACACTTGTGGAGAGTGGCCTCGTGTTAATGCCTCCGACTTACGAGTTGTAGGTCACGGGTTCAAACCCTTCCAGGCGCAGTACTTTGTGTAATTTATTTCATTACCACTGCTCTCAAAACGGTGAAGGAAAACATCGAAGAAACCGATATCTATCTATTATATAAAAATGAGCCCCGTTTTCCGTTGTCACGACATGGCATGAAAACGGCTTGACCGATTTGGCTGTTTTTTTTTTTTTGTGGTGATGGTTATTGTGAGGATAAGGTTCTTATGGAAAAAAAATAAAATTAGGGTAGTGTAGGGTAGAGTATGGTAGAGTAGAGTAGGGTAGAGTAGAGACGAGCGGGAGCGAAGCCGCGCGGGCAAAAGCTAGTACTTAATAATATAATATTTCACAACTATCACACAACGCCGTCTATCCAAGCTAAGCA
Source organism: Mythimna lalbum (assembly GCA_949319445.1). Lineage (NCBI taxonomy): Eukaryota > Metazoa > Arthropoda > Insecta > Lepidoptera > Noctuidae > Mythimna > Mythimna lalbum. The sequence continues at coordinate 22,139,297 of OX439344.1, forward strand.
AAGCTTGTGTTATGAGTACTAAACAACTGATAAACATACTTAATATTTCTAAATACATACATATTATAGATAAATTACACACACACATACATACATGTCCTAGAAACAAAAATTCGAAAACATTTGACATTCGCCAACCCGCATTGGGCCCGCGTGGTGGATTACGGCCCATTCCCTCTCTTAAAGAGGAGGCCTGAGTCCCATCAGTGGGAACATTAAAAAAGCTGTTGTTGATGATAATGATGATGGTGATTCACTTGTTTCTTGAGATGATGATAGTTCTACAATAGATGTTGATCATAATACGGCTAGTGATGATAAATCTATAAGTGGAGTAGTATATTTAGATTCAGATTTCTCTTACGATTCCAGATTATGTTATTACTTACTTATGACACTATTATATATTTTTATGTATCCTACTTCTTTCATAAGAATATAATTAAAAAGACTGAAATAGGTACTATAATAAAGGTAAAAAAAAAATACTTATAGGTAAATACTTTTTCGATACTTTTAATAAGGTTCTTCTATTAGTAAACAATGATCAAGATCTCTCAATCAACCTTGATTATTGAACTAGTGTTGACTAGATGAGATTTCATTTTACCCTAATAATTGCCCAAGTCGTTTGACTTTTTAGACAGACTATAGTGGTTTTATTCTCTTTGATAGTAACCAAACAAATTCTGAGAAAACACTTTCAAACACCATAATTATTTTTCCTTAACCCTTCAGATACCGTCAATTAGAGACACAATAGTAAGACAATAGATGCGCGGCCACCGGTGGTCGCTTGGGGATTCATGAATTAAATGCTTAATTGTTGCAACAAAAGCTAAAAAGACCAATCCTAGTCTTCGATCTTCTGTGTTCGCATCACGATGATCGATCTTCTGAGACATAGGTATATCTTCTTCATGATTTTAGTAAAATCTTTGGCTGTGCATTGTAGACGGGAAGCATAGAAAAACATGCCATGTATTTTACACTTTCTTTAATTTTAAATGATATGTTACTTAGCTCTTCAAATCTCGTAGTAACTTCCAAATACTAAATCTGAATAGAATTTATTTTAAAACGATCTTTTGATCGAGAATTTATGATATTTATTATTATTATTTTTTTAATTCACAAAACTGATGTACAATCATACAATCAAAAAAAGTAAATCATATAAAATAATATATCTGATTGACACCTACTAGATGTGAATCTTACATGCATATATAAAAAGTTAGTTGTAAGTGACTATCACTTACAACTAAAAATTAATTAACATATTTAACATAAAATTAAAGTACGAATTCCTCATGTTAAGAAGAAACATAAAAGAAACATTAATCAAACACTAATTTGAGTTATGGTATTAAATCTCTAAGTATTATAAGTAAACTTACGGCGATTGCAATTATCTAGTGGGCGGATCAGAGGTTTTAGTTAAAATTCAAAATTATTCATAAATGCTCGTTTTTACTCCCTATTTCTGATCAAAGGTAAATACGAGTGTATTTTAAGTGATATTTTAAAATTGATAAATGTATATAATAACTAGATGCTTTTGATCGGCACAGTAAAATCATTTTTTAAGAGTATTTTCACATTTAGCGAGTTACCTATATTCCTGGTTCAGACATTCAGTTTCATTCCGGTTCAACCTATGTATTTAAAATTCTTTGAATCCTGTTCATATTGTTTTTAATAAGTCTTTATTCATTAAAGTTTATGTGATCTGGGCGCTTTCAATTCATGCGTTTTTGATGCGGTGCGTTAGTCGTACTGGATACGGACGATCGTATTTTTCATACAAAGCGAGCAGTGCGGCGAATGGTCGGAAAAAGGACGGCATCATCGTCACAAGCACCACGTGTTCAATCCGGTGTTAAATAGTGCATCACTGATTTACAAAGTAAACGTACCTACGGCAGCAAGATACGTTTTCGATTTAGGCGCTTTTCGACGGACTGTTACTCGTAACGTACTGCAACCGGCTGCAGCACGGTAAACGTGCGACTGCGGTCCGACATGAAACGTCTAAATTGAAAGCGCCCAATTTATAGTGCGTTTATACACTTTCCCTCAATATGGCAAAGTCGCAAGTTATACTTTTTTTTAGTACGTAGGGCTAGGGTATACAAGTGGGCATATAAATAAATAATACATGCAAAGACGGGAGACGTCATGTACAGTGCGTTTCACTTAAGAAGTTCCTTCGGCGTAATGTTGGCTGCCATGTTTGTCTACACAAAAAAGAAGGGAAAAAGGAAAGAGTTACCTATTCTACCAAAATGTTTCCCTGAAATGCGAATCGAAATCGATTTTAACGGTAGTTGCAACACTTTTTGGAGGATTATGAGGGGAATGGGACTTTATTTAAAAAACGCAGGTCTAAAAGTAAGTTGTTAATACAGGGGTACGATATTGTGACGTGACATTTTCGGTATTTGAAAGAATTGCAGGACAATCGAAATGGAGTCCAGCGTCCTATACTTTATTCAAAAATAGTAAAAAAATATATATAAAAGTAACGAAGTATCAGTTAATCTCCCTAATATTATGTAATTTGATTGCTAAAAATATTGCAACACTGTTTTTCCGTATTGCCAACATTACGGCAAAAGAACTTCTTAAGTGAAACGCTCTGTATGTAGTTATCTGTGAATACCGCCATATGCCATAGACGCATCTGGACAAAGCGTGCCTGTCAGTGTCAGAATATTTTATTCATGATTTAAATAAAATAAATTATTTAACAATATTTTTCCATGGCTCCTAAAAAGGATATGAAAGAGGAAAACGAATGGAAAACAATTATCAGGGAAATACCATTAGACGACGTAAATTTTAAGGTAAAAGTAATTCTTATCGAAACCTCAGGCGGTGAACAGGAAATATTGTATCTTAATAAATTTGAAGTATTTGCTACTGAAGAAAAAAGATTCGTTATCAAGAATATTTGCAAAACTGAGACCGTTTTCATGATCAATCAACTTGGAGGCGAAAAAAAATTTAAAGACCCTAATTTACGAGTTTTTGAAGAATGTCAACTGTATCTAGCAGATAAAAAAGATATTCCGCCAGATCTATTGGGTCTGCTCATAAAACAGCTTATTTTGAAAATGAAATATGAATATCTCTTCGTTATGCAGCAAAAACTTGAAGCAAATCAAGGTACACAAAAAGGATCTCCTAAGCAAGACAAGAAAGAAAGTGTGAGAAACGAACAATCTCGTTCTCTGACCCCAACGAAAACTAAAGGAAAGGGTGATGTTGAGCCTGCAGGTGTTCCTGAAGATTTACACAGACTGAATGACGAAGAATATAAAGATAAAGTATACATTGACGATTATCCTACTGATGGGCCTAACCTCTACGTTGCTGTCACAGGATTTATGGAACCCTATCTACCTGAAAACCTAGTGAAAGCCGGTATACCTTTGACAGCCGTTGTGCAATTAAGAATCGATCCAGTACAGACTAAAGTACCATCAACTCTTTTTAAAGGTACAAAAAGAGGTCAAAGTTTCACTGAAGGTTTAGCTGAAAAATCAATGAAATTTTGGGATGAGTTACAACGATTGCGAATACAAGATAATAGCTTAAACGATTTAAATAACATTGCTTTTGTTGTGTTTTCTCCTCCGTATTTGGATTCGGATGATGTTTCTAAAAGTCCTGATATAATATATGACGAAGTCTGTTTCTTTATGTACGATATCCAAGATTTATCGAGACAGCATCTCCATTACAAGGAAAATATGAATATTATTGACGTACCAGAATATGTCAGCAACCAATATTTTAATATGCTTTATGACCAAAACTTTGGTGGTTTACCTTTGGAGTGTGTTAATATCTATACAGTATTAGACAATATTGTTCAAACATCATGCATTCCAAGTCTAGATGATAGTGAGACCAGTGGAACTTCTTTGTTGTCTGCAATGACATTACTTACGGAACCTAAAAATAAAATTGAAGAAAGAAAGGAAGACAAATTGGAAAATAAAATTGAGGAAAAAAAAGAATATAAATTGGAAAAGGTACATTTTATTAACACACTATGTAATACAGAGGCTGGTAAAAAGAAATTTCGTCTTACATATGGCCAAGAATATGAGGAAATCAAGGAACCACTAGTGCTTCAGTATGGAGATTTGGTTAAATATAACACTTTTCAGTTAGAAAACATTAATTTAGACCATATAGTTTTTTCTTCACTACTTGGCATGCCCATGAATAACTTATGGCAAAATCAACCACGACCGTCTGATGAACTTGAGGCCAAAATTAATTTTCATGTAAATGTTCTATTGTCTTGTTTTGAAAGAAGTGATGTTGAAACTGCTGAGTTGAACAGGCTTATTAATATATTAGCCTGTCGTAAATTGTATAACAATCGGAGTTCATTGAAGAAACGTCACATATCACCATCGAACATATCTGAGTGTGAGTTTAAGAAAAAATATTTGAAGCGTAATCTACTCGCTAAGCCTCTACGTAAATGTCCATCATTAGTTTCTAGGGGTCAGATAGCGTCTTCAACCTTTCCATCAATGATAAAAAGCGAAAATGAAACTGAATTCGCATCTTCACAAACAGAAACAGACCCTGAAGTTCAACGAATAAAATTACTGTTTGAGTGTCCGGATATAAGTGAATTAGTAACAGCTGCGGAAATAGAAAACAACCAACCTACTAAGCATAATATGATTGATGATTTCAACTATTTTGAAGATCTTTCCGTAAACTGTGCTCACCAGATTTTACGCGAGGCCTTTAATAAATTTAACTGTGTCGATTATAAATATTGTGAGGTGACGGATTGTTTCATATTAATGTTTTTTAACAGCCACGATAATGAAGGTATAGCACGTGAGGAGTGGCGCAGTCATTTAACAACACCGCTATGTTTGCAAGATTTTTTTGACTTCATCTTAGACGAACAGTATGAATGGATACAAAATGAGGAAAGAATTTATGATGAAAGTCTTTTAATGAAGGCACAATCGCTGTCTAAAGATGTTATTAATCCACATGCGTTAAAATCTTGCATAGAAACGACAAATGTCGAACTGGATCTTGTCATAGAGGATTCTTTGAAATATGAAGAATATATCCAAGTTGAAGAGGGTATCAGTGAAACTACAGAGTATACAGAGTCACTTACTACGAAGCTGCCATTATCGCTTGGCAGCTACGAAGCTGCCATTACTGATTCTAAAGCTACTAAAAAAAAAAGAACTGCTCTAAAATCACCTAAACACCTGAAACAGTCTTTTATTAGAGAAAAAGACCGCGATTCTATAGAGATCCCTGCTAAGCCTTTCTTGGGTTATAATTTAGGAGACAAAAGGGTCGAAGTTTTTGGTAAAGACGCGATATTTTTTTCTCGAGACGGTACTAAAGTTAGTAGTATGTACACATTAACAACTCCAATAAATTCGGAATACATAATTTTAAATATTGTGCCGGGTAACAGTAATAATGAATTTTGGATGCATAAAGCTTTAGGGGATCACGTAACACAAGAGATCAGAGACACTTGTGAATCGTTTAGAATTACAAGTAAAAATCAAGTTTTGATATATATTAAAAAACAGATTTACACAATCAACTTACAGCCGGTTTCTACTACTGACGTTATAACGCGTGACAAAATAAGCATATCAAAAGAAGTTGAAGGTGGACAAACCAAAATCGAAGAGACGAAATATTTTCACTCTCTGTATGTTTCATGGCCCAACGGCATGATCACGGAGACAGTACATGAGGACAATTCACCTGTTATATCGCATATCAAGCAATATCATACGTGTGGAATGCAAGACCTTGATGAGGAAATGCGATGCATAAGTTTAAACGGCGAAGTAATTATTTTTAAATCTTCAGATTACATTGAAGTACTGAAACCTGATGGAACTTTCATCAAAATAACCAAATGCTTTAAAAGGGTGGTTTCATTTATTTCACCAGAACCTGCGGTAGAAACTCCTGTAGAAGTTGATAAAAAACCAAAAAAATCTAAAAGCAAAGCGGCCTCTAAAGTTACGGAGCCTGTGGAAGAAATCATTGACTTACCACCACCACCACTTGAATATAAGCTTATAATAAATGAGTTTGAAACAATTGAACCCAACGGCCTTAGACAAAAATGGAATGATGATGTTCATTACGTTTTAGAAAAACTTCTCATTAAAACTGCTACTGATTATCATCAAGGAGAAGTTTTTTCTAGACGAATGGATGGAACAAATATTTTGATGAATGAAAATGGTCTTCATTGCGTTACTTTTCCTGATAAAACCAGAATCATTACATCTTATGTGGTGGATGATATAGAAATATATCCGGAGTGGACCGATGAGGAATTAGAATATTTAAAAGCTTTCGAACCTGATACGATTGAAGTTCCAGTTCTAAGATCTAATAGTTTGGTATCGCAACAAAGTAACTTAAGTAGTAGCACGTCAGTATCAAAAAAAGTGGAAGAAGAAGAAGTAAAAGATGAAAAAAGAACGGATGGCTACATTTTCATTCATATTTTATACTCTATAGAACATCCCAATTTTAGCACAATCTCAATAAATAACATCAATGGAACGATATCTGTGGAATCTCCAAACGAGACAATGGTAACTGTCTATAAGAATAACAACTATGAAATTAACTTGGATAGTGAAACATCCGCTACATTTGATGGAGAAAACTTATTTATCTCGTACGAAGCCTGTTCTGAATGCCTTGCTTTTACAAACTGCAACATAACAATAATGAACAACGAAGAATGTAGTCTAAATAACACTAATGTCGATCAAATGTGGTTGAAAATGACAGATTCATTTAATACACAAGTAGTTGTTACCGAAGAAGGTGCTATAAGTCTATCAGATGAACCGTCGTCGTTTGCACTTCAGCAAGAAAACAGGAATAATGTGGAATATGGAAACAAAAACACCAGTGATGCCGAAGAAAAGGACCCGGATGCCAAATCCGAGAGTTCCCTTGTATCTCACGGAAAGTGTAGAGAGATGTATTTAGCCAAAAATATTAGATTTTTCATCTTAAGACGGTACGTAATTTTTATTTTATTTTATGCAAATCCTTATGAAGGTCGTTTGTGGAGGATTTTTTATAGCTGGGATCATCCAATGACATCTCCCACCCTTGGGCGAAGCGGGAGGGAGTGTTAAACTTTTATTGGCTTAAACCCTTTCTTTGCCTTGCGTTCCAGGGCCCCAGAGGTTCATTTTCACTTAAGCCATGGTCTGTGGTGAGATCGATCAAATTTTTTACTGACTAAAATCACAGTGTTCTGCAGCTACTGTTGGCCGGAGCGCTGGAGTATGTAGCCCTGTGACTTTCCGGTTTTTGTCGTGATCCAGTCCTTGGTCAAAGGTCAGAGCGCGTGAAATGCTGTTGCCTCCTTGGCAGGGAAGCGGCATGAAGCAACCTCTCCCTATCTAGTAGACGCACCAAGCGCTGCCGCCGGTGGGAACGTAATGATCTCTGGCTGCCATAGGGTTTAACCTACCGGTGACAAAGTTGTGGGATCTGTCGCCTTAACGGACACAAAGCCAGCGGCGCGCCGTATTTTTGAAGTACATCTCAACAGAGACTGTAAAAAAACAGAACAGTGGCGATTCTTATGTATCTATAGGGACCAAGACCTAGCCATGTCGACCTGATCATGACGAAATGCACAATTATTTCTGACTTTTAATAAATAGGCGAGGCTTGGTGTAATTGGCACGAATTAGTAAGAACACAAAGGGTTTGTTTTACGTTAACGCGATCGACTAGTTTATGACGTCCGGTGCTCCGATTGTTTCTTTCTAAGTTCTTAACCAATCAGAAAGCCATACGAGGTAAACATTTCGATCCCGTTAACACAAAAACAACTCGCACTCAAGCGCACTGATTGGTAATGTTGTGTGGATTAGATGAGCGACAACGATGACTTCACTATTTTCTTAACGTGAATAGGCTATAGTGTTTTCTCTTTATTTAAGGTTGGTTATGTTTCATTTGTTTAGTGATTTCACGTGTGCAGAGCTCCTTCACCGAGCGTTAGTGGAGGAATACAAGCGTGCTTGTCGTTGGCAACCGTGGTGCTCAATCAACCAATACGACTCATTTGGAGATCATCGAAATCTCATTTCTATTCTTACACCAGTTCATCTTACGGAATCTGAGGTTTGACATTTGCACAAGTACCTTATAGGTATATCGGAAGCTGTTAAGCATACGAGTATCCATGTAGGTAAATATCTATTTTCAATTCATCATTGCCAAATATTACCCGACATTAATATGTTTCTCCTTTCCAATATTTTGGTCTGTCACTTTACAAGCAGCATTCTGTTATTCGTTCTTTCAAAGTAAATATGTATTAACTCATTCTATTGATTGGTCGCCTTGCATTATAAAGGATTTCGCATTAACACATCTCGACATCAATCGCAACCTTCAGTTTCCTGTGCAGATATAAATCTAGGTATATGTAGCCAAAGTACACCACGAACTACCTGCTTATCTTTTTCTCCTCTGTCAAATCCTTATTCATCCAAAAATTTTCTGTTAAAAATCGCTTTTAGCGATAAGTCCGTAGGTACATTGTGGCACCCTATTAATTTTAAGTTCCTATTGTCGGTGTGGTACAACAAAGAATATAAAAATCTGTCTATCAAAGTACTACTAAGGTATAGCAACCTAATGTTTTCAGAAATGGCTGATGGAATCGAAACAGGCCAGCAAACCGAAGTTTATGACGTACAAAGACTTAAAGGAAGACACCGGGAAAGGTTTCTACCATTGGATGAGAGCTCATGAAAAAATTTTGCCTCAGTCTCTAAAGCCGGATAATATTCTACCACAGAGACTGCCGAGAGCGTACATCCTTAGGTTCTGTATTTTGAAATAAATACCTACATATCAAACATTTCGATAGCTTTCGATCAGTTTCTAACGACATCTATGGCGTCACATATGAACTAATCCTGCATCACGCAATTAAAGTTCTCTGCGCAATTCGAACAATAGAAGATCCCGAAATCATCTATCGGGCAGTTGCCCACCAGACATAACACCCGTCTGGTCGGAAGATTCTCCCTTATCAACGGAGGTTTGAGGGACTTTACTCTCTGTTCCGCATACCTTCAAAAGTTATAAAACTGAGTAGTATTGAGATATGTTTGCGTACTATTGTAGGTTCCTACCTAGGAAGACATACCGACTTGCACCCTTCTTTAACTGCTTTAAGATCCGGCAAAATTATACGTGAGTTGTAGGTAGGATAGACGTTTAGAAAAAAAATGTCTGCTATCTGTCCATATATGTTCCTGCTGGATCAACTATACACTTGAGTATAACATGCATTAGTGTTTATTTCCGCAGAAATCTGCGGAATGTGTAAATACAGTAGTACTAAATGCTGGAGTAACGAATACCAATAATTACCACACAAAATCAATTATTTTCAATATGGTCATCCGGATCTTAGCCCTGTGACATAGAGTTTAAAATATCAGGCGTTTTATTATAAACTTAGCCCTGTAACATAACTATACAAGATGTAAGGGACAGTTTTGTCAGATCTTAAAGCTAAAGCTAGTGTAGGCTTCAAGTCGGTATCTCAACTTAAGAGGATGCATCGCGACACACACTTTCACTGTTTTTCATACAACCGCTCATAACCGATTATGACGTTATTACACATTTTTCATCAGATATTTTGGAAATACAGTATCTTGTGCATATTATCTAGGCTTCTATTGAAATCAATTTCTAAATTTGTGTAAAACTAATCCAGTAAAGACCCCTGAAAATCTCCTATTTTGTATGAACTTTGATACTTCATAATTTGCCTAAGAATTTAAAAAGTCAAAAAAGTAAAACTATAGAAGCCTTGCAAATATTATTAAGATTCTAAATAACGACTAATTTTTTCAAAAACTTTTAAGGGTTAAAAAAAAACCGCTATTTCCTGGAACAAGGTTGGTGAAATATTCGAGTAAGTATCGGAATTACCGAATACTAACCTAGTTTTCAGGCGTTATCTCTCTTTTTTTGCGTTGGCTTTTCGTCTAACATCGCGTTGGATTGCGTTAGATGAAGCAACAAGCTTTTAAACTATTTTCGATGTTGACGATAAGCGAGTGAAAAAGGAGCCTCTTAAGTAGCAACCTACAATAGTTCGCAAATATTTCTCTACGGAAGGTTTCGTCTACTGAGCAAGCCTTTAAAGTTTGTCTTTAGATAGACCCCGTATAACGTTTACTTCATAAAAAAACTACCCGCGCCCTCCGAGTAAACATTGGCTCCGCTTAAATATTTAGTTTAAAATTGTATATTTAGTCCAAATATCTTCAATTTGTGTTTATTAGTTATATTTCAACAAACAGTATATGCATAAGTGTTATCCTACGTTAAAAGTGTGTAGTGACTAAGTTTAAACACAACAGTGAAAAACGTGAACAACCACTATAACTTGAATAATTGCAGTGAAAACTAGCAGTTGCTTCGGTTTTTATCACCATATGACAGTAAATATACCTAATTGAACAGTGATTAAACATTATGAACCCTATAAATGTTAAATTAAAACAATATAAGTGAAATAGAACTTGTACATTATTAGTAAGTGACGACGGTAGATGTAAACAACAATATCTGGCGAACCGTAGACACTAATCATTCATTCTTTTACAATCTAACGGCGTGTTTCGTCAACTTGGAGTAAGAACAAATAGCGAGTCAGGTTCGCCTCCGACCGGCGTTCAAAAGAGCCCGAGTTCGAATCCCACGAACTATAATTATTTTTGTGAATAAAAAGTTCTTCAAGATGATAAACATTAAACGAACGCCACCTCAAACGAGCAAATCGAGTGACTTGGACTTAAAATCGGGAACTAACGTTACAACACGTCATAACAAGCGACCTAGAAAAAATAGTCCAAAGAGCTCGGTTGATACATCGCCCGAACAAACCAATGACAAAATGGCTCCTCAGGCTATAACACCCGAGTTGATTCGAGATATCGTACGCACTGAACTACGTAGCCTCCTGAGCACCGAGGTTCGAAAAGTGGTGCAGGAGATCGTTAGACTGGAACTAAAAGATATCAGCGCGGAACTTTGCTTGATGAAAGATTCCTTCGATTTTATAAGCAAGCAATACGATGACATGCAAAGTAAACTTGATGATAAGTCTAAGGAAATAGATCAGTTACAAAAAGAAAACAACAGCATGATACCTACTATAAAAGACCTGACTACAAGATTGACGCAGATGGAACAGCAAGCCCGATCTTGTAACTTGGAAATTCTATCTGTGCCCGAGTACAAATCTGAAAACCTCAATGTTGCAATAACGCAGTTATGTAAAGTCGTAGCATGTCCCTTGAAAGAAAATGACGTCGTTATGTGCACTAGGATTTCCAAGCAAAATCCAGACAGCACACGTCCTAGGTCTATTATAGTCAAACTTACCTCGCCGGCGGTACGTGATGAAATTTTAGCAGCTGTGATCAAGTTTAACAAAGCCAACCAGATGAATAAGCTTAGCACTGCCCACCTGGGAATAGGGGGAGTTAAAAAGCCTATATATGTAGCTGAACACCTATGCCCATATAATAGATCCTTACATCATGCAACGAGGATGGCTGCCAAAGAGAAGGACTACAAGTTTGTCTGGGTGCGTAACGGTCGCATATTTGCAAAGAAAAGCGAAAACTCCGAACGGCTCCTAATAAAAGACATGGACTCTCTTATTAAGTTAGTGTGATTTTGTTTAATTTGGTTTAATTTTCTTCTTTGAATGATTATTGTATAAATACTATAAAATTCTCTGACTTTCAAATATATTACCAAAATACCAGAGAGTTAAAGACTAAAACTCATGATTTTTATCACAATATTTTAATTAATGAATACGATGTTGTTATTCTCACTGAAACTTGGCTTAACAGTGATATCTCAAGTTCAGAATTATTTGATGACCGATATAATGTATATAGAAGAGACCGCGAACTCAATGAACTCTGCAGGAAGATGACTGGTGGCGGGGTTCTGATCGCTATTTTAAAAAAACATAACTCTGTCGAATTAGCATCTCACAACAGCTTGTGTGAAGATTT